>CM038143.1:576510137-577161259 GCA_021437245.1 Aegilops speltoides
CCCGGTTGTGCGTGTGGTGTGCACGAGTGCACCTTGTGTGCGTTCTATTGGCGAGATCGGGGGAGCACGGAGTTGGTCCTAGGCGGGCTCGCACGACCCAGACGTGTGCGTGCATGTCGCAGGAGTGGGTAGAGCGGGCTGGATCAGGCGCTCGGCGTGGACTGGGGCATAGGGTACGTGCCCTGGCGCGCCCCAGGGTATAAGAACCCCCCGTATGCGTTGTAACATGCGTGGCTCGAGTTCGTCCTTGAGGAAATAGGCCGTAGTTGCAGCCGGCGACGTCAGTGCGTCGGGAAGAGAAGCGGCGGCGTGTTCGCCGGAGATGAAGAGGGGCGTCCCCCGGATCGACGAGGAGTCGGTGTCCTATGCGTCAGGATGGGCGGCGCAGTCATGGATTAGGGGGGAGAATGTTAGCCATAAGCCATGTGTCCATGTACGGCTGTGGCATGTCTGTGCGCGTGTGTGCGGGTGCGTGCGTATGAGCGTGCGTGAGTGTGTGCTATTAGCGAGTTAGGCGGGAGGTCCACGATCCAGCAGCTAGCTGGCCGTGCCGATTGTGTTTGAGCGCGTCGTGCGGGAGTGACGGAGCATGCGGATGGTGCCCAAGTAGTGGGGCGGGTGGGCTGCGTCATGTGCAGCCAGCTCGGGTATAAATCCCCTCGCTAATCGCTGATATAAAACACGGAGTTGTCGAGCATGTAGCCTGTGCAAAGAGAAGATTGGGGCGTTCGTGCGCCCGTGGCGGCATTCGTGCGCCGGTCGGAAAACTTTGTCTTGTGTGCTTTTTCTTCCCTCTTCCTAGTTCGGAGGGAGTGAGCTAGGAGAGGAGATCCAGACAGGCCCTTGTGGTTACAACACTAAGTTTATCAAGTGCTACTGGTGAGGCGTTTTGGAATCCGTTGCAGGCTGTGGCATCTCTTTTTTGTTCTGGTCTATTCTCGCACAAGATTTTTTTCACGGTGGTGACGGAGCAGTCGAGGGCCCAAATGGTGGCAAGTCTCATTCCGGCGCTGCTTCCGAGTCAGCGAACGCTCATAACACGTCTTTTGTCACGCCGCCCGCTCCTCCTTGGACATGACAGTCCTCGAGCCCGAAGGACCACCGCTGCCACCGTCTCCAAGGTAGTGGAGGATGCGTCCTCGCGCCTTGGTGATCGCGGGCAGCAGCTCATCCTTGACTAATTGCATGTGGTGGTTGTGGCGCTTGCAGCAAGTACGACTCCTCCTTCATGTGGCGCCCTATCTGGACGTCACCTCTGCGGTTGCGCGGCAGGGTCGGCGGCTCCTCCTTGACACGGCTTCCAATCTAGACGCGTTCGCAGTTGCGCAGGGGAACGCTGGCTCGTTCTTCACCCGCTGGAGAGGGGACGGTGGCTCCAGCTTCACGCGGTAGCGTGGCAGGGATGGAGGCTCCTCCTTGACTACACACAACATTGAGGGTGGCACGGAGCCAATATGAAGGAGCGATCGGTCTATGATGATCTTTATCTGACGAACAAATTCTTTGTTCGTCACAACGGCCTCCGCGAGGGGGCGGGACTGCTGCTGCTCCTATGGCGACATCGGGTCCTCCTCGTCACCGGAGGAGATTACGATCTGATCCTAGCCGGAGGAGCCGGCTACCGTGGATGCCAAGGGACCTGGAGAGCAAGGAGGGCGGCGCCATGATCCACCTGACAAGGAATCGTCACCGCCTCCGCCTGCCATCATGGAGAACCAGGACTTCGGCATCGCCGGAGTTCCAGATGCTCAGTGAGGAGGAAGGGATCGATGATGAAGAAGGGGCTTGAAGACGATACAGTGTGGATGTGTGCATCACCAGCGCACAACTTCTGAAGGGCCGGTGAGCCCGCTTCAATGCGGCAGCGGACAGGGTTGGTTTCTTTGGATGTGGCGTCTGCATTGAAGCGGCGACACCCGAGAGGTCGTGTCAGTCGGCGCCGCCCTCATGTCTGGTCACGTTGCTCGGCATCAATGCCGACTGGTGCATGATTTGGGCTGGCATGTGTGCGGCATGGCGAGCGTAGCGGACGTTGTATGGAAAGCGCGGGAGAGGCGGGAATTTTTTGGATGGGCTAGGATAGTCAAAAACGGGTGTGGCAATGGTCCAGACGACTGCAAAACCCCTCCAATTTATCTTGAGTTTGCAGGAAAAGGTGCGTATGGACCGGCCAGCAGATCGATACAGGACTGCGTTGGATGGCAAAACACGTTTGGACTGCACAGTCTGGAGATTACGGGCGGTCCGCGTTGGTGATTCCCTAAGAATATATAATAAATCTAAATAATTGATTTCATTAAATATAAAGTTTGCTCAAGAGCCCGGGGTCTGAGTAACTCTTATCTTCTTCCCTTCTATTTGAGAAAATGAGGAAGAGGGACCATGCTGAAACTAGCCATGCACATTATTACCTTTGTTGAAATTCCTATGTTAAAATAAATAAATTGAACAAAATTTTATGGAATTAATTTTGATTGTTCTTAGCTCGTAAAAATGCTGATGCTTTGAGATACATCTTTAGTTGGTATGATTGGAAAAGTTAATGTAATCACTTTATTGAATATATTGAATTAATCTCTCTATTAAATCGGCATATCACTAAGGGCGACGAAGATGCTAAAGTTTGTAGCGATATGGTTCAAAACATGTGTGCGCCAAATAGAGCTACCTTCTGAGAGGCATATTGTTCCGTAGCAGCGCATGGGCATCTACCTAGTAATATAAAAATTATATCATTAAAAACTCCTTCCACCTGTGAATTTAACGGTGTGCTTGATGTAACTTGCATGCCATAGGGAGAATATTACAAGAATATTCGTAGGGAGAGTCCTCTACAAGAATATTGCTATACCTTATAGGGAGAGTCCTCTACAAGAATATTCTTGTAGGCCGAAGAATATTGCTACAAGAATATTCTTGTAGGCCGAAGAATATTCACAGGTGGAAGGAGTCCATATTACAAGAATATTGCTACAAGAATATTGCTATACCTTGTAGGCCGAAGGTAGAGGACTCTCCCTATGGATCAATATTCTTGTATTAATGGTTGATCGAAGAATATTACAAGAATATTCTTAGCAATATTCCTGTTTTTCGATCAATATTCTTGTAATATTCTTGTAGCGATATTCTTCGATCAATATTCTTGTAATATTCTTGTAGCAATATTCTTGTTTCAACAGGGGTTACAAGGTATAGCAATATTCTTGTAGCAATATTCTTCGATCAATATTCCAGGTGGAAGGAGTCCATATTACAAGAATACTGCCAGGATCCATAGGGAGAGTCCTCTACCTTCTGCCTACAAGAATATTCTTGTAGAGGACTCTCCCTACAAAAATATTCTTCGTCCTACAAGAATATTCTTCGGCCTACAAATTTGACCTACTACAAGAGTATTGCCAGGATCCATAGGGAGAGTCCTCTACCTTTGGCCTACAAGGTATAGGAGGGAGTACTTCTAATTATCTGTAGAGCTAATTAATTGTCTGCCTAATTAATAAATTGCATTAATGACTTAGTTTTAAAATTGATTCGATGCGAAAAAATTCCTATTTAAATGTACCCAATTAATTGCATTACTCTATTTCTATTTTATTTTTTTGCATTAATGGTTGTGGACGAATGACTACGTACATATCCGTCCCTCATAATAGAGATTTGACGCGAAAAAATCTATTTTTAAATGAACCTAATTAATTGTACATGTAATTAACTGTCTAGATAATTTTTTGTATTAATGATTTGATTTTCAAATGGATTCGGTGCTAGTTTTTCAAAGAAATGCATTAATGGCTATATGATTTATTCGGTGTCATTAATTTTCTACTTAATTCATTAATTGTCTTATTAACTAGAAAATTAGCTACTTCTAATTATATGTAGGCCTAATTAACAACCTTCATATTCATGAAACGATTTTCAAATTGATTCGATGCAAAAATATTCCTATTTAACATAATCTAATTAATTGCGCATTTAATTGACTAATTAATTGCATTAATGCCTTGATTTTTAAATTGATTCACACTATGTTTCTATATTTTTGCATTAGTGGTTGTGTGCGGACGACTGCGTACAGATTCACCTTTAATACTCCCTATGTTCCTAAATATAGATGTATCTAGAACTATTTTAGAGTGTATATCACTCATTTTGCTTCGTATGTAGTCCGCATTAGAATTTCTAAAATGAGTTATATTTAGGAAGGGAGGGAGTAGTAGAGATGCATCATGTTATATATGGTTATTTGCGAACTTACAAACAGCTAGGCCAGGGAAACACAAAACCAATTATCTAATATTATGCACTATAAAATAAAATCAAATAGAAAAGACGACATTGGTGATCAAGTTCTTATATGCATGTCACAAGAAGATTTTATTATTGGACATCATTGTCCATTGTTTGGCATGATGCTAGAGTGCAACTCTAGTCACATACGACGCAGACGCATTGACGTTGAAAAAAAGACTTGCCGATGCTGCAGTACGCTTCCTTTACATGGTCCCACTCATCCCTGCACATACTCCGGCAATGGTAACTCGAGCACATAAAGTACGGTGTAATGTGCGTTTCGCAATGCTCTGTAGAGAACATACATACATCAGCCAAAGAATTCCAAATTGAAAGCGTCCAAAGAAATTCATGCAGTTGGACAATATTCATGATAACGTGTTTTACTGGAATTAGATGTAAAATTTAAACACATATATAGGAATAGGGAGATCAATTTTGTACCAGCGTGAGTGGAATTTCCTAGCAACACAAACACCATAAGACAAAGAAGAATAGTTTTCCCCTCCATAAGATTAGGCACAAACTTCTTGTTCTTTTTTGTAGTCATTGGGCTTCAGGAGGCATACATGTCGTGCTATCTTTATATAATCACTATAGAGAACATTTACTCCTAGTTCACTCAAATAATATAAAAAAGATCTCTGAACATATCATTGTCCTTTCTACAAAATGATTCCGTTATTTATGATTGTATCCATTAAATATCAATACATTTGTCTATACGCAATGCTCCACCTTGAAATATATATTAGCATTGGTATCTAGGATTTTTTTATGTGGCTCCCTATTTAATGAGGGTAGATAAATTTGCCATATCTTAATCTAGATATAGCTCTTATATCTAAAACCAAGACAAATCGTATTTTTCTCTCACAAAACACATTAATGCATGAAAGCTATTTTGTACAAAAATATCTCCCAAATTTAGGGTACTTTCAATATATTATATCTTAGATATTTTTAAAATTATTTGTGCACATTGAATATATATTTCATATGATCAAACCTATTAAATGTCCTATCTTTTGAGTTAACTTTTCATGTTGTGTTCAATTACTTGATGGCCGCCACCACCAACTACTCACTAGCATATAATCTAGTGCAGCCTAGAACACCACACACTCACCAACGAGTGAAACAATGGAACTAAGCCTGGTGCTGATCGCTCTTGTGTTGTGCTCCACTGCTGCTACCCTGGTTACTTGTAGTAGCGCAGGGTTCCACATGGAGCTCACCCATGTTGATGGCAAGGGGAGCTACACCACGGCGGAGCGCGTGCAGCGCGCCATGGCCAGCAGCCGGCAGCGCCTGGCGTCCTTTGCTGACGTGAGCGTGCCGGTCCACTGGAACACCAGCCAGTACATCGCTGAGTACCTGATCGGCAACCCGCCGCAGCGTGCGGAGGCCCTCATCGACACCGGCAGCGACCTCATCTGGATGCAGTGTTCCACCTGCAGCCTCAAAGGATCTTGCGTCAAGCAGGGCCTGCCCTACTATAACCCGTCCAACTCGGACAGCTTCCATCCCGTGCCATGCAACGCCACCTTGTGCTTGGCCAACCTGGAGCACTCGTGCGCCAGGGGCGGCAGCTGTGCTTTCGGGGCCTTCTATGGTGCTGGCGTCGCCAGGGGGTCCATTGGCACTGAGGTCTTCGCCTTCCAAAACGGCACGGCGACGCTCACGTTCGGCTGCGTCGACTCGCTGACGATCACTCCGGGGTCCCTCCACGGGGCATCCGGTCTCATAGGTCTTGTCCGCGGCCCCCTGTCGCTCATCTCTCAGGTGGGCGCCAAAAAGTTCTCTTACTGTCACACCCCCTATCTGCGCAGCAACGCCACCGCCAGTGCCAGCAGCCATCTTTTCGTCGGCGCCTCGGCGAGCCTTAGCGGCGGCAGCCCCGTGATGTCCATGTCTTTCGTGCAAGTCCCAAAAAAGTACCCATTCTACTACGTCCCGCTCATCGGGATAAGCGTGGGACAAACAAGGTTGTCCATCCCACCGGAGGTGTTTGCTGTGAAACAAAACGGCAGCGGCGGGGTCATTATCGACTCAGGCAACCCCACTACGGCTCTGGCCCATGGGGCCTACTGGCCCCTAAGCAAGGAGCTCCGGAGGCAGCTGAACGGGAGCCTCGTGTCGCCACCCGAAAACAGTGGAATGGACCTGTGTGTGGCGGTGGCACACGAAAAGACAGTGCCATCCATGGTGTTCCACTTCAGTGGCGGAGCAGACATGGTGCTGCCGCCGGAGAACTACTGGGTGCCGCTGGACAATTCCACGTCATGCATGGTGATGCATACATCCAAGGGCATGAGCGTCATCGGCAACTTCCAGTTGCAGAACATGCACCTGCTCTACGACCTTGCCAAGGACGAGCTATCTTTCCAAAGAGCCGACTGCAGCTCACTGTGATCACACATCCGTTCCCCGGGAACTCACAGGGATGGACAAATTTCTTATGACCGCTTGTTTCAAGCTATTACTCTGTCCTTAATAAAAATTGAAGCTAGCTCAATTAGTACAACGTTTGGACCTGTTGGTGCTAGATTCAATCCTTAGGTCGTTGATTTTTTTTTTGAGGGATTACGTCGTTGGTTCTACTCAGACAGGATCTCGGAATTCTTTTTTTTTTTCCTGCTAATGGAGCAGGCCCAGCAGCTCCACCATAGGCTAGGACCAACGCAGGGTAGTCCAAAAGCCCAGACAAATTAGAAAATCAATAATTAAGGAGTACTCTTTACAAAGGCCACTCTCACGGGAGCAACTAGTTGACGAGAGCTCCTCCAGGAGCCTCACAACGATCAGCGCCACTTATGCACTCTCAGCCGCCCGCCACGTGTCGCATTCTGGGCAATTTCTCTTGATTTTTTTTTTGCACACGTTTTTGGCTTTTTAAAAGGTTTTTCCCGGGTTTTTTCGACGTTTTCAATTATTTTTCTTTATTGTTCACTTTTTTCACAAAAACGTTGGCATTTCAAAAAAAATCCACGTTTTTTGGAAAATGTTCGGAATTTTCAAAAATTGTTCGCATTTTAGAAAAACAGGATTTCAAAAATTGTTCACCGTTTCTTCCTGTTTTTGGAATATGTTTGGAATTACGAAATTCATTCACATTTTTTAAAACTGTTTGCGTTTTCAGAAAGAACGAGAAGCTCAAAATTGTTCGTTATTTCAAAGAAATATAAGGAAAATCGTAAATCTTTTAAATCTGCCGCTACTTTCTGTTGTTAATAGTTTGCGCTATACAAAAGTATAAGCGGACGTGGTCAGCTCAAGTGGCTAGCTTCGTGAGGTATAAGAAGTTGGCTGATCGAATGCTCGAGTGCGATTCCGCATGTTGCTTTATTTTTTGGGGTTTTTCTTTGCGTCGCGCAATTTTGCGTTCAACGCGAGTCAGCTCCAATGGGCCGGTGCGCGCGGTCCATTTGATGCAGTATGTGTCCTATAGGAGCTCCGCAAAAGAAGGCCAGACACACCAAGCGTACCGGACGTCAATCCTACTCGATGCAGTTCGCTGGTTAGCGACCTGGCACGCCCTAATCCTATTCGGCGCCCGTTGCACCACCTAATACTAGTGAAAAAACGGCTAGCCACAACTTTCGCTTGAGGCGCGCCATTTTTCATCAACACCAACACTATTTTTCTGCCAAATTGGTACGCCAGCTATAAGTTGATATTGTTGGCGCTGCCAATACTTACTACGCCACTACTATATGGGCCCAGTTGTCGTGACCAGTTGCAGTATATTATTATCGTGCAATTTATAAACGCACCATAGATACTTAACTTTGTGCTGTCGTGTCTTCGCCCGGAATGCCATCACTACGTTGTGCCTATATATAGATGTGTTGGCAGCCCGTTGTTCTCAAATACATTCACTTCCATTCTCCACAAAATTCTACTCCCTCTTAGTCAGCTGCTTTGGTGACAATGGACCCACCGGAGCTTGTCGAATCGGCACGAGCCCCCCATTCAAGCCCATTACGGCGGGGCTTGTCGCAAGTTTGGGACTCCGCCTCCTTGGCCGAGCTCTCATCTGGCCCCGCGGCGGCGACGGCGACCGAGAGGACGGTGGCGGCGGCGGCTGATGTTGGCGGCGGGGAGAAGCGGCAGCGGCGGCGGCTTAGGGTTTTCGGATTGTGCTGTGAAAGATACCATGTAGAAGGACAAGATGTGGGTTGTGCAATCGCGATGCATTAATCGGTGCACCAGGCACGTATATATAAGTACAGATATACATAGCCCACATCACGATGTATTGATCGGTGCACCAGGCACACAATATACTCAACAGTAGCGACTAGCGATATCCGGCATTCGGACGACGATGGATAGGAGGAGAAAAAGGCTCCCAAATACGAACGGGAGAGGTATGTTTCTGAATTTTAGTGTCATTTTCAGATAATTCCATAGCAATCTACAATGCGGTCGGAGATATTTGAGTCCATCTGGACTTTGGGACTTCGGGATGGATTGCAGATTTGACAAGATATTTTTAGGCTGTTGGTAGTGGCAGTAGCTTCAATCCAAGTACCCGTGAAAGTCGCAATGCTAGGACACATTCTGTTCATCAACATTAAGTGAATTCCGTGGAAACAGAGAATGCAAATTCAACATGTTTACATTTTCTTTGTATCTGGTTATTCTATTTAGGATCATTTAAAAATATTAGTGTACACTGGTGTGTATTATCTGTGTTGGTTTTGCATCAAAATAAATTATGCTTCAGAGTTCGCCCCACCTTATTTTTTCCGTTCTCCGCCACTGGATACAATATATAACAATCCATGTACACACCTTGAATGGGAACAGAAAGATAAACAGATGACATTACAATAAACAGACAAGCGCAAGATCAAACAGTGACAACCACAAGCACCTGGATAGTTGAGTTGATCTGGACTTCGGGATCAGAACTTGATGATGAAGTCATAGATATGGTCGCTGACCTCCTGGGCCCTCTCCTGCTGGATAAAGTGGCCGGCGCCGGGGATGACGACCACCTCGTCTAGCAGTGGAACATCCTCCTTAAAACCACCGCCGTGGATGTATTCCTGGATCCCCTCAAAGTTGTACGTGATGTCACCGTCCCCCACGATGTACTTGGTCGGCACCTGCACTTTGGCGTCTGCCCATGGTGCTGCCAGCTCGCAGTTCTTGTCAAAGTTGCGGTAGTAGTTGATGGCACCAGTGAACCCAGTCTTTTCAAAGGAGGTGACAAAGTACTCCATGTCGGCCTCGGTGAGCCAAGGTGGAAGCGGTGATGTCGGGTACTTGTGGTCATCCATCTCCTCATCGCAGAACACGCCGTGGCTAAAGCAATGGCACAATATTTGCCTCATGAGGCGCTTGGCGTGCGCTGGCGCAAACTGCTTCTCCGCGACACCTGGCTCCTGTAACATGGACCATACACATATATACGTTTTGTAACGATTTCGTGCAATAGTTACTTGTGGGCATCTGAAAATACATAGAAGAACTGAAAGCTCCGGACAAATGCGTGATGGTGGCTTGCCTGGAAGCGACACTTGTAGTAGTTGGGGCCGTATGCGCGATTGAAATTCTCTATGGGATTGACGAAGTCGGGTCCGTTGCGGATCATGATGTTGCGCATGAAGGCAACGCTGGTGTTAGCGAGTGCCGTCACACGCTCCGGACGGAACAAGCACAGGTACCATGCGATGATCGCGCCCCAGTCGTGCCCCACCACAAACACCTTCATTTCAACCATGGTGCATAGTTTATGAGGTCAGAATCAAATCAGTCACAACATTAATGTATGCAGGGGATGGCTTATGAATTATATTGCACAACAAATCTCCGCTGATATTAACAAATAATCAAGAAAATTTTGGTTTTTGCCCAACGAGAAAACATAAGGCTTATGAATTCACTTGGAGAAGCGAGAAGATTAGTACAGTTGCTATTACACTGCATAAATATAATATAATACATATAAATAGAATATCACCTTCCATGTGTGTGCCTTTTGCTGGCTTCATCACCCAGACACCAAAGCGGCGCCGTGGAGGTCTTCCTGAGACGTGCTTGGTCCCGGGGCCGCGCCCGGTGTTCGGCCGTGGCTGTCGTCTTCTCAGCTATTTCATCCCTGGCATGGACGACTCCACGGCGCCGCTCACCTCGCGCCACGGTCTCCTCCTCGTGCGCAAGGGCAGCCTTCTGATCGTCTGCAATCTTCTCACCGGCAAGTACAAGTCGCTCCCCAGTCTAGAGCACAATTGGCGTGACCCGGATTGCTTGGTTGGTTATGCCATGCTGACCGCCGCGGACTGTTCGGGCTCGGAGGATGAAGACAAGGTGCCCTTCTTCAAGGTGCTAATCATTATGATCGAAAGGAGATCTATGGAGTACCGCCTCCACACGTTCTCGTCGGTTGGTGAGTGGGGATGGAACGTGCGCCTAATCGGTGTGCAGCATCAGGACCGGATCGGGGCCATGCTCAGGCAACACGAAGCCGTCGTGTGTGGCGGTGCCGCGCACTGCTTCTTTGGGGGCGGATCAGGGTTCTACACGCTTGATGTCAATGCCAAGACTAGCGACTTCTCCATTACAAGGCTACATAACGTCAAACCCGGCGACCTTGTCCGTCCCGATACCTATGACGTGCCATATCTTAGCGTTGATGATGAAGGCAGCCTCGTGTTGCTCTGCCTACACTTGGATGGAAGCCAACTAGAGATCCGGAGATGGCACGAGGATAGAGCGAGGCCTCTGATAACCAGGCTAAAACCACGGACTCAACAGAAGAAGACTAAGAGGCTGTTTGGTTTGCGCCAAAGCGGGCCACAACAAATAGGGACGAGCCAAATAATTGACCGTCGTTCTCGCCGCCCTCGTCGTCTCGCCAAAAACCAGAAGAAGAATAGAACTAGAGAAGGCGAGGAGGGCTGGGCGCACGAATGTTTTGGCGTTGACCCAAACATCTACCAAGACACCGTTAACCCCAACTGTTTGGCTGGGCGCTCCATGGCACTGATCCAAACAGCCCCTCAGATTAAACAACGATTCACATGCTTGGGAGAGAAGAACGGCACCTTGCTTATCAAGGGTGATGACCAATGCATGTATGTCGCCGATGTCAAGACTGGGCTGATGCAAGAAGTGGCGGATTATCGATGCGGTCATGATGTCAGCCGTAGAGAGATTGTGCCCTTAGAGGTTAATTGGCTAGCCTTATTTGTTTCCCGCCTAGGTGTAGTATGAGATTTTCTCACTTTCTTTTGCACGGCTTAGGTTCTGCTTTGATGGATGGATGAATCATGAAACTATTTATTATTGTTATTATCTCTGAATAGTAGGGGAGAGCCCCCCCACGGTGTTTTTAGATATTAGAATCGTGAATAATATTAAGATAGATCCTCAAGCCAGTTGCATGATTATTAATCAAGTGACGATTTATGTTTTTAAAACTATTTTGTATTTTGGGAGTATCCTCCTAATCTTTGGTGCTTGCAAGTTATGTCATATATTCCTTGTTTCTTTCTCTCATGTGAATTTACTGATGGGTGTCATTGGCATTCCTCCAGTTTCCGTTCGAATTTTAATTAACAGGAAAGTGGCCCCCGCAAATGTGAGGGCAACAACATCCTTTGTGTGTTAATGGTGGTTGAAAATGAGTTTGAGAGTTTAAGTATCTTCTTCCGTATTGGTGCCCATATTTTCGCGTACATCAAGCAATTTCACATGGAAGCTTTTACACAAATTCAATAGGGAAATGGTGAATGTCTTATATCTGACTGATTGGAAATTTTCAGTTAAAATTACGCTAGTATGCAAATAAGAAGATGTGAACTCATATTTTTGTCTTAAACACATATATTACATGTAGTTGATTCATTACATTCTGTTTTTGTTATTGATTTTTCCATATCAACAGACATATTGCAAATTACGGTCTACAGAGAATATTCCAAGTGTAATTTTGTTGTATGTTGTATCAGATTTTCCCAAATAGTAAATCATTTTGGATAAGCTACTATATAATTGTAATACACGCGTCACACACATTGGTGTTATGTTTGAGTAGGCATCTTTGGTCTTGAAACAATGATGATGCGAATGTTTGTTGAAAAACAATTTTTTATTGAAAAGGGGGTTAAACCCCCGGCCTCTGCATCAATGCGATGCATACAGCCATTTTTATTAATTATTCAGCAGAGTACAAAAGAAAGGCAATCATGCCCGAACCATTACAAGATATGAAATTAACACCTACGACTAAGTCGACTTCTTCCGTAGCAGCGCCTTCAAGAAGGTATACACTCGTCGCTGCTGAGCCCGACCAATAATGGTCAGGACAAAAGTTCACACTCCGGACAATGAAGCGGTGTTCCAATCAACATCTTGATGACAGATCATTCGATAGTCACCTTCGTCAGTACTCCACACCAGTGCCAAACGACACTAGCAGATAGGTGGGATGCCTTCCCACCTTAAACCACAGTCACGGCCATCGGGTGGACGCCTATGTCTCGGTGCGGAACTGTCCGCTGCTACTCCTCACCGGCGCCAGTCACACTGCAGCATGCTCCATACCATCGGAGCCGCTGCTCCGGAGCTAGAAGTCGACGGGGAACCAGCACTGCGCCCCTTGCTCACCAACGTGGGACCCCGTCGGTCGCGTCTTGAGCATCCTTGTGCGATGGCCGCTGCCCACGCACCAGACGAAAATCCTCTTTGAGCCGGCATCGAGTGCCGCACACGACCACCGCCGCTATGCCTGCAAATATGCCGACGCGCATGAATATGCACTGTTGTGCCACCTGATCACCTTATCGCGGTTATCGAGTGCCGCCACCCCCACCGCAATGACCAAAGGAGGCCATCACTCCCGCCGCCATGACTACCCAAGCATCCGTTGCCGACGATGTTGTGCGTATCGTCGTCTCTGCGAACGCTGGCACCACCATCTTCACCTCTCTCACACACCGACATACCGACGCACGACAACGAAGCGGCATCATCTAGATCTGCACCATCCATGGGCGCCTCTGGTACTACAATCATAGACGCCCGTGCATTGTTCCATGGCCACCTCACTCGTGGCCGACCCATCCTTCACCATAGTTGTGCTGTTGTCGACAGCACTGGCGTAGTAGCATGCCGGTGCTGGCTTCACATCTGATTCGAAGGCCACATTCAGAACATTGGCGTCGCAGTTTCTTGACGTGACCTCCACGGCTACATACGAGAAAGTGCTGAGACGTGCGGCCTTGGGATCTCCGTGGCTGCACACACACTCCCGGTAGCGCTCACCACTGCTGTTATGGGCAGCCACGCCAATGCCACCGGCTGCACGGGCGAGTACGGGTGTGAGGAGGAGGAGGCGCCTTGGCCGGCGCCGCAGCCAGGACCGACCAGGGACGTCTCACCCTCGTGTCCGCGCATGGATGCGCGCGATGACGCCATGGCCACGACCGCGCCCTCCGCCGCGAACGAGCGAGTCATTGTTAGCATACATGCCACCCTCCGAGCACCACGTGCCGAACATAAATGCTTATTTTGAGATGGTTGAGAGAAAATGATGTGTATCTTAAGAGATGTCTTCTGAGAAGGTAGTGTGGCTTACTCTGTAGGTATGTACATATATCATGTGGTGCTGCCTAGTTTTGACGAAAAAAATTTGCGTATATCTGAGTCTTACAAAATTTACAAATGTTCATAATGGATGAATCCATGGAATAAACCTTTTACTTAAGTTATCAAGTGAGACTGATGCCACTTGGGCGCAAATTCTCCGTAGCAAGTATCTTCGAATCAAAACTCTGTCTCAGGTGACAGTAGGGCCTACTGACTCACCTTTTTGGGAAGGGCTTATGAAAGTCAATTTATCCCTGTTTAATAGGACAAAGTTTATTATTGGTAACGGTGCTAGTACGCGATTCTGGGAGGATACTTGGCTCGGAGAGACACGCCTAGCCATTCAATACCCGTTTTTGTATCGTATTGTGCAACGACGTGAGGTGTTCGTTGCAACGGTGTTTCAATCGATCCCCCTTAATATTCAGTTCAGAAGGGCGCTAGTGGGCAATCGTTGGGAAGAATGACTCCGTCTAGTAAGTAGACTGATGGACGTTCAGCTCTCTCAACAACCCGACGAATTATGCTGGAATTTTGTCATCTGGTCAACTTATATATGGATTTCCATTGCCTCTACACACGCACGCACGCACTTGCATATCCTTTTTTCCCGGTGCTTATTGGCAATGGCTCATTCATACGTACCAACTACAAGAAAATAAGATTAAAGATATATTTATTTCAGTGTGTATACAATGATGACTAAGTTTTGAATAATCGGTGAATTACTTAAGTTATACATTTTAAGAGGTCATGGCTGCAATATATGACAAATGGTTATGTTTGCAATACAGGACGAAGACCTATATGGTACTGTGGTTGCCGGCAAGGTGTTTTTTTAACAAAGTATGACCAAAGTAGCTCACATACACGTGTATACACGGACCCCAATGAATGCATGCAGGCACACCCTACTCCTATGAACACCTTCGAGTGACTGAGAAGGTGAGGTGTTGCGATGGCGTTGGTTGCCGAGATACACACGCTAGGGAGGTTTCTAAGCAATGGTTGTGGCCATGTTGATTCATAAAGCAAAATATTTTTAGTCATTTGTATGACTTGGGAATTATGAATCATAATTTGTTTGTATGAGATTTAAGATGATAGAACATATTTTATTCAAGACGTGCGTTGCACGTGCATGATTACTAGTATTCAACTAATTAAGGCACAATATTAGATAATAATAAATTAATCGTCAAGAAACTAGACCAGGTCTACATTGCTGCAATGGAATAATTTGTACGCATACGCCGTCGTCGCTGTTGCCTGCTATTAACTAAGATAACATAGAGACAGACTAAGGCATAGCCTAGTGGTGGGAAGAGGCTGATGCCTTCCCACCCACCCAGGTCTAAGATATGGTAGTTGCAATTTGGGGTTGTTGCACCAATTATACTGTAGAGGGTTCCCTTATAGTGTTTCTGTCAAAAAATATAACATTGAGACAACATCCATCTAAAAGAAGCCCTTCGATTGCGGCAAGCCCATTGGCCCGACAAGCATGCATCATTGCCATTGTTACGAGGCCGATGCCTTGTGAGGTCTTGGTTTTCTTGTAGTAGATTACGTTACTGGTCACTCTCCCAAGCTTGCTAAAAAAGTGTTGGAGCTGAGAGCTCTTGGCACTGATTTTTCAATTATTTTAGTATTTGTATTGATTATTTCAATTAGGGGTAGGTTGCCCACCAATGGTTTTCAATTATTTTAGTATTTGTATTGACTTTTTTTCCAGCACGGGTGCAAATGAATCTGGGCTCAGAAATGGATTTTCACGTGTTTTTCTTTTCTTTTCTTCAGCAACAACGTGTTATTCTACTACACAAGGGATCGATGTAACTTTGCATCCAGTAATACATCAAACTCGGGATATACACTGATGTGAGCTAAAGTGTCTCGCTATATATCCAACTAATTAAGCCAAGATATTAGATAACGTAATAAATTAATAATCAAGAAACTAGAAGATATCTACATTGCTCCAACGAAAGACTGTGTACGCCTATTTCGTCGTCGTTGTTGCCTGTTGTTTACCAAGATAACCTCGAGACAACATCCATCTAACAAAAGCCCATCCAGTGTGGCAACGGCATCGGCCCGACATGCATGCATCGTCGCCATTGTTACAAGGCCGATGCCCTGTGAAGTCTTGGTTTTCTTGTAGTAGATCACCTCGGCACTAGACACCCTCCCATGCTTGCTAAACAAGTGTAGGAGCTGAGAACTCTTGGCGCTGAGGGGTAGGTTGCGCACCAACACCCTAAAACAAGGACCATAATGTCTCAGGATGTGAATCATGCTATTGCTCCTCGTAGTAGCTGGACCATGGGGGATTAGAGTAATTGTATGTTGGGGGTTAAGCCATGTGCACATCTCATTGTCCCATCCTTGGGCGGTCATGTTTTTTAGGTTGTATCTAAACAAACCACGCCATTCAGGCGACGGGTAGCTGTCCTTGTCGTCCAAGAAAACAAAGTACGCTAACCCGCCGTCGACACCAAGCAGCGATGCCTCCACAGCAAAACTGTTGGGCCACCCCAGGAATAGGACGCGATCGGCTAGGCTCTTGCCCTCCTTCCTCACCCACCTCAAGCTCTCTTGCTCCTCATCGACCTGCTCTAGCGAGTGAATAAACATCAAGACACCATGGACTAGGCCGTGGCAAGGCTGCTTCCCACGGTAATTCATCGTGATGTGCACCGTCACCCAAAGAAGCTCGCCGCGGGACTGCAGCACATAATTGTAGTCATAGTCATATAAGTCGTCCGGCAACGACCACGGCCTGTGGACCAGTACGTCTTCTTTGCTCGTTCCTTTGGCGGACTTCATCAGCGCGTACCAGAACATATCATTCACGGCCACAAGGATATTTCCAGAAAAATAAGCGATGCAGAACTCGCCGTGGAATGTTTCCTCTAGGTTCCTCTGGACGACCGTCCAGTGGTCATCACCAGGACACAAGAGCGCCACCCGGAACTCAGACACGTATTCATCAATCATGTTGTGCTTGCTATACAAAAGGATGGTACCGTCGCTGTAGATGATACCACTCGGGTTCTCCCCCAACTGGAACCCTTGTGGGAAAAGAGGCAGGTGGGAGAGGGCGCCTCCGAACAGAGGGTCATAGAGGGTCGTTGTGCGGATGGAGGGGGAAACGGCGAAGTAGCGGACGGTGGTGTCGTCATTGCTGGCCAGCCAGTTCATCCCCATGCCGGATATAGGTGGCGGTGTGCGGTAACCTGCCTCGGAGAAGAGACATCTATACTCGAGGGAGTCATCGTCCTTCTTGTAGGGCGAGAGGGGCCAGGGCAATAAGTCAAAGTGATCAGTCGTGATCGTCGCCGCCGTCATCGTTGGCTCGCGTGAGTCGTGCCATAGCTTGCAGACGGCGTGGAACCAGACGTAGTCGGCGGTAGCACTGAGGCGGGAGGAGATCTCGCGGAGCAGATCCGCCGGGAGGTCCGGCCACCGCGTTTTGCGCATGTTGGCGACCGCAGGTTCTAGGTCGAGATGGACCCCCGATTGTTTGATACGGATCAGCCAGAATCGCATCGGTTATAAATAAATAATTGTCGGCGCTTATATGTATCTATCCCGTCGGTCTCCTCTGCTACGAGGTTTGTATACAAAAGAAAAGGACGTGCTTGCCTTTGGACGAAATTGTCGTGAGCAATTTGACGCGACCAATCCTTTTAGCCATACAATGCCAGCCGCCGTACCTGATGCGATGACGCGTGCCGGACTGCCTCCTGCAAGTGATACTCTCCTTGCTAGCGGCACGGCAGGCCATGCAGACCAGCGTGCTATCTGGCGCAGCGTGCCCTGCGCAGGTGTGGATGAATGGGAGTTTCTCGACCAACAATGGGAGTGCTTGGAGGACTTTGCCGACTGCATGCTGACCTCGATTCTGCCGGGGATGCTGCTCGACGGCTTCCGCCTACACTTGGTCACAGGCGCCAGCGGGCACCTCCAGCAGGTGGATCCGCCGGAGCCTCCGGCACACACCGGGCGCCGTGGACATCTACGCCGCCTACAAGGATACGACGGCACTAAAATCTATTGGGGACCACATGTGTCGACCTTGCACCATTACACTGAGCCGGACTTGTCCCGCCAAAGGGTTCATGCACTGCCGGGTACACCCGCCCCTTAACGACGCTGCGCCTCATCAGAGTCGACATCATGCTTGGCTTCATGGAGGGTCTCGGCACCAATTGCCCGGTGTTCGAGGTGTTCCATGTCCAAAGGTGCAACATGTACTTCCACACCGTCCACTCGCCCTCGCTCAAGAGGATGGCCATCATTGATCCCCTTGGTGGCACGGCCGCCCCCCTCACGCTCACGACTTCGACACTCACCTCCATCCATATAGACATCCTGTACAATGGGGAGTACGACCAAGGTTTTGGATCCCGAGTGGACAATTTTTTTCGAGGGGCACCGGAATTTGCGGTTACCATGGTAACCACGAAATACCGGAAAAAATTCGGACAAAATTTAAAATAAAATTTTGAATTCAAATTTTTGAAGTCGATATAGATAGGGTTTTTACTCCGAAAGTATCACGTAGCTGGCCCTACCGAGTTTGAATGTTAAGCCCGAACTGCCGCTTTGCTAAAAGGTTGGGTGTTCGACCCTTGGCCACTCCAACAAATTTGCCAGTATTTTTTAACTTATGCATTTCAAAAAGAAATTAAAAGGGTGAGACAAGACAAGACTCGAACCCGCGACGCTCTATTGAGGAAAGGGAGCAACCCCACCGGCACTAACCGGTCTGCCTCACCACATTCAGGCAGCCATGGCTTTGAACCGTCCTCCGATCCTGTGGATCTCGACACACCCATGGTGATTATTCGATGGATGGGCAGGATCACCAGAGTGAGAATGAGTACGGGGACCACCCGAGTGAGCATGAACATGAGTTTGATGGGCACGAACACCCTAGTGAGGATGACTACGATGACCAACCAAAAGTGATCATGACGAAGCAGCTAGGACCAGCCAGACAAGTCGGCCGGTGAGTAGCCGAAAAAGCAACACAAACCAAGTCGCCAAAACAAGCCCGAGAAGCAAAATAGCATTGTTGTGACTCTAGTGGGCCGGAAGGGAACGCACATTAGTTACAAGAAGGACGAGGAAAGGTATTGCAAAAGGGTGAAGAGAACAGCTACCCACCCCATAGAACTACAAGCCAATTACAAGTAGGGAACAAGAGCACCGCCTGGAGTCACCGGAGCCTTCAACCATGAATGAATCCCTGTGAAGAGGGGAATTCGTATGTTCATGTATACATTGTGAATTTGTATGAACGCAGATATGTTAGTTTGCATTTTTTTTTTAGGTTTCACATTTATCCTAGCCATGCGCATTAGCAGATATCCAACATTCTTAACAAGTTAGTTCTCACTTCTACCTATTCTCTTATCATACACACTGTCCACATCAGCTTTATGCCACCTCATCAATCAATTTGCGAAATCAGCCAATCAGTTTTATTCCTCCTACGGTTCATGAGCTTTAAAAAAAATTGTGTTTTCCTATACCACAGTAGCCACTCATCTGTTGATTTGAACCCAATGTTTCCACCCATCCCGCACGGCCGGACGCCCCATCAAATCTGCAGCGGCGGGCTACCCTCCTCCCTTCAGTCTCCTCGCTGCACCCACAGTGACATCGCCTTCACCGTGATACCACTGGAGCGCCTCCAGTCCGACACACCGTCTCCTCTCCTCCCTCCTGTCCACTCTGGGGCTGCGCCCAGCCATGCCACTGCCGCGCCACAGGCAGAGCGCCGGCTGTCCACGGCGCTTCCTCGTCTCCCTCCTCTGGTCACCTCCTCCCGCTGCGCACTGCGCCCACGGCGCAGATGCACGCATCCACCATGCCCACCATGCGCGCTGCCACACCTGTACGCCTCCACCCTACCAGACTGACTCCCAACCCCACCTTAAGCCACCGCTGCTGCTCATCGCACCCTTAGCTGCACCCCTCGCTTGTGTATCGCCCCACCTCAAAGCACACTTTCCTCAACTCCGAGCGTGTAGGCGCAGTTGGGATGCAGCTCGTCCTCCATGGTCAACGGCCAGCGCCGTCCGCCATGGTCACCGTCCACCCAGAATGGACCATCTGCACACTGTTCCTCTGCTTTGCAGCGTCCATGATACGTGTCCAACGTATCTATAATTTTTTATTGTTCCATGCTATTATATTATCTATCTTGGATGTATTATATGCATTATGATACTATTTTATATTATTTTTTGGCACTAACCTATTAACCTAGTGCTCAGTGCCAGTTGTTGTTTTTTCCTTGTTTTTGATTTTTTTAGACAGGAATATCAAACGGAGTACAAACGGAATAGAACTTTTGCGACGATTTTTCTTGGACCAGAAGACACCCACATGATTTAGAGAGACGGCCAGAAGAGTTCCAGGGCATGACAAGCCCTGAGTCCGCGCTGTCGGTGTCAAAACCGGCGGATCTCGGGTAGGGGGTCCCGAACTGTGCGTCTAGGCGGATGGTAACAGGAGACAAGGGACACGATGTTTTACCCAGGTTCGGGCCCTCTTGATGGAGGTAAAACCCTACGTCCTGCTTGATTAATATTGATAATGTGTATTACAAGAGTGGATCTACCACGAGATCAAGGAGGCTAAACCCTAAAAGCTAGCCTATGGTATGATTGTTGTAATGTATGTTGTGTCCTACGGACTAAAACCCTCCGGTTTATATAGACATCGGAGTGGGCTAGGGTTACACAGAGTCGGTTACAATGGTAGGAGATCTACATATCCGTATCGCCAAGCTTGCCTTCCACGCCAAGGAAAGTCCCATCCGGACACGGGACGGAGTCTTCAATCTTGTATCTTCGTAGTCTTGGAGTCCGGCGGACGATGATAGTCCAGCTGTCCGGACACCCCCTAGTCCAGGACTCCCTCAGTAGCCCCTGAACCTGGCTTCAATGACGATAAGTCCGGCGCGCATAATGTTTGGCATTGCAAGGCGGGTTCCTCCTTTGAATAATCCATAGAAGATTGTGAACACCAGGATAGTGTCCGGCTCTGCAAAATAAGTGTTGGGGAACGTAGTAATTTCAAAAAAATTCCTACGCACACGCAAGATCATGGTGATGGCATTGCAACGAGAGGGGAGTGTATCTTCATACCCTTGAAGATCGCTAAGCGGAAGCGTTTATCAACGCGGTTGATGTAGTCGTACATCTTCACGATCCGACCGATCTAAGTACCGAACGCACGGCACCTCCGAGTTCTGCACACGTTCAGCTCGATGACGTCCTCGCCTTCTCGATCCAGCAAGACGGGCGAAGTAGTAGATGAGTTCCGGCAGCACGACGGCGTGGTGATGGTGTTGGTGAAGAACAATCTCCGCAGGGCTTCGCCTAAGCACTACGGAAACTATGACAGAGGATAAACTAGAGGGGACGGGGTTGCCGGCACACGGCTTGGTGTTTCTTGATGTGTCCTTGGTGCTAGCCCTGCCCCTCTATTTATATGTTGAGCCTTGGGGTCGAAACTTGGAGTAAAAGCCTCCACAAAGTCGGTTTCACCCGAAAGGCAAGAGTCCGTCTCGGACTCAGGGCGACGCCGGGGTTCGGCGTCTCGGACCTGCACGCCAGGACCTGGCGTCGGCCCCGGACTCATAAAACTTCCTTTGCGCTTTCCAAAACCTTGTGGGCTTTCCCTTTGGCCCAAATAACGTGTTCTCGTACCCAAACATTTCGGGAAACATCCGGAACCCCTTCCGGTGAATTCCGGAACCCTTCCGGAGATCAAACACTATTATTCCATATATTAAACTTTATCTCGGACCATTCCGGAGTTCCTCGTCATGTCCATGATCTCATCCGGGACTCCGAACAACATTCAGTTACCAACATGCATAACTCATATAATACTATATCGTCAACGAAACGTTAAGTGTGCGGACCCTACGGGTTCGAGAACTATGTAGACATGACCTAAAACCATTCTCGGTCAATAACCAATAGCGGGACCTGGATGCCCATATTGGTTCCTACATATTCTACGAAGATCTTTATCGGTCAAACCGCATAACAACATACTTTGTTCCCTTTGTCATCGGTATGTTACTTGCCCGAGATTTGATCGTCGGTATCAATACCTAGTTCAATCTCGTTACGGCAAGTCTCTTTACTCGTTCCGTGTCGTCATCTCATAACTAACTCATTAGTTACATGCTTGCAAGGCTTAGGTGATGAGTATTACCGAGAGGGCCCAGAGATACCTCTCCGACAATCGGAGTGACAAATCCTAATCTCGAGTTATGCCAACCCAACATGTACCTTTCAGAAACACCTGTAGAGCACCTTTATAATCACCCAGTTACATTGTGACGTTTGGTAGCCCACAAAGTGTTCTTCCGGTACACGGGAGTTGCACAATCTCATAGTTGCAGGAACTTTGTATAAGTCATGAAGAAAGCAATAGCAGTATACTAAACGATCAAGTGCTAGGCTAACAAAATGGGTCATGTCAATCACATCATTCTTCTAATGATGTGATCCCACTAATCAAATGACAACACATGTCTATGGTCAAGAAACATAACCATCTTTGATTAATGAGCTAGTCAAGTAGAGGCATACTAGTGACTATAGTTTTGTCTATGTATTCACACATGTATCATGTTTCTGGTTAATACAATTCTAGCATGAATAATAAACATTTATCATGATATGAGGAAATAAATAATAACTTTATTATTGCCTCTAGGGCATATTTCCTTCAGTCTCCCACTTGCACTAGAGTCAATAATCTAGATTACATAGTAATGATTCTAACACCCATGGAGTCTTGGTGCTGATCATGTTTTGCTCGTGAGAGAGGCTTAGTCAATGGGTCTGCAACATTCAGATCCGTATGTATCTTGCAAATCTCTATGTCTCCCACTTGGACTTGGTCCCGAATGGAATTGAAGCGTCTCTTGATGTGCTTGGTCCTCTTGTGAAATCTGGATTCCTTTGCCAAGGCAATTGCACTAGTATTGTCACAGAAGATCTTCATTGTTCCCGATGCACTAGGTATGACACCTAGATCAGAAATGAACTCCTTCATCCAGACTCCTTAATTTGCTGCTTCAGAAGAAGCTATGTACTCCGCTTCACATGTAGATCCCGCCACGACGCTTTGTTTAGAACTGCACCAACTTACAGCTCCACCGTTTAATATAAACACGTATCCGGTTTGCGATTTAGAATCGTCCGGATCAGTGTCAAAGCTTGCATCGACGTAACCATTTACGACTAGCTCTTTGTCACCTCCATATCGAGAAACATATCCTTAGTCCTTTTCGGTATTTCGGGATGTTCTTGACCGCTGTCGATGATCCACTCTGGATTACTTTGGTACCTTCCTGCCAAGCTTATTGCTAAGCATCGTCAGGTCTTGTACACAGCATTGCATACATGATAGAGCCTATGGCTGAAGCATAGGAACATTTTCATTTCTCTCTATCTTCTGCTGTGGTCGGGCATTGAGTTCGACTCAACTTCACACCTTGTAGCAGGCAAGAATCCTTTCTTTGCACGATCCATTTTGAACTTTTCAAAATTTTGTCAAGGTATGTGCTTTGTGAAAGTCCTATTAAGCGTCTTGATCTATCTCTATAGATCTTGATGCCTAATATGTAAGCAGCTTCACCGAGGTCTTTCATCGAAAAACTTTTATTCAAGTATCCCTTTATGCTATCCAGAAATTCTATATCATTTCCAATTAATAATATGTCATCAACATATAAAACTAGAAATGCTCTGAGCTCCCACTCACTTTCTTGTAAATCTGAGGCTTCTCCAAAAGTCATATAAAACCATATGCTTTGATCACACTATCAAAACGTTTATTCCAACTCCGAGATGCTTGCACCAGTCCATAAATGGAATGCTGGAGCTTGCACACTTTGTCAGCACCTTTTGGATCAACAAAACCTTCTGGCTGCATCATATACAACTCTTCTTCAAGAAATCCAATCAAGAATGCGGTCTTGACATCCATTTGCCAAATTTCATAATCATGAAATGCAGCAATGGCCAACATGATTCGGACAGACTTAAGCATCGCTACGGGTGAGAAAGTCTCATCGTAGTCAACCCCTTGAACTTGTCGAAAACCTTTTGCAACAAGTCGAGCTTTATAGACAGTAATATTACCATCAGCGTCAGTCTTCTTCTTAAAGATCCATTTATTCTCAATGTCTTGCCGATCATCGGGCAAGTCAACCAAAGTCTATACTTTGTTCTCATACATGGATCCAATCTCAGATTTCATGGCCTCTAGCCATTTAGCGGAATCTGGGCTCATCATCGCTTCCTCATAGTTCGTAGGTTCGTCATGGTCAAGTAACATGACTTCCAGAATAGGATTACCGTACCACTCTGGTGCGGATCTTACTCTGGTAGACCTACGAGGTTCAGCAGAAACTTGATCTGAAGTTTCATGATCAATATCATCAGCTTCCTCACTAGTTGGTGTAGTTGTCACGGGAACCGGTTCTCGTGATGAACTACTTTCCAACAAGGGAGTAGATACAGTTATCTCATCAAGTTCTACTTTCCTCCCACTCACTTCTTTCAAGAGAAACTCCTTCTCTAGAAAGGATCCATTCTTAGCAACGAATGTTTTGCCTTCGGATCTATGATAGAAGGTGTACCCAACAGTCTCTTTTTGGTATCCTATGAAGACACTTTTTTCCGATTTGGGTTCGAGCTTATCTGGTTGAAGTTTCTTCACATAAGCATCGCAGCCCCAAACTCTAAGAAACGACAACTTTGGTTTCTTGCCAAACCATAGTTCATAAGGCGTCGTCTCTACGGATTTTGATGGTGCCCTATTTAACGTGAATGCGGCCGTCTCTAAAGCATAACCCCAAAACGATAGCGGTAAATCGGTAAGAGACATCATAGATCGCACCATATCAAGTAAAGTACGATTACGACGTTCGGACACACCATTTCTTTGTGGTGTTCAGGTGGCGTGAGTTGCTTAAACTATTCCGCATTGTTTCAAATGTAAACCAAACTCGTAACTCAAATATTCTCCTCCACGATCAGATCGTAGAAACTTTATTTTCTTGTTACGATGATTTTCTACTTCACTCTGAAATTCTTTGAACTTTTCAAATGTTTTAGACTTGTGCTTCATTTAGTAGATATACCCATATCTGCTCAAATCATCTGTGAAGGTGAGAAAATAACGATATCCGCCACGAGCCTCAACATTCATCGGGCCACATACATCTGTATGTATGATTTCCAATAAATCTGTTGCTCTCTCCATAGTTTCGGAGAACGGCGTTTTAGTCATCTTGCCCATGAGGCACGGTTTGCAAGTACCAAGTGATTCATAATCAAGTGATTCCAGAAGTCCATCAGTATGGAGTTTCTTCATGCGTTTTACATCGATATGACCTAAGCGGCGATTGCCACAAATAAGTTGCACTATCATTATCAACTCTGCATCTTTTGGCTTCAACATTATGAATATGTGTATCACTACTATCGAGATTCAATAAAAATAGACCACTCTTCAAGGGTGCATGACCATAAAAGATATTACTCATATAAATAGAACAACCATTATTCTCTGATTTAAATGAATAACCGTCTCGCATCAAACAAGATCCAGATATAATGTTCATGCTCAACGCAGGCACCAAATAACAATTATTTAGGTCTAAAACTAATCCCGATGGTAGATGTAGAGATAGCATGCCGACGGCGATCACATAGACTTTGGAACCGTTTCCCACGCGCATCGTCACCTCGTCCTTGGCTAGTGCTCGCTTATTCCGTAGTCCCTGTTTCGAGTTGCAAATATTAGCAACAGAACCAGTATCAAATACCCAGGTGCTACTACGAGCTCTAGTTAGGTACACATCAATAACATGTATATCACATATACCTTTGTTCACTTTGCCATCCTTCTTATCCGCCAAATACTTGGGGCAGTTCCGCTTCCAGTGACCAGTCTGCTTGCAGTAGAAGCACTTAGTTTCAGGCTTAGGTCCAGACTTGGGTTTCTTCTCTTGAGCAGCAACTTGCTTGCCGTTCTTTTTGAAGTTCCCCTTCTTCTTCCCTTTGCCCTTTTTCTTGAAACTAGTGGTCTTGTTGACCATCAACACTTGATGCTCCTTCTTGATTTCTACCTCCATGGCTTTCAGCATCGCGAAGAGCTCGGGAATAGTCTTGTTCATCCCTTGCATATTATAGTTCATCACGAAGCTCTTGTAGCTTGGTGGCGTGATTGGAGAATTCATCAATGACACTATCATCGGGAAGATTAACTCCCAGTTGAATCAAGTGATTATTATACCCAGACATTCTGAGTATATGTTCACTGACAGAACTATTCTCCTCCCTCTTGCAGCTATAGAACTTATTGGAGACTTCATATCTCTCAATCCGGGCATTTGCTTGAAATATTAACTTTAACTCTTGGAACATCTCATATGCTCCATGACGTTCAAAACGTCGTTGAAGACCCGGTTCTAAGCCGTAAAGCATGGCACACTGAACTATAGAGTAGTCATCAGCTTTGCTCTGCCAGACGTTCTTAACATCGTCAGTTGCATCAGCAGCAGGCCTGGCACCCAGCGGTGCTTCCAGGACGTAACTCTTCTGTGCAGCAATGAGGATAATCCTTAGGTTACGGACCCAGTCCGTGTAATTGCTACCATCATCTTTCAACTTTGCTTTCTCAAGGAACGTATTAAAATTCAACGGAACAACAGCACGAGCCATCTATCTACAAACAAACATAGACAAGCAAGATACTATCAGGTACTAAGTTCATGATAAATTTAAGTTCAATTAATCATATTACTTAAGAACTCCCACTTAGACAGACATCTCTCTAGTCATCTAAGTGATCACGTGATCCAAATCAACTAAACCATAACCGATCATCACGTGAGATGGAGTAGTTTTCAATGGTGAACATCATTATGTTGATCATATCTACTATATGATTCACGCTCGACCTTTCGGTCTCCATGTTCCGAGGCCATATCTGCATATGCTAGGCTCGTCAAGTTTAACCTGAGTATTCTGCGTGTGCAAAACTGGCTTGCACCCGTTGTAGATGGACGAGAGCTTATCACACCCGATCATCACGTGGTGTCTCGGCACGACGAACTTTGGCAGCGGTGCATACTCGGGAGAACACTACTTGATAATTTTAGTGAGAGATCATCTTAAAATGCTACCGTCAATCAAAGCAAGATAAGATGCATAAAGGATAAACATCACATGCAATCAATATAAGTGATATGATATGGCCATCATCATCTTGTGCTTGTGATCTCCATCTCCAAGCACCGTCGTGATCACCATCGTCACCGGCGTGACACCTTGATCTCCATCGTAGCATCGTTGTCGTTCGCCATCTATTGCTTCTCGACTATCGCTACCGCTTAGAGATAAAGTAAAGCAATTATGTATGCGTTGCATTTCATACAATAAGCGACAACCATATGGCTCCTGCCGATTGCCGATAACTTCGGTTACAAAACATGATCATCTCATACAATAAAATATAGCATCACGTCTTGAACATATCACATCACACATGCCCTGCAAAAACAAGTTAGACGTCTTCTACTTTGTTGTTGCAAATTTTACGTGGCTGCTACGGGCTTAGCAAGAACCGTTCTTACCTACGCATCAAAACCACAACGATAGTTTGTCAAATAGACTCTGTTTTAACCTTCGCAAGGACCGGGCGTAGCCACACTTAGTTCAACTAAAGTGAGAGAGACAGACACCCGCCAGTCACCTTTAAGCAACGAGTGCTCGTAGCGGTGAACCAGTCTCGCGTAAGCGTACGCGTAATGTTGGTCCGGGCCGCTTCATCTCACAATACCGCTGAACCAAAGTATGACATGCTGGTAGGCAGTATGACTTATATCGTCCACAACTCACTTGTGTTCTACTCGTGCATATAACATCAACGCATAAAACCTAGGATCGGATGCCACTGTTGGGGAACGTAGTAATTTCAAAAAAATTCCTACGCACACGCAAGATCATGGTGATGGCATAGCAACGAGAGGGGAGTGTATCTTCATACCCTTGAAGATCGCTAAGCGAAGCGTTTATCAACGCGTTGATGTAGTCGTGCGTCTTCACGATCCGACCAATCTAAGTACCGAACATACGTCACCTCCGAGTTCGCACATGTTCAGCTCGATGGCGTCCTCGCCTTCTCGATCCAGCAAGGCGGGCGAAGTAGTAGATGAGTTCCGGCAGCACGACGGCGTGGTAGCGGTGTTGGTGAAGAACAATCTCCGCAGGGCTTCGACTAAGCACTACGGAAACTATGACAGAGGATAAACTAGAGGGGACGGGGTTGCCGGCACACGGCTTGGTGTTTCTTGATGTGTCCATGGTGCTAGCCCTGCCCCTCTATTTATATGTTGAGCCTTGGGGTCGAAACTTGGAGTAAAAGCCTCCACAAAGTCGGTTTCACCCGAAAGGCAAGAGTCCTTCTCGGACTCGGGGCGACGCTAGGGTTCCAGCGCTGGACCCGCACGCCGAGACCTGGCGTCGGCCCTGACTCCATAAAACCTTGTGGGCTTTCCCCTTTGGCCCAAATAACGTGTTCTCGTACCCAAACATTTCGGGAAACATCCGGAACCCCTTCCGGTGAATTCCGGAACCCTTCCGGAGATCAAACACTATTATTCCATATATTAAACTTTATCTCCGGACCATTCCGGAGTTCCTCGTCATGTAATAACACTATTATCTCCGGACCATTCCGGACATTCGGTTACCAACATGCATAACTCATATAATAGTATATAGTCAACGAAACATTAAGCATGCGGACCCTACGGGTTCGAGAACGATGTAGACATGACCTAAAACCATTCTCGGTCAATAACCAATAGCGGGACCTGGATGCCCATATTGGTTCCGACATATTCTACGAAGATCTTTATCGGTCAAACCGCATAACAACATACTTTGTTCCCTTTGTCATCGGTACGTTACTTGCCCGAGATTTGATCGTCGGTATCCAATACCTAGTTCAATCTCGTTACCGGCAAGTCTCTTTACTCGTTCTGTAATACGTCATCTCATAACTAACTCATTAGTTACATGCTTGCAAGGCTTAGGTGATGAGTATTACCGAGAGGGCCCAGAGATACCTCTCCGACAATCGGAGTGACAAATCCTAATCTCGAATTATGCCAACCCAACATGTACCTTTCGGAAACACCCGTAGAGCACCTTTATAATCACCCAGTTACGTTGTGACGTTTGGTTGCACACAAAGTGTTCTTCCGGTACACGGGAGTTGCACAATCTCATTGTTGCAGGAAGTTTGTATAAGTCATGAAGAAAGCAATAGCAGTATACTAAACGATAAAGTGCTAGGCTAACAAAATGGGTCATGTCAATCACATCATTCTTCTAATGATGTGATCCCACTAATCAAATGACAACACATGTCTATGATCAAGAAACATAACCATCTTTGATTAATGAGCTAGTCAAGTAGAGGAATACTAGTGACTATAGTTTTGTCTATGTATTCACACATGTATCATGTTTCCGGTTACTACAATTCTAGCATGAATAATAAACATTTATCATTATGAGGAAATAAATAATAACTTTATTATTGCCTCTAGGGCATATTTCCTTCAATAAGTTCCACGTTCCACCGTAGAGAGAATAATATATACACAAGTTCAATCTGCTGACGCGTTCTGCGGCGTGACGTCACACCACTACCAAGCCTTTACTTGAATCGTTTTTTATTATACCGCCTCAGCGCGTTTAGCGAAGCGGTTTCCTTGGCACGTCTTGTCGAAGCAGAGATCGTGTTCCCCTTATTCCTTGATTCTCATCAATACGGACATGGGTAACCCAACCGCGCCATTGATGGTGCCGCTTGGGAGATAAGCGAGTTTTACCAGGCCGGTGGGGACGTATAGTCTTCGTCCGCCTATATATAAGGGGATAAGGATCCACCTTTTCACCTACGCCTTCTTCCTCCTTTGCTTATCCATCTTCGCGCACTCTCGAGCTCCAGCGCCCAAGTCCGTGCGTCTCGCCTCAACCTTCTCCGACCATGTCCGGAGCGGGAGGTAAATGTTGGCCTCCACTGTTAAGGAGGAGCACATCGCCAAACTGCGCAGGGCCAGATACCTTTCCGGCGACATTGCGCACCGGCTGCCCGACAAGGGGCAGCTCATCCCCACCCCTAGGCCCCATGAGAGGGTCTTATTTCTCCCCCACTTCCTCCGCAGACTGGGCTTTCCACTTCACCCCTTTGTCCGGGGGCTCATGTTCTACTACGGCCTGGATTTCCATGATCTGGCGTCGAACTTCATCCTCAACATCGTGGCGTTCATCGTCGTGTGCGAGGCCTTCCTCTGCATCCAGCCCCACTTCGGCTTGTGGCTCAAGACCTTCAACGTCAAGCCGAAGATAGTGAAGGGCACGCAGGCGGAGTGTGGATGCGCCATGTTGGGCAAGATGCCCAACATCCTCTGGTTCGAAGGGGCCTTCGCGGAGTCCGTCAAGGGGTGGCAGTCGGGGTGGTTCTACATCACCGAGCCGCGCGACCCTAAGTGGGCGGCGGCCCCCGAGTTCAGATCTGGTATCCCTGTGCAGCTCACCTCCTGGAAAGAGAAGGTCTTGCTATGGGGTAATTCAAAGGAGCTGACGGGACTCCAAGCCTGTATCCAGAAGCTGGTGAGCAAGAAGCTCAGGCTTGTCAATGTGGTCCAAGTCACGCTCATCCGCCGGATTCTCCCATGCCAAGAACGGGCATTCAACCTGTGGGAGTTTGATCCGGCACAGCACCAGGCGTTGAGCGGGCTCTTGACCTGACGTCTGAAGGCGCTGGAGGTGCTGTTTAAGGGCGTCGAAGCCCCCGCATCCGCGACGGAAGATCGCGGATTTCACTCGCAGCGTCCAGCTGACGAGGTAAGTGATTCTACCCCTTTACGGGACACTTGTTGTTAATAGTTCGACCCTAAGCGGGTTTCAATCTCCCTTTTCCTTTGACAGAAATGGATGAAGAAGGCCGAGTAGCTCATCTGACCGGCTCCCATGCCATATGACCCAGTGGACACCCGTCTAGCGGGGCTGCTGGTTCCGGCACCGCACGTGGTGCCGGAGAAGAAGGCCAAGAAGGTGGCCACGGGTACTCGAAAGAGTTTCCTTTTTCAGGTGTCCGACGACTTCAAGGCGGGTTCCTCCCCCGAAGATGAGGAGGAGGAAGAAGACTCTCTCCCAGAGGAGGGAGAGAGAAAGAGGAAGGCCTCCCCAACAGGGGAGGCCGAGGGAATCAGAGGGAAGAACTATTCCCCGGACAGCTCCGCCAACACCAACGTTGGCGATGAAGAGTGGCTCTCAAGGGCCAGGCCTCAGGCGAGATCGTAAGTATCCGGATTCCTGAATGATCTGCAATTTCTTTTGTGTCACATAGTGTCCTTCTAATGCCGATCTGCTGCAGTCGGCCGACGATGATCTCCTGCATCGTCGGCGGGTCGTTAGCTGCGTCGGATGTGGATTCCATTCCGATCGCCTCCACCCCTCGCGCGCCGAGGACGCCGAGTGGGATCCCGGAAGGACCCATCGGGAGGAGGCTCGGAGGAGCCGCAAGGCAACCTCCGGACTTTGCGCCGGACTCCACGCCGGAACTGCGGTGGTTCAGAGTCCGGCCGGGCGCCCTTCGCAAGAAGGGCAAGACCGTGACACCGGCGGTCCCGCCCAACCCGGGCGCCGGACAACTTGTTGAGGCGCTCAAAGGCGCTTCCATCGAGGAAGAACACCGCACTATCATGAGTGCGGTGATTGAAAGGTTCAGCTTCGCCAAGAGCGGGCTGACCGAAGATCGCAGCAACCTTCTAACAAGCTTTGAGGTAAGAAGTTAAAATTATGTAATGTAATACCGCATAGACAGTAGCCTCGATGCTCGGTTCGGTGTTCAAAAGAAAAGCGGATGAGGATCTAAAGAAGATATGTGAGGTTGCTAAAAATTATGTCAATATGGGTTTGCAGGCTGCCGCTTGACATCTGCCGACTTGTTGTGGAGGTCGATTGCATCAAGCAGATCTCGGCGGTCGAGCAAGAGCTCGGCCGTGCTAAGAAGCAACTTGAGGACAAAGAAGGTGAGTAACACCACTTTGAAAATTTACCTTACAGAAAAGGATTTAGGTTGCAATAAAAATAACAAGGATAACGTGGGTATTGTAGGGGCCACGAACGAGGTGGCAACCCTGAAGGAGGTTGTGTCATGACGAGCGTAGTCTTGACGCGGGAACGGGCAGAGCGAGAGAAGCAGGAGGCGCGGGTGGCGGAAGTGCGGCAAGAGCCCCAGGCTCTCATGGAAAAGCATGAGAGTTTGGAGCGCAACTCAAAGACTCGAGAGTCCGAGCTTGCCTCGGCTCTCGAAAGTGCCAAAGCCGCCAAGGCCGAGGCCCATAAGGCCCTTCAGGAGGTTGAGGATGTGAAGAAAATAGCGGCGGGTAAGGCATTTTTCATGCAAAGCAAGCATGTTAATATAAACTACGACACTTACCGAATCGGAGCTCTGTAGGCGTTTGCAGATCTGCCTCGTAGTGTATCCGATGCCGCCGCATTCTACCGTGGCGAGGAGGGGAGCTCAACGGAGAAGTTCTTTTGGTCTCAGTACGCTGAGGCCAGCCTTCCGGTGCCCCCTAGCGACCAGCTGAAGCAGCTGGTCGAGCTCCACAAGGTAGCCGAGCAGGCCATGAAGGGCCTCATAGTCCGGCTGTGGCCTGGAGAGGCCATGCCTGGGAGCTACTTCGGCCTCGTGCGGCGGCTGGTGGATGCGTGCCGCCGGGTGGAGGTCATCAAGCGCTCCACCTGTATTGAAGGCGCTCGTCGGGCCCTTGCCCGCGCAAAGGTGCACTGGGACAAGCTAGATGCGGAGAAGCTTATCACTGACGCGCCGCCAGCGGGCATGGAGTATCGTACACCCGAGATGTACTATAAGACTGTCCTGAAGGGTGCCCGCAAGATTGCGGATGAGTGCCCCAGAGATGTAATTATTGAGTAGACACGCTATGTATTATCCTGTGCGCTGAAAACTTTGTTCATATGCGCAAAGCAACGCTTGTTTGATTTAAAATATTACCTTCTGTGCGGCCATTTATAAATTCTGAGAGATGGCAAGTCGTCGGCTTCATCCCCCAAGCCACGAGTGCTGGGGTGTTCGGGATAAATTTGAGCACTCTTGTTCCCATTCTTGGGTCCATCTAGGGAGGCGCTCAACACAACGAACAAGGCAACCGGACTTATAATGCTTGAACACTCTCACTTAGCCATAGAATTCTATAATTTTAAATTTCGGTGAAGCCCTGGTATCGGAAGACCGAGTTGGGGCGCTATCACGCCTTGGCGGACATTATCCGGTTCTTAAGCAGCGTGGCATAAGTCTTTAAGGACTCAAAAGACCTCTCGAACAGCGACCAGTCTCGCCTTATCATGACAGTCAGTTTTAGCTTTCTCCATCGAGGCGCCGCCGAAAGCTCAACCGGGCGCAATCGCAGTGGTTCTCCAGTGCCACCTTAGCCGATGAGCGGGCGTAAGGTGCCAAAACGTGGGAGCCGGGCAAACCCAACTATTGACCCAAGACATGATTGAGCCGATTCATATAATGCTATAAGTTCGGGGTGCCGCACTTGTGAAAGTGTTCGGACTTATCACACCATAATACGGGGGAACATAAGCCCCTGGTGTATTTGGCCGTACCAAAATATACGGGTGCAAGATGTCATTAGCGAGAATATATGTAAAGTAAGGCAATAACAGGCAAAAAGTGCTGCATTATTTATTCAAGGGATTTTGCTATGAGTGCGGAATGATACAAATAGTGCGGTCAGCAAGGGATTGGACTAATTAAAATGTACCCCTCCAGGGGTGGGCTGCGGACTGGTGTATATAATCAAATTTAATGCTCGTAATGGAGACCACCTAAGTGTTCGTCGCAGCCTTCTTCCCTCCCTGGCTGTTGCATCGTGAGTTCGGCGCGTTCACCGCCGGACAGGGCCTCTGGTGAACGGAGTCCTGTGTATAGAAAGAAAGAAAATAATAAAAAAGAGCGACACACTTGTGAGCCCCTGGTGTGGTCGAGCCGCACTCTGGGTCTGTTGTGGTCGTGCCCCTTCCCCTAGGCCCATGGTATCTCCAGAGCGTAATGATGTACGCGGAGGGTTGGTCTTGTAATTATGCAAGGGCTGGGGTTGGGGCCGCATTGCTACGCGTGCTCGGATCGTGCCAGGTGGTCTTGGTTGATGTTGCTTCGGGCGCGTTTGGCCGTGTCCGGCCGTTTAACAGCCGGACTCGAAAATTTCCTTAAAAGGCTGCTCTGTACTTCTGCCACGAGAGCCGCTGTATGTTCCTCCGTTCGGAGGGAGCGTTCCGTATTTCCGTTGACCGTGATGACTCCACGAGGGCTTGGCATCTTGAGCTTTAGGTATGTGTAATGCGGCACCGCGTTGAACTTTGCAAACGCGGTTCGTCCGAGCAGAGCGTGATAGCCGCCGCGGAACGGGACTATGTCGAAGATTAACTCCTCGCTCCGAAAATTATCCGGGGATCCGAAGACCACTTCCAGTGTGACTGAGCCTGTACAATGGCCTCAACACCTGGTATGACGCCTTTGAAGGTCGTCTTTGTAGGTTTAATCCTTGAGGTGTCTATGCCCATCGTGCGCACTGTATCCTGATAAAGCAGGTTCAGGCTACTGCCGCCATCCATTAGGACTCTTGTGAGGTGAAATCCATCGACGATTGGGTCTAAAACCAATGCGGCGAATCCGCCATGGCGGATACTGGTCGGATGGTCTCTTCGATCGAAAGTGATCGGGCAAGAGGACCATGGATTGAACTTAGGGGCGACTAGCTCCATCGCATATACGTCCCTTAGTGCACGCTTCTGCTCCCTCTGGGTATATGGGTTGCATATATCATGTTTACCATCCGCACTTGTGGGGGGAAACCCTTCTGTCCTCTACTATTCGGCGGTCGGGTCTCTTCCTCATTATCGCTGTGCAGCCCCTTGTCATTGTTTTCGGCAATTAACTTGCCTGCCTGCTTGAATACCCAACAATCTCTGTTGGTGTGATTAGCTGGCTTTTCGGGGGTGCCATGTATCTGGCATGAGCGGTCGAGTATTCGGTCCAAATTGGACGGACCCGGAGTGGTTCTTTTGAATGGCTTCTTCCGCTGACCGGGTTTAGAGCCTCGGAATCCGGCGTTGACTGTCGTATCCTCCTTGTCGTCGCCGTTACCGCGGCGTTTATTTTTGCTTCGACGTGACCTGCCATTGTGGTCCTTTGTGTCCGGACTACCAGCATTTTTGTTGAGGTTATTGCTGCGAGCTAGCCAGCTATCCTCTCCCGCACAGAAGCGGGTCATTAATGATGTGAGGGCTGCCATGGATTTCGGCTTTTCCTGTCCTAGGTGCTGGGCTAGCCACTCGTCGCGGATGTTATGTTTGAAGGCTGCGAGGGCCTCTGCATCCGGACAGTCGACGATTTGATTTTTCTTTGTTAAGAACCGTGTCCAGAATTATCCGCCGATTAAATCAGCTGCTGGATTATGTGGCTTAGGTCATCGGCGTCTGGTGGCCGCACATATGTGCCCTGGAAGTTGTCGAGGAATGCGGCTTCCAGGTCCTCCCAACACCCAATTGACTCTGCAATCAGGCTGTTAAGACAATGCCGAGCTGGTCCTTTAAGCTTGAGCGGGAGGTATTTGATGGCGTGGAGATCGTCGCCGCGGTCCATATAGATGTGAAGGAGATAATGTTCGATCCAAACCGCGGGTCTGTCGTGCCATCGTAGGATTCAATGTTTACGGGTTTAAACCCTTCAGGGATTTGATGATCCATTACTTCGTCAGTGAAGCATAGCGGGTGTGCGGCGCCTCTGTATTGAGCAATATCACGACGTAGCTCAAGGGAGCGTTGTATGCTGTGTTCGGCCCGGGCGGAGTTGTTGTATCCGGCTCGACGGTATTCGTCGTGGGTGGTGGGGCGCCCACGTGATCCATAGATAGATCTGGATTGTCTTGCCTTATCCTCCAATATGTCCCGCAAGCCCGGCGCGTTCCCTCGTGGCTTCGTACTTTTCGAGCGATGCCTGGATGCCTCTCTGTCGCGACCATGGGGTGGTCGGTCGGCCGTATTGTGCGCTGGTGATGAAGGTATGTATGCTTCCTCCTCTAATCGGGGGAGCAACTTGCGTTTTGGGTAGCTTTTGGAGGGGCGTTCGAATTCATGCTCTTCGGCCGCGAGGACCTCGGTCCATCTGTCGGCTAGCAGGTCTTGATCAGCTTGAAGCTGCTGCTGCTTATTCTTTAGGCTATTTGCTGTGGCCATTAGCCTGCGTTTGAAACGCTCTTGTTCGACGGGATCCCCGGGCACGACGAATTCGTCGCCGTTGAGGCTTGCCTCGTGTTCGGAGGGAGTTATGTAATTATCATCTGTTGGGGAACGTAGTAATTTCAAAAAATTTCCAACGCACACGCAAGATCATGGTGATGCATAGCAAAGAGAGGGGAGAGTGTTGTCTACGTACCCTCGTAGACCGAAGCGAAGCGTTGACGCAAGCGTAGAGGAAGTAGTCGTCGTCCTCCGGTTCAACCGATCCAAGCACCGTTACTCGGCACCTCCGAGTTCTTGACACACGACAGCTCGATGGCGCCCGATCTCCGATCCAGCAGAGGCGCGGGGAGGAGTTCCGTCGACGACGGCGTGGTGGCGATCTTGATGTTTTCTGTCGCAGGCTTCGCTGAGCACCGCTACAATATGACCGAGGTGTAATATCGTGGAGGGGGCACGCACACGGCTAAGGAACGATCTCGATGATCAACTTGTGTGTCTGGGTGCCCCCTACCCCGTATATAAAGGAGGGAGGGAGGAGGAGGCGGCCCAAGGGGTGGCGCCCTAGGGGGCAATCCTACTCCAAGTAGGTTTGGCCCCCTTTCCTATTCGGAGTAGGAGAAGGAAGGAAGAGGGGGAGGAGAAGGAAGGGGGCGGCCCCTCCCAATTCGGATTGGGCTTGGGGGCGCGCCCTCCTTGCTCCTTCTTCCTCCTTCCACTATGGCCCAATAAGGCCCATATACTTACCGGGGTTCGGTAACCTCCCGAACTCGGTATATTCCCAAACTCTCCCGGAACCTTTCCGGTGTCCAAATATATCCGTCCAATATATCAATCTTTATGTCTCGACCATTTAGAGACTCCTTTTCATGTCCGTGATCACATCCGGGACTCCGAACAACCTTTGGTACATCAAAATACATAAACTCATAATATAACTGTCATCGAAACCATAAGCGTGCGGACCCTACGGTTCGAGAACAATGTAGACATGACCGAGACATGTCTCTAGTCAATAACCAATAGCGGGACCTGGATGCCCATATTGGTTCCTACATATTCTACGAAGATCTTTATCGGTCAAACCGCATAACAACATACTTTGTTCCCTTTGTCATCGGTATGTTACTTGCCCGAGATTTGATCGTCGGTATCCAATACCTAGTTCAATCTCGTTACCCGCAAGTCTCTTTACTCATTCTGTAATACGTCATCTCATAACTAACTCATTAGTTACATGCTTGCAAGGCTTAGGTGATGAGTATTACCGAGAGGGCCCAGAGATACCTCTCCGACAATCGGAGTGACAAATCCTAATCTAGAATTATGCCAACTCAACATGTACCTTGGAAACACCAGAGAGCACCTTTATAATCACCCGATTCGTTATGACGTTTGGTAGCACACAAAGTGTTCTTCCGGTAAACGGGAGTTGCACAATCTCATAGTTGCAGGAACTTTGTATAAGCCATGAAGAAAGCAATAGCAGTATACTAAACGATCAAGTGATAGGCTAACAGAATGGGTCATGTCAATCACATCATTCTTCTAATGATGTAATCCCACTAATCAAATGACAACACATGTCTATGGTCAGGAAACATAACCATCTTTGATTAATGAGCTAGTCAAGTAGAGGCATACTAGTGACTATAGTTTTGTCTATGTATTCATACATGTACTATGTTTCCGGTCAATACAATTCTAGCATGAATAATAAACATTTATCATGATATGAGGAAATAAATAATAACTTTATTATTGCCTCTAGGGCATATTTCCTTCAGTCTCCCACTTGCACTAGAGTCAATAATCTAGATTACATAGTAATGATTCTAACACCCATGGAGTCTTGGTGCTGATCATGTTTTGCTCGTGAGAGAGGCTTAGTCAACGGTGCGCAACATTCAGATCCGTATGTATCTTGCAAATCTCTATGTCTCCCACTTGGACTTGGTCCCGAATGGAATTGAAGCGTCTCTTGATGTGCTTGGTCCTCTTGTGAAATCTGGATTCCTTTGCTAAAGCAATTGCACCAATATTGTCACGAGAAGATTTTCATTGGTCCCGATGCACTAGGTATTACACCTAGATCGAAATGAACTCCTTCATCGAGACTCCTTCATTTGCTGCTTGAAGCAGCTATGTACTCCGCTTCACATGTAGATCCCGCCACGGCGCTTTGTTTAGAACTGCACCAACTTACAGCTCCACCGTTTAATATAAACACATATCCGGTTTGCGATTTAGAATCGTCCGGATCAGTGTCAAAGCTTGCATCGGCGTAACCATTTACGACTAGCTCTTTGTCACCTCCATATCGAGAAACATATCCTTAGTCCTTTTCGTATTTGGGAGGTTCTTGACCGCTGTCCGATGATCCACTCTGGATTACTTTGGTACCTTCCAGCTAAGCTTATTGCTAAGCATCGTCGGTCTGGTACACAGCATTGCATACATGATAGAGCCTATGGCTGAAGCATAGGAACATTTTTCATTTCTCTCTATCTTCTGCTGTGGTCGGGCATTGAGTTCGACTCAACTTCACACCTTGTAGCAGAGGCAAGAATCCTTTCTTTGCACGATCCATATTGAACTTTTTCAATATTTTGTCAAGGTATGTGCTTTGTGAAAGTCCTATTAAACGTCTTGATCTATCTCTATAGATCTTGATGCCTAATATGTAAGCAGCTTCACCGAGGTCTTTCATCGAAAAACTTTTATTCAAGTATCCCTTTATGCTATCCATAAATTCTATATCATTTCCAATTAATAATATGTCATCAACATATGAAACTAGAAATGCTACAGAGCTCCCACTCACTTTCTTGTAAATACAGGCTTCTCCAAAAGTGTCTATAAAACCATATGCCTTGATCACACTATCAAAACGTTTATTCCAACTCCGAGATGCTTGCACCAGTCCATAAATGGAGCGCTGGAGCTTGCACACTTTGTCAGCACCTTTTGGATCAACAAAACCTTCTGGCTGCATCATATACAACTCTTCTTATAGAAATCCATTCAAAAATGCAGTCTTGACATCCATTTGCCAAATTTCATAATCATGAAATGCAGCAATAGCCAACATGATTCGGACAGACTTAAGCATCGCTACTGGTGAGAAAGTCTCATCGTAGTCAACCCCTTGAACTTGTCGAAAACCTTTTGCAACAAGTCGAGCTTTATAGACAGTAATATTACCATCAGCGTCAGTCTTCTTCTTAAAGATCCATTTATTCTCAATTGCTTGCCGATCATCGGGCAAGTCAACCAAAGTCCATACTTTGTTTTCATACATGGATCCTATCTCAGATTTCATGGCTTCTAGCCATTTTGCGGAATCTGGGCTCATCATCGCTTCCTCATAGTTCGTAGGTTCATCATGGTCAAGTAACATGACTTCCAGAATAGGATTACCGTACCACTCAGTGCGGATCTTACTCTGGTAGACCCACGAGGTTGAGAGAAACTTGATCTGAAGTTTCATGATCAATATCATTAGCTTCCTCACTAATTGGTGTAGTTGTCACGGGAACCTGTTCTCGTGATGAACTATCTTCAATAAGGAGTAGATCTGATTATCTCATCAAGTTCTACTTTCCTCCCACTCACTTCTTTTGAGAGAAACTCCTTCTCTAGAAAGGATCCATTCTTAGCAACGAATGTGTTGCCTTCGGATCTGTGATAGAAGGTGTACCCAACAGTCTCTTTTGGGTATCCTATGAAGACACATTTCTCCGATTTGGGTTCGAGCTTATCTGGTTGAAGTTTCTTCACATAAGCATCACAGCCCCAAACTTTAAGAAACGACAACTTTGGTTTCTTGCCAAACCACAGTTCATAAGGCGTCGTCTCAACGGATTTTGATGGTACCCTATTTAACGTGAATGCGGACGTCTCTAAAGCATAAACCCAAAATGATAGCAGTAAATCAGTAAGAGACATCATAGATCGCACCATATCAAGTAAAGTACGATTACGACGTTCGGACACACCATTTCGTTGTGGTGTTCCAGGTGGCGTGAGTTGCGAAACTATTCCACATTCTTTCAAATGTAAACCAAACTCGTAACTCAAATATTCTCCTCCACGATCAGATCGACTTCACTCTGAAATTCTTTGAACTTTTCAAATGTTTCAGACTTGTGCTTCATTAAGTAGATATACCCATATCTGCTTAAATCATCTGTGAAGGTGAGAAAATAATGATATCCGCCACGAGCCTCAACATTCATCGGACCACATACATCTGTACGTATGATTTCCAACAAATCTGTTGCTCTCTCCATAGTACCGGAGAACGGTGTTTTAGTCATCTTGCCCATGAGGCACGGTTCATAAGTACCAAGTGATTCAAAATCAAGTGATTCGAAGTCCATCGGTATGGAGTTTCTTCATGCGTTTTACACCGATATGACCCAAGCGGCAAGTGCCACAAATAAGTTGCACTATCATTATCAACTCTGCATCTTTTGGCTTCAACATTATGAATATGTGTATCACTACTATCAAGATTCAATAAAATAGACCACTCTTCAAGGGTGCATGACCATAAAAGATATTACTCATATAAATAGAACAACCATTATTCTCTGATTTAAATGAATAACCGTCTCGCATCAAACAAGATCCAGATATAATGTTCATGCTCAACGCAGGCACCAAATAACAATTATTCAGGTCTAAAACTAATCCCGATGGTAGATGTAGAGGTAGCGTGCCGAAGGCAATCCCACGCGCATCGTCACCTCGTCCTTGGCCAGTGCTCGCTTATTCTGTAGTCCCTGTTTCGAGTTGCAAATATTAGCAACTGAACCAGTATCAAATACCCAAGTGCTACTACAAGCTCTAGTTAGGTACACATCAATAACATGTATATCACATATACCTTTGTTTACTTTGCCATCCTTCTTATCCGCCAAATACTTGGGGCAGTTCCGCTTCGATGTCGATCGCTTGCAGAGAAGCACTCGATTTCAGCTTAGGTCCAGACTTGGGTTTCTTCTCTTGAGCAGCAACTTGCTTGCCGTTCTTTTGAAGTTCCTTCTTCTTTCCTTTGCCCTTTTCTTGAAACTAGTGGTCTTGTTGACCATCAACACTTGATGCTCCTTCTTGATTTCTACCCCGCTGCTTTCGGCATCGCGAAGAGCTCGGGAATAGTCTTGTTCATCCCTTGCATATTATAGTTCATCACAAAGCTCTTGTAGCTTGGTGGCGATGATTGAAGAATTCATCAATGACACTATCATCGGAAGATTAACTCCCGGTTGAATCAAGTGATTGTTATACCCAGACATTACGAGTATATGTTCACCGATGAACTATTCTCCTCCATCTTGCAGCTATAGAACTTATTGGAGACTTCATATCTCTCAATCCGGGCATTTGCTTGAAATATTAACTTCAACTCTGGAACATCTCATATGCTCCATGCGTTCAAAACGTCGTTGAAGACCCGGTTCTAAGCCGTAAAGCATGGCACCTTGAACTATAGAGTAGTCATCAGCTTTGCTCGCCAGACGTTCTTAATGTCGTCGGTTGCATCGAGAGTGAGCCTGGCACCCAGCGGTGCTTCGGGGCGTAACTCTTACGTGCAGCAATGAGGATAATCCTCGAGTTACGGACCCGATCCGTGTAATTGCTACCATCATCTTTCAACTTTGCTTTCTCAAGGAACGCATTAAAATTCAACGGAACAACAGCACGAGCCATATATCTACAAACAAACATAGACAAGCAAGATACTATCAGGTACTAAGTTCATGATAAATTTAAGTTCGATTAATCATATTACTTAAGAACTCCCACTTAGACAGACATCTCTCTAGTCATCTAAGTGATCACGTGATCCAAATCAACTAAACCATAACCGATCATCACGTGAGATGGAGTAGTTTTCAATGGTGAACATCATTATGTTGATCATATCTACTATATGATTCACGCTCGACCTTTCGGTCTCCGTGTTCCGAGGCCATATCTGCATATGCTAGGCTTGTCAAGTTTAACCTGAGTATTCTGCTTGTGCAAAACTGGCTTGCACCCGTTGTAGATGGACGTAGAGCTTATCACAGCCGATCATCACGTGGTGTCTCGGCACGATGAACTTTGGCAACGGTGCATACTCAGGGAGAACACTTCTTAATAATTTTAGTGAGAGATCATCTTAAAATGCTACCGTCAATCAAAGCAAGATAAGATGCATAAAGGATAAACATCACATGCAATCAATATAAGTGATATGATATGGCCATCATCATCTTGTGCTTGTGATCTCCATCTCAAGCACCGTCGTGATCCCCATCGTCACCGGTCGACACCTTGATCTCCATCATAGCATCGTTGTCGTTCGCCATCTATTGCTTCTCGACTATCGCTACCGCTTAGTGATAAAGTAAAGCAATTACTGAGCGTTGCATTTCATACAATAAGCGACAACCATATGGCTCCTGCCGATTGCCGATAATTTCGGTTACAAAACATGATCATCTCATACAATAAAATATAGCATCACGTCTTGACCATATCACATCACAACATGCCCTGCAAAAACAAGTTAGACGTCCTCTACTTTGTTATTGCAAATTTTACGTGGCTGCTACGGGCTTAGCAAGAACCGTTCTTACTTATGCATCAAAACCACAACGATTGTTTGTCAAATAGACTCCATTTTAACCTTCACAAGGACCGGGCGTAGTCACACTCGGTTCAACTAAAGTGAGAGAGACAGACACCCGCCAGCCACCTTTAAGCACGAGTGCTCGTAACGGTGAAACCAGTCTCGCGTAAGCGTACACGTAATGTCGGTCCGGGCCGCTTCATCTCACAATACCGCTGAACCAAAGTATGACATGCTGGTAGGCAGTATGACTTATATCGTCCACAACTCACTTGTGTTCTACTCGTGCATATAACATCAACGCATAAAACCTGGCTCGGATGCCACTGTTGGGGAACGTAGTAATTTCAAAAAATTCCTACGCACACGCAAGATCATGGTGATGCATAGCAACGAGAGGGGAGAGTGTTGTCTACGTACCCTCGTAGACCGAAGCGGAAGCGTTGACGCAACGTAGAGGAAGTAGTCGTACGTCCTCCCGGTTCAACCGATCCAAGCACCGTTACTCCGGCACCTCCGAGTTCTTGACACACGTACAGCTCGATGACGCACCCCAATCTCCGATCCAGCAGAGGCGCGGGGAGGAGTTCCGTCAGCATGACGGCGTGGTGACGATCTTGATGTTTTCTGTCGCAGGCTTCGCTGAGCACCGCTCACGATATGACCGAGGTGTAATATCGTGAGGGGGCACCGCACACGGCTAAGGGCGATCTCAATGATCAACTTGTGTGTCTAGGGTGCCCCCTACCCCGTATATAAAGGAGGAGGGAGGAGGAGGCCGCCAAAGGGGTGGCGCCCTAGGGGGCTATCCTACTCCAAGTAGGTTTGGCCCCCCTTTCCTATTCGGAGTAGGAGAAGGAAGGAAGAGGGGGAGGAGAGAAGGAAGGGGCGGCCCCCTCCCATTCGGATTGGGCTTGGGGCGCCCTCCCTTGCTCCTTCTCCTCCTTCCACTAAGGCCCAATAAGGCCCATATACTTACCGGGGTTCGGTAACCTCCCGAACTCGGTATATTCCCAAACTCTCCGGAACCTTTCCGGTGTCCAAATATATCCGTCCAATATATCAATCTTTATGTCTCGACCATTTAGAGACTCCTCGTCATGTCCGTGATAACATCCGGGACTCCGAACAACCTTCGGTACATCAAAATACATTAACTCATAATATAACTGTCATCGAAACCTTAAGCGTGCGTACCCTATGGTTCGAGAACAATGTAGACATGACCGAGACATGTCTCTGGTCAATAACCAATAGCAGGACCTGGATGCCCATATTGGTTCCTACATATTCTACGAAGATCTTTATCGGTCAAACCGCATAACAACATACTTTGTTCCCTTTGTCATCGGTATGTTACTTGCCCGAGATTTGATCGTCGGTATCCAATACCTAGTTCAATCTCGTTACCGGCAAGTCTCTTTATTCGTTCTGTAATACGTCATCTCATAACTAACTCATTAGTTACATGCTTGCAAGGCTTAGGTGATGAGTATTACCGAGAGGGCCCAGAGATACCTCTCCGACAATCGGAGTGACAAATCCTAATCTCGAATTATGCCAACTCAACATGTACCTTCGGAAACACCTGTAGAGCACCTTTATAATCACCTAGTTACGTTGTGACGTTTAGTAGCACACAAAGTGTTCTTCCGGTAAACGGGAGTTGCACAATCTCATAGTTGCAGGAACTTTGTATAAGTCATGAAGAAAGCAATAGCAGTATACTAAACGATCAAGTGCTAGGCTAACAGAATGGGTCATGTCAATCACATCATTCTTCTAATGATGTGATCCCACTAATCAAATGACAACACATGTCTATGGTCAGGAAACATAACCATCTTTAATTAATGAGCTAGTCAAGTAGAGGCATACTAGTGACTATAGTTTTGTCTATGTATTCATACATGTATTATGTTTCTGGTTAATACAATTCTAGCATGAATAATAAACATTTATCATGATATGAGGAAATAAATAATAACTTTATTATTGCCTCTAGGGCATATTTCCTTCATCATCCTCGACCTCTTCGTCTGCCGCTCTCTCGTGAGGGCTTGTTCTGCATCCTCCTGCGCTGAATCTTGCTGGAGGGGATTGTCTTCGGCACTTTCTGGGGTGTTATTATCTCCTGTGTCGGAATCTCCATTCTTGCTGTGGCGGGATTTTGAGCGGCGCCGCTGTCGTCGGCGCTTGGGTTGTTTCTTTAAGGAATCTGCCTCCGCTGCTTCTTCGCCGTCCCCATCTTTTGGGGTGTCCACCATGTATATGTCATATGACGAGGTGGTATTCCAGTGCCCTGTAGGCGCTGGTTCTTGTTTGTCTCCGGCATCGTCGTCCATACCGTCGATGTCTTCGGAGTCATAGTCTAGCATGTCGGTTAGATTGTCGACAGTGGCTACAAAGTGGGTGGTGGGTGGGGTTTGAATTTCTTCGTCGTCCGCATCCCAACCATCCTGGCCATAATCCGGCCAGGGCTCTCCGGATAGCGAGAGATGCTTTAGCGAATTTAGAATGTCGCCAAAGGGCGAGTGCTGAAAGATGTCCGCAGCGGTGAACTCCATGATCGGCGCCCAATCGGATTCGATTGGGCGGGCGCAGGAGGTTGAGTCGGCAGGAGTCCGGCACCTTGGAGTCACGAGCTTTATAGGGACAAGGTCGAGTTCGGCTCCATCGCCGCTGAAGTTGCAGCCCGAGGCGGTGTCCAGCCACCGATCCTCGTCTGGCGATCGGCTCGGACCGAGGGCGGAGCGGATTCGTGTCTTGACCACCAAGGCCTTGTCCGCGGCGAGCTAAATCATGCCCATCGTGATAAAGTCGGCGAGGCTCATCGTGGCTCGAGTCCGTCGAAGATCAAGTCCCGCGGATGTCGGCCGTGAAGTTTAGGCTTCGAACCTGACACGACGGCCAGGGCGTAGCTTCGATCTGCTCCGGATGGCGGGTGAATTAGCCCGCGAGCGCGGCCGCAGAATCTGAAGATCTGTCCGGGAGAAAATTCTCACCCGGATGGCGTTTTTGTTGATTGAAGAAGCCATCGAGCCTATCGGTGACGACATAGAGGAACTCTCAATGAAAGCACCAATGTCGGTGTCAAAACCGGCGGATCTCGGGTAGGGGGTCCCGAACTGTGCGTCTTGGCGGATGGTAACAGGAGACAAGGGACACGATGTTTTACCCAGGTTCAGGCCCTCTTGATGGAGGTAAAACCCTACGTCCTGCTTGATTAATATTGATGATGTGTATTACAAGAGTGGATCTACCACGAGATCAAGGAGGCTAAACCCTAGAAGCTAGCATATGGTATGATTGTTGTAATGGATGTTGTGTCGTACGGACTAAAACCCTCCGGTTTATATAGACACCGGAGAGGGCTAGGGTTACACAGAGTCGGTTACAATGGTAGGAGATCTACATATCCGTATCACCAAGCTTGCCTTCCACGCCAAGGAAAGTCCCATCCGGACACGGGACGGAGTCTTCAATCTTGTATCTTCGTAGTCTTGGAGTCCGGCGGACGATGATAGTCCGGCTGTTCGGACACCCCCTAGTCCAGGACTCCCTCACGTGCCCTAGGGGGCGCCTCCCTGGTTTGTGGGCTCCTCGAGTGTCCCCCAACACTAGTTCCACCTCTATATATTCTCAAATATTCCCAAACCAACAGAAGGGTCCACAAAAATACTGTTCCGCCGCCGCAAGTTCCGGAACGACGAGATCCCATCTTGGGGCCTTTTCCGCCGATCCGTCGGAGGGGGACTCGATCACGGAGGGCTTCTACATCAACCTTGCTGCCCCTCCGATGATGTGTGAGTAGTTTACCATAAACCTAGGGGTTCATAGCTAGTATCTAGATGGCTTCTTCTCTCTCTTTGATCTTGAATACAATGTTCTCCTCAGTATTATTGGAGTTGTATTCGATGTAATCTTCTTTTGCGGCGCGTTTGTTGAGAGTCGATGAATTGTGGGTTTATGATCAGATTATCTATGAATGGCTCTTCTCTAAACTGTTTTACGCATGATTTAAATAGCTTTGTATTTCTCTCTAATCTATTGATTTGGTTTGGCCAACTAGATTGATCTATCTTGCCATGGGAGAGGTGCTTTGTGATGGGTTCAATCTAGCGGTGTCCTCACCTAGTGACATAGTAGGGGTAGCGAGGCATGAATTGTATTGTTGCCATTAAAGGTAAAAAGATGGGGTTTATATCATATTGCTTGAGTTTATCCGTCTACATCATGTCATCTTGCTTAAAGAGTTTCTCTGTTCTCTTGAACTTAATAATCTAGATGCAGGCAGGAGTCGGTCGATGTGTTGAGTAATAGTAGTAGATGCAGGTACGAGTCGGTCTATTTGTCACGGACGTGATGCCGATCTTCATGATCATTGCCGTCGATATCGTCATAATTATTCGCTTTTCTATCAATTGCTCAACAGTAATTTGTTCACCCACCGTATGTTTTCCTTCAAAAGAGAAGCCTCTAGTGAAACCTATGCCCCCCTGGTCTATTTTGCATCATATATTTTAGAATCTATAAAACCAAACATCCAAAAATACCTTGCTGCAATTTATTTACTTTTACTTTATTTTTGCCTTTTTATATCTATCTCTATCGCCTTGGGTGCAATTGTTTGATTGTTTGTGCAGGTGTGTTTATTGTAGTCTTGCTTGTTCTTCCTACTGGATTGATGCATTGGTTCTCAGCTAGGGGAAATACTTATCTCTACTTTGCTGCATCATCATTTTCTCATCAAGGGAAAAACCAACACAAGCTCAAGAAGTAGTAGGAAGAATTTCTGGCACCGTCGCCGGGGAGGATACACATCAAGCCTACCAAGTACCCATCATAAACTCTCATCTCTTGCATTAACATTATTCGCCATTTTCCTCTCATTTTCCACTCCCCCACTTCTAAAACATTTTCAAGAAAACACAAAAATATTTGAGTTTTTATTCGCCTTCTTTAGTTCGTCTTTTTGTTTGCCTTTTTGTTTGCTTGTGTGCTATATTACTTGATTTGTCATGATGTCTCGAGAAAATACCAAGTTGTGTGACTTTTCCAACACTAATAATGATTTTATTAGTACTCCGATAGCTCCCGCCACTAGTGTCGCTTTGTTGAATCTTGTTATGAAAGAACAATTCTCTGGTAGCTCTAATGAAGATGTGGCATCCCATCTAAATACTTTGGTTGAATTATGTGATATGCAAAAGAAAAGAGATGTGGATAATGATTTTGTTAAATTCAAGCTATTTCCGTTCTCACTACGAGATCGTGCTAAAATATAATTTTCATCTTTGCATAAAAATAGTATTGATTCATGGATGTCTGTGTTGAAGATTTATTGTGAGTAGTATGATAAGGCTGGAGTTTGCTGGATCATCATGTGAGTGGTGCGACAAGCATTCAAATAAGCAGAACGATTCATGGATCGGTCACGTCCTACAGTGCACAGATTGAGTGCATGCATGTGGGTTAGCCACTGGCTTGCACAGATTAAATGTGCCGTCCGGTCAGATTAAATGTGGGTTAGCCACTGGCTTGCTACCGAAAGGTGCACCAGAGCCAGCCACAAGAAGATTACAAAAAATTATCAACACTACTAATTTCAAGTAGGGCACAAATAACCAATCCACAAATTTTTATTTTTGGTAAGTCACTTGTTTTCTTTGAGAACAGTCTGAAGTATGTGCTCAGAATGCTACAACAATGGAGATGCAGACTCCCTCTGCTAGTCTTGTCTGGTTGATAGGTGAAGTTGTACTCGGTAGTAGCACACTAACTGGCTGACTGAATATATGAGCGAGTCCTTCACTCCCGTCTGAACCTGTCCAGCTGGGCATTCATTTATGGCAGTAGCACAAGTAGACCAATGAAAGAGGTAGCGTCACTAAAACAAAATCAAAATAATGATGTTTTCGAAAGAAGAATGAATTAGTGGCATATTTCCCACTAAGAAAGAAAATAAAACTCGAAACTAATAATGTCAAATTTTGGACACAATTTACACTGAATTTGTGTTTTTTAATACGCAATAAATTATTTTTTTAGAAAAGGAGGAGGAACCCCCGGCCTCTGCATCTGGACGATGCATACATTCACTTTATTAGTTATTCACACAAGACCTTACAAAGTCATACAACAGTAAGACTAAAGCCATCGTCTAGGCAACATGTGTCGCTACTCCTATACAGTTGATAAATGGATGCTGATAGTCTGGGCCTAATACCAAACAGATCTCGCAGCCAAACCTAACATCTAAGGACTGATGTCCAAACCAGGACGCCTACCGCGTATGGGGCACCCACCAGTCCAGCGCACTCCTCAACCAGTACGCCTGCCGGGTATGAGGCCTCCGCAGCCACCTGCCACCAATCCATCTTCAGTGTTGTACTGCTACATCTATCTTGTTCGGTCTAGCTGTCGTCCACGCCACACTACTAGGAAAAGGGCTATAGCCAATATGGACATTAATGGCGCACCACATGTGGTGCGCCATTTGTGTCTATATCACTAATGGCGCACCATGTGTAGGTACGCCATTAGTGTCCATATCACTAATGGCGCACCACATCCACTGTGCGCTACTAACAATTTTTTTTATTTTTCCAAAACTAGTAATGGCGCACCAGGGCATAGTGCGCCTTTACTAGTGCCATTACTAGTTTTAACTAGTAATGGCGCACCACACACTCTGTCCGCCACTACTAAAAAAATGTTTTTACTTTTTGTTTTCAAAACGCCACTACTAACATTTACACCAAATGCACCCCCCCTTAGCCGCCTTTTCAGTTAAAAAAACAAAAGAAATTGATAGAAATGTCAAAAAATAAAAGAAAATAAGATTCCCATGTGATATGTGGTCTAGTTATTAGCAAAATTTACAAGCATGAATTTTTGACTTTTTTGCAAAATCTCTCGAGAATTTGTAAAATGGGCATAACTTTTGCATACGAACTCTGATGAAAAAGTTTTTTATACGAAAAATCATCTACTTGAAAAGTTATATCTGAATTCAACAGGGAGAGCTCCATTGAAGATTTTTAGAATCCTCAAAAACCTAACAGAAAAAAAGTACGGGGCTTTCAAGATCTGGAGAGGCAAAAAAATTCACAAAAAAATCAAACTCAGTAATGGCGCACCTGCCCATGGTGCGCCATTACTATCTTCCCGCCTTCAAAATTCAAACTATATCAAAAAAATTAAAAAAGTTAGTAATGGAGCACCTGCCTAAGGTGCGCCATTACTATTTTCCCGCCTTCAAAATTCAAAATAAATCAACAAAATAAAAAATAAAAATAATGGCGCACCTGCCCACGGTGCGCCATTACTATGCCGTATATATGGCTGGGCGGGGTCCTCTCCTCCTTACCTCTTCATTTTTCTCCTCCACTCCACCTCTCCTCCACTCCATCTCCTCCTCTCCTCCACTCCATCTCCCCTCCTCTCCTCCACCATACTCCCCTCCTCCTCTTCGGCGACCTCCTCCTCCTCTCCGGTGACCTCCTCCTCCCTCCTCTCCTTTGCTGTGCTCTCCTCCCCTCCCCTCCCCTCACGGTTTCTCCTCCCTCCTCTCCGGTGAGCTCCTCCTGCCTCCTCTCCGGTGATCTCCTCCTCCCTCCTCTCCAGTGAGCTCCTCCTCCCTCCTCTCCTCCCCTCCCCTCATTGTTTCTCGTCCCTGCTCTCCGTGTAGGGTAACGCAGCAGAAAACAAAAAAAATTCGACCTACGCACCAGCCCAGGACCACTATGGAGACTGCATACACGGTTTGATCTTTTTCGTTACTGACTCATAGCGCAGCGGGAAGTAGAGTCGATGACGATCGGTGGTGCAGATCCCCACAGCTAGGATTTACAACCTCCCAACCGCGAGGATGTATACCCTCATCTGCTCCTCAGACAGCCTTCCGAGAGGCGGTCGAACAGCCCCCCCGGAAGGTGTCACGGACAGCCCTTCGAGAGGACCTTCGAAACTCGAACGGTCACTCGGACAGCCCTTCGGGAGGCACTCACGAACTAAGACCGAAACTACGATCTCTCTATAGAGTTGCACACCTTCGGTGTCATCTATCCAGCAGGGCTTCGCCGTCCAGAACTAGTTCCTGCCGGAACCAAGACAGCCTTACGGCTCTACGAAACTCTTTTCGTGGGAGGGAGAGAAGAAGACAGATCATTGCATGGCACTTGTATGTGAGAAGGGATGAGGTTTGGGCAGCCCGCTCACCTCCTATTTATAGGGAAACCAAGGGGTAGGATGGGTATTCTGAAATACCAAAAGTACCCCCACTTTATGTCACACACAAATGGTATAAAAGGCATAAAGGGATGACAAGTGGAGCCCCATGGAGGAGCTGCACCCTCCAACGTCCCACCTTCATGGGGCCCCCCAAAGAGGGTTCCTTAATCCCCAAGTCCTTCTAGAAGCCTTTTGGAAAGAAGAAGATTGAGGATAATCCAAGGAGATGGCATGAGCTACTCTCCGAAGCTTTGTGGGCACACAGAATCTCAAGGCATGGTGCTACAAAGGTAACTCCGTATAAGCTCGTATATGGTCAAGAGGCCGTTTTACCAGTGGAAGTGAATTTGAATGCTTTGAGAATAGCAAAACGAAATGATTTATCGGCGGTGGACTTCTATAACCTGATGATGGACAATATTGATGAAGTCGCCGATAAACGTTTGTCTGCTTTGAGTGCCATAGAGAGAGATAAATTGAGGGTGGCAAGAGCTTACAATAAGAAGGTCAATTTGAAGAATTTTCAAGTTGGCGATCTTGTGTGGAAGGTGATTCTACCAATTGGTTCAAAAGATAGAAAATTCGGGAAGTGGTCTCCAAGTTGGGAAGGTCCTGATTAAAAGAGTGGTTCCCGGAAACTCACATTTGGTGGAATCCGTACAAGGCACATTATTAGCTCGAGCTCTCAATGGCAAATATCACCCAAGTGTGTGGCAAGAAGCCTAGATAGGCAATGGCCGATATATCACTATCGTCCTAAGCAAAGACATGTCCGATAAATAACTATCGCCCTTACCATAAACATGGTCGATATATAATTACCGCCCTAAGAAACTATAAATGGTCGATGGAGTGTTGACATTGTCCTTAGAACAAACATGGTACAAGTTATTTTTCGGCACACTAGCCTTGCCGAAAAACCGGGGGGCATGTGTTGGCACCGGATTTTAACACAGTCAAGAACTTAATTAATATGGCCTCAAATGGAGAAGTGATCTACATAAAAAAGTTCCGTATTGTCGATATGCACATCTTTGATGTTTGGGCACTCGCCATCCGATCTCATCTCGAAGGCCAAAGTTTTGTTCAAAATATTGAGATTTTGTATTCAGAACACTATTCGGCTCATTACGCCCTCAAGACCTCTTCGTATGTAAAAATGATCTACACGGATTGTCTTCGTCTCATCGAAACGATTGATTTTGATATAAATATTGTTTCAATACGAGTTCGTATGCAAAAGTTAGAGCCATCGGAATGAAGCTTTGTCAGGAGGCTGAAAGTGGCGCGCCCCACCAGACACCCCGTCTGATAGGTAGCGCGAGTAATATCCGGAATTGCGCGACGTAGCGCGATTAATAGCCTGTTTTGCGCGAACAATTTGACCCTAAAGATGATCTCTGGTCAAACAAAGTTCAACATGAAAGTTGTTCGCCTCGTCGACTCATTTTCATCCGAGGTCGTTTACCACCACGAAAAAGTCCCGCAAGGTGCAGCCAGTTTAAACCAAACTGTTTTGTAAAGTTCGGACAAAACTAATCCGAATTTGACTAGGGTTTTGGACGTGAATCCAAGCCTTTTCCTTGCACGGGAAGTCCAGCCGCCTCTTATATACCTAAGGGGTGATGGCCGATTGAGCAATAACACACAATCGCAAAACCCATCTACAAACTTTCATCTCCTACCCTAGTTTTGTGCTTCTCGTTCATCGGTGTTCTTCGCTTCGGAGAGCTTCGATCTACGAAGCCCTAGGGGTGGGCGAACCGAACTAGGGCAGCCCATCATCGCCGTGCGTCCAGACGGGGTCTCTCTCGGCCGTGTGGGGTTTCGGGTCTTCAAAAGAGCTCGTCGGATTGTCTTGCATATCGCGCTTCCGGTGAGCCTCCTTCGGCGACGTGTCCTGCGTATCGCGCTCGACGCCGAGGGTACACGGTGACGTGTTCGTGTGCGAACAGAGACAAGCGCGTGGGAGGTGGCGCCGGACTTTGAACATGCTCAGGCATGGAGCGCCTCGCCGTCATGGGTGCGGGCACGTACTCATGAGGCAGAGTGGGGCGGCGGCGGAGAGCACCCATTTGTGCCTCCTGGCGGCGATGGTGATGCGTGAGCTCGGTGGAAGCCTGGATCTGTCGGTCCCGATGGCGAGCACAACTCGGCACACAAATCCTCCCCCGTGTAGCCCAGATCATGCAGTCGGCGATGTCAGAGAGTGAGCTGAGGCGGGTGGTGAGCCATGGGGTTGGGGATGACGGTGACCCATCCTTTTGGTAGCTAGTTCGGCCGGATCGATCCGATGCCTCCCACATCGAGGCAGAGCACAGAGATCAAAACCGCCACCGCAGCCTCCTCCTTCTTCTTCTTCTCCTCCCACCCACTCCTCCCTCGAGACGAAGGCGTTGGTGTGACTTGGTATGAGAGTTGAACCAGTTCTTCCATGGCGGAGGCGGAGGCGGAGGCAGAGGTTTCGTCAGAGGATGTTGCATGCGAGGAACGAGAAAGAGGTGGGTTTCTAGTTTGCTTCGTGGTGAAGAGAAGGCAGAGGACGACCCTTGGGGAGGTGTTATCTGGACCCATTCGACCCAATAACGACCGAAGCCCTTCTGTCCAATCGTTGCGATTGCTTCATTGCCCAATCGAGAGCACTGTACAAATCCGACATGGCACGCTCGAGAGAGCGCCCTTGTAGCGACTCTTATTGCGTTTTATTGTTTTGTGTCGATCCATCGCTAACTATTACTCCCTCCGTTCCAAATTACTCGTCGCTGAAATGGATGATACATCCATACGTGCGACAAGTAATTCGGAACGGAGGGAGTATTAACAAACTAAGCAGGCCAACCAGTGTAGTTTCTCAGTGAAGTCTATGTACATGGATTTAATTGATACTGGGCCAGTTCCAAGATCCCTAAATAACTGGAAGATTAAAGTTTCACTTAGCATTAAAATCTTCATGTCGTTTGTCCATAAGGGAGTGATCTTGATGAAAGCTAATTTGGTAAGCATAATTGGGTAGGTATCTCTCATTGTTGCTATTGTGACAGGCTAAAAGTATACAAAACCTCTTTCTCGACTGTCCGCTGGCAAAATTACCGTGGTACACGATTCATATAACCTTCAACGACAAATAGAACTTGAAGCATATCAATGAGAACATTGTATTGAAGATCAAGGGGAGAGAAGAAGCCATATAGCTACTAGCTATGGACCCGTAAGTCTGAGGTAAATTACTCACGCATCATCGGAAGGGCAGCAAGATTGATGTAGAAGCTCTCTGTGGTCGATTTCCCCCTCTAGCAAAGTTCGGAAAAGGCCTCTAGATGGTTTATTGATAGACCAAAAACTAGCGGCAACCGAAAAAGTGTTTCGGCTGGGTCTGTGGTATACTTGGAATATTTGAGAATTTATACATGTGGAATTACGTCAAGATGGGCCACAAGGAGCCCGCAAGATCCACCCCGAGGGCGCGCCTAGCAAGCATGTCGCTCCTTCCTGGCTTGTCTGATCTTCTCCCGAACCTTCTAGGTTCTCTCTGGGTCCAAAAAAATAGTCAAAAAGTTTTGTAGTGTTTGGACTCCGTTTGGTATTGATTTTTCGATAATTAAAAACAAGCAAAAGGAAAACAATCGGCACTGGGCACTAGGTTAATATGTTAATCCCAAAAATGATATATAATTGCATATAAAACATCCAAGATTGATACTATAATCGCATGGAACAATACAAAAGTGTAGATACCTTGGAGACTTATCAAGCATCCCTAAGCTTAATTCCTGCTCGTTCTCGAGTAGGTAAATGATCAAAACATAATTATTGATGTGAAATGCTACATAACATGTCTATCATGTAACTAGTCGTCGACCTGTGCAACAGCACGAGCTAGTTATGTAAGTCGTGGATTAGTATTTTTTAAAAAAACTCTCATTATATGTGGACAAAGACATGATCAATGAAGGATACATGCCGACCAATCCCAGTGTTTCGGAGCAGTAGCGAACTACTATGGCTGAGTGGAAGCACTAGGGAGCATTTCCCCATAAGAAAGGCTACCAAAGGCAAGCACCTAAGTGTGGAGCCCACACATAGCAATACACGTTACACGTACGCATAACATGCAAGTATGTATTGTACAACATGGCATCACAACGGAACCCAACAACTCATATAGATCAAAGGCCCAGAAGAGCCAACATAGCATTATATTACAAACAAGGGTCACATGACCCAGCATACAGTACAAAGGTACTCATCAAAACTTACATCAGATCCTATCATACATGCATTAGTATCAAGAAGGCAATGTGGGGTTAGCTGTAGCAAGCCAGCTTTTACTTGTTGGCTATCCTGAACTACGACTATTAGTAAATCCTTTGAGGTGAGAAAGCGCAAACGAGTCCACTAATCACCACATCAATACACTACCATGGACACAATACCGTCTCCCTACGAGAAGCCCATCCATAGCACTCACACTTATCTTGAGCATTTTAGATTATCCACTTCAAGTTATCTATGTACCATATAAGTATCCAAGTAGTCCATAACCGGCGATGCGACTAGTCGAATAGATCACGTTAACCCTGCAGGGGTGTACTTCTTCACACATGCTCTCGCCACTTACCGCCATGTACATGTCATGTATCTTGGCAACCTTCAAGCGGAAGCCTGGCAAGGGAGTCGGCCATGACCTGACTAACCACAGAAGACTCTAGTCCAGGTTTATCGCCTATCTGAGGTCGAACCCGGAAGGGAAGTCCGGCCGAAGTTTCCATCACGGCCCCAAACGATGGGAGCAGGGTTCCCAAGCCCACCCTTCGGGTGCCACTTGGTACACCGTGCCACTATGCCAAGTCTGTCCCAAGTCCAACCTGCCGGGTATCACTTGGTAAAAAATAGCGCTACCTACAAACACCAGAAACTAGTTGCAACTCCTGAACAGAGATCAAGTCAGTTACTAAATCGAGCGGGGCCGAGTTACCAGAATCCAAAGTGTGGTAGTAGCTAATCTAGGACAGCATATAGAGAACTCAATTCTTAAGGAAGGTTCCTGTGAGATAACCCACCATGTACTCTAAGTCACACCGATCTAGCATGTATCACATCATATCACCTTGTGGCCTCACGCATGGTATTCCCACGGCTGATACATTAACTGGTCGGGACCGTTTGCACCTTTTGGATCACGTATATGATTATGTCGCTAGCATCCATATGGCAAAGAACCCCGGTCGACATGGATAGCCGTGAACTCAGGTGGCACAGTCGTACAGGGACAGGCATAGGTAACCTAGCAATGAACGTGTCGTTCTTGAACGTATGAACCCAAGTCATAGCAAGCTACAAGGGCTTAAAGGAACAACGCATGACATTTCCCTGAAGGGACAGACACATGATCAAAGAAGGATACATGCCGAAAAATCCCAGTGTTCCGGAGCAGTAGCGAACTACTATGGCTCAGTGGAAGCACTAGGGAGCATTTCCCCATAAGAAAGTCAAACAAAGATAAACAATTAAGTGTCGAACCCCACACATAGCAATACACGTTACACGTACGCATAACATGCAAGTATGCGTTGTACAACATGGCATCACCAGATAACTCAACAACTCATGTAGATAAAAGGCCCAGAAGAGCCAACATAGCATTATATTACAAACAAGGGTCACATGACCCAACATATAGAGCATACAAGCAATGGAAGCATACCATGTCTGAGTATGCAAACAAGGGTCAAACCGCATAACAACATACGTTGTTCCCTTTGTCATCGGTATGTTACTTGCCCGAGATTCAATCGTCGGTATCATCATACCTAGTTCAATCTCGTTACCAGCAAGTCTCTTTACACATTCCGTAATACTTCATTCTGCAACTAACTCATTAGTCACAATTCTTGCAAGGCTTATAGTGATGAGTATTACTGAGAGGGCCCAGAGATACCTCTCCGAAACACGGAGTGACAAATCCTAATCTCGCTCTATGCCAACCCAACAAACACCTTCGGAGACACCTTTATAATCAGGGGCGGAGCTGGGCCCCGGGCACCCAGGCCCAGGCCCGGGGCGTGGAAATCCTAACAGGCTATATACAATATATATATATATATATATGTGTGTGTGTGTGTGTGTGTGTGTGTGTGTGTGTGTGTGTGTGTGTGTGTGTGTGTGTGTGTGTGTGTTTTCTGTAGGCCCAGGCCGTGGAAAAGAAGAGAGCCCAAAGCCTGATGGGTTGTCTCACCTGAAAGGCTAAAATGGACGCACGAACCAACACATCCACTCCACGAGGCCACGACCTAACTCAGACGCAGCTTACGTGGCTCGTGGGCACAGGAAACGTTCAGCTCATTGCCAGAAAAAGGAAGGAAACGTTCAGCGCTCGCGGCCGCCGCGACCTAACTGGCATCACGCACGAGCACGATCTCATCAGGCCACGACTCCAGCTCTGTTGCCGCCATCCGCCGCCGCGGCGTCGTCCACCAGCCGCCCCTGCCCCTCCCACTTTCCTCCTGCTTCCGGGCGCGCGGCCACCGTCCTCATGTGCGTCGTTCGCCGGCGTGGAGCGCCATCTGTTGGCTGCTTGATTGCCGCATCTTGGTATTGTTTGTGTGATGATTTACCGGTTTCCCCAGATGCTTTCGACACGTAGTTCTGTCGCACGTTCTATAATGTTAATGTGAACTGAAATTTAATTGACATAATGTATGTGTGTGTATCAATGTATATATACAGTCATATATGTAGGGTGTTGTTGAACTCAAAGGCTCAAACTGATGTTTTGCCAATTTCATTTGATACTGTAGTAAAAGAAGACGATGAGATTATTTTCACTGGTGTCTGCAATAGGGGTGTCTACACCTATCATTTCAGATGGAGGGAACCAACCAGCTCAGGGGACAGAATCAACACAACAAATAGAAACAACCGTAGAATTGGGGCCACCGCCTTCGACAAACATAAACAACCATAGTATTCATGATGATGATATTGTATATCGCTTCCAATCATATAGGTCTCGCGAAGGGCTTTTACCTCGTCGAAGTGGTAAGTTTTTAGTTTTGCATCAATGATAATTGTTTCACTTGATGTTTATGCCAGCTCTTATGAATTTTTGCTTTTTGATGTCTTCAAGGTGTTGGCTCTTCTTCCACCATTGATGAGGTTATGCGAGACACTGATGAAGCAAACCATTGATTTGCTACTCCTTTTTATCATGTATTGTTCTTTGTAGTTTTTGTCATGTTTTTATAATTTTTGTTGTATCGTTAAGCATTGAGTTTAAATTCTAAATTTTTTGTGCGATTAAACCTTATTTTGTAATGAGTATCTTTTGTGGTAGCCAAAAAGCCTTATGGAGGTTAAGTTTTTCCATCGCGGTGAATTTTTTTGGCCCGGGGCTTGCTCCAATCCTGGCACCACCACTATTTATAATCATCCATTTACTTGTGACGTTTGGTAGCACACAGAGTGTTCCTCCGGCATTCGGGAGTTGCATAATCTCATAGTCCGAGGAACATGTATAAGTCATGAAGAGAGCAGTAGCAATGAAACCGTAATGATCATAATGCGAAGCTAACGGATGGGTCATGTCCATCACATCATTCTCGTAATGATGTGATCCCGTTCATCAAATGACAACACATGTCTATGGTTAGGAAACATAATCATCTTTAATTAACGAGCTAGTCTAGTAGAGGCATACTAGGGACGATATGTTTTGTCTATGTATTCACACATGTACTAAGTTTCTGGTTAATACAATTCTAACATGAATAATAAACATTTATCATGATATAAGGAAATAAATAATAACTTTATTATTTCCTTTAGGGCATATTTCCTTCAGTCTCCCACTTGCACTAGAGTCAATAATCTAGTTGATATCGCCATGTGATTTAACACCAATAGTTTACATCTGTATATGATTAACACCCATAGTTCACATCGCCAAGTGACCAACACCCAAAGGGTTTACTAGAATCAATAATTTAGTTCACATCGCTATGTGATTAACACCCAAAGAGTACTAAGGTGTTATCATGTTCTGCTCATGAGAGAAAATTAGTCAACGGGTCCGTCACATTCAGATACGTATGTATTTTGTAAGAATTCAATGTCTACAATGCTCTGCATGGAGCTACTCTAGCTAATTGCTCCCACTTTCAATATGTATCCAGATTGTGACTTAGAGTCATCTGCATCAGTGTAAGAGCTTGCATCGACGTAACTCTTTACGACGAACTCTTTATCACCCCCATCATCGAGAAACATTTCCTTAGTCCTTACTAAGAATAATTTTGACCGTTGTCCAGTGATCTACTCTTAAATCACTATTGTACCCCCTTGCCAAACTCATGGCATGGTACACAATAGGTCTGGTACACATCACAACATACTATAGAACCTATGGCTGTGGCATAGGGAATGACTTTCATTCTCTATCTTCTGTCGTGGTCGGGCTTTGAGTCTTACTCAACTTTACACCTTGTAATACAGACAAGAACTCCTTTTTTGACTGATCCGTTTTGAACTCTTTCAAAAGCTTGTCAAGGTATTTACTCATTGAAAACTCTTATCACGTGTCTTGATCTATCTCTATAGATGTTGATGCCCAATATGTAAGCAGCTTCACCGAGGTCTTTCTTTGAAATCTCCTTTCAAACGCTCTTTTATGCTAGAAAATTCTACATCATTTCCGATCAACAATATGTCAGTCACATATACTTCTCAGAAAGGCTGTAGTGCTCCCACTCACTTTCTTGTAAATACAAGCTTATCCATAAGTATGTATAAAACCATATACTTTTCATCATGTACAACTCTTCTTCTAGAAATCCATTCAGGAATGCAGTTTTAACATCCAAATGCCAAATTTCATAATCATAAAATGCAGCAATTGCTAACATGATTCGGACAGACTTTAAACATCGCTACGGGTGAGAAATTCTTATCGTAGTCAACTCCTTGAACTTGTCGAAAACCTTTTGCGATAAGTCAAGCTTTGTACATAGTAACACTACTATCAGCGTCCGTCTTCCTCTTGAAGATCCATTTATTCTTAATGGCTTCCCGATCATCAGGCAAGTCCACCAAAGTCCACACTTTGTCCTCATACATGGATCACATCTCAGATTTCATGGCCTCAAGCAATTTTGCGGAATCTGGGCTCATCGTCACTTCCTCATAGTTTGTAGGTTCATCATGGTCTAGTAACATGACTTCCAGAATAGGATTACCGTACCACTCTGGTGCGGATTGTACTCGGGTTGACCTACGAGGTTCGGTAGTAACTTGATATGAAGTTTCATGATCATCATCATTAGCTTCCTCACTAATTGGTGTAGGAATCACTAGAACTGATTTCTGTGATGAACTACTTTCCAATTCGGGAGAAGGTACAATTACCTCGTTAATTCTACTTTCCTCCCACTCACTTTTTCGAGAGAATCTCCTTTTCTAGAAAGGATCCATTCTTAGCAACGAATATCTTGCCTTCGGATCTATGATAGAAGGTGTACCCAACAGTTTCCTTTGGGTATCCTATGAAGATGCACTTCTCCGATTTGGGTTTGAGCTTATCAGGTTGAAGCTTTTTCACATAAGCATCCCAGCCCCAAACTTTAAGAAACGACAACTTTGGTTTCTTGCCAAACCAAAGTTCATAAGGCGTCGTCTCAACGGATTTTGATGGTGTCCTATTGAACGTGAATGTAGCTCTCTCTAATGCATAACCCCAGAACGATAGTGGTAAATCGGTAAGAGACATCATAGACCGCACCATATCCAGTAAAGTGCCAGTAAAGTGCGGTTACGATGTTCGAGCACACCATTACGCTGTGGTGTTCCAGGTGGCGTGAGCTATGAATCTATTCCACATTGTTTTAAATGAAGGCCAAACTAGTAACTCAAATATTCTCCTCCATGATCTGACCATAGAAACTTTATTTCCTTGTTATGATGATTTTCCACTTCACTCTGAAATTCATTGAACTTTTCAAATGTTTCAGACTTGTGTTTCATTAAGTAGATATCCCATATCTGCAAAAATCATCTGTGAAGGTCAGAAAATAACGATACCCACCGCGAGCCTCAACACTCATCGGACCGCATACTTCAGTATGTATTATTTCGAATAAGTCTGTTGCTCGCTCCATTGTTCTAGAGAACGGAGTCTTAGTCATCTTGCCCATGAGGCATGGTTCGCAAGCATCAAGTGATTCATAATCAAGTGATTCCAAAAGCCCGTCATCATGGAGTTTCTTCATGCGCTTTACACAAATATGACCGAAACGGTCGTGCCACAAATAAGTTGCACTATCATTATCAACTTTGTATCTTTTGGCATCAATACTATGAATATGTGTATTATCATGATCGAGATTCAATACACCAGGTGTATGACAAAAAAAAAAGATGATCCAAAAAATAGGGAAAGAAAAAAACTCAAGAAAAAAAATGCAAATCTATTGAAGAAATTGGGGTGCATAACCTTCTAGAACCTTTACGAAAATGATTGAAAGGTCCTAAAATTGGAAATACTCTCCCTTGCCTACATGGGTCAGTCAGCTTGGGAAACTATGCTAGTGGGGGTTTGTGTAGCGGGAAAGCATTATTTGGCGGTTGCGTCTGGTATAGGGAGCTCCTATGTACGTCAGCTACTGGTACATGCATGCTCGTCGTCAAGTGCACAATCAATACCCGACCTCTCCAATCTCCGTCGTGGCCTCGACGCCAGCGAACGACCACCGCTACGGTCATCCGCCTCTGTTCCCTCTCTCTCTTTTTAAAACTGACAGGGGGCTCCACCTGTGAGTGAGTCTACTCTCGCCTGAAGCGTTATGCAAGTGGAGGCGTAAACTGAGTTAACGCCTTCGACGTGGCTGCCCCAGGGATTTTCTGTATTTTCATTTTAGTTAAATTTAAACTAGAATTTTTACCAAACTTTGTGATACGAAGGTCCATGGTGTGGGTAAAGTGCGAGACATTGTAAGAATCTATTCGAATAGTTGAGTCCACGGTATTGGACACAGTTCTTACTAAGTCTCACTGTCTGATCAACACCGGTGATGGGATAACTTGTTTAATGAAGGACGAACTCATCTTAGAATGACTGATGGGTTAAGGATGACCATCTGTCCTTAAACGATGGTATCTATTGTAGGCAACCATCAATATCGCCCTAAGTCGTTGTTGCCAAAATCACCGCTGTCTTCTTCTTTGATACCACTTCTTAGAATTAATCTGAGGCTCCTAATCGATCTAGCGAGGATCAAGAAATCACACGAGCACGATACCGAGATTTTGTTAACGAGTTTATTTCAATTCAGAATATAAATGTTAAATTTACTAGAGCAAACCAGGTTGGGAATGAAGCTGATTGGAAGAGTTGTTTTCGCCAAAGGGTTGGAAAATAGGCCTCCACAAAATATTTCATTTTTTCTTGGACTTGTCCTTATTTTTCTATGAGTTTAGGTAAATTTTTCTGACATTTCGTCATTCCTTGGCAACTTTTTTTTCGTGATTTCTCCAAAATTCTGAATCATTCCCATAATACTCCTGGGCCTCTTATATCTTTTCATAATCTCTTGGGATTTTGGAAAGAGGAGTGGGGCCAGCGCATAACCGGTGGACACAACAAATTAGCAAATCACGGTGTCACTCTTGTTTGGTGGAATTGACCATCGGTCCTTTCTTGACGCTGTTGTCTGTCCTTGTTGTCATTTTCGTAAGTACCTACAGTAGGTGGGATGTCTTTGTATGGTAGGATGTGATTTAAGAAGGCTTGGACAGCTCACTCAGCTGGCATATCAAATAGTGGGTGGGATGTTGGGACCAATCCGGTTGAACCCGACGTGCATTGCTGTAAAAACTGGGCCCAAGAAAGAATGGATACCAACCATGTATCCTTCCTAAAATTCCTATCTTCTCACCTGCACATGGCCGTGCTGCCCCTTCTCACTGTCGTTCTCTCTCCATGGTAGCCTGATTGAAAGGTCTCTGGCCTCCTGGCGAGCACTGCGATGGACTGGTTTCCTTCTGGACACACAGTACAAATCGTGTTTCCATTTCACAATGATTCTCAATCGACGCATGAATGAAATGAATTTAAGATCAGTGTATTCATAACAATATATTCCTAGTTTCCATTTCAACTTCCTGATCTTGTAGAGGCACATGGCAGGATAACAATCAATATATTTTGGACTGACCAGGAATAAACGCCCGAGGGCGCATTCTTGCATCAGCAGCAGTAGCTGGGCCAGCCCAGTACTGACAGTGAGAAGACCCTAGTCTTTCTACTCCCTCAATCCTAAAATTTAGTAGTGCATATAAAATTTTTCTTTACGTTAAAATTTGCAAACTTTTGTCGAGTTAACAAAAAAATTTATTAACATCTAAAATATCAAATAAAAACCATTAAATGCATCATGAATACATTTTAATGTGGTATATATTTCTTATTGTAAATATAAAATAACTTTCTGTATTAACCTGATCAAAGTTTGTGAAGTTTGACTTTTGCCAAAAAAACGAATGTGCACTGTGTTATGCGGGCATCGTCACTACAGGCTCTAAGGAAATCCTCAAAAGAAAAAAAAACAGTTTTGCTAGTTCCCAATCGACTTAGAATTAGTTACTCCCTCCATTTGAATGCATGGTGCATATTACCAACGTGCGGGGCGACGAAGACATCCGATGTGTGAGAGAGGGATTTGCGCTCATAATCGCATCCTTTAATTACTGGATTTCCATTCTGAACAGGCTCTGTAATTGAGGTAATAACTGCGAACGAAACTGTCACCATGGTTGGTTGTGTTATTGCTTGGAGCCTTTCTGCTATTGAAGTATTTTCTTTGGGAGCTCCTATTCACCGTCTCTTGTGGGGAATTGGCGCTATAACACGCATCTGGTGTGGGTGGGCTGGCCCATTCTTAAGCTTCTTGTTCCAATTTGCAAGGATCGTTTTTTTGGGGTCAGCCTGTTATTTCAGCCAGTTTTCCTATTGCGTTGTTCCTAATGGCTTTTATTTATCCAAAAAATGCATGTATAAATTTTACATTTTGATAAAAAAATAAAATTGTAAAAATATTGAAGGATATGGAAAAATATTACTCCCTCTGATCAATATTAGTTGCCACTGCTTTAGTATATTTCTGTAATGTTGTACTAAGGCATCGTTAATTAATACCGATTTGAGGATGTAAGAGATTTAAAAAATGCTCGTCAGTTTAGAAAAAATCATGAATTTGAAAAAAATGTTAATCTATTAAAAATGTTCATTAATTTGAGAAACAATATGAAAATGTAACGGTTTTCACAATGTTTATAAAATTTGAATATATTTTTTTATGAAGTTTGTAAAACCCATGAATCTAAGACAATAATTTGAATTTCCTAAAATAATGGTCACGAATTGGAAAATATGTTGAAAACATGCAATAAAGATATTGATTTACAATAATGTTCATGATATATATATATATATATATATATATATATATATATATATATATATATATATATATTGGATTAATTATATTTTTCACTAATATTATAGTAGCGTTCAGGAATTTTAAAATATTCGTGAACTAAAGAAAGCAAAAAAAAAAAGAACGAAAACAAAAAAAAGGAAAAAATAAAGATGAATGGAAATAACAAAAATTGAAAAAACCTCAAGAAAAAAATGCAAAACAATTCAAGAAAATCCGGTGCAGAACCTTCTAGAACCTTTCCAAAAATGGTTGACATGTCCTAAAATTGGAAATACTGGCCCTTGCCTATATGGCCGGCCAGCTTCTGAAACTTTGCTAGTGGGGGTTTGCATAGCGGGATATAAGGAGCTCCTATGTATGTCAGCTCTGGGTACAAACGTGTTCGTCGTCAAGCTCACGATCCATACCCGCCCTCTCCCACCTCCGTCGTGGCCTCTACGCCGGCGAACGTCCACCGATACGCTTACCCGCCTCTATTCCCTCTCTCTATGTTTAAAACTGACAAGGGCCCCACCTGTGCATGACTCTACTCTCTCCCGAAGCTTTATCCAAGTGGAAGCGTAAACCAAGTTTACGCCTTCTATGTGGCCACCCCAAGGATTTTCTGGTATTTCAATTCAATCTAAACCTGAATTTTGACCGAATATTGGTCGTACATTACTTTTAAACCACAATTCCAAATTTGTTGGGGGTTTTTTGCGTTATTTTTCTTTAAGCTTCTTTATTTGCAGGAAAAAGTTATATTTTTCTCTACTGTCTAGAATTTCTCGACAGTGAAAAATGCTCTCTATGATATGTATTAATACAATCAAAAATGTTTTTCAGAATGATTTAAATATTTGAAGACAAGTAGTATTTTCACACTCCCTTGGAGCAAGGCAAGCCAGAGCTCTCATTTGCATCATTGCATTACAATGCCATCGTTTAATATGATAGTTTTTCCATAATTAGAATTATATAGAAATGATTTGCTCATCGCTGGGATGTGTTACTGCCAGGTTGATAACAGGATTAAATAGGACTAGTATTTTGCAAGCTCGATGAGACCAACATGCCATTAGGTTAGTACATCATTGTCCATGATTACTACGTGATCATGTCTCAATTATCAAGTTGGTAGCAGTAGCCTGATCATATTATTCATTGGACTACTAGTTGGATACTGTTAAGACTTGAATCACAATGATATCGGAGTAGTTGAGAAGTCACATGGGGATAAATTCCTTCATTCGTTGATCAAGTGCCATTCAACCGAGCTTCACAGTGCAACCGCATTTGCCTTTATGGGGGGGGGGGGGCTTACTCGGGCTACCATGTGCACTCTTATCGGTACCACCAAAGAGGTAAGGTCATGCATCTGTGCTACCCAGACAGGTAGGCGGCGATAATCTTGTGAGCCTGGTTTAGTCTATATGGTACTGGGTCCCAATGGGGACAGTATTAGCCACGAGGTGGCACATGTCCAACAGCGACGCAAGAGGACCCCCAACGTATGACCGAAGGGCATGTCGATGATACAGTAAAAGTGTCATAAGATAGACATGTTTTGTTAGACGAAGGTCCATGGTGTGGGTAAAGTGCGAGACCCTTGCAGAGTGTAATAATCTATAGGAATAGGCGAGTCCACGGTATTGGAAACAGTTCGTACTTAGTCTCACTGTCTGATCAACATCAATGATGGGATGACTTGTTTTAATGATGGAAGAACTCATCTCAGAATGACTGACGGGGTAAGAATTTGGCAGAAAGACGTTGATGATCTTAAGGTAATCACCGGGTGATCATGAGATTAGTCAGTTTGACTAGATAATCAAGGGTAAGGGTCACCATGTGACCTTAAACGATGGTAACTATTGTAGGCCACCATCAACATCATGCTCCTAAGTCGTCGTTGTCAAAATCAACGTCTTCTTCTTCTTTGATACCACTTTTTAGAATTAGTGCATGGCTCGCAGTCGATCTACCGAGGATTAAGAAATCACACAAGCACGGCATCGAGATTTTGTTAACATGGTTCACGTATACGACTACATCCCCGGTGCCTGACTACGGGCACTCCTCCCCATGACAACGCTACAATACCGCACTCTAGCCGCACGGGTGCCGACACACGTTGTCGGCTACCCCACGTGCATGTGCTATTATGTTGGCATATGTTACATCATGTGTCTACCCCTTCATTATATAAGAGGCCTTGGACACAAGTGTCCAATTAGGACACGGCTCCATATACTTTCTAAACATAATACAACTCCCATTCCAATTGTAACCTACCTTGTACACTACATTCGACACAACTCTAACAGTTCAGGTGACAGAAAGCAGGAACATAAACTTCGTACTTAACAAGCAACCAAACTTTGAAACTAAAGTTCCCTTTTAAATTAACTGGAGTGGGACCAATGTTTTCTTTAAGAAAATTTTGGACATTCTGAAAATCTTAGTAAAATCAAAGATGAGAAAACAAGCAGCCACCCTTCTAGTGGTAGATAATAAATAGACATACCCTGATATTGTTTTGGACTAAGAGCATCCCCTAATTGCAGAACCATCGAGTGCATACGGCATGGGCCATAACAGATGCATTACATGAAAGGATGCAAATCACTATTAAAGAACATTAAGTTTATGTCAGTATCAGTCTCGTGTGGTGGAATTGACCCCTATGGTCGGCAATCGGTCCTTTCCTGACGCTGGTGTTTGTCCTTGTTGTCTATTTGATTTGTACCTACAGTAGTTGGGACGTCTTTGTTTCTTACGATGTGATTTATGAAGTCTTGGACAGCTCACTCACCTGGCCAATCATATAGTGGGTGGGATGTTGGGACCAATCCAATTGAACCCCGACATGGATTGTTCTAAAAAGTGGCCCATGAACGAATGGATACAAACCATGTATCCTGCCTAAAATCCCTATCTTCTCACCTGCACATGGCCGTGCTGCCCCTTCTCACTGTCGTTCTCTCTCCATGGTAGCCTAATTGAAAGGTCTCTAGCCTCCTCGCGAGCATTGCGATGGACTGGCTTCCTTCTTCAACCTCACATGTTTTGTTGCACCCGCACCTCTAGACACACAGTACAAATTGTGTTTCCATTTCACTATGATTCTCGGTCACGCATGAATGAAATGAATGTAAGATCAGTGTATTCCTAGTTTCCATCTCAACTTCCTGGTCTTGCAGAGGGACATGGCAGGATAACAATAAATTTATTTTGGACTGAGCAAGAATAAACGCCCGAGGGCGCATTCTATTGCTGCAGCAACAGCAGCTGGGCCAGCCCTTGTTCTGAGACTGAGAAGACCCGAGTCTTTGTACTCCCTCCATCCTGAATTTTAGTAGTGCATATTAATTTTTATTAACGTTAAAATTGCAAGCTTTGACCGAGTTAACAAAAAAGTCATTAACATCTAGAATATCAAAACAATATGATTAGATGCATCTTGAATATAGTTTAGTGTGGTATATATTTCTTATTGTAAATATCAAAAATAACTTTCTTTATAAACCTGTTCAAAGTTTGTGAAGTTTGACTTTGCAAAGAAAACTAATGTGCATTGTATTATGCGGTAATCGTCACTATAGGCTCTAACAAAATCCTCAAAAAAATAGTTTTGCTAGTTCCCAGTCGACTTAGAATTAGTTACTCCCTCCATCTGAATGAATGGGCGATGAAGACATTCAATGTGAGAGAAAGAGATTTGCGCTCATAATCACATCCTTTAATTACTGGATTTCCATTGTGAACGAGTTGAGTAATTAAGGTAATAACTGCTGACGAAACTGGCACCATGGTTGGTTGTGTTATTGCTTCAAGCTTTTCGGCTATTGCAGTATTTTCTTCGGGAGCTCCTATTCCCTGCCTCTTGTTTGGAATTGGCGCTATAACGCTCATCGTGTGCAGGTGGGCTGGCCCATTCTTAAGATTTTTGTACTAGCTCGCAAAGATTTTTTTATGGGGTCAGCTAGTAATTTCAACCAGTTTTCCCACTTCGTTGTTCCTAGTGGCTTTTATTTAATCAAAAATGCATGTACGATTTAACATTTTGAAAGAAACTAAAAATGTAAACATATTCAAGGATATTGAAAAATGGTACTCCCTCCGATCAATATTAACTGACACTTCTTTAGTATAATTTCAGTAAAATTGTACTAAGGGATCGTCAGTTAATATGGATTTGAGGAATTAGCAGTTTTCAAAAATGCTTCTCAATTTAAAAAAATGCTGAATTTTTGAAAAATGTTCATTAATAGAAAAAGGTTCATTAATTTGAGAAAAAATATGAATATGTAAAAGTGTTAACAAATCTTCTATCTATTATATACTTAAAATGATAGAAAAGTAACGGCTGAGATTTACTGCTTTTAAATTATGACAATTAAACGGCTAAGATTCATTGACCGAACTAATAGCCTGCGGCCAGCAAGCGTACATCATATGGATGCCTGCAAAGCGTACATCATATGGATTCTAGCCAGCCGTCAGCAAGCGTACATCATACGGATTCAATGTAGCACGTACAAATCATATGAATTGTTTGGAAGCAAGTACATCATAGCGGCCAGCAAGCGTATATCATATGAATTGTTTGGAAGCAAGTACAAATCCAATGTAGCACGTGTAGACTAGAGGTTGATGCTGAACAAATGCACACAGAACACGTTTAGCTGAGAAGGAAACTTAGAAGAAGGTTTTTGGAAGAGAGGAACATGCACACGTAACCATCCTACAAGCAAAAAAACGGCCTATAACGAAAATACATCTACGTATAAGCATATGCACCTTTTTTCATTGAACAACACTATGTACATGCACGAGCAATATCTGCCCCCATATGTTTGTATATGTCTTATTAATTAGGTGGATAAATAATACAGTACTGCTTTATATATGTTTCTCACAGATGAATAAAGGAGGATACTTTTACCAAAAAAATAGCAAAACCATAAATAATAAACAAAGTATTCAATGTATATTCTTTTATACAAAATTTAGCTGTAGGGCTTAAATATAAAATTTAACCCATGCAGTTGAATATAGAATTAAAGTTAAAATAAACTAAAATCTGATTTCAGTTGTAGTAGAATATAAGTTGGTGTAGAACAGCAAGAACACAAAAAAGTACCTATGAACAAGATTCGGTAAGACAAGGTTTAATACCATTTCAAATGAACATACACCAATAGTTACTTGGTTTTAGATAGCCAAACAGCATAAACATTTAGAGTAAGAGGACAGTGCCCACATCTGGAAAAAAGGATCTAACATGGACGTACATGATAATATGATATCTGGAAATAGCACACAAAAAAATCTGGAAATAAAATTGCAAGAAGGATAATGGCGATGCAGATTGCGGAAGAGGACATGAAGTTTATTAATTAGGAGGAAGAGAACATATACTACTAGATATCTCTAATTAATTAGGTGTAAGAGGACATGAAGATTAGGCATTTTATTATTGATTAAATGGTTTTGACGTACGATACTAACCTTGGTGCCATTAATGATTTGCTGCTACACACCAGTGACTTTAATATAAAAAATACATATACCAAAAATATTCCCACGGGAGTTCTCCAAGTACAATCTTTTTATGTATTCAAATGATATATAAATGGTGGGATGTTAGATAAGTTAATAATTGGCTATGGGAAAACAGTGACCGACAAAGAGTAGTAAAAGTGACAAATATTAATATTAGTATGGATACATGGTTTCCAATTGCAGGATGTCGATCTTTGTCAAGAATGGGTGTATTTTAAAAAACAATGCAATTAAACGCAGAATTCCCAAGTCTTATATGTATACTGGAGGCGCATGTCAAGTCAATGCTACAATGCGACAACAAAAACAAATTCAATAATATTTGACCAAGTGGGGAAATACTGTTGGAGAGAAGAATACCAAACATAATTTTTAGGACTGAATGATAGAGAATGTTTTATCAAAAAAAAAAAACAGTGCATGTCAAATATGTAATAAATCATTGTACTTTGCTTAAAAAATAAAATTACATGAAAAATAAATAAACACCAACATAAGTGACAAGCTTCGGCGAGCCTTAGAAACTTTCCCACCATTCACTGTTTACATTATTTTAAATTGGGAAGTAGACGGATAATGGATATGGGATATATGAAAATTTAGTAAAAATGTATAAAATCAAATATTTACCATCAAATATATAAATTTTACAGAAATATACATTGCAATGTTGAATAATTTAGCCAAACACATCTAAGCTACATTTCTTAATACAAAAAACCTATGTAGTGGAAAGAAGATAGGCAATGAAAAACCACCAAAATATATTAAAAAACATTGAAGTCTAGCCGCAAAAATGCGCGGGTCACCCTGCTAGTTTTATATAATTTGAATAAAAAAATTCATGAAGTTTGCAATACCCATGAATCTAAGACAATAATCTTGAATTCGATAAAAAATACAGTCACAAATTGGAATATACGTTCAAAATATGCAATAAAAGATATTGATTCAAAAAAGTGTTCGTGATTTTATTTTTATTAATTATATATATATATATATATATATATATATATATATATATATATATATATATATATATATTGGATTAATATATTCTTCATTAGTTTAGGATAGTGTTCAGGAATTTTAAAATATTCATGAACTATACAAAAGAAAAAAAGAAGGAAAACAAAAAAAGTAAAAATAAAGATGAATCAAAAAGTAGAAAAAGAAAAAAAAACCTCATGAAAAAAATGCAAAAAAATTCAAGGAAATCCGGTGCAGAACCTTATAGAACCTTTACAAAATGGTTGAAAGGTCCTAAAATTGGAAATAGTGCCTTTGCCGACATGGCCGTCTAGCTACAAAAACTTTGCTAGTGGGGGTTTGCGTGGCGGGAAATCATTATTTGGCACTTGCGTCAGATATAGGGAGCTCCTATATATGTAAGGTATGGGTACAAGCGTGCTAGTTGTCAAGCGCACGATCCATACCTGCCCTTCCCAGCTCCGTCATAGCCTTGACGCCGGCGAACTCCTTGCTCTAGTGCTTCAAATGTTAGTCTCCCCAACACTCAACTCTCTCTCACGGACTTGGCTATGGTGGGAGAAGGATTTGAGTGGAAAGCAACTTGGGGAAGGCTAGAAATCAAGGTTTAAATGGTAGGAGTGGGAACTCATGATCTCAACACATGATTAGGTGGTTCTCTATCAGAAAATGAGTAGTTGAAGTCTAGGCACAATCTGATGGCTCTCGCCACTAAGGAAGAGGGGTTGGTGGGGTATATATAGCCTCCACTAAAAAATTCAACCGTTACACACTTTTGCACAACTAGGTGGCACTGATCAGAAATATCAGTGGCACCGATCTATACAAAAGATATGAACGTTAGAGATCTCGGTGGGACCGACTGGGGACATCCCGGAAGGACCGATGTGCAATGGCAAGGGCAAACCTTGTTTCGGTGGCACCGATTGCATCAACTCGGTAGGACCGAAGTGAAGCAATAGGGCACAAGAAAGTTGGCAAGCCACCTCGGTGGGACCGATTGAACACTCAGTGAGACCGAAATAATTGCAGACGATTACAGAGAGTTTGCAAGGCCATCTCGGTGAGACTAAGATCCATATTGGTGGATTCGATTTGTAATCGTTTGGCAGTGGCAGTGTCCAGCTGAACTCGATGGCTCCGGATAGGTGTTTTGGTGGGACAAAAATATCCTAGAGTTCAAAAAAAGTTCTTGGAATTCAAAAAATCTTCTTGGTATTCAACACTTGTTCTTGGTATTAAAAAATTGTTCTTGGAACTGAAATTATGTTCTAAGATCCAATAGATGTTCACCTAAAAAAAGATTCGATAAATAGTCAAGACATTAAAATTGTTTTTGGAATTCAAAAATTATTGAATGCATTCAAAACAGGTTCTAGGATCCAACTTTTGTTCTAAAATTCGAAACTTTTCCTAGGATTCATTTTTTAAGATTAAAATAAATGTTCTAAGGTTCAAAAATGATGTTGGAATTTAACATATGTTATAAGGTTTACAAAACATTCTTGGAATTCAAAAAATGTGCTTGGTTTGAAAAAGATATTCTGGGAATCAAAATTATGTTCTATCATTCTATAAATGTTCAAGATGTTTAAAATGTTCTTGGAATTTAAACAATGTTCATAGAATCAAAATTATGTTATAAGTTTGAAAAAAATATTATTTGATTGAAATGATCTATGATTTAAAAAATGTTCTAGGATTGAGAAAATTATTCTTGGATTTGAAAAATTGCTCTTCATATTATAAAAAATGTTCTTGGAACTGAAATTATGTTCTAAGATTTGAGAAACTGTTCAAGACATATAAAAAATGTTCTTGAAATTTAAAAATTATTTGAGACATTCAAAAAAGGTTTTAGGATTCATATTTTGTTCAAAAAATTTAAAAGAACTGGATTGAAAAAATGTTATATTCATGCTTAAATCATTTTTTTGGACGAAATCTTCTTGTAACTACTCCTGTCCTTTCTGAAAACAATCTGCCGAGATTGAGGAGTGATGTCCTAAAATCGTTGAACAGAAAAACACTGGAGCAAGCGCAGAATTAGTTTGTATCAAAAAATGTAACAAGGTCTATGAAGAATCCGATACAGAAATAGTGGAGGAAAATCAGATCAGCAAGCAACTAGCTAATGTTTTTCCAGGGAAGCAAGTAGCTACTGTTAGCTAAACAGTGTGCACACGTAGTTAAATTGACATCGCAAAACTTGCAGATTAGACATGTAGATGCTAATTAAGCTGCCAAACAAAGTAGGAGGTGCTTCAAATTAATTAACTGAACATTCAAAAGCAGAGTAGAATGTACTGTGAAGATAACCACATTAAAAGGGGTAATGACTATTTGTGAACTAGAAAATTATATGATTTGCATGGAAACAAAATAATGTTGAAATGAATACTAGCTCATGCATAACAGAGAAACAAGACACTTGAGTGGTGTTGGTCACCGGCGATATATAGAGTGGCCGTCTTCGGCAAAGAGTGGGGGTCAAGAGCATTGCTAACAGTAGCATATTATAAAAGAAATAGTAGAAAAGAAATCCAGTGAGCACCAAGACTAAGCTGGAGAACAATGGAGCTAAATAGTAGAACAATTCCACATAACTTCAATCCCGTAACAGGTCAAGTACAAGTTCTGGTTCTAACCTAGAAGAGAACTACAGCAGTATCACCAGAACCATCGCCACTGCATAAGTATATACATGAAAAATTCAGAGCAACTACACAATTGAAGGGAGATGCTTGTTCACTTCTATAGGCGTATCCAAAACATCTTAAAACATATCGACACAAAGGGTTATGAACAAAACTGTCAAGTACCAGAACAGAAAATAGTTGACTAGTACTTGCTGTAATGATTTACCTACATCCCTCTAGAACAACCATGATCTGTTAGATCTCAGACGAACCTGCAAATACAAATAGAAAAGGAGAGACGAATGCAGTTGAGGAACTTAGTAAATTGTAATAAAAAACAAATGGGGAACACCGGATCTGACAAACCTCGACCAGTTATCAAAAAATTGAAGTGTTATTCCTCAGATTTTGGTTTTCAAAACACCATCTACCAACAACAAAGAACAAAATCAGCTAACCCTAATTCCATCCGAGAGACTTGCAGGAAGGGGAGAGAAGATGAAGATCCAGAGCACTTAGCGGACAAGACGCACGAAGGAGGAAGGAATGAAGACCACGGGGAAGAATCGAGTGGAAGGAAGGGGAATCGAGAGGAGCAAGCAGAGAAGGAATCAAAATAAAGCAGCCGCAGGAAGAAAGGGTAACGAGGAAACAGGCGTGCGCCAATGGAGTCAATCGAAACAGAAAACAGGAAAAAAGGCCGGCCCAGAGACGGACGAAGGGTGTGCGTCGCCCTGACAATTTGACGCAAATTGCGTCAAATAGGGTTTTCCATGATATTGTGTTTTTGCACATGGCAGGTGTAACTGGTCTAGTTAGTTTGGGTCAGATTGTTTGGTAGGAGTATTAAATAGTAGGTTAGACGGCATTGTCGGCATGGGTGCCGACGGTCCAGAGGCTGTAGTTAATTTCGGCCCACCAACCATACCCCTGCCCCTATATAAATAAACAGTTTTGCTAGAACTCATCTAGATGAGATATAATTTGGTCTCATTCACCTTTTATAGCCATTGGATGTGATGCTATAAGATGCGTGTGTGCTGACGTGGGTTGTATTTGTTCTTGTTTTCAAAGTGAATGAGACCAAATTATATCTCATCTAGATGAGTTCTAGGTACCCCATAAATAAAAAAGGCAATAAGCACAAAGTTGAGCTTCACGTACGTACTTGGCTTGGCTACGCAGAGCGTCCCCGCCGGCAATGGAGATCCACGTCCTGAGCTCCAAGCTCGTCAAGCCCGCGTCCACCAAGCTGGCCGCCGGCGCCCCCGAGTACATCCCTCTCTCTGTCTTTGACAAGGTGACGTACCAAATGCATATGGCCATGATCTTTGCCTTTGCGGCGCCGGCGCCGGCGCCCACCGCGGCCGCTCTAGAGAAGGGCCTAGCTGTTGCCCTTTCGGAGTACCGCACCTTGGCGGGGCAGCTGGTCCGCAACCGCAGCGAGGGGCCGGTGGTGCTGCTCAATGACCGGGGTGCCCGTGTGGTGGAGGCGTGCGTGGACGCCGACATGGTGGATGTGGATGTGGCCCTGCCCAATCCCAAGCCGGAGCTGCTGCAGCTGCTTCCGGACCTCGAGGAGGAAGCTATCAAGGAGGTGGTGGTGCTGCAGCTCACGCGGTTCAGGTGCGGCTCCCTCGCGGTGGGGTTCGCCCGCAACCACGCCGTCGCCGACGGGCGCGCCACCAGCAACTTCCTCGTCGCGTGGGGACGTGCCACCAGGGGTCTCACTATGGGCCTCCCGCCCATGTACAAGTACAACCACCTCGACCTATTCCAGCCTCGCCTGACCTCTCACTGCATCAACGAGTTGGAGTTGGAGTTCGACCACCGCAATCGCGAGTACTACCTTCCACCACCTCCGGCGCCGGCGCCCACAGCGACCGCCGGCGACAAGAAGGTGATCGTTGTACACAAGGCGCACTTTAGCAAGGACTGGATCGCCGGCCTTCGCTGTTGGAATTAAACACGAACACAGCCTCCCAATATTGGTACGTGTCCAAGTTGATAATGCATGTACGTATCCGAGTAGTACTGGAGTTAGCCTCGGAGTAGGATTGGTCTAGTTAGCTGCTAGTGCTATTTATATACGTGCAACCAGCCTTGTAAACTTGTACGGTGAATCGCAAAAGCAATAAAGAAAACAACAGGTACGATACGTACCTGCGGCCATCAATTAGCAATACTGTGTGCGTGCATTACGTTTGTTTCCAGCCGGATTCGATCAAAGGCAAGGATAGTTGGCTGTTGCGTATACGCACGTGGATAGGCTATTTGTGGCTAGCTTTGCACTGCGGTGCCTCTCGGCGTAAAAGCAACTCGTCGAGTTCGTCAGTGTTAGTTTGCTTCGTCGTCGGTCATTGCCGTCACCGGAAAGTACTCGGTGTCGGTACTGGGCCAACAATTGGTATCAGAGCAAGGTTGATCTTCTAGTAACGGGAGATCATGTCGGACGACGAGAAGACCAAGCAACTAGCAGAGTACTCTGGTGCAGCTAAAGTAATTGCTGCTCCGGCGAGTTCGTCGTATCCGCAGTTTGATCGCGAGAACTTCGGGGTCTGGAAGGCCCTCATGGAGTGTGGTCTCCGCGCCAACGAGCTATGGGACGCGGTGGATCCCGGAGGCGACGCGTTCAAGAAGGAGGGAGCCGAGCACCGGAAGGATCGGCAGGCGGCATCAGCGATTTACTCGGTGATGCCGATGGATGTCCTCCAGCACCTAATCGCCAAAGCAACGGCGAAGGAGGTGTGGGATACGCTGAAGCTCATGTTCGAGGACACACCGTGTCAAGCAAGCCAATCTCCAAACTCTCCTAAGGAACTACGAGACTTTGGTCATGGGCGATGATGAGTCCGTAGATGCGTTCGCTTCACGGGTGGCTACTCTCGTCAATCGGATTCGCACGCTTGGAGAGAACTGACGAGGCCTCGGTTGTCCGGCGGTTCTTGCGTGCAGCCCTCCCGGTACTGCAAATTGTCACGGCGATTGAGCAGTGCGTCGATCTCGCGACTCTCTCCATCGACGATCTTGTCGGACGGTACAAGGCTCACGATGAGCGGATGCGGTACAGTCTTGGGGACGGGAGGAACGACGAACTTGTGATGCTCACGAAGGCGCAGTGGATCGCCCTAGAAAAGCAAGGCGGATCCAGGAGCAGCAGCAAGAAGAAGGGGAAGCAGCGTTCGGCGAGAAAGAACTTCGCCGACTCGGACGACGACTCAGACGATGATGCTGCACCGCCACCGAGGAGAAAGTTTGACATCAGGAAAGTGAGATGTTATAACTGTGGCCTCCTCGGCCACTTCAGAGCTGACTGCGAGGAAGCACCGAAGCAGAAGGCGCTCATGGCCCAGCAAGGTGATGAAAGTGACATGATGTTGATGTGTGAACTGGTGGACAAGGTGGATCCGGTTCTTCAAGCGTCGGCTAAAGAAATTGTCGTGCTCCATGAAGAAAAAGTTCACTATCAAGATCATGGTTCGGAAACTCATGTCGACGCTACGGACATGGGCGGTGATTCCGAAGCTTACGTCGATGTTACGGGCATAAGTGCTAACTTTGCTAGAGCGGACGCAACGATTGCCGCGTGTGGTTGGCCATGGAGAAGCAGTCTTGCTGCAGACATCGATGGTAATCCGAGAACTTATGTCGATGCTACTGACATAAGTGCTACTGCAACGGTCACATCCACGACGCTTGGAGGATATTCAGCCAGGGCACCATCAGAAGAAGCAACAGGCAACACAGCACAAGAAGGAACCGAGCTCGAAGGCAAAAGCAACGCCAACGCTCGGTCCGATGCTTTGCTGAGTAGGCGAAATACGAGCCACGGGCATCTGTGTAGATGGCCCGAAACCAAAGATGGGCGTGACCCAAGTGCTACTTCGTGTGCACCAGGAAGCAACAACAGCATACTCGGTACATGCGTTAGTGGTATGCCACTATGTCCTAGTGGACCAGGAGCTGGTGGATCACGTGGTGGTCTATCCCAACCAAGGCAAAGGTGGAGGCCAGAACGGCCAGAATATGGAGGCGAAGATGCAGCGGCAATTCTATGTGCACGGGGTGCACTGGTTTCACGCGGTGGCCATGCTAGAAACCCAAGGGGTGCTACACGTGGAGCTTGGGCTGGGATTTTTACAATGCCAAAAGAAATGTGCATAGTAGAAAATGAGATGTCTCCTCGGACGACAATGGAGGAGAAGGCACCAACACCCACATCCATATTGCCACAACCGGTGTTACACCCATATTCGGAGAAAATTCTTCGGACGCTTGACCCGGTAAAGGTGAAAAGGAGTGGGTGGCAGTGTCTAACAAGCGCTGAGGAACCGGCGGATTTTGAGGATGCGAACATGAAGGAGTGTTGGCGTCACGCTATGGAAGAGGAGTTGAGGTCGATCCACGACAATAATGCATGGGAGCTTGTGGATCTTCCCAACAATGAAAAAGTCATGGATCTTAAGTGGGTATTCAAGATCAAGAAGGATGTCGAAGAAAATTGTGTGAAGCACGAAGCGAGGCTAGTAGCCAAAGAGTATGTGCAAGAGGAAAGTGTGGACTTCGAAGAAGTGTTCGTGCCCATTGCAAAGATGGAGTCGGTGAGATTACTCATCACTCTCGCGGTTCAGGAATCATGGAAGATACATCACATGGATGTACAACCCGCGTTTTTGAATGGCGAGTTAGAAGGAGATGTGTATGTGAATCAGCCACCGGGATTCATCGAAGAGGGAGAGGAACACAAGGTATTAAAGCTACACAAAGTCTTATGCAGACTACGGCAAGGCTCTCGGGCATGGAGCATGAAACTTGATCGACGATGATTTCTCTTGGATTTGAGAAAGCCCCACTAGAGCATGCGATGTACAAGAGAGGTGAAGGAAGGGATCGTCTACTAGTTGGCATCTCGTCGACGACTTATTGATTACTGGAGCAGATGAAGAGGTGATTGCAAAGTTCAAGCTACAAATGAAGGAGCTTTTCAAGATGGATGATCTTGGTATTTTGAGTTACTACCTCGGGATCGAGGTACATCAAAGGCTGAAGGGGATCATAGTATGCCACGAGGCATATGCAAAGAAGGTACTTGAAAGCCGTGGCATGAAAGATTGCAATCACATTGTCGCTTCAATGGAACCTCGTCTTGAGCTGAGCAAGAAGGAGATGGTGAAACTACTTGGCTACGATGGTAGTGACAAGGAAGGAATCGTCGACGGTCGTAAGAGTAATTCGGCATGGCATATTTCCTTGGAGGAAGCATAGTAAGCTGGCTATCACCAAAGTATAAAGTGGTGACATCGACTTCAAGTGAAGCGAGTATCAAGGTGTGTGGCTAGGAAGGCTACGGTGATTTCATGGATCGAGATCCGGAACCGATGGTGCTCAACGTTGACAGCGAGTCTACGCCTTTTCTACGTGAGGATCCAGTGCGGCATGATAGGAGCAAGCACATTGATACGATGTATAACTACATGAAGGACGGCGTAGAAGAAGGTAAAACGGAGGTCAACTACATTCGCACCGATGATCAGCTGGCGGACATCCTCACCAAGACTTTGGATCGAGAGAAGCTCTTGGAGAAGCGAAGAAGGATCAGACGTCGGAGCTGTGATGTGACGACGTCGTGTTTAGGGGGGTGATTGTTGGAATTAAACACGAACACAGCCTCCCAATATTGGTACGTGTCCAAGTTGATAATGCATGTACGTATCCGAGTAGTACTGGAGTTAGCCTCGGAGTAGGATTGGTCTAGTTAGCTGCTAGTGCTATTTATATACGTGCAACCAGCCTTGTAAACTTGTACGGTGAATCGCAAAGCAATAAAGAAAACAACAGTGCGATACGTACTGCGGCCATCAATTAGCAATACTGTGTGCGTGCATTACGTTTGTTTCCAGCGGATTCGATCAAAGGCAAGGATAGTTGGCTGTTGCGTATACGCATGCGTGGATAGGCTATTTGTGGCTAGCTTTGCACCGCGGTGCCTCTCGGCGTAAAAGCAACTCGTCGAGTTAAATCGCTGTTGTTAGTTTGCTTTAAATGTCGGTCATTGCCGTCACCGGAAAGTACTCGTGTCGATCGGGCCAACAATTGGTATCGAGCAAGGTTGATCTTCTAGTAACGGGAGATCATGTCGGACGACGAGAAGACCAAGCAACTGGCAGAGTACTCTGGTGCAGCTAAAGTAATTGCTGCTCCGGCGAGTTCGTCGTATCCACAGTTTGATCGCGAGAACTTCGGGGTCTGGAAGGCCCTCATGGAGTGTGGTCTCCGCGCCAACGAGCTATGGGACGCGGTGGATCCCGGAGGCGACGCGTTCAAGAAGGAGGGAGCCGAGCACCGGAAGGATCGGCAGGCGGCATCAGCGATTTACTCGGTGATGCCGATGGATGTCCTCCAGCACCTAATCGCCAAAGCAACGGCGAAGGAGGTGTGGGATACGCTGAAGCTCATGTTCGAGGGACACACCCGTGTCAAGCAAGCCAATCTCCAAACTCTCCTAAGGAACTACGAGACTTTGGTCATGGGCGATGATGAGTCCGTAGATGCGTTCGCTTCACGGGTGGCTACTCTCGTCAATCGGATTCGCACGCTTGGAGAGAACCTGACAGAGGCCTCGGTTGTCCGGCGGTTCTTGCGTGCAGCCCTCCCGGTACCTGCAAATTGTCACGGCGATTGAGCGGTGCGTCGATCTCGCGACTCTCTCCATCGACGATCTTGTCGGACGGTACAAGGCTCACGATGAGCGGATGCGGTACAGTCTTGGGGACGGAGGAACAGCGAACTTGTGATGCTCACGAAGCGCGATGGATCGCCCTAGAAAAGCAAAGGCGGATCCAGGAGCAGCAGCAAGAAGAAGGGAAGCAGCGTTCGCGAGAAAGAACTTCGCCGACTCGGACGACGACTCGACGATGATGCTGCACCGCCACCGAGGAGAAAGTTTGACATCGAAAGTGAGATGTTATAACTGTGGCCTCCTCGCCACTTCAGAGCCGATCGCGAGGAAGCACGAAGCGTAAGCGCTCATGGCCCAGCAAGGTGATGAAAGTGACATGATGTTGATGTGAACTGGTGGACAAGGTGGATCCGGTTCTTCAGCGTCGGCTAAAGAAATTGTCGTGCTCCATGAAGAAAAAGTTCACTATCAAGATCATGGTTCGAAACTCATGTCGACGCTACGGACATGGGCGGTGATTCCGAAGCTTACGTCGATGTTACGGGCATAAGTGCTAACTTTGCTAGAGCGGACGCAACGATTGCCGCGTGTGGTTGGCCATGGAGAAGCAGTCTTGCTGCAGACATCGATGGTAATCCGAGAACTTATGTCGATGCTACTGACATAAGTGCTACTGCAACGGTCACATCCACGACGCTTGGAGGATATTCAGCCAGGGCACCATCAGAAGAAGCAACAGGCAACACAGCACAAGAAGGAACCGAGCTCGAAGGCAAAAGCAACGCCAACGCTCGGTCCGATGCTTTGCTGAGTAGGCCGAAAGTACAGGCCACGGGCATCTGTGTAGATGGCCCAGAAACCAAAGATGGGCGTGACCCAAGTGCTACTTCGTGTGCACCAGGAAGCAACAACAGCATACTCGGTACATGCGTTAGTGGTATGCCACTATGTCCTAGTGGACCAGGAGCTGGTGGATCACGTGGTGGTCTATCCCAACCAAGGCAAAGGTGGAGGCCAGAACGGCCAGAATATGGAGGCGAAGATGCAGCGGCAATTCTATGTGCACGGGGTGCACTGGTTTCACGCGGTGGCCATGCTAGAAACCCAAGGGGTGCTACACGTGGAGCTTGGGCTGGGATTTTTACAATGCCAAAAGAAATGTGCATAGTAGAAAATGAGATGTCTCCTCGGACGACAATGGAGGAGAAGGCACCAACACCCACATCCATATTGCCACAACCGGTGTTACACCCATATTCGGAGAAAATTCTTCGGACGCTTGACCCGGTAAAGGTGAAAAGGAGTGGGTGGCAATGTCTAACAAGCGCTGAGGAACCGGCGGATTTTGAGGATGCGAACATGAAGGAGTGTTGGCGTCACGCTATGGAAGAGGAGTTGAGGTCGATCCACGACAATAATGCATGGGAGCTTGTGGATCTTCCCAACAATGAAAAAGTCATGGATCTTAAGTGGGTATTCAAGATCAAGAAGGATGTCGAAGAAAATTGTGTGAAGCACGAAGCGAGGCTAGTAGCCAAAGAGTATGTGCAAGAGGAAAGTGTGGACTTCGAAGAAGTGTTCGTGCCCATTGCAAAGATGGAGTCGGTGAGATTACTCATCACTCTCGCGGTTCAGGAATCATGGAAGATACATCACATGGATGTACAACCCGCGTTTTTGAATGGCGAGTTAGAAGGAGATGTGTATGTGAATCAGCCACCGGGATTCATCGAAGAGGGAGAGGAACACAAGGTATTAAAGCTACACAAAGTCTTGTACGGGCTACGGCAAGGCTCTCGGGCATGGAGCATGAAACTTGATCAGACGATGATTTCTCTTGGATTTGAGAAAGCCCCACTAGAGCATGCGATGTACAAGAGAGGTGAAGGAAGGGATCGTCTACTAGTTGGCATCTACGTCGACGACTTATTGATTACCGGAGCAGATGAAGAGGTGATTGCAAAGTTCAAGCTACAAATGAAGGAGCTTTTCAAGATGGATGATCTTGGTATTTTGAGTTACTACCTCGGGATCGAGGTACATCAAAGGCTGAAGGGGATCATAGTATGCCACGAGGCATATGCAAAGAAGGTACTTGAAAGCCGTGGCATGAAAGATTGCAATCACATTGTCGCTTCAATGGAACCTCGTCTTGAGCTGAGCAAGAAGGAGATGGTGAAACTACTTGGCTACAGTGGTAGTGACAAGGAAGGAATCGTCGACGGTCGTAAGAGTAATTCGGGCATGGCATATTTCCTTGGAGGAAGCATAGTAAGCTGGCTATCACCAAAGTATAAAGTGGTGACATCGACTTCAAGTGAAGCAGAGTATCAAGGTGTGTGGCTAGGAAGGCTACACGGTGATTTCATGGATCGAGATCCGGAACCGATGGTGCTCAACGTTGACAGCGAGTCTACGCCTTTTCTACGTGAGGATCCAGTGCGGCATGATAGGAGCAAGCACATTGATACGATGTATAACTACATGAAGGACGGCGTAGAAGAAGGTAAAACGGAGGTCAACTACATTCGCACCGATGATCAGCTGGCGGACATCCTCACCAAGACTTTGGATCGAGAGAAGCTCTTGGAGAAGCGAAGAAGGATCAGACGTCGGAGCTGTGATGTGACGACGTCGTGTTTAGGGGGGTGATTGTTGGAATTAAACACGAACACAGCCTCCCAATATTGGTACGTGTCCAAGTTGATAATGCATGTACGTATCCGAGTAGTACTGGAGTTAGCCTCGGAGTAGGATTGGTCTAGTTAGCTGCTAGTGCTATTTATATACGTGCAACCAGCCTTGTAAACTTGTACGGTGAATCGCAAAAGCAATATTGGGACGGCAGCATCGACGCCTTCGTGCCTGTCTTCCAGGACAACCTCGAGGCCTTCAAGCACTGTCTCTACTCCATCGATCACCAAGACAAAGAGTAGCGAGAGCGAGCCAGGGACGCATGCAGGGCATGAATAAATGATGCATCCTCGGATAAAAAAGCCCATCCAATATGGTTTCCTTGTGTGTGTTTTTTTTCTTTTTGCCTGAGATTTCTTAAGAATAAACCGAGTTTAATCTCTACCTAATCTTTGTCTTTATCTTTTTTACCTACTACTAGCAAACATACATGCCCATGCGTTGCAACGGGAGAATAAAAATTGACGAGTTTCGCCGCGAAGCAAATGCCAATTATCACTAATCAGGTTGGACATGCAGAAGTGACAAAAATAATGGATCAATTAACAGCACGACTCCATGGGGCGCTAGATTATGTATTGTACTACCATCGGACAATTAAAATATTGTGCATGCAGCACTTTCAAAGTAATTTTACCTAGATAAATTTGTTGTTGTTCATCCATAGCATTAATATTTGGGGCCAAAATGTGTATAAGGTGGTTGTCAAGTTTCTTCGTAACACACCCAACATGCCCATCTTTAGGGACTTTAGCCATGACATTCTTTTCCTGATCCGGAACAATAGCTTTATTGAGATCAACTAAAGACTCTATTGCCATGAGACGTAAATACCTGTGTTTTGATGTGGATGGTTCATTATGCACTTTATGAACCGGGATAAATTACGTCTGGAGACAATATATTTGTGTTTACTTTACTGGACGTGCAAGCATATATGTTTTTGTTGTGTGTGCCCTACTTTATGTATATATGTTAGTCCTATCCAATGGGCGGACCCCAAATAGACGTCCGTTTTACATGAATTTTATCCGCTTGGTTCGAGTAAAGTGGCAAAGTTCGGCCTCTTTTTTAGATGCCTTGGGAATGCGCCCGACGCAGATGACCCATTTGGTCCGCCCGTTCAGACGGCCAAATGTTGACAATTTTTCTCCCAATATTGCATATAGTTTCAGAACTGAATAAAAACACTCAACTCATTGCATATAGTTTACAACCAAATAAATCACATAGAGTCGTAATAATAAAGAATTTAAATTTTATATAAAACACAACGATTGCAACCAAATTTGATTTGTGTTTGTTTCACCTTAAACGGACGCGGCCGGATGAAATGAGGTTGTCCGTTTAAGTTGGCCTTAGTTCAACATTATCTAACCCTTATCCATAAACAGAGTAAAATTGAACCTTGAAATAAAAAGTAGTTCAGCGTCCTACCACACGTCGTGATGGAGTCGGAGATTTTAATACTCCACATGCGGTAGCTAGCTGTCACACGTCACCCCAGCAAATGATGTTTTTTCTTGTATTTCATGCGCCTTTCAAGCCTTCTTCCTAATAGATGTTCCTTTATTGATGATGCATATATACGGCACGTCACCTGTCTCCGGCACCATCACAGCAGCCACCGAAGAAAATAATGACGAATCACCTCCTCTTCCGAGCTCTCAGATGTTCTGCTATCTTTTCAGTTTTGTCATGTCGGTCTTTACGTGACTTGTACTTTGTTCTTTATGATATGAACGAGACACGTATTACCATGCAAAAATAATAATATATGCAGCAGGTCTGGCCTTTCTTTTTCCGCCTTGGCTCGTTTGACACTGGCAATTCGAGAACGTATACATGTCGCTAGGATTTGATCTAAAAGAGCAGGGTGGGACTATTAATTACAAAAGGAGTCCAAAATCTTAACACATGAAGCTACTTTTTTAGTGGCTCATAATAGAAATTTTAATTTTTGCCAATTGTGACATACATAGCAACCGGGCTGACTACGTACGAAACTTATGATCGAAGTGGATGGACAAAAACGGACCAAATTCACGGTGATAAGAAGCAATATCCCCTTTATTATTAGAGGTATATATATATACATACATACATACAATATAAGTTTCTGTCGGTTCACCATCGTGTAATCTATCTATTCTTTCCCTAATAATAATCTTTCCCTAATCTTCTCCTAATCTTTCCCTAATAATAGAGCACGGATTGACTCCGTGGGTTCACCGTCACAATATGCTTCTTTGCATGATTTTACGCTTTCAATTTGAATTTAAAACATATTCGAGGTGGTACTAAATTTTGTCTCTAATTTTTGTATGTGCTTCCGAACATCGTTTGCAGCTACAAAAGTCAACGGGCCAGAATTTATATTATGTGCCGCTAAAAAAGTTTGTCCTCGCGACCTGCCCTCCACTCCCTTTTGACTGCAGAAACCAGAGTTTGTGCTAAGCTTCCAGATTTCAGATTCGAATTAATAGTCCCACACCGCCACTTTGTATCAAATTCTAGCAACTTATATACCTTCCAAATTGCATGAATCAACAAGCCAAAGGGTGAGATACGACCAATCAAAGAGGAGAAGCGATTGAATCCAATAAAGCAGGTTGGGGGTGCCCTCTGAGGAGATAGGGTCGAGGATTGCAGACCACCAAGGAGATAGAGTGTGTTTGGTTGCAACCCTGGGGCATATTTGCCTGGCCTGGGACATCCCTGAGATTGGAGATTGTTTGGTTCGCTACCTGGATTCACAGGCACATCCCTGGCCTGGAGCTCGTGGCAGCTTGATTAGCCTGGCTAGCTCCCAGGCAGGTTGCTTAGCCTGGTCCGGGCTCACGAGAGAGGACGCCTGGGTTCCAGGCAGATAGCATTTTCGGCTCATTAGCACATGACTGCTGTACTTTCTGTCAAATCAGCCTTTCAATCTATTTTTTTATTGTTTAAGTGTTTGTCCCTGGCCAGGTTCACATCCAAACACCCGGTGCACACACCTGCCTGGCCAGGCAAAATTCTTCTTATTCTCAGGCCAACACCAGGCATGAAAATTTTACCAGGCATGAGTCCAGGACAAGAACCAAACTAGCCTATAGTGCCTCGCAGGACACGCAGCCACGCCGCAACCGGCAGACGAACGCCAAGTCTCCAATCACCGTTGCCGGCCACCGCGCGCTGGGCTCGCCGCCGCAGGCCGGACCGAGGCCGCGCGGGGGCTGTTGTTGGTCGGGGGCGAGGGTGCCGCATCCGGAGCACTAGGCGGCGACTGAGTGGGAGGCCAGATCGAGCGATGGTAGAGCAGCTAGAAAACGGAATCCTCCTCACCGATGGTAGAGGGGGTTGCTGTCATGGATAGAGAAGAAAAGAAGGGAGAGCGTCTGGTGGATGTATAAAAAGAGGAGGAAGAGTGACGATAGTGTTGTGTGGATTTTTTTTAGGAGTTGTGTTGTGTGGATAAGGGGCCCGTAGTGGGCGGCGGTGGGTGTTGTGGCTAGATGTAGTGCTAGACCGGAAGCTGCTGGATGCATGCATCGACTACATTTTTTCCTGGATGAGCACCCATTATTACTTGCTGTTGGATGTGATCATAGTTTAATATTAATGCCACATCTTACAAATACATATCAGATATGATATTTAAAAATGAGTGAAATATTGAAAAAAATATTCCTCAACTTTTGATGTCATCAATGTCTTGATGAGATATGGAGGAGAGGGGGAGGGATGAAAAGCAGAGAGTGCCACAACGGTACATCTTGCTTGCGTCCTGTTTTGCCATGCACGAGCGTTGGAAGGGGGAACACTCCCCTTTGTTGTACCATCTATACCGCAGCTCTGCATACCCATCGGGGCTGATGATAATGTCCAGGGAAGTGGTCATGTTAGTGTGGAGGAAGTTTGCACGATACTGGCGGCAACGTGTCAACTAAAGAGCGCCAAGCATTATAAACTCTTTACTTTCCGGCTATCATATTTTAAAAGTGGGAAAGTATAAATATAAATTGAGCGTTGCTACACATACGACATTTGCCGGCCGAAGTTTGCACGATATACCTTTATCGCACCATCCATTGGCAAGTCTGAACAGTCATAGGCGCTTAGATTAGCTATCGTGCAGGTGTCGTTCAAAAAAAATCGTCCATGAAGTAGTTTTGATATAAATTAATGTTAATAGGAATTGCGAGATATAAGAATTAATAATGTTTTATTTGAAGCTGCTACATGTATGTGAGTGATGCACAATTACTTGAAGCTGAGGCATGCATGTATCTTCTGCACCTCTAACCCTAGAGGGCAGACAGCCTTCTTTGCTTCGTACATACTCTCGGGCAATTCGTTGTCCTTTGTAAGCATATCCTTTATCATTACCAGCAACTTTCCAAATCCCTTGTCAGATACACCATTCTCTGCCTTCCATTGCAGCAATTCTAGTGTGGTGCCCAACTTTTTCTTGTCACCTACGCAATTCGGGTACAACAATTTTTTGTGATCCTCTAACATGCGCTGCAACTTCTTCTTCTCCAAACCACTTGCGCAGTTTCTCTTTGCATCGGCAATGGCCCGGCCTGGATCATCAACGGCCTCATCTGATGCCTCTTCTTCAGCTTCTTCCCGCATTGCCGGCTCAGCTTCTTCCCGCATTACCGGCTCAGCTTCTTCCCCCATTGTTGTATCATCGTATTCAGGGAACCCATGGCCAGGATAGCTGTCGTCGTCCTCTTCTTCTTCATTGTCTTCCATCATAACCCCTCTTTCTCCGTGCTTGGTCCAAACATTATAGTGGGGCATGAAACCGGACTCAAACAGGTGGACGTGAATGGTTCTTGACGTAGAGCAATTGCGACCATTCTTACAGCCAGCACATGGACAAGGCATAAAACCGGCATGATTTTTTCTTTTCTGCTATTTTTTCTTTTCTGCAAAACTTGATGGTCAAAGTCTGGAGTTATAACTTAAAAAAAAAGAAATGCCGACGTGCAATTAGTTTTTGCCATAACAGAAGAAGTCCGGGGTTGTAATAAGTTATTAAAAATAAAAAAAGAGGTGCAATGCTCGTTAATTTGCTTCAAGCCTTTCGAAATAGTGTAAACTGCACTGCGCATAGCTCCGTGCAGTCTACCGTATTCCTGAAGGATTGAAGCTAAGCAACATGAGCATTGAGCCTCTTCTTCATCGTCTCTGCACTCAGGGCTTATAAACCGTTCCTAGTCCCTCTCACTTCGTGAGGTGGGACTAAAAACAGCTTGCCATAACCTCATTAGTACCGGTTCGTGGTACGAACCGGCACTAAATGGTGATGGTGGGGCCATAGCCTGACCGCAGGTGGAAACAGCCTCTTTAGTGCCGGTTCGTGGCATGAACCGGTACTAAAGGTTCGCCACGAACCGGTGCTATTGATCGCCGCCACGAACCGGCACTAGTGTACACATTAGTGCCGGCTAAAATTCCAACCGGCACTATTGTGCTTCACATTTGACCCTTTTTCTACTAGTGGATGTCACGGCTCCTAGCTACCCCGTGGATGCTATCATGGAGTCACACAAGTGCCAAGCTATGACGCCATGGCAGAACCTCAAAGTCGAGGCGGCTATCGGCTCTGTGTTCCCTCCTGAACCTGACGCAACTTTTCACTGCCTTCCGATTCCACAAGGCTATGTTGTTGTGATGGTGGATGAAATAACAGAGGGATTTGAGGACCTCCAGCTTGAACACCGTACATGTGAAGGGGAGACTCAGCTGGGTCTTGTTGTGAAGACTCCATGTCTATGGCGAAGGAGCACATCAAGCTTCTGAACTTCATGCCTCTGCCTCCTCCTCCTCCTCCGGCGAGTCAGCTGGGCACTCTGCCTCCTCCGTCTCCTCCTCCTTCGGCGAGTCAGCTGGGCACTCTGCCTCCTGCTCCGGCGCGTGAGGGCGGCAGTACTCCACCTCTTTCTCCGCCTGCTCCGGTGCGTCCGAGAAGCCCGCCTCCTCCTTCGCCTCATCAGCAATAGCAGAACATAGACGCCACCGCTCCGGCTCCTCTGACGCGTCGTAGCACTCTGCCTCTTTCTACTCTGCCTCGTAAGCAACAAAAGAAGTCAGTCACAGCTGCTCCAACGTCTAGCAGTACAACCAGAGGCGGGAGGCAATGCAGATTTGGTCCGTCTCTCAAGCCTCTAGAGAGGTTACCATACGAGATGACCGAGGAGCAAAACACGAAGATTTGTAAAGCCCAAGCGAAGGACTTTTTTTTGCAAAGAAAAATCCACCTCTGGAGGACAACATAGATCCGGTGAAAGCGAAGAGCACTTTGGATGCCCTGAAGCGACCACCACCGCCTCTGCTGCAAACCAACTATTAGCACATTATTGAAAGGACATATAAGGAAGCAGAGCGGTCGGGAAGTACTTGCAGTGATCCAATGTTAGCAGAACGAAGAAGTTGGAAAAAAATTCCCCAGCTCGGCGAACAAGCGAACCAATCGTGCCCCCCCCCCCCCGCTCAAGGTGTCTAGTGATATCGTCGCTAATCATCCGGTGATGGTGCCCGGTACAATCCTGGAGATTACCTGCCCGACGATGCACATTTTGATACATTGGAGGTGGACGAATTGAAATACCGGCACGGGAAGTCTCTCGTCAAACCTGGTCATCCTCCTCAAACAACGATGCTGCAAAGATTCTGTGATTGGTACATGGACACCTACTGCATGTCTGGGAAGGATACTTTGACGCTGAGAGTTAAAGAGGAGCACGACCTCGTTGGTATTGATATGTTGTCGGATCCATATGAGATCTTCCGGTTTTTCAATCAAAAGGCCCTCGATAAAACAATCGTCACTTCCTACTGTCTGTAAGTACTACGTATGTAATTAAGTCTCTATATATAGCTCAGCTCTTTCATTGCATGTATATATAGTTATCCTCACTATATTATGCAGATTGAAGATCGTCGAATGCAAGAAAAGACAAATCGGTGATATTGGGTTCATTAACACAAATCTCATAGATGAATGGAATGTTAAACATGATGCCAAACAAACCGAGGCCAACTTGCTACGATCGTTACATCGAAATCAAAACGAAGATATAATACTCTTTCCTTACAACTTCAAGCGAGTGTTACTTTCTTGTGCATATTCGGTTTCCCTTATTACTCGAGGTTGTATTAATGTAATTAATGAGTTATGCATGCGTCCGCAGCTTCCACTTTATTCTGCTAGAGATTAAGCTTGAGCAGGGATTAGTAACCGTCATAGAGTCAAGACGAAAAGATCCCGAGGAGTATGCGGCCATGACTAAAATGCTCGAGAAGTAAGTTCAATCGATCATTATCACACCATATCAGCAACTTTGTTCATTTCCTGATATCAAGTAATTGTTTTCTTTGTGTGGTAAGGTTTGAAAAAAGTTCACCGCAGAAGCTCCGGAACTGCCGGGGGAGCTGCGATTTAAACACCCGAAAGTAAGTACTACTAGCTAGTTCCGCGCATCTCGTATTGATTCTAGGTAGTTTCATCAATACCATTTAGCATGCTTGCTTAATAGTTTGATTGACCTCTATTTCTTGTTAAGTGGTTGTGGCAGGAACCCGGGAATCATTACTGTGGATACTACATTTGCGAGTTCATCCACCACACGACCTGTGAGCGGGGCTACTCTAAAAAACAATATGAAGTGCGTAAGCAATAATATTCACAATTTTATTTTATTATCATCATTTGTGTTGAGTTTCGTTCATATATATGTATTGACCCCCATCATCAAATTAGATGTTTTAGATGCGGGATGAACAAGATCGCATACGAGCAATTCAAGAGGAATTGGCAGGATTCTTTCTTGTCCACGTCATCGATAAAGACGGAGAATACCATGTGGAACTTGAGTTCAGATGTTAGGGGATTGTAAGAGATCTTATATTGTATATATGTATGCAGTAGCGTCGAATAGATATACGAAAACTTGTTTTTCGACCAATCTCGCGGAGAAGGAGAGGTCGATCACTTCTCTCTGTATATGTTCATGACGATCTTCTATACTTAATGGCTTCCTTCATTTGCTTACTAGCTAGCTAGTGTGGCCAGTCCTCTCTATACGTATAGTACGTAGCATCGACCAAGCACGGAGATAAGAAAGGACACTTCTCTTTATTAGCTAGATAACACAATATATGAAACCCCTAAATTAACCTAGAAAACCCGCAACTCCCCCCCCCCCTAAAAAAACGAAAACACCAGCCCCTGAACTGCTGACGCGTGGATGCCTTTTGGTCCTGGTTGGTGCTATCAACCGGGACAAAAGACACTCCTGCCTGGGCAAGCCGCAGTGGCCACGTGGAGCCCCATCTGTCCCGGTTCGTACGCGAACCGGGACTAAAGGTATTGGGCATTAGTACCGACCATTTAGTCCGGGTTCGGAAACGGGGATAAATGGGCCTTTTTCTACTAGTGTGCTCTACCAATTCAGACCCAAAAGTGTCGCGGAAAATATAACCTTAAAAACGGTACATCACATAAAGCAGGTAAAAAGTATTGATACAAAGAATCCATATTTTAATGGTAGCTTTACCCAGTTACTTACATCAATCTCGATCCATACTTAAATAATAAAAAACATGAAGAAAACAAAATGCATGCATGCAGTCACTACCAATTCCCAATGCCCCATTCATCAGGATTATGTTTTTTTTACTGCCGCTAGGCATGTTTGCTATGTAACCTACACCGTGATTAGGATTTATCCCATCCATCCAACATCTAGCTAGTTTGCAATGCATAATAAAGCGAGGAATATTTCACATGACTAGCTAGCTACCGGGCCTTAACCTTGAGGCTCTGGACTAGGAGCCACCGCACCGTGAAACTGGGGCACATCACATGCCCGCATGGGCCATCGAAAGTAACCGCCGCCGCCGCATCATCTCATCTCTCTTCGCTGCTTTGCAGTACGGCAGTACGCACTCGGCAGCATCAGGGCGCGCACCCACGCATGGCACATCTGCCATCTAGCAGACAAGTTCGCAACATGATTTTGTAAGTGTTTAGTTTTGATTTATTCGAATTTTTAGTCGAGAATAGATGATTATCTTGAGTCCCTAATTTTGTTATTTATTTATCTACTGTAGCATCCATACAATTTTGAGTGTTGTTTGCACTAACTCGCGGTAAAACTTGTGTAGCATCAAATTTGGAAGATTTTCCACCATGGAGGAATAATATTTAAATGATTGCATGGTTACTTTCCTTGAGCATAAATTCTTCATGCAAGTACATAAAGAAAAACACCATCAGTCCTCGCTTCCAAAAGAGTGATAGTAGAGTTACATTTTTTTTACCCCGTATACCCATGTTGAATATCCTGGCTTCGCCACTGCTACTACACCAAGCCGAGAAGCAAAGAAAGTCGGCCACTCAATCTCCAACAGCATGGTATTTCAACGGGTGATACCGTGGCCCTATGGCAATTCCCTCACCTGGTCCATCGCACCAGTATTGAGTATTGACATTATCCTCAGTGTATAGAAACTGAAAGTTACATGTTGTTTAATTTCTTTTACATGTGGGTTCCTCCATATTTTTGTTATGTTTTAGATAATCTCCGTGTTGATTCTTAATGATGGAAGTTCTAGAGTATTTATACGGACTCATGGATAATTTTTTATTGTGCATGGTTACTCAAGAGTAGGATTTTCATGGATACATTTTTATATGGACTCATGGCTGGTAAGGCTCTGTTCAGCCATTCTTTTTCAAGGAAACATTAACATCTGCAGCACTTTCCTTTATGATATTTTGAGTCATTCCCAGGAGGATAAGCACCATGCAGGAGTAAGGACAAACGGGGTTGTAGATATTCACTTTAGGTAATGTGCTTACCTGAGGTTTGCATATTTCTTCCGCTCTCTATTCGTTTGGAATGACAGACTGAAGTTAACTTCGTGTCCTATGCAGCCCCATTGGAGAGAGCAAAAGAGGTGGGGAGGTACGTATATAGGATGTATGGTGTAAGAGGTCAAAGAAATGAGAGGAGGTAATTGATTCATCTTTTCGAAGGTTTTGATTTGTGCTGCAATTAGCAAGTAAGTATGCTTTTTAGATGAACTAGGCTATTGTGAAGCTACCTACAAAAGTAATGTTTTGGTTGGCACAATGATGCAAAATAAGTGATGTAGAAGTTGCATCTCAAAGCTCTTTTCTATGTTTGACATATTTGCCAAGATGACTACGAGAATGCTTTGGTCTAATGTTTGGAGTCTTTCGTTCATGTCAAGTACAGACACTTGTTATTTGAGGATGAGACACATAAGAGAATGATGGGTAGCAATGAAGCTCTTTGAGTGCGTTTAAAGCAAAGATGTTTTGTGGTCCATGTACCTGCATCTCAAAAAAATTGTTGTCATGCTAGTTTTGCGTTGAGACATGTATTTTCTGATGTCTCTACAACGCACAAGCTCGTTTGTCTGATGTTGGCTACTGTGTAATGAAAGATGCATCTGAGTTTGAGGTTATCCTCAGTGTATAAAAACTAAAAGTTACATGTTATTTGTTTCTTTTTATGTGGGTTCCTCCACATTTCTCTTTAAGTTTTTTTAGTTTCCTTGGGCATTATTAATCTGTTACTGTGCATGGTTACTCAAGAGCTGGTCATGCTGTTCAGTCATTCTTATTTCAAGAAAACTCTTGTGGTTATTCCCTTTTTGATATTTCGAGATATTTTGTAGGTGCATAGAGAAGTGAAGGAACAACCAAAATTTGCTAGGGTTCTTCACAAACTAGAAATATTGAATCTTGGAGATACAAATTGTCTAGTTATACCACAATTGGTTGAAAAGCTATAGAAATTGAGTAGCATGCTTATTTGGAAATATCTGCATGCCTCAGGATTGCGTTTAAGGACTTATGAATCCATTCAGCCGTTTGGCGTCTCTGATGTTTGGTGCAATTGGGGACACCGCACTCAGTTTGAGCTAGTATGTCTGAACTAAAGAAATCACTCAGAGGGTAGATAATTTGAAACATCTTGGCGTATATGATCTGAATTTACGTTATATATGGACTAATATAGTGAATTTTCCTATGAGCTCGAGGGGGAGGGGGCGGGGGGCTATGGCCCCCTCAGGCCCCAACTAAGCTTCACAACTATTTTGGCAAAACAAATATTTGAATTAATCCACATTGGAATTTTAGGTTCCGGCGTGCCTGTATAGAGTCTATAAAAATTGAATTAAAATAAATCACACAAAATCATGCAGAGAAACTTGTATTGTTTATTACTAGGACAATTGCCCGTGCGTTGCAACGGGGGATACGCTATTAAAACCTTGTCATGACAGGGAAAAGAGGCAAGAGAATTCATTATACACGACACAGAGTAACATAAAACTCACCATCAGTTATAGAAGATATATATATATATAGGTATGATCAGACTTCCACTTGAGCAGGAGCGTGTATTGTTATGCATTGAATACAACCGAGCATGACCACGTTCATGTTGTTTATCTCTAGTCTTCACGATTAGGAAAAAACATATGCATGGACACACAAGTAAATACACACCCTACTTATAGACAACTTGAAATGACAGATCCTTCAAAACTACGAATATATGATCGATTACTATGGAACAAAAAAGTGAACCAAGTAAAGTCAATTGTCTTTTGGTAAAAAGAAATGAGAACTACATAACTCATTGCATGTACACTTTGGTCGGTAAGAGTTCCTTCATAAGTCAATGAACCTGGAAATGAGCAGACTACTTACTAATTATTTACCCATCTTAATACAACAGAATGCAAGGACCTGATTCGTAAATTAAGGATTGAACTGTAGAACCTCTAGAAGGGAGAGAAGGAGACTCCAGTTGGCTGAATGTGGGAGGAATATAACATTTTGAAATGCACCATAGTTCTTAATCTATAAACAAATGACTGGATGACATAGGCTAAAGATTAAATATAATATGGAAATAATATTTCAGTATCTCTATATGGCCTGAATCATCTGTCTATTACAGCGAAGATCCGGCGTGAAAAAGTTGATGCACGTCGATGAGGATGATGTGGCCTCTCAGGTCGGGGAAGGTGGCGTTCGCTCGGGGAAGGAGGGGAGGCTCATCGGAAGATCTGGCGCCGCGACCCGAATGGGGTGACTTCCGATGAAGGGGAAGGGGGGAGTAGGAGCAGGAGGAAGGAGTGACACGGTGAGTGCGATCGGCGGCGATCGAGGGAGCCAGGGGCGATCGGCGGCGATCGAGGGTGACGGAGGCGATCGGCGGCGATCGAGGGCACCGAGGTTAGGGCTCGAGAGGAGGAGAGAGGACGAGCCGCTCGAACCAAATTTTAAAAGAGTACGCACGATGATTGGACCTCTATAATGAAGTGTTTTATTAATGCAATTAATTTAATCGAAAAATTTCGGACGAGAATACCCCTGGACTTAATTGGGCCGATTAAAGGTATAAAAAAATTTAGGTCGAAAATACCCTTGGGCATAAAAAGGCCCAGTTATTCTAATCCAATAGATCGCCCATATAATACACGTGATTTGGTGTATTATGATGCACCGTAAAATCTCCCTATTTTTAGGACGCTGATAGCGACCTTCCGTCTGGAATTTGGACGAGCCTGGGAACGACTCGTTCAGTACGACCCTCCCCCCGACAAAACAACAAAAACAATTTCGTTCGAACGGCGAGCCTCAAAGCTCGGCGGTCCATTTTACTTTTTTTATTTTGTTATTTCCTTCTTTTCCTTCTTCGTGTCTTCTTTTTGTTTTCACTTTTCCCCTTTTCCTCTTCGCTTTTTCAAATTTCCAAACTTTTTTGGTTCATTCTATTCATAAAATGTTCATCAACTGAGAAAATATTCATCGAATTCATCTTTTGTTCATCGAATTTAAAAAATGTTCCTCCAAATTTAAATTGTGTTCATCATATTCAAAATTTGTTCATCAAATTCTAAGTATGTTCATTATTTAAAAACAAATAGTCAAACTTGATTATTTTTTTTCAATTGTTTTTCATAGAATTCAAAATTTATTCGTCCATTTTTTAAAAACATTATTCATCTAACTCAATTAGTTTTTCATCATATACAAAATTTCTTTGTCATAATTTTTAAAATGTTCATCAAATTCAAGAAATGTCATCAATATACAAATTCACTAGAATTTTTTGAAATCATGAATATTTTTCAAATTTGTGCAAATTATTCGAATTTAGGCACATTTTTTGGCTCCCCAAAATTTTCAACTTTCTCATTTTTCATTAATGTTGGAACTATTTGGAAATCCGAATTGCTTAAATAAGGAGAACCAGAAACGGAAGATAAAACAAAAAAGAAAATAGGAGCGCCCCATGGAAAACCGAACCGAAAACTAAAAACCGAATGGAAAACCAGAAATAAAACCTAAAATTCAGTTTTTTCTTGTTATGATTATGGTTTCAGTTTGCAAAACAGCAAACAATAAGCAATTCGCCTTTTTTTGCTTTAAAAACGGAATAATTCGGTAAAATGGAACGAAACCAAAAATGCCGAGTAGCACCCACATTTGCAGTTTCCCATACCCAGCCCAACCTCACGCGCGGGCCTTCACCGTTATTCCTTCAAGCCCTAGGGCAACTCACAGCCTTAGTCCATCGCTTCCTCCTCCTACAGGCACTGCAAAAATTAATGTCGACAGAGCTGTGGGTCGCTCACGGAGAGGAGGAGCGGTTGCTGCCTTTTGCCTTGACCAGGACGGGCACTATCTGGGCTCCTCGGCTATGGTTTATTATGGTATAACGGACCCTCTAACCCTGGAGACATTTGCATGCCGGGAAGCTCTCGCTCTAGCAGATGACCTAGGACAGCAGAAGATTCACGTGGCATCGGACTGCCAAGAAGCGGTTAATGACATCAACAAGGGTACAGGAGGCCCCAATGCATCGTTGGTGCATGAAATAATGAACCATTGTAATAGTTTTATTACTTGCTCTTTTGTTTTCGAGCGTAGGAACTTCAATTTTGAAGCTCATAATCTCGCCAAATTTGCTTGCAACCTAAATATAGGTAGACATGTTTGGTTGGGCAATCCTCATGATCCCGATCTTGTACCTATGACAATTGCTTCTGAATAAATAAAGCAGGCGAGAATTCTCAAAAAAAAAAAACCCGGAGGAGATACTTCCCCAAAAAAATCAGCAAAAAAAAAGGCAGAGGAGGGACCGACACTAAAAAAAAAAAAAAACAGAGGAGAGACTGAGAGAGGCAGAGCCGCAGATAGCAGAGCATGGCGGCGGACCAGCGGCGCCCTAGCTAGGTCAGAGTCGGGCGCATCCATCCGCCCCCTGCCGCAGGCGAAGCTCCATTCGCGTCGACTCGCATTACCCCTTTGCATCGCTGACCTTCAACTAATGTTGCGTGCATCGGCGAACGCCTCCACAGAGCAAGACACGAGCCGCCGCCGACACCGGTGGTAATCCACTATGTTCTTTCGTTCGATCTGTAGAGCTCCAGCTGATCCGTACCTTTGATTTACAACGTATATAGCTGCTTGAAACTGATGTTTCCGGCAAGCGGTTGACGGTTGTAATACATAGTACTCGTATATCCACACTGAATGTTAACACAGACTGACACGAGAAAGCACGGCTGACACTAAAGCTGAGCACTAGTCTCATTATTTTTCTTTATGTATCACAAATGCATGATGTGTTTGAATCCCTTTGAATAAAAAAAATTAGAGCACTTTAGAATAATCTGGCAACACATGTTACCTTCAGGTAACTTGGACCAATGGAACATCTGGGGCACGTCGACGATTCGCCTTACTCAGCTCCACCGGGAGCACCCGTACGCCCCTGTCTACATGTGGCCAACACGTCCTCCACGTACGACGTGATAGGCAGGGCCGGCCCTGTGCCAGGGCAGCAGGGGCGACGGCCCGGGGCCCAGCCAAACTAGGGGCCCCGACCTAGTGCTGCAACCTGCAGTGTATATATAGATATGGGCCCTGATAAATTGGTGCAAATTAAAAGAAGCCTCTAGACAGGGAGGCCCGTCTAGGCAAAAGCCCAACAGCCGAGAGGCCTGAATCTTAAGGCACACATGCACATAGCGAGCGATTCTGTTCCTCATCAGACTGCGCCGACGCCGGTTCGTTTTCTCACCTGTTCGCCTCCACAGATCGGCCGATCGGGGCATTCGGCGACCGCGAGTCTGCGACAGCTGCCACCGCCGGATGCTAGCACATAGGGTGCGTTGGCAAGGAATAGCAGGAGACAAAGGTAAATCTCTAGGTGAATTTCTCTTAGCCCTCAACCTTAATCTAGTGAATAGTGATTAATCTATAATCTTCTTTCTACGGCAGAGTTCCATCATATGTTGCTGCCGACTTGGTCGTGAAGACCTGGACTTGTTGTAATCTTGTTTCCTTGATGATTGATGGATAGCTGAAGCATGAAGAACACAGATTGTCACTGAATTACTGCAACCTTCAGCCTTCAGGTGCCTTCTCTCCTTTTCTTGCAAACATGCTGCCTAAAAAACATTTATCTGGCTCCGAGAAAAGAAAAAAGAGGAAAATAACAGATAAGTCCATTGGATTGCAGAAGGGAGCTATGCATAAATATATTATAAGGAATGAATCTACTGATAATCTTGATGAATTAGATGGCGCTGGTCTGGTGCTGAAGAACAACAACCTGCTGAGAATGAGACCACATTTCTTAGAGCCGTTTCTCATGGTTACTGAAGGCCTGAAGGTTTGTTAGCATGCCATTTCTTTTTGTTTATGCTCTGTAACTTCTATGATATATGATTCAGACCTTAAGTATGGCATTGTTATAATATAGTATTATTTACCAAGACAAGGAAAATTACCATTGTTTATTGTAGCTTTGCAAAAAAAAAATCAATGTATGGAATCATTTTTTTGCCTCCAATTTAGCCACTGGGCCCATTCATTTGAGTTCGTCCCGGGGCCTCCGAAACTCCAGGACCGGCCCTGGTGATAGGGTTCAGTTCGGCGCTCTGCACGACCATCTCTTCAGCCACTGTGTCTTGCAAAAGCTGCATCACACCATCTCATCGGTGCTCATACAACCAGACATTGGTATCGCCAATGCTGGTGAGTCCAGGGCTAGCATGTGGAGCTCGTATAGGGATTGGCTGGTTGAGGGCCTGGCATTGCTGCTCAGTTCAATGGACATCAACATGCCACCGCTAGTTTGCCACTCCATTGTTAATCAATGCATTTGATGATAAGAATTACACACCTGTCTTCCTTCATAGCCAGATTGAATTTTTTTACTTTGTTCGCTTAGGAAAACACCTAGCCGGTTTGTTTCGCTCCAAAATCTCATATCAATAGTTTGGTGCCTTCCAGTAATCAATATGATTGAGCAATGCTTGTTTTGAGATCATGACTACATGCTTTCTTCTCAAGCAAAATATAGTTCTTCTCTGCTCCCCCACACACACACACACACCTTGGAAAAGAGCTTTTAAACTCAAAAGGAAGGAACCAAGGAATGAGGTTCCATGGCTCTGCTCTACAAAAGGCAGCGCCAAAGCTAAAACTGGTGTGTGTGGTCTTTTAAACACAATATAGACATATACACTCATACATATGTACATGCATTTATCCCTGTGAACGCACGCACGCATATCGTATCCATATAATATAATTTCTTGTACAACCAAACATATATCATATAATTTCTCAAACGACCATGCATACACACACACAGATATGTGTCTATATATATATATATATATATATATATATATATATATATATATATATATATACCTAGTACTCGGGGAAGATCAGGCGCGTTACTCGGAAAGTTAATATTCTGATCACAACATGAACTTTCCGAGTAACGCGCCTGATCTTCCCCGAGTACTAGGTTGAACTTCAGCTAAAAAGTGTTCAAATGGGGCTTGCGATATACCGTTGGAAAGCTATGGACACCAATATCATGATCCAAGTTAAATTTTTGGCAAAATGTAAGTGGTTTAAGAGCAGTTTTGAAAACCGTTTTTTCTTCATACAAAAAACGTGAATCGTATTTTCGATCGCATTTCTAAACTGTTTATCGGAATGAGGTAAATCATATAGCGTTGGAAAGCTGCTACAAAACCGCTCCTTCGACATGTTGTAAGTTTTCTCTAAATCCCTATGGATAAAGAGTAATTTTGAAAATCATAAAAATTCACAAACCGAACAGCCGAGTTTGTATTTTCAATGTAATTTCTAAACGGCTACTCCATTTGAGGCAAATGATGTGGCATTGGAAAGCTTGTGCAAATGCGCTACTTTTTCATGTTAAAAGTTTTTTCTAATTTGGAACGGTTTAAAAGTAATTCAGAAAACGGTACAAGTTCCACCGAGTTCGTATTTTCGAGCTAATTTTCTAACCGTACGTCCGAATGCAACAAATGATACGGCGTTGGAAAGTTTGAGCAAATGCGAAACTTATATGTAAATATTATTTCTCCTAATTCCTTACAGTTTTAAGTCAAATTGGAAAATGAATAAAAACGTATTTTTGGCATAATTTGTACAGACTTTATCGGAATGGGGCAAATAATATACTGCTGAAAAGCTACAAAAAATGCGAAACTTTGTCATGTTGATGGTTTTCTCTGATTCCAAGCCGTTTTCAGGTAATTGTGAAAATGGCGAGATCATTCGTTCTACCTTTATCGCGAAACTGATTCTTCGAAAATGCACCGCGTGAAGAACCTGAACTTCTCGGCACGTGTACTTGAACTTCACTCTGTTTTTCACGTGCTTTTTTTTCTCGTATATCTCTATCCACTGCTCCTAGCTCTCCATCCACTCACGGGAATTGAGCAAGTGATATACCGATGGAAAGTTGCTGTAAACACGCAACTTTCCCGCGTTGATCATTTTTTCATACTCGCAACGATTTTAAAAGTTTTTCATCTGAAATTCATTCAGCGTAGTAGTTGAACTTCATGCTATTTTCACGTTGAACTTCTGTGACGTATTTTTGTTTGTACACGCGCCTGAACTTCCCTCTATACGAACCCGACCTTCGGGCTATCTTTGCAACCGTGGCTTCCCCGCGAATTATTTTGGTTAGTAGTGTTCTATATGATGTTACTGTAATCTAGAAACGTTTTTTAGCAACTAAATACTGGTTTTAAATAGAAATCTCGCTCGCTTGCGGATTTTGCTCTCGGGGTCCTGATGAAATTGCTACTTTGCAATTTTACTGCCTGAGTTGTTCGACCTGAATTTCCCCTAGTGCTAGGTTGAACTTCCGTCAATATTGCCCAAATGAGGCTTGCGATATACCGTTGGAAAGATATGGACACCAGTATCATAACCCAACTTCAAATTTTGGCAAAATTTAAGTAGTTTAAGAGCAGTTTTGAAAATCATTTTTTCTTCATAGAAAAAATGTGAATTATATTTTTGATCGCATTTGTAAACCGTTTATCGGAATGAGGCAAATAATATGGCATTGGAAAGCTTTTGTAAAACCCTCCTTCCACATGCTGAAAGTTTTTTCTAATTCCTCATGGTTAAAGAGTAATGTGGAATCTCGTAAAATTTCGCAAACCGAACAACCGAGTTCGTATTTTCGATGCCATTTCTAAACGCCTAATCCAATTGAGACAATTGATATGGCGTTGGAAAGCTTATAAAGATGTGTTTTTTTCTCATGTTGAAAGGTTTTTCTAGTTTTGAATGGTTTAAGAGTAATTTACAAAACGGTAGAAGTTCTACCAAGTTTGTATTTTCGATCTATTTTTTTTATCATACGTCCGAATGTAGCAAATGATATGGCTTTGGAAAGTCTGAACAAATGCAAAACTTTTTGGTATATATTGTTTCTCCAAATTCGTTACGGTTTTACGTTGATTTTGAAAATGGCTAAAGACGTATTTTCGCCGTAATTTATACAAACATCATCGGAACAGGGAAAATAATATACCGTTGAAAAGCTACAAAAAATGCGAAACTTTTTTATGTTGATGGTTTTCTTTGAATACCATCCATTTTAAAGGAATATCAGAAACGACGAGATCATTCATTCTGCCTTTATCGCGAATTAGATTCGTCGAAAATGCATTGCGTGAAGTACTTGAACTTCTGTGGCAGTTCTGCTTGAACTTCACTCTGTTTTTCACGTGCTTTTTTTGCTCGTAAATCGCCATCCACTGTTCGTCGCTCTCCATCCACTCACCGAAATTAAGCAAGTGATATACCGATGGAAAGCTGCTGTAAACACGCAACTTTCCCGTGTAGATCATTTTTTCATACTCGTGACGATTTTAAAAGTTTTACATCTGAAATTTATTCAGTGTAATAGTTGAACTTCCTGTTGTTTTCACGTTGAACTTCTGTGACGTATTTTCATTTGTAATTTTCTCATACATTCGTTATTGTTATACAAATGATATTCCTTTTTTACAAACATCTCTCGCAATAGTTTTTTTAACTTTCTCCCATCGAGTACTTGAACTTATAACAACAAAAAAATTAGACCTTGCCTTTTAATTCATTTTTCTCATATTAAACACACACCATGTAGTACATGAACTTTCTCCATTTTTATAATTTGAATTTTTATTTTCTTTTTGAAATCAAATGCTCCCAAATAATAATTGAACTTCTTCGTGGATTGAGAATTATTTTAAAACGCAAAAAAACAATTTCTCTTTTTGTGTTTTTGGACATGGAAATACAAGGTGAACCTCTCTCACGAGAATTTTTGAACTTCCCCGGACAGAGCACTTGAACTTCTGTGAACAAACTTTTTAAGCTTTTATTTCTCTATACGTTTATTCTCACCTGAAATGCATTCCTTGCAGTACTTGAACTTCTCGCTGTTTTCACTATGAACTTTTGTCAAATTTTTGTGTATACGTTGAATTACACAAAATTAAAGGTGGACCATCATTTTTTGCCATTATAAAACATGTAATTGGAGGTCGAACGCCGCGCAATATAAATTCTGAACCGTGCACGGAGGTGCACGTGAACTTCTTGCAACAAATCTGAGTTTTTTATATACTTCGAACTTCTCTGTTATTTCAAATTGAACTTCTTAGTCTTATTCTTAGAAAAAAAATATGTTTTTAAATAAGAATCAAACATTTTTTTAATTGAAGCTCATACTTTTATTTTTCCTAGAAATGGAAAGAATTTGAGTTTTCCGTAAACATCAAACTACTATTTTTTTTATTTGAACTTCTTTAATTTTATTCTTTAGTAATGAAGAAAACCTATGTTTTTTATAAATATTGAACTTATCTTATTTTGTAATTTGGACTTCTTGGTTTATTTCTTTTAGCATCAAGATATCCTAGTTTGTCATAAATATTGAACCCCTCCACATTCTTTTTCTAATTAAATTTTCTAAACTTTTTGTTGCTATTTTAATTTGAGCTTCCGTTGTGGAAACTTCTTGAATAAAAGGAACTTTTTGATTTTTCCTTGTCTGTGCACTTGAACTTCTAGCAACAATATTTTTGGACTTGGCCTTTTTACTCCTATTTTCTCATATGAAACACACACCATGCAGTACGTGAACTTTCGCCTGTTGTCAATTTGAACTTCTCTCTATTTCAATTTATTTTTAACGAGAAAAAATCTGAGCTTTTATAGACATCGAACCGGTCTAACTTTTTTTTCAACTTCTTTGTGTGCATTTTAGAAATGTGAAAAATGGAGTTTTGCTAGAAACATTGGACTTCTTCGTTATTTCGAATAGACCTTATTGTTATTATTCTTCTGTAACAAAAAACTGAGTTTTTCAAATAAATATCAAATGCTCTGCTTTTAAAAGTTTTACTTCTTTCGTTTTATTATTTAGTAAAGAGAGAAAACTGAGTTATTAATATGAATTGAACTACTCTGTTTTTTAAAATCAAACTTCGTGATTTTAATCTTTCGTATCGAGGAAAATCTAAGATTTTTATAAACATCAAACAACTTTATTTTTTAATTAGGACATTTGTTGTTATTCATTTGTATAGGGGAAAGTCCTTGTTATGTAATAAACATCAAACGACTCACTTTTTAAAATTAGAACTTCCAGATCTTAAAAAAATAGGGGGAAATCTATGTTTTACAAACTTTTTAAACTGCTCGGTTTTTTAGTTTGACCTTCTTGGTTTTGGAATAAACATTTTCAACTTCTATGTTATTTAAATTTGAACTTCTCCAATTTTTTAGTAAAATGTAGAGACACGATTTTTATAAACTTTTCGAAAATGCACAAAATGACATTGTTTTTTTTTGTTTTTTAACATGTAAATCTGAGGTTTTAATAAACTTCGAACTTATGTGCTACTTTAATTTGAACTTCATATTTAAAAAAAAGTCAAGTAGAGAGTTCTTTTTGATTTGTAAAGAAACATCAAATTTGACAGATTTTTTTTAATTTGAACTTCATGATTGATTCTTTAATAACAAGGGATATCTGAGCTTTCTAATAACGGTCAAAACATATTTTTTTGATAGAACCACTTCATTATTTTAGTTTGAACTTCTAGCTTTTTTAAAAGCACGGAAAAGCTATTTTAAATGTTTTCTAGTTGTTCCTTTATTTTGAATTTAACTTTTTTTATTCTTTAGTAACGAGCAAAAAGTGTGAGTTTTTTTATATACTTCGAATTTCTTTGTTATTTAAATTTGAGTTTCTTACTGTTATTCTTAGAAAAGAAATTAATCGATTTCTAAATAATTTTTTCATTACGTTTTTTTGTGCCTTAGCATCAATATATTTTGAATAGAACCACACATTTCCCCCCAAAAAAAAGAATAGAACCACAGACACACCGGAGCATGCATGCACGTACACACACCAGAGCGCACATAAATGAAAAAAAATACAAAGCGCACACATGAGCTCGCAACACACACGAGAACACACGAACCCCCACACTGTGAGCGCGCACACACAGGAGACATCACAATCAGCATGCATGCACCAAACACACTAATCTTTTTAGTAATATAAAATACTAGTACTACTTCGTAACGCTCTTTCTTGAATTTGAACTTTCATGGAACTCTTCTTTTTGAACTTCTCAATATCATCATATAACCTCGATGCCAGCATGTTCGACTGAATGAACATTCAGTTATCTGCACTCTGAAGCCTGAAGTTTACTACTCTAGTTTCTAGAGCAACCTCTGTCATTCGATTATCTGAACTCTAGCAAAAGCTATTTAACTCCATTCCAAATTGCAAATGAGGAAGCAAGCACTTCATGTAGCAGTAGCAGGGAGGCAAAGCTTCATGGTCTGTTACAGGATTTGGCACACGACATGGGGCTAAGTTGGAACAAAAATGGAGCAGGTACACAAACTGGACGGGGGGAACAGTACAGCTGAACTTCACACATCCAAATCACTTAGAGAACAATACAGAACTAGGAAGGGTGGACGAATTGGGGTTTTGATTTGGATACATTTTCAGGACAGGGGAAGGAACCAACTGGAGACATCAAACGAGGTCACCTGCCACAAGCATGGCGCCTTGAAGCGGAGCAAGTTGCGAGGTGCGGCGCGCGCTCACATAGGCGAAGTTGGACGGCCTGAGACGATGAAGTTGGACGGCCTGGATGCTATGGCGCCGGCTGCAGGTTGTGGCGCCGGGGCAAGAAATCCAGCGATCTCACGGCCCCTACTATGGCGTCTATCACACGTAGAGGAAGACGGAAGGAGATGGGAGAGTCCTGCGCTCAGTGGCTGGGGCAGGGCCGTGGCCAGGGGTGGTGGAGGGGACCACAAAAGGCCGGTAGGTGGTGCCGCGGCCCACGCTGGTGGGTCAGGGTGGACTCGGTCCGGGCCGGTCTGGTCCCTGACCGAGCCAGCGTTTGGACCGGCCGCCGGCGGTCCGGACCGGACCGGACCGACCAACCTGGCGGTCTTGTTTTTGGGGACCGGACCGGCGGAGGCGAAGCCCGGGCCGGACCGAGCGGACCGGCCAACAACCACCGGCGGCGACGTCCATGGTGCTGCGGCGAGGTGGGCGGCGTGCAAGGGTACTGCGGCGAGGTGGGCGACGTGCAGTGGAAGAGCGCTGGGCGGCGCGGCTGTTGTTTGATTGATTTTTGATGTAGCCATGAACCAACACACGATGTATTTCTTAGCAGTTTTTCGGTTGCATGCAAGTAATGTTGCGCGTGCATGAGGCCGTGATTTTCTCTATACGGGCCTTGCCCTGATTAGCGGATCAAATCTAACGTGGAGAAGGTCGTCAAATGACGCCATGATTTTTGGATGAAACCCATTTTCTCTCGTACTTTCTGTTTTCTGTTCGGCTCAATAAAAGGAACGGCAGTCTGAGATCGATGGCGCGTGATTATAGGAAACCGCTGCTAAATCTATAGCCTTCCAAAATAATATTGTACTTGCCTAATCTGATGGACGTGAAACTCACGGCAGAGCATTACTCCCACGATCCAAAAATCACGGCCCAGCATTTCTCCCACGATCCAAAAATCACGGCAGAGCGTTCTCCCACGATCCGATTGGTGGCCTACGTGTGTGCTTGCTATGCTGAAGTGGATGTCATGGCACTTGTCTCCATGGCGAAAAGCGCTGCCATGGCAGGAACTGGTGCAACGGTTGGGGTCGATGCCATGGCCGAGAACTCGAGAGCGGCTGCGGTGCACACATGACAGCGACGGCGAGTGGCGGCGAGATGCTAGTACGACACGGGGAGGTGAGAATGGAAGGAAAGGGCAAGCTTGGAGACACGGTGGTTCACCCGAGAGCTACCGGTGGCCGCGACGACGAGGAACGTCGGCGGCTGTCGCTGTGTTTTCTCGGTCCGCTCGGTCGGCCCGGTTAAAGACCGGATCGGACCAACATTTTTTCGGGCCCAATTTGGCAGACCGGACCGTCCAATTTCCAGAGCGAGCCAGGACCGAGCGGGCCAAGACCGAGCGGGCCACGAGCGGGCCGAAAAGCCCGCTCGGTACGTCCAGCCTGACTGGTGGGTGTTGCCGTCGTGCGCGGCAACGCGTGGGGGGCGATGGCGCTGGGATCTGGAGAGGAGTCGCGGCGGCGTTTCTGGTTGGTGGCGGAGGTGTGTCGCGGCGGCGCGCGATGGCTCGGTCTCGCCGGCAGCCAAAGCTCGTCGCGATTGTGGCGCGTCGGGTGGATGGTGGCGACGACGAGCGGGGTGGATGGCGGCGGCGAGCCGGGTGGATGGCGGCTACGAGCGGGATGGATGCGGCTACCGCGAGTGGGATGGATGGTGGCGATGGCGATCCCGGTGGGACGGCGGAGGTGGCGGAAGCGGGCGCGGGCGGCAGCCGAGCGAGAGGCGCAGGCGGAGCTCCTGGCGATGGGATCGGGAGGTTGGGGACGGCGGTGGTGGGTTGGGATTTTTTTTTCTGCGGGTTCAGGAGCTCGGGAACATCCTCGTCGCCACCTATATATATGCCTGCTGTGATCCAAATAACTATATATATATATATATATATATATATATATATATATATATATATATATATAGGAAAATAAGTTATATATAGGAAAATGCATCCTACTACCGGGTGTAGGTACACCCATTTCTCATATACTACTATATGGTACTATATATACTACATTATCATTTTTAGTATATTCATATACTATATCTAAGATACTCCAAAGCGAGTTATGTGACAAAATTGCATGTGAGCCCATGTTTTTATCATATTTGTGAAAATACATACATATTTGTACGTAAAAAAAGTATGCTAAAAATATACAACATACTACCTAAAAAATAGTATATATACTACCTAAATATTCTTAAATACTACATACTACGCATACATACACTACGGTATGGTAGATACTACCTAAAACGCATACAAAATAAAATGGGTGTAACTACACCCGGTAGTAGGAAAAATTTGTCATATATATATATATATATATATATATATATATATATATATATATATATATATATATATATAGGAAAATAAGTTAGTACTCCTGGGAGTACATACTCCCAGGCCACCTGTCCTCCTTTTGCTCGGTGCCAACGCTTATTGGGTTTTCGCAACAGCACCGCGTAGCGCTAATGTAGGAGTATATAGAGGAGTTCCCGTGTACTAGTTTGAAAAGTTGTTACAGGCTAATAGGGACAGGCCACGTTTAGATTGGAATTTGTTGGATCTTAAACCAAGACCAAACAATGGCCACATGAAGGTTAGCTGATGGGTTTCGGCCGTCCCTTGGCGGTGGCCGACGATCCGATGAGATTCAATACTTTTCTTAAATCTTTAATCTTTACGATCCACTTATTGTTTTACTTGTTTTGCTGATGCGGCGGGCGGTAGCACTCGGGGAATTGGGACGAATGAATCAAATCCATCTCATCGAAGGCATCTACATGTGCTCACCCATTCCATGCATGCATGTACGTGTACGTAGCAACCATTTTCTTATCCTCAGTTTCGGATCCACGTATTTTGTTTGGTTTTGTTGCGTTCTTGTTTCAAGGATCAAGTTGCATCGTCAATTCTTCATCTAGTTGTCTCCGAACTATTCATCTACATGCAAACGGATCAGCAGGGGCTCGACAATGTAGATGAGATATTGACGCCGGCAGCCCGACGTCGTGGTCACACAACGACGCGGCAACATGGCACGCTGCGACTCGATGTCGAAGCGGTCGGCGGCAGCTCGACGTCTGGCGACACCCTCGCGCACTGCCACTAGTGACAGACGGCGGCTCAACGACGACGACGTGTATTGATACTCCTTCCATCGATGCAGTATACTCTTATAGGAAATCATACGTGTATCGGTGGCACACTATTTTTCTGTTACTGGAAGTACGTTTGATGGATACAAATACTAATTTTCTGAAATTATACTTTTTGGATATACTCTCGTTTTTCCAAGATTGTATTTTTTATTTGCTGTTAGTGTATTTACTCTGAACATTATATACTTCTCCGAACACAAGAATATGACACTTTCATGTTGAAGACCACGTCCATGTACAAAATGTCATTTTGTTCTCTGTTTTTTTGCGGGGTATGTCATTTTGCTCTCAATGGATTGAGAGTATATAATCAGTTTGTACCTAAATAATACCCCTTTGTCCCAAAATATAAGAACATTTTTGACACTAGTGTAGTGTTAAAAACGTTGTTATATTATGGGACGGAGGGAGTATATGTCTTCCTTGGCATAATGCACCGAGTATATACCCTCCCACTAGAAAATAGTACATACCCTTACATCAAAATGTCAGTATATATACCTACTCAGAGAAAAAGTATATACACTCTCGGAAAAAGCAATGTAGTATATACCTACCTGGAAAAATTTGGTAGTATATTTTCGCTCAACAGAATATAATATGGAGTATATACTCATTAATAAAAAAAGTATATACCCTCTCATCAAAATATGGTCTCCTTCACACACACACAGACACACAAAGTATATACTCACTTATGAAAAAAAAGGTAGATGGCATGCAAATAAAGTGTTGTATTTTAAGTAACTACGTGTAGTATAATCTGGAGTAGTATATAGACTGTGCTCCTTCTTTTTGTTCAACGCCATTCAGCTGAAAGGAATAGTGCATACTACAAGCAGTATATACTCTAGTTGTTTCAGGATAGTACGACACTAAAAACTAAAGTAACATGTACCTACTTTCCATGTGGTATATATTGTACTGCGTGGAGCAAACCAACAAAAAAGGTGGTGTCACGTACTCCAATTAGTTCAAAATTGGATAACACACGGCCGGTCCTAAATTCCAGCGATAAAGGACGCATGCAAAGTGATAAAAACGGTTCTATTTAAATGGTTGTTAGTTCGAGCTAGTGGATTTGTCTATCCCACCCATCAGACGCACTCGTGTGTCGTCACCGCCATCTTCCACAGGTCCGTCTTCAGATCATATTGAAGCTTCTACCTTGTCTGGCCACTCTGCCATCGACGTCACCATGACGCCAGACAGCAACCTCCTCCTGCGCGAGTCCATCTCTGTGCATCGGGTGTCGAGCCTCCACAGCGCCATGCCGCCGATATCCGCCGCCATCGATGTGTGAGATGAAGCACCGCTCCACCATCCCCCCAGCCAACACTTACTCCAAAACGATGCCCGCAAGAGGGAAAGCGATAAAACACCATCATCGTCCGATCCGGAAGACCCAGATCTAGGGTTTCCCCCGGAGCATCCCGAGCCTGATGACGCAGACTGCAACGACGATGCCTCGACAAGGAAACGACATCTAAGACGCCGCCATCGTCCGCCGTGACCGTAGTCGGCGCGATTTTCATCGGCAGTTGCTCCACCAAACGTGCGCCGCCGACATCGCTGGCCCCTTCGACCGGAGCAAACTCCAAAACAATGCCCTAAAGAGGGACTACGACGTAAAAGCGCCGCCATCGCTCGATCCCAAGGAGATCTAGGGTTCCCCCCGTAGTTGCCCGCGCTGTCAAGGGACAAACAAGGCTAGAATCCCGCGGATCTGCCCAGCTGCCGACGAGTCGCACCCACCATCGTGCCGACGGCCGACCAGCGATCAATCCGGCCGCGCCGCCGCAAATCGATCCGGTCACGCCGCCGCCGTCCTTGACGGCCGCAACGCACCAGATCGCAAGGCCTCCTACCGCGGAGAATCGACGTCGTCGAGGCGCCGCCACCACCCGCCGTGGCGACCAGCCCGCCGCCACGCTCCAGCCCGGCGGCGCCGCCCCGCCAGCACCACCCGAGCGAGAGGGCCCGAGTCCCCGCCGCCGCCGGCGACGGCTAGGCTTTGCCTGGCCGCGCCCTTGGGCGGCGGCGAGGGAGGAGGAGGAGGAGTGGGGGAGGTTCGGATATTACTTGATTTTTTTTTTCTCCAAGCAAGCTTTATTGCGAGTTTTCCAAATGGCACGGCAGAAAGGGGATTTTGTTTTGTCAATTGCCACTAGCTTCGTTTGCAGCTGTCGCCCGTCGTTTTCTGTTTCGTTTGTTTCTGCTGGATTCCTCGTGTAGCTAGCTACCAACTCCAGATCCCAGATAACAAGTTTATTTTTTGATGCATCCATGATGTTAGCCAGGGACACAACTAAGGAAGATGCATCTCTTTGAAAGCACCCATGTGTAAACCCATCTTTCAGACTAAGATGTTAGTTGCCTGAGGTATCTTTAGGCTAGTCCTAGTTTTATACTCTGGGCATCTAACGACCATAGTTTTGCGTACTAGTATGACGACAAAGATGCATCCAATCATTGTATAGATCGAGTCGTTTGGGTGGCACTCGTATGTGTGAGTCTCAGATCAAGCGACAAAGAAGCAGGTAAGCAAGCAAGCAGCCGAGACATAACCACAATATTCGACCGGGTCAATAGGAGTCAGCTGTTAGCGAACTGGGTCAAGATGTTGACAAAAACGCACTTTATGACCGAAACGAAGGCATCCTGTGCACCGAATTGGGTCCCTGCAAGAGTGGGCATGATGACCTTTGGAGAGACACCGAAAGCATCGATCGAGGAGCCACACCAAAGGAGCCAGCCGAGCATTGGAACCGGGCCGATGGAATGCATTTCAAGATGGCGAACGGTGGCGCCTGGTGACGACGTGCCAGTCTCCCAATGTTTCCCCACGAGCTACTGGGGCACAACACATGGGATCAGCGGGCGTCATCTTCCTTCCGAAGCATCCAAGCCAGTACCCCCAGCCCGAACGCACGTGAGTGGCCACCTGACCCGGCCCCGTCAAGGCTGACTACTTTCTATCCTCTAAAATTGAGGCCTTGTTGCTGCCTGCTTTGCATTGCGGCTGTACTGGACCATCTTTTTCTTTGGAAAAGGAGACAGAGCCTCGGGCTCAGCACCAACCGATGCATGCAGCCATCTTATTAAAGAAATAGTCTCAAAGTCTTAGAGCCACAAGTACCCAAAATCATAGTGCAAAAATTAAAACAAAGAAAAGTGCCACATCCGGCGAAACAGATCAGGCTACGATGCCTATACACCTAGCCTATTATCAGCACGCCATCCAAATCGGCTGAAGATAGCCCGTTCTACCGTCTCCCAACGGTTGCAGCCAATACCCAAAAGCTCCCTGTGGTCCACAGGATTGAGTAATGACCACATACGGATCGACGATGTAGCTCTGTAGATTACCTGCAAAAAATTCGTGAAGTTTGTTCCATTAAAAATCACAATCATTTCTAGTATTCCATAGTGCCCATAGCGATGCACATATCCCTATCCTAATATGTTTCGTTGTACTGTATCATCTGATCGCTTAGTCCTGAAATCACAGTAAATAAACTAGTGGTATTGTTTGTGTGATGGACTAATGTGTGAAGCTAGCTTGTTTATTATTATAGTACAGTACAGTATATATATTCCACAAAAGCAAAAATACTTTAGCACTACGAGCATAGCTGACATTTTGACATCCCTGTAAATTTTAAACTGTCAACTACTACTTCCACTTGTCAAAATTACAAATTACAACTCTTTTGATTGTATGATGCTAAACAAGTGAATATACAAGTCTTCAAGTAAAATAGAAGACGACATGCCTTCACATTGCATGATAATCTGCACTACAAGGGAATTGACGTCAAAGAACTCCTTGGCTGCAATTATCAATATATATGATGTTATTGGTAATCATAGAGCAAACTAAAAATAAAAAAAATTCAACTCTATTTTCATAGGCGCCGAAGCACGACACATTATATTAACATTATAATAGCATTCTTTCACTAGAATTCTTTAAATCAAGAAAGCTAGCCCCGTCTACCCAAATCATGCAAAAAAAACCGAGACTCTGAAAATAATACTTTCGGAAGCATTTTGGAGCACAATCTTTTTTTTTTGCCACGGTTTCAAAAAATGTGATTTCGTGCTGAAATTTTGCAAGCTCATGGAACATTTGTCAAAGTTTGCCGTAATTTTTTTTAGATATTTAAAATATTTTTTGAGTTACTGCTCATCCTGAGCTCGGGTGTAGAAGGACACTTTCGTATATGCTCCGTCTAATGAGATACTCTTAAATTTATGAACAACGGGTCATCAGCATGAAGGTACATATATCTATTTCAAATATGTCAATTTGATCACCGAGGCGCCCGGGTGGGAAGTTAAAGACAAGATCTTGATCCAGCGGTTCGCTAGTTGAATATTGTGGTTAGGTCTCGGCTGCTTGCTTGCTTACCTGCTTCTTTGTCCCTCGATTCGAGGCACACACATACGAGTGCCACCAGAACGACTCGATCTATGCGATGATTGGATGCGTCCTTGTCGTCATACTAGTACCCAAAAGTATGGTCGTTAGATGGCCAATATAAAACTAGGACTAGCCTAATGATACCTCTGGCAACTAGCAACTTACTTCGAGAGATGTGGGTTTCCACTGACTACACATGGGTGCCTGCCAAATAGAAGGCCTGTAAGAGATGCATCTTCCTTAATTTTGTCACTGGCAACATCATGGATGCATCAAATAATAATCTTGTTTAGTTGGAATCTGGATCGGAGTTGGCAGCTACACGAGGAATCCAGCAGAAACAAACAAAACAGAAAACAAAAGGAGACAGTTGCAAACGAAGCTAATGGAAACTGACAAAAGAAAATCCCATGTGGAGGAGATTGATGCATTCCGCTGCGGAATTTGGACAACTCGAAATAAAGCATGCTTTGAGAAAAAAAAAATTGCTCCGTATGTAGTCTACAGTGAAATTTCTTAAAAGACATATATTTAGAAACGGAGCGAGTACGATGCAAAAAAAATTTGGTTGTATTGATCTAACCCTACTCTATCTCTTATGTGCAATATGAAGGAGAGAGACTTGTATTACAAGACAAGTTACACGTGGTTTAAACCTATTCTATCTCTCATCTCCTTATCCCTAACTCAAACACAATTATACCTGTAACACATACACAAGCAAAAGGGTATTATTTTAGTGGAATTTGTACGAACTACTCTGCTAATAGAGGTACATCAACCTGATTCACAGTATGAACTCCAGCCTTTGCAATACTATAGGTTTTCAAGGATATCCACCGAAGCTAGCTTTCGCTTCAAACTTGTAGCCACGTACTAGTACTTGTTACCTTCATCATGAACTTCAAATTTGTATTGGGATTTTTAACTATTTTCCCACCAGCACATTTGGTAACTTTTTCTTAACTTAAACGGCCCAACAAATTGCAGGTATGGTAAAAATGCTACTAGATTGGAACAAGGATCTTAGCAAAAGGTAAGGACAAAAATGGCAGCACCCCTCTTCACCATGTGGATTCGGAGCAGTCGGAAGATTACATTAATATCTGGTATGGGTTGGAGAAATACGCAACATGGGACTTGATGCTAACCCATATGCAGCATATGAGAAGGATAAGAATGGTTTGTTACCTTTACACATCGCTGCCTTGATGGGTAGGAAGCTTCCCATCCGTATTCTCCTCAAAAGGTGTCGTGGTTGCATTGCTCTTCGTGATAAGAAGGGTAGATCCTTTCTTCACGTTGCTGTTTCGAACAAGGCGCTCCATGTAGTACGTACGATATGCTTGTCAAGAACCAGGTTTTGAGCCGATACTGAACGCTCGGGACAATGATTGTAACACTGCACTACACCTAGCTGTGGAGGTTGAGGTACTACCTATGTTCTGCTGTCTCTTGCAGAATCCAAAAGTACTATTAAGTGTAAGGAACAACAAGGATCAAACGCCGCTTGATCTTGCAAGGAGCACGACACAGAATTTTTTCCATTGGACTGCTATTAATCTAGCTTCCTCTCTCATGGTTCCTGCTAGCTGATATCATAAATGAAAACGTAGTGTGTTTAAGTAGTACGTTTCTTAATTTTCAGAATCCAGATATCGCAATACACAGGACACTCATCGATGTTGGTGCTAGGCATGGTAGCTTCTGGAGAGATAGTGTTCAACATCACTTGTCCAACCTAGAAGATTTGGAGAATCAATCAAAAGAAGTGGTTGAGGACCATACGAAAAAAGAGAAAAAGAAGCAAAAGACTCAAATGTGGAGAGTGAATCGAGCCAGGTACTTGGTACTGGCTCGGTACTCATCGCAGCGATGACATTCGGTGCACCCTTCACGGTACCTGGAGCAGTCAAAGAAGGCGACAAAAGCAACGAAGGTGTACCAACAAAAAATTCCGTTGCCAGCTGGTATATGAAGTTCATGATCACCAACGGGTTTGCTTTCATCTACTCCTCGTTAGCCACACTTTGTCTCATGATCTCCGGCATGTCCATGGTTAACCTGCATATCCGCCAGAGCTACTTCAGGTCATCCATGTTCTTTGCCTCAAATTCACTCAACTTCTTGAGTCTTGCATTTGCCTTTGGCGTACATGTAGTACTGGCTCCAGTAGACAGAGATCTTTCTGCTCTCATATTCGTCATGAGTTCTCTTCTGCTGATCTACCAAAATATAGGTTTTGTCAATGAACAGCTTATTACTTACCAACCACTGTCTGTCAGACGGGGGCATAAATTTGCATGCTGGTTATTTATATGGCGCATATCTTTCTGGGGTCTACTTCAGTTTTGGCCCAATTTTTTCCACATTGTAGGTTAATTGTGGGGCCTATATACTCAACTAGGCGCCAAGGAGATCAAGGGTAGTGGATAATTACCGTCTGAAGCCCAGTGCAGACTCGCAACTAGAGGAGTAGCTGGGTTCTGCCTCCATTCCTTGTAACATGGCAGCTTTAACTTCAACAAGGCGGCTTTTTTCTTTAACAGCAACAACGTTGTATTTCACCCATGAATGAGATGTGAACTGAAATAGATGCATCCACCATCTTGTGCGCAACCGCTGGCCGGATTACCCTTTCCTAGCCGCGCTGTCGCCTAACAGCCCTCCTCTCATCTGCCGGGATCAAACGAACAAACAACGGACGGTGGAGGTCTGCCGCCAACGTGCGCGGCCACACCGCAGCCAGAGATGCTCCATCATCGTTCCCACACTGAGAGGCGACTGGCTGAATTCAGACAAGGTAGCCCCAAGCGATTTTGTCATCATAATTGATAATAAAGATTATAAATGATGATATACCTGTGTCTTAATTGTTGCAATAGGTATTGGTAATTGACCGGCTGGACATGATTTAAGTATATACTGGACTCTGTCATTTGCAAGTTCGACATGATAATCGTAGGCATAAAGATCAACGTCTTGAGTGGCTACAATGACCGAACCAACAGCCCAAAGTCCGAGAAAGTGCCGAAGCGAGTGTGGGACCCCGACATATGATGGGACATGTTCCACCTTCCATTCTTTGAAAGAAATCTACATTGTGTGACTTGATTGGAACCTCTAGGTCCACCATTCGGTGAGGATCCTCGTAGGAGGGAAACGACACCAACAAAGTATCCTTGCCATGAGGGACAGCCTGCCACTTCCATTGAGCCTGGGTCCGAACAAACTTAGCCATCTCTTTTTCAAGCACAGCTGCAGGAATATCACCACCGGAGACTGTGACCAAGGCGGTCGGCAACACTGATGGAGTGCAGTCGATGTCCTTGCACACGTACTCAGGAATCTGAATGAACCTGGTAGCATTAGTTCGCTGTCCACACAGAGATGCAAGAGGACGCGGTTGCTTCAGCATTGTGCAACGAAACAACGCATGCTTGTAATTGTTGCAAATGTAGCAATAGTGCACCACTGTACAGTTCTTTGACATATGATCATCAGCCCGATACTTGAAACAAAGCAATTTCTTTTCTTCGGCCCTGAACTAGTCCAGAAGAGCCGGCCTGAGGTACCGTCTAGCATTTTAGATTTCTCAATTATTACTCGTATTTTCTCAACTTGGGCCTAAAGTTAACTGGGAAGGCTTCTCATGCGACCATGTTTTTACTGAAATTCCTGCGAGCATTATTCTGCCGTATGATAAAAGGAGGATATTGCGAACAATCATCTTACATTCATGTTCCGTGCCTATAATTTTTTGCAATTTCCTATCACTCAATTGAGAAAATTGACGAGGGCGGCAACGCGCGCCATCAACATATTTCTCCCTAGGCACCATAGGGGCAGAGCCACCGTCCTCGCCATGAGAAGTGATGAAATTGTAATGGCCGAAGGGAATAATGCCGAAGAAGTGTTTGTCCCCTGTGCTGTAGGACGGGACTTCTTGATTGGACTCCCTTCTTGCATCTTTCGTGTGGCGAGGCCAGGCCACATGTTGTCCGTCGCCTCATTTAGCGCCTTCCTAAACTGCATGGGTACTCCGTGATGTGTGTTTTTTCTACAGTGTTTGTTAGTTAGGATAAAACTAAGGGTACGCATATGTGAGTTTAGGTTTGCCTTGTAGGTCGGCTATTACTATAAATCCAAGTTATGCGTCCTATGTCCTTGACAGGTTATAGTTTTATAAATATACATGATGGGTAAATACCCGTATCGAGTTTTGGGGAAAGCTGTCTAAAAATCCCCGAGTTTTGTGAGAAAATTGTTGTGTGTGTGAGTACCATCGTCGAGGTTGGTTTTCTCATGCTGAACTCAACTCACACGGACAGATTACCTAACCATCTCGCAATCCCAAATAAACTGAAATGGACAATTATTCGTCATCATCGAAATACTCCTAGAAACATTTAATACCCCATAAGGAGGAGGAAAAGAAATGCGAAGGGAGGCAGTCAGCGGTCCGCTGTTATCAGCCCAGGATCCCCAAATCCAAATTAACCCAAGTCCCCAGAGACCGATTAGAGAAAACAAAACAATGTAAGTGAAACTATGTCTTGCTCTTATAACATACTCCCTCCGTTCCAAAATAAGTGACTCGACCTTGTACTAACTTTGTACTAAAGCTAGTACAAAGTTGAGTCACTTATTTTGCAACGGAGGGAGTACTATAATAATGAGGCCCGCCATATATAACACGTACGTGTATGTATGTACAACAGTGGCAACAAGGAGAGATATATGTTTCAGCCCAAGCTCAAGCAGCGTCGCTGAGACATGGATGAGGATTTTCTTGTCGACGTCTCGCCCATTTCTACGTAAGGCTTCTTGGAGCGGTAGAAATCCTTGATGCTAAGCTGCATCCAGCTGGGTCTGGGTCCTGCGCCTTTCGGTGTCTTGGACATGTTGTTTGCTCTTGATTTCTCTTCACTCGGCACCAACAACTGATTGCTGTTTGCTCCTGATTTCTCTCGTCCTATGAGCCACTGCATCCACAATTGAATCGATTTGTTTGTTTACCATGCGTGCACAATGAACAATCCAAATATAAATAGGTTGCTCAATAAATTAATGTTGCAAGTGTCATTATAGCATAATAATAATGTCCAAGAGGGATCATAATGTTTTTACTAGCTATTCGCTAGCTAGTAAGACGGAACGACAGAAAATATGACAGGGTAGAAAGGAAGTGCAGATCTTATGCCGTCGTGCTTCATTAAGGAAATGCCTCATCCACAAGCTGGACATCTTCATCAGTGTGTAAAAACATGCGATCGTCGGCATGGCTCTTCCATTGGACCAAGTTTCTTGGATTAGTAGGCGTCTCATGATCTTTCATCAATCTACTCTTGTTTCTTTAATTTTATTTTTAGATGTCCTTCATTTTGGAGTCTAATATATATATATATATATATAAGGGATTGACTATTCGTCACCCTGGGTGAGGAATAGTTATTCTTCACCCCCCTCTATTTTACTATCAATGGACCGTAATTTTACGTTCCGTAAATTTTGCCTTATTTCTGAAGTAAAAAGAGACCGTAAGAAAATATATAATCGTCGGAAAAAATATTTTACGTTATGTAAAATTACAAATTTAAAAACATAGTGTAAAATACACATAAACTGTAAATTTTCTTGTCTTATGACCTATATTTTTATTTTCTTATGTCAAATTTTACGTCGTGAATCGATAGGAATGTAACTATTTGAATTTCAAACGTAATTTAATTATGAAATGATCGTAAGATTACCTCGGGTGAAGAATAACTTATTCTGCACCCTGGGTGATGAATAGTAACACTATATATATATATATATATATATATAGGGATTGACTATTCGTCACCCTGGGTGAGGAATAGTTATTCTTCACCCCCCTCTATTTTACTATCAATGGATCGTAATTTTACGTTCCGTAAATTTTGCCTTATTTCTGAAGTAAAAAGAGACCGTAAGAAAATATATAATCGTCGGAAAAAATATTTTATGTTATGTAAAATTACAAATTTAAAAACATAGTGTAAAATACACATAAACTGTAAATTTTCTTGTCTTATGACCTATATTTTTATTTTCTTATGTCAAATTTTACGTCGTGAATCGATAGGAATGTAACTATTTGAATTCCAAACGTAATTTAATTATGAAATGATCGTAAGATTACCTCGGGTGAAGAATAACTTATTCTGCACCCTGGGTGATGAATAGTAACACTATATATATATATATATATATATATATATATATATATATATATATATATATATATATATATAGGATAAATTTCACTTATTACGGGTGTAGTTACTCCCACTTTTGTTTCATACGTTCTAGGTAGTATCTATCATATCGGAGGGTATGTACGCGTAGTATATAGTATATAATAATGTTTAGGTAGTATATATACTACTTTTTTGATAGTATGTATCATATTTTGTGCATACTCTATTTCAGGTACAAATATATACGTATTTCACAAATACAATAAAATCATGAGCTCACTTGCAATTTTTTATATAACTCACTTTGCAGTATCTTAAATATAGTATATGAACATACTAAAAATAATAAAGTAGAGTATATACTACCACATGGTAGTATATAAGAAATGGGTGTAGCTACACTCGGTAGTAGGATGCATATATATAGGATTGACTATTCGTCATCCTGGGTGAGGAATAGTTATTCTTCACCCCCTCTATTTTACCATCAATGCATCGTAATTTTACGTTACGTAAGTTTTGTCTTATTTCCGATGTAAAAAGAGACTGTAAGAAAATATATAATCATCGTAAAAAATATTTTATGTTATGTAAAATTACAAACGTAAAAACATATTGTAAAATACACATAAACTGTAAATTTTCTTGTCTTATGACCTATATTTTTATTTTCTTATGCAAATTTTTACGTAGTGAATCAATAGGAATGTAACTATTTGAATTCAAGCGTAATTTAATTCCTATCGATTCACGATTTAAAATTTGACATAAGAAAATAAAATATAGGTCATAAGACAAGAAAATTTACAGTTTATGTGTATTTACACTATGTTTTTAAATTTGTAATTTTACATAACGTAAAATATTTTTTCCGATTTAAATTATATATTTTCACGGTTTTTCTTTTTACTTCAGAAATAAGGTAAAATTTACGGAACGTAAAATTACGGTCCATTGATAGTAAAATAGAGGAGGTGAAGAATAACTATTCTCACCCAGGGTGACTTAATAGTCAATATATATATATATATATATATATATATATATATATATATATATATATATATATATATATATATATATATATAAGTTGGTATATACAATTTCTCATAAAATTTGCATAAACATCATTACATCGAGGCATTACTTCGGTAGCAGATAATGGAAATCTCCTTTGGGATCTATGACCTGGTCGAGCAAAAATCCCGCTATTTCCTCCTTAATCGCTCGTACGCGTTACTCTAGTAGGAGCTGATCCCGCATGTCCTTCATCTTTAAAGAGGAAGATCAATATGCATGTATTAGTTGTCTGTGTATATATTAGATAATGATATAAAAATTGTGAATAGTATTCTGGCAAACATATATATTGGTCTCAGTCAGTTCTTCTCCTTTCGCACGTCATCATGCGATTGTTCTCGCAAATGTAGTATGCACATAAATCATTCTCCGAAGCCTGTTTCATGACCTTTAATTGAATAGAATTCAATTAGATAATAATTCAGCAAGCATGCTAATGGTATTGATACTACAATTAAAGAGATGTTAGCTTGCTAGCTACTACCACTTAATTAATTACCTTGGGTCGATACCATTTCAGCTTTTGTTTCCATGGGCCATCAACCTGTTTGATGAACTTTTCCCAAGCACTACCCGCCGGCAAAGAAAAATAATAAAAGAGTTATTAATTAGTTGATATCAGGAAATGACGAACTTAAAGAGGCCGACATATAGTTCGATAATGATTGAAATTACATGTTGACCATCCCCTTCACGATTGCATAATTAGTAACTTTCTTTCAGTAGTGAGTCGTGTACTTCAACTGTTCCCTCGTCAACTTTAATGATTAACAAGATCCAGTGGAAAATGCATGCGCACATGTTTGTATGTCTAATTAAGCGGGCATGTGCATAACTCATCAACTACCCTAAGCCCTATACACTTATTAACATCTATCTAGCTAGTAAGCAAACACAGAATTTGTAGTACAAGACAGTGTGACTCACACGAAGTTGTGAGGAAGTAGTATATCTGGACAGATATTTAGGCGCTTCAAGAACTTTAGCAAGCTTTTCTCTGTGTTTACTCTCGACCATTCTTGTGTCCATGCCTCTTGATTAATTGTATTTGGGTCAGTGAACCCAATGCCATATATAGCGTCCAGCTTTTTTCATTTCATACATCTTCATTCTGCATAATACCACAAAAATTAATATAGTGAGGATAATTACAGGTAATGATCAACGAGCACTAGAGCTAGCTAGAGACTTAATTATTAAATTACAGACAGAAATCACTTACAGACAATAGCAATTGATAATAGATTTTTCGAGTGCGTCTTGATTGAATAACTGAAACAGTTTTACGAACTCGACATACAGACACTACAAAAAAATACACTTCCGTGATGATACGTTTTTGTCACAGTAGGTCGCGTTTTTTGTCATGCATGTACATCCATGATGATTTTATGACAGAATCAAGATAGTCATACCTGTGCTGTTGTAGAAGTGTTCCATGACATTACCAAAATTATCATAACGGAAGTGACCACTTCCATGACGATAAATCACGCGTCACAAAAGTGCTTTTGTCAAGGGTGACCGACACGTGACATCCACCGTAACGGAATGCCGTTAAGCTATCGGGTCGGGTTTTGGATCCGATAACCCGTTAATAGCCCCGACCAATGGGAAATTTCCACGTGTAAAATTCTTATTGGCCGGACGAAACACGTGTCAACTCGTCAGTGGGTCAGGTAGGCGCCTATGATATGTCGACACGTGCCACGGCCCACCACTGGCCCATTTAGCTTACAAAGCCGGCTCGTTTGACTTGGTCAAAAGTTAACGGGCTGGCCCATTAAAAGCCTGTTAACGGTCTCTTTGCAAATAGCACATTTTACGCCCCGGTAACTCACGGCCCGTTAGGCCCTAAAGGAAATCGGCCCAACAACGTCATGTGGGCCGTCGAATATAACACCAGCCCATTTCACTTTCGGCCCATGTATGGCCCAAGACGTCTTTCGGCCCATATGAGGCCTTCATATCTTTAGGCCCTTTATAGGCCCACGGTGACTCTAGCCCATAATGAACAGTAATTTTCTTTGTACCCATTAGCGGCCCGTGATTGACATGGGCCGTTTCCAGCCCGTGTTAGCTTTCGGCCTATTAATGGCCCATACGTTCTTGGGCTCCTTTCCGGCCCTCGATTACTTCCGGCGTGTTTCTGGCCTGTTAACCCATTGCGCCATTTCCAGCCCGTCCTTTGTTCTGGCCCATTAACGACCCGTTATGCTTGTGACAGAATTAAGCCTTTGTTGTCCTTCGGCCTGTTAACGACCCGTTACCATGCTGGGCCGATACCAATTACGCCCGTTTACGGCCCATGTAGACCCATTTATCCGACGGCCCGAGGCCCACCGATTCTACGGCCCTGTTGGAGGCCCATTTATCGACGGCCCGTAGGATACCCATGGATTCTACGGCCCGTATATGGCCCATGGTTGTTGGAGCCACTAGCAAACCAGGAAAAAAGAAGACTAGGAAATAAATAAGGCCGAAACTAACGCTAGTCTATTAAGGCGATTGCACAGATTACATCCACTCGGCATCAAAGATCGCCACCAGTGCAAATATAGGAAACACCCTACACTATACAAAAATGGCTTGCTGTTTTCTTCAGCAGGTGGCTGCATGTTAAGAATAAATTTTGCATCGCACCAAAACAAATTACAACTATATAACAAAAGGAAGGTTGGCATAAAACTTAACAGTCTAGCGATAAATGCACCACCGAAGTTGAAGCTCGTTCATTTGACTGGTATTACGTTTTCATGTTGTATTGTCCGATGGAGCACCATAACCCTCGCCTTCATTTCCCCTAGGCTCCTGAACAACATAGCAAATGTCTGATAGTCTGGTTTCAAAACCATGCATATCTTGACGACATCGAACAATGTCTCTCCTTGTTTCACAAAGGGTCTCTGTTAGAGAATGGACTTGTGTCTGGAGCGCAGATACAACATTGCTTTGAGCTTGCATATCTTGATCATGAGGTAGTTTGGACGAGATTGCCTTAACAACCAACCCAGTATAACGCAGGAACATGCTTTTGGCACTGTTAGTGGGCAAGTACTGACCCACTGCAGCAAGAGCTGACATTGCGGATATAGTTTCCTCGCCACCTTCAGAAGGTGGCGGTTCCACCATTTTTTCCATAGCTCACAGAAAAGTTGAGTTTTTTACATTAGTACTACCAGAACATAAGATATTAAGGAGGTAGCAAAACCAAACAAAATAGTTTTGGTCTATATACAGAACTTATTCTGGTGAACCCATGTAAAATATTAGTTGTATTTTATTGCAAAGTACATAAATAAAACTAGGTTCCAAACATATGACCATGTACCATCGCTAATGTATTGTCTATTTCTTCACATTGTATTGAGGGCTAAGTATAAAGAGACGAAGTTTATAATACGGTAAGCATAATATGCCATCATTCATATCACAAAACAACTGAGAATAGACAAACAGGCAATTGTAACATTGTGTGGGCAAGTCCAGCACGGAACTAGATTATGGGTCAAGATCAAAGGAACATCACTCCTCTCTTTTAAACCTTGTAAGGTGCAATGATACGCTAAGACAATTGTGTACAAAATTGAAAAGAGTAATAGACATTGGCTGCAAACCATGCAGTTCAAGGCACAAGTCAGAGTAAGTAGTAGTTAAAAGGCATGAGGATTAAGGACTTACAACAATGGCTTTGGTGGTGTAGTCATGCCCTTCTTCTTCTTTGGTGTGATGACCTTGAAGATTTCCACAACATTTTGTTCAGGTACTTTTTGGTCCTTGCGGGCTTTCCTCTGCATTTCGAACAAGTCAATATAGATCTGATAATATGGTACAGCGAAAAAAGTGAAACAACAGCTAATTACAAGAGCCTCACAGTGTGCAATATAGCTACGAGATCCTGTCATCTGTTGGAATTTCACTTTCGTACGGTTGGCCTTGTTCTTTGAACAGTTCACCTACAAGAAGATAGATTTGTGTGGCACATGTGTAAATAGGACTTCAACATGTGATCTGATCACATATATATAATGTACCTGATACTTCGGATCAGACCAGTGTTTAACAAGGCCCCTCCAATCTTCATCCGATATATTTTCCACTGGAGATGTTTGGGAAAGTTCACTGTTAGCCTTGCCTTTAAAGTGAGTTTTCCTCAAGTTATACTGATACTGTCGCAGAGCAGACTTGAAAACATGGGCCCAAGATTGTCTGGTTGCATCATCTTGGCTATCCAACTTGAACCTCATCTGTTGAAAATTATGGGAGTCTCATTATCAGCAACCTAGAAAGTATGGGACAGAGCAAGACGATATTACTAGTTTCCATACATAACCATACTTACAGATAAATGGTCGAGGAAGGTGTTGAACGGGTTTCGTCTTTGTCATTCTGTCTTGAATCCATGTTGGGAGGATACGTACATGACACCTAACGGCAACCGCTGCCTCTGATACTAACTTGGCTGACTCTGTAGCATCACGTGGTCTTTTTAAACCTGCCTCAAAATGGATCTCCATTCTTCCTCCTCTAGATTTAGTTAACCTATCGAGCATTATCCCTGATGTTTGTTTCCTCTTGCGCCTAGGTGCTAGTCCAACAACGACCATAGGAAGTGTCAGTGTACATCAAACTGTGAGACTACATATAAAGAAGCATGCAACTGTAACTTCACTCCAGCAACTACCTTCTTGCTGTGGAAGCTCACAAGGTTCATCTAGTATTGCCAACTCATCTTGTGTCAAGAGTGCTTGGGAAGTAGTGTCAGGTGGCAAGGGAGCTTGGGAACGTGCTGCTAGCTCAGTTGACGTACGAGTGACTCGTGCAGCTGGTAGTATTATGGTAGGTGTTGCAAGAACTAGGGTTGTCTTTGCTTGTTTGGTGGCACCTATTTGTTTCTGTTTGGCTTTTTTTGCAGATCGTGTAGCATGGGATGCCCTGTTTGTAGAATTTTCCGCTGGACTTTGACCTTCTATTGCACCATCAGTACCAGCAGAATCTGCAGGATTCATCCGCTTCTCATTCCCTGCCATTTTGTGTTTCTTCCTCTTTCTCTGTGCCATGTTAAGTCAAGCCGACAAGAAAAATGAATAACAATTTAGTTCTTCAGAATAAATTGATGGATGATGCAGACGGACTGAACTTTGATGTTAGACAACCACATGATAGGAGGATGTAATATGTACGAAAACCAGAACGGAAGAGATAACCAGAACTATGATGTGTAAACTAAGCAGAAGACATTTCACCAAATTAGAAGCAATGCAATGGAAGGTAGACACCATATGAAATATGCTACAAGTATTGCTCTACCAAGTTAACAGTGTCTCATCATAAATGGTGTTTAAACAAATGTGAAGCAGTACAAGAAATAAATCATATGCAAGATGCAAAAACATCACACTACCATGTTAGAGGTCTCTCGTCATTAGTGCCATTGCATATTCACTGCATTGCACAGCTTATGATATGTAAACTAAGGAGAAGGCATTTAAACAAATTAGAAGCAATGAAAGCTGGAAACCATATGAAAGATGCAACGAATATCACTCTACCAAGATAAAACTGTCTCGTCATAAGTGCCATTTCAACAAATTAGTAGTACAAGCTAGAAAAGAATGCGAGATGTAACCTATATCACACTCCGAAGTGAAACGTGTCTTATGATAAGTGATTGTTGCAAGTTACACAACAGTAGTAATTTGATGTAAGAACATGGTGTGATAGACAGATATTGTATGTTCTAGAAACAGGAACACGTGTCTTATTCAAGTATAATGTGTAAAGTAAGCAGATGAAATTCAACAAAACTAGAAGCAATACAAGCTAGACATCACACATAACATGCAACCATATATAACAGTGCAAAGTTAGAGGGAGCACCGGTGATGGTGCACTAGGGGAGACGTTCTCATCATAAACACAACTTTGTTGAGTGTCTATGCATGTGTTGTCTTGGAAATCATCTTGGGGGTGTGGAGAGTAGAAACTGTAGAGGCCCTCCATTCGGAAGGAGCACCTTTATCTGCTGCCTTGCTAACTTCCTTTCGCTTTATTCATTTTGAATTGTCAAGTAAAACTGAGAAGAAAAAGCAATAAAATACTCTCTTCAAAACTCATTCATGCATGATACTGACAATCACTACTTTGATGTAAGGCAAACACATGATACCAGGATGGAATATGTACGAAAAACAGGACGACATGACATGTTCACAATTGTTTGTGTAAACTAAGCAGAAACCATTCCAACAAATAAGAAGCATTGCAAGCTAGACACCACATGAAAGATGCAACCAATATGACTCTGCCAAGTTAAAAGCGTCCCATCATAAATGGAATTTCAACAAATTAGAAGCAGCGCATGCTATAAATCAAATGAAAGATGAAACTAATATCGCACTGCATATACTAAAGGTGTCTCGTCATATTGATTGATGCGGGATACAAAAAAAACAATAGTTTTATGTAAGGACTTGCTTAATAGGCAGATGTACTATGTACTAAATACAGGAAGGCATGTCACATTAACAGGTATAATGTAATATGGTTAGTTCATAATCTTTGCTGAAAACTTGGATGCTGGCTTTAGATATTTACAACAACAAGAGCAAACAGAGTTTGTAAAAGTTTTTCTTTATCACTTTCAGTTTATCAACTGAATTGCTTGAGGACAAGCAAAGGTTTAAGCTTGGGGGAGTTGATACGTCTCCAACGTATCTAAGTTTCCAAACACTTTTGCCCTTGTTTTGGACTCTAACTTGCATGATTTGAATTAAACTAACCCAGACTGATGTTGTTTTCAGCAGAACCGCCATGGTGTTGTTTATTGTGCAGAAAACAAAAGTTCTCGGAATGACATGAAAATCCATGGAGATAACTTTTGGAAAATATAAAAAATACTGGCGAAATAATCAAGGCCAGGGGGTGCACACCCTGTCCACGAGGGTGGGGGCGCGCCCCCTCCCCTGGGCGCGTCCCCTGTCTCGTGGGCTCCCTGATGCTCCATCGACCTCAACTACAACTCTATATATTCCGTTTCATGGAGCAAAAAACCAGAGAGAAAGTTTCATCACGTTTTACGATACAGAGCCGCCGCCAAGCCCTAATCTCTCTCAGGAGGGCTGATCTGGAGTCCGTTCGGGGCACCAGAGAGGGGGATTCGTCGCGGTCGTCATCATCAACCATCCTCCATCACCAATTTCATGATGCTCACCACCGTGCGTGAGTAATTCCATCGTAGGCTTGCTGGACGGTGATGGGTTGGATGAGATTTACCATGTAATCAAGTTAGTTTTGTTAGGGTTTGATCCCTAGTATCCACTATGTTATGAGATTGATGTTGCTATGACTTTGCTATGATTAATGCTTGTCACCAGGGCCCGAGTGCCATGATTTCAGATCTGAACCTATTATGTTTTCATGAATATATGTGTGTTCTTGATCCTATCTTGCAAGTCTATAGTCACCTATTATGTGTTATGATCCGACAACCCCGAAGTGACAATAATCGTCAGGTTATATTGAGCTTGAGCCAGCAACGAATGCTAAAAGAGCAGCGAAAGAAGAGGTGCTCAAGGGTTTCTTCTACGTGTTCGCCACAAAGGAGACAATCAAGGTTGGTCCCAAAGTTGTAGTGCCTCCTGCTGAGCATATTGCGAGTATTGAGACGATCAACTAGAAGGAACCAACCGAAAACTTTGAGCTTGGGGACACTTTTAGCTTTCCAAAGCCAACGAAACGCCTCATGTACTTGAAACTCTCTGAAGCAAAACTTATAGTACGCCGTAGTCTTGAAAGCTGCCGAACCCCAGGTGCATGTCCAAATATCTCTTTCATCTGAGAGTGCCGTGGAGGAGACCACATTTTGGATCCTTCTAAGTTCATCATGGGCTTGGGTTGAGAGGGCTAGGTGAAAAGCTTCACGAACATCAGATATAGTGAGCATGCTACGGACTGAGGCATCTTCCCTAGCAGTATAAGAGAAGGCCCTAGGGAACTATTCCTCGAGAATGTGATTATACCAGTCATCTTTCCAAAAAAGGGTCGTCTCTCCGCTATGGATTTGGACCTTGGTCACACCTCGGTACGTTGGCATAAGCTTGATCAAATCACGCCACCACTGCGAGCCACAAGGTGGAGAAGCATGCGGGATGGTGTCCACATAGTAGGTGTTCCACAGCAAAGTAACCCAAGGGATGTCCATTCGGTTGTAGAATTTGTGTAGCAGTTTGAGCAACAGAGCATCATTTTGGATTTTGAGATTGAGAACGCCCAAGCCACCTTTCTCCTTAGGCCGACAAACCATGTCCCATGCAGCCAAGGAGTTGCACTTGTCACCAGCATCTGTTTTTTTGATCCAAAGGCAATGTCTTCAAATCTTGTCCAGTTGTTCAACAATTTTTCTAGGGAGTCGGAGAACACCCATGGGATAGATAGCCAGTGATGTGACAAGTGAGTTCATCAGCGCCAGTTTGCCTGCGTAGGACATGAGCGACATGGCAGCTGTGATTTTGCTCTCGGCTTTGCAGATCCAGGGGGTCATGTCGAGGATCATTGGTTTAGTAGTACCAAGGGGTAGGCCAAGGTAGGTGAATGGCATCAACGCAGTGGGACAACCAAAGATATTAGCAATGTCACGGCATTTGTCATCCGGGTATTAATGGGGATCAGAGCAGACTTGGAGAAGTTGATGTGTAGACCAACGGAGTCAGCATAATCTGTGAGGATCGTTTTCAAATGTGCTGCTTGGTCCAAACATGCAGGTGCAAATTATTATCAGCTAGGGCTGCATTGATTACCGTTTGCAGAAGATCCACAGCGAGAACAAAGATGAGAGGGGAGAGAGGGTCCCCCTGCCGAACCCCGCATTTGCACCAGAATTGTTTCCCCGGTATGCCATTGAGTAACACCGAAGATTTGCCAGAGGAAGAGATGCATTTAAACCAAGATATCCATCTGTCGTTGAATCCCATACTCTGCATAATCTGAATGATGGCCGCATGTCCACTGTATCAAATGCTTTTGCAAAGTCCAACTTAAGGAGAACTATCTCGCGTTTAGAAGCTTGGCATTGGTGTATATATTCGAAAGCCCAAGCAAGGCAGTCGTGGATGGATCGTCCATTCAAGAACCCATATTGGTTTTTATGAACAATTTTCAAGATCACTCTCTACAATCTGTTAGCTAGAACTTTGGTGATCAACTTAAGGCAACAGTTCAGCAGTGTGATAGGCCGAAAATCATTGACAGATTCCGGGGCTCTGTTTTTGGGGATCAAAGTGATGTACCCGTAGTTGAGGCTTTCAAGGTTTAGAGACCCTTGATGGAACTCCTCACAGAGACGATAGAAATCAAGCTTTATAATGGGCCAGCAGGCTTTCAAGAACGCCCCGTTGAAGCCATCAGGGCCAGGGGACCGATCCGGCGGCATTTCATTGATCACGGCGTCAATTTCTTCATGCGTGAAAGGAACAGTGAGGCTGTCAAAGTCAACCTGAGATCGAAGCATATTTGAGAGATTGAACTTCATTTGTGGGACCTTGGCTGTGCCCAGACGTTTTTTAAAGGCCTCAAACAAGATGGACTCCTTACTCACGTGATCATCATGACTAATACCATCGTCAGATTTCAGACTTGAAATACAGTTTTTCCGATATCTTTCAGTGGTGATAGCTTGAAATTTTTTGGAATTTTCATCCCCAAACTTAATCCAACGAATAGTACAACGTTTTTTCCAGTACTCCTGGTATTGAAGAGTACTTCTGCTGCATATTCGACCACGTGAAATTACGGCCTTTAATGGGTAGTTCAGTCAGGCATTGCTCGCGTATGAAATCATTAAAAATGAACATATCGTTTACATCACCTCCAGGCTTGTTGCAATTTACTGGGGAACGGATGTAATTAAAATCTCCAAGTAATAGCCAGTCCTCAGAATGGGGGATATCTAGATCAAAAAGCCACTTGGTAAAAGAAGTACGTTGATCGCCCTGGCAAGGACCGTAGATATTAACTAGCTTCCATCGCTGAGCCGACTGTTTGGAAGAGAATTGAACCCCCAGCGCAAATTGTTCAGACATAAACACCGTACCGTCAAAATCGTGGCTACACCAAATCGTGATAATACCACCAGATGCACCAATCGCCGGAACAAAAGCAAACAAATCAAAACGCTTAGGACAAAGGGTTTTAAGCATAGACGCGTCAAAGTGCTGCATTTTCGATTCCTGAAGGCAAATAACCGTACAGCCAGACGAGTTGATCGCGTAAGTAAATGGTTGATAGCATAGGCAGCATGTGGCGTCGGATATCTGATCTCCCCCACTTCCCATACGACAACATGTCGACCAAAGCTCGACATTAGGCTGCTCATTCCATTTCCACACAAGTGATGATGGAACATCCCATTCTGCATGCATGCGGTTGCCACTCGATGTTTTTTAGCACAAGCAAATACCAACTGGTGAACAAGTCTGAATTATATATACAAGCAAAGGGCAGTGCTAATATATACCTGTATCCAAATTGTCATCACATAGATATGGTTTAATTATCTCCTCATTTGGGAAATTTGGGTGATCAGCTAATCTTTTGCAGACATTGATTTTCCAATTCAGATCACGCGCCTAGCATACATTTAAGAATAGAACATAATTTTGATTCTTAATTGCATGCATGTATATATGTAATTCAAGTAGTAGTACCTTGTGAACGCTAGGACATTGAGATGCGAAAGCTGCAGGTGGATACATTCCTATACATATGAGCCTATATATATATAGGGAAAATCCATCCTACCACCCGGTGGTAGTTACCCCATATATCTAATATACTACCATGTGGTACTATATATACTATTTTATTATTTTAAATATGTTCATATATTATATTTAAGATTTTTCAAAATAAATTACATGAAAAAATTGCATATGAGCCCATAGTTTTTGTTATATTTATGAAATACGTATATATTTGTACGTAAAAAAGAAAATACTCAAAACATGGTACCTAATCATTGTTATATACTACATACTACACGTACATACTCCCGGTTTCGATAGATACTACATACAACATACAAAACGTAAGTGATGGTAACTACCACTATTTGTAGGAAACATTTGTTCTCTCTCTCTCTCTCTCTCTCTATATATATATATATATATATATATATATATATATATATATATATATATATATATATATATATATATATATATATATATTTGGGACACCTAGGTGCCCAGGCACCTGGCCTAGATATCGTTCGATTGCATCGTGATTGTGTTGTGATGATGGATATATGGGTTATTGGATTTGATCCGTTAACAGATGAGGTGATATTTTAATTTATATCTTTGTCAGAAAAAAACTTTCCATACATGTTTGCATGGCTCTCATGCGTGTCAATTATGTCAATGAATTTCCTTCCATAGATGTTTCCATGGCATACCTTATATGGAAATAGTCAAATCTAATTATTTAATATGCGTCATCAATTGTCTATTAGTGAGATCAGGCAATGCGAATCAACCTGTGGTTGAGTTGGTTAGGTGGACAGTGGTATCCCCAACCCACCAGGGTTCAAATCCTGGTGCTCGCATTATTCCTGGATTTATTTCAGGATTTCCGGCGATGCGCTTTCAGTGGGAGGAGACGTTCCCGTCGACGACGAGGCGCCTACGGTGACTTCGTAAATCTCAAGATGATATGCTGGCTCAGTCTTTCGGAGGTGCTCATAGGGGTAGGGTGTGCGTGTGTGCGTTCATAGGGATGAGTGTATGCGCGTGTATATGAGCGCTTATGTCTGTACTGATGCTCAAAAAAAAAGTGAGACCAGGCAATAAAAAAGATTCCATACTATTACCATGTAAAATATAGTAAGAACTTTTAGCATTGCGTACGTAGGGATTTTTATCTAAGTATGTACTCATTAGTTTTTTGTGTATGTAGATATCCCAACATTTTTCTATAGCTACATAGGCCGATGTGAAATATACGTGTTCATACCTCAATGATATATACGTAGATATTATGCCTCATTGTTTTTCCATATTTCCCTACATCTACATACCCATGCTTGAAATATATGAATATATACCCCAATAATACGTAGGTATTATACCTAATTGTTTTTTGAAGTACATACTCCAAAAATAAGTTGGTATGCGAAATTGAAATATATGCATACATACCCAATATTTCTATATCACCATATATACCAATTCTCTACAACTACATACCCCAGTGTAAAATATACGACTATAATAATATAGAGGTATTATACCTAATTGTTTTTTCATATTTTGCTACATACCCCAGCGTGAAATATATAAGTACATAGCCCAATAATATGGAGGTATTATACCTTTTTTTGCATGGTAAGATATGGAGGCATTATACCTAACTGTTATCTAAAGAACACAGTCACGGATACGTGGGTATGATACTCAATTGTTTTATGGATATATGTCCATGTAAACGTGTGCGCACCATGCATATTCTACTTTTGTAGATATTCACAAATACGCGGTCTAAATCTTCTATGTGGAAAGGATGGGAGAAAAAACAATAAAAGGAAATGCTTCATGTTTTTTCATAGATGGAATGTCTTGCATGCAAATACATTAGGAAATAAACCAAATGTTGTACTAACGGGTTGGACCCAATCAAGGTGCCCAGGCACCTAGGTGCCCCAAACAATTTACCTATTAGACTCCAAAATGAAGGACATCTAAAAATAAAATTAAAGAAACAAGAGTAGATCGATGAAAGATCATGAGACGCCTACTCATCCAAGATACTTGGTCCAATGGAAGAGCCATGCCGACGATCGCATGTTTTTACACACTGATGAAGATGTCCAGCTTGTGGATGAGGCATTTCCTTAATGAAGCACGACGGCATAAGATCTGCACTTCCTTTCTACCCTGTCATATTTTCCGTCGTTCCGTCTTACTAGCTAGCGAATAGCTAGTAAAAACATAATGATCCCTCGTGGACATTATTATTATGCTATAATGACACTTGCAACATTAATTTATTGAGCAACCTATCTATATTTGGATTGTTCATTGTGCACGCATGGTAAACAAACAAATCGATTCAATTGTGGATGCAGTGGCTCATAGGACGAGAGAAATCAGGAGCAAACAGCAATCAGTTGTTGGTGCCGAGTGAAGAGAAATCAAGAGCAAACAACATGTCCAAGACACCGAAAGGCGCAGGACCCAGACCCAGCTGGATGCAGCTTAGCATCAAGGATTTCTACCGCTCCAAGAAGCCTTACGTAGAAATGGGCGAGACGTCGACAAGAAAATCCTCATCCATGTCTCAGCGACGCTGCTTGAGCTTGGGCTGAAACATATATCTCTCCTTATTGCCACTGCTGTACATACATACACGTACGTGTTATATATGGCCGGCCTCATTATTATAGTACTCCCTCCGTTCCAAAATAAGTGACTCAACTTTATACTAGCTTTAGTACAAAGTTAGTACAAGGTCGGGTCACTTATTTTGAGACGGAGGGAGTATGTTATAAGAGCAAGACCTAGTTTCACTTACATTGTTTTGTTTTCTCTAATCGGTCTCTGGGGACTTGGGTTAATTTGGATCTGGGGGATCCTGGGCTGATAAAAGCGGACCGCTGACTGCCTCCCTTTGCGTTTCTTTTCCTCCTCCTTATGGGGTATTAAATGTTTCTAGGAGTATTTCGATGATGACGAGTAATTGTCCATTTCAGTTTATTTGGGATTGCGAGATGGTTAGGTAATCTGTCCGTGTGAGTTGAGTTCAGCATGAGAAAACCAACCTCGACGATGGTACTCACACGCACAACAATATTCTCACAAAACTCGGGGATTTTTGGACAGCTTTCCCCAAAACTCGATACGGGTATTTACCCATCATGTATATTTATAAAACTATAACCTGTCAAGGACATAGGACGCATAACTTGGATTTATAGTAATAGCCGACCTACAAGGCAAACCTAAACTCACATATGCGTACCCTTAGTTTTATCCTAACTAACAAACACTGTAGAAAAAACACACATCACGGAGTACCCATGCAGTTTAGGAAGGCGCTAAATGAGGCGACGGACAACATGTGGCCTGGCCTCGCCACACGAAAGATGCAAGAAGGGAGTCCAATCAAGAAGTCCCGTCCTACAGCACAGGGGACAAACACTTCTTGGCATTATTCCTTCGCCATTACAATTTCATCACTTCTCAAGGCGAGGACGGTGGCTCTGCCCCTATGGTGCCTAGGGAGAAATATGTTGATGGCGCGTTGCCGCCCTCGTCAATTTTCTCAATTGAGTGATAGGAAATTGCAAAAATTATAGGCACGGAACATGAATGTAAGATGATTGTTCGCAATATCCTCCTTTTATCATACGGCAGAATAATGCTCGCAGGAATTTCAGTAAAAACATGGTCGCATGAGAAGCCTTCCCAGTTAACTTTAGGCCCAAGTTGAGAAAATACGAGTAATAATTGAGAAATCTAAAATGCTAGACGGTACCTCAGGCGGCTCTTCTGGACTAGTTCAGGGCCGAAGAAAAGAAATTGCTTTGTTTCAAGTATCGGGCTGATGATCATATGTCAAAGAACTGTACAGTGGTGCACTATTGCTACATTTGCAACAATTACAAGCATGCGTTGTTTCGTTGCACAATGCTGAAGCAACCGCGTCCTCTTGCATCTCTGTGTGGACAGCGAACTAATGCTACCAGGTTCATTCAGATTCCTGAGTACGTGTGCAAGGACATCGACTGCACTCCATCAGTGTTGCCGACCGCCTTGGTCACGGTCTCCGGTGGTGATATTCCTGCAGCTGTGCTTGAAAAAGAGATGGCTAAGTTTGTTCGGACCCAGGCTCAATGGAAGTGGCAGGCTGTCCCTCATGGCAAGGATACTTTGTTGGTGTCGTTTCCCTCCTACGAGGATCCTCACCGAATGGTGGACCTAGAGGTTCCAATCAAGTCACACAATGTAGATTTCTTTCAAAGAATGGAAGGTGGAACATGTCCCATCATATGTCGGGGTCCCACACTCGCTTCGGCACTTTCTCGGACTTTGGGCTGTTGGTTCGGTCATTGTAGCCACTCAAGACGTTGATCTTTATGCCTACGATTATCATGTCGAACTTGCAAATGACAGAGTCCAGTATATACTTAAATCATGTCCAGCCGGTCAATTACCAATACCTATTGCAACAATTAAGACACAGGTATATCATCATTTATAATCTTTATTATCAATTATGATGACAAAATCGCTTGGGGCTACCTTGTCTGAATTCAGCCAGTCGCCTCTCAGTGTGGGAACGATGATGGAGCATCTCTGGCTGCGGTGTGGCCGCGCACGTTGGCGGCAGACCTCCACCGTCCGTTGTTTGTTCGCTTGATCCCGCAGATGAGAGGAGGGCTGTTAGGCGACAGCGCTGCTAGGAAAGGGTAATCCGCCAGCGGTTGCGCACAAGATGGTGGATGCATCTATTTCAGTTCACATCTCATTCATGGGTGAAATACAACGTTGTTGCTGTTAAAGAAAAAGCCGCCTTGTTGAAGTTAAAGCTGCCATGTTACAAGGAATGGAGGCAGAACCCAGCTACTCCTCTAGTTGCGAGTCTGCACTGGGCTTCAGACGGTAATTATCCACTACCCTTGATCTCCTTGGCGCCTAGTTGAGTATATAGGCCCCACAATTAACCTACAATGTGGAAAAAATTGGGCCAAAACTGAAGTAGACCCCAGAAAGATATGCGCCATATAAATAACCAGCATGCAAATTTATGCCCCCGTCTGACAGACAGTGGTTGGTAAGTAATAAGCTGTTCATTGACAAAACCTATATTTTGGTAGATCAGCAGAAGAGAACTCATGACGAATATGAGAGCAGAAAGATCTCTGTCTACTGGAGCCAGTACTACATGTACGCCAAAGGCAAATGCAAGACTCAAGAAGTTGAGTGAATTTGAGGCAAAGAACATGGATGACCTGAAGTAGCTCTGGCGGATATGCAGGTTAACCATGGACATGCCGGAGATCATGAGACAAAGTGTGGCTAACGAGGAGTAGATGAAAGCAAACCCGTTGGTGATCATGAACTTCATATACCAGCTGGCAACGGAATTTTTTGTTGGTACACCTTCGTTGCTTTTGTCGCCTTCTTTGACTGCTCCAGGTACCGTGAAGGGTGCACCGAATGTCATCGCTGCGATGAGTACCGAGCCAGTACCAAGTACCTGGCTCGATTCACTCTCCACATTTGAGTCTTTTGCTTCTTTTTCTCTTTTTTCGTATGGTCCTCAACCACTTCTTTTGATTGATTCTCCAAATCTTCTAGGTTGGACAAGTGATGTTGAACACTATCTCTCCAGAAGCTACCATGCCTAGCACCAACATCGATGAGTGTCCTGTGTATTGCGATATCTGGATTCTGAAAATTAAGAAACGTACTACTTAAACACACTACGTTTTCATTTATGATATCAGCTAGCAGGAACCATGAGAGAGGAAGCTAGATTAATAGCAGTCCAATGGAAAAAATTCTGTGTCGTGCTCCTTGCAAGATCAAGCGGCGTTTGATCCTTGTTGTTCCTTACACTTAATAGTACTTTTGGATTCTGCAAGAGACAGCAGAACATAGGTAGTACCTCAACCTCCACAGCTAGGTGTAGTGCAGTGTTACAATCATTGTCCCGAGCGTTCAGTATCGGCTCAAAACCTGGTTCTTGACAAGCATATCGTACGTACTACATGGAGCGCCTTGTTCGAAACAGCAACGTGAAGAAAGGATCTACCCTTCTTATCACGAAGAGCAATGCAACCACGACACCTTTTGAGGAGAATACGGATGGGAAGCTTCCTACCCATCAAGGCAGCGATGTGTAAAGGTAACAAACCATTCTTATCCTTCTCATATGCTGCATATGGGTTAGCATCAAGTCCCATGTTGCGTATTTCTCCAACCCATACCAGATATTAATGTAATCTTCCGACTGCTCGAATCCACATGGTGAAGAGGGTGCTGCCATTTTGTCCTTACCTTTTGCTAAGATCCTTGTTCCAATCTAGTAGCATTTTTACCATACCTGCAATTTGTTGGGCCGTTTAAGTTAAGAAAAGTTACCAAATGTGCTGGTGGGAAAATAGTTAAAATCCCAATACAAATTTGAAGTTCATGATGAAGGTAACAAGTACTAGTACGTGGCTACAAGTTTGAAGCTTAAAGCTAGCTTCGTGGATATCCTTGAAAACCTATAGTATTGCAAAGGCTGGAGTTCATACTGTGAATCAGGTTGATGTACCTCTATTAGCAGAGTAGTTCGTACAAATTCCACTAAAATAATACCCTTTTGCTTGTGTATGTGTTACAGGTATAATTGTGTTTGAGTTAGGGATAAGGAGATGAGAGATAGAATAGGTTTAAACCACGTGTAACTTGTCTTGTAATACAAGTCTCTCTCCTTCATATTGCACATAAGAGATAGAGTAGGGTTAGATCAATACAACCAAATTTTTTTTGCATCGTACTCGCTCCGTTTCTAAATATATGTCTTTTAAGAAATTTCACTGTAGACTACATACGGAGCAATTTTTTTTTTCTCAAAGCATGCTTTATTTCGAGTTGTCCAAATTCCGCAGCGGAATGCATCAATCTCCTCCACATGGGATTTTCTTTTGTCAGTTTCCATTAGCTTCGTTTGCAACTGTCTCCTTTTGTTTTCTGTTTTGTTTGTTTCTGCTGGATTCCTCGTGTAGCTGCCAACTCCGATCCAGATTCCAACTAAACAAGATTATTATTTGATGCATCCATGATGTTGCCAGTGACAAAATTAAGGAAGATGCATCTCTTACAGGCCTTCTATTTGGCAGGCACCCATGTGTAGTCAGTGGAAACCCACATCTCTCGAAGTAAGTTGCTAGTTGCCAGAGGTATCATTAGGCTAGTCCTAGTTTTATATTGGCCATCTAACGACCATACTTTTGGGTACTAGTATGACGACAAGGACGCATCCAATCATCGCATAGATCGAGTCGTTCTGGTGGCACTCGTATGTGTGTGCCTCGAATCGAGGGACAAAGAAGCAGGTAAGCAAGCAAGCAGCCGAGACCTAACCACAATATTCAACTAGCGAACCGCTGGATCAAGATCTTGTCTTTAACTTCCCACCCCGGGCGCCTCGGTGATCAAATTGACATATTTGAAATAGATATATGTACCTTCATGCTGATGACCCGTTGTTCATAAATTTAAGAGTATCTCATTAGACGGAGCATATACGAAAGTGTCCTTCTACACCCGAGCTCAGGATGAGCAGTAACTCAAAAAATATTTTAAATATCTAAAAAAAATTACGGCAAACTTTGACAAATGTTCCATGAGCTTGCAAAATTTCAGCACGAAATCACATTTTTTGAAACCGTGGCAAAAAAAAAAGATTGTGCTCCAAAATGCTTCCGAAAGTATTATTTTCAGAGTCTCGGTTTTTTTTTTGCATGATTTGGGTAGACGGGGGCTAGCTTTCTTGATTTAAAGAATTCTAGTGAAAGAATGCTATTATAATGTTAATATAATGTGTCGTGCTTCGGCGCCTATGAAAATAGAGTTGAATTTTTTTTATTTTTAGTTTGCTCTATGATTACCAATAACATCATATATATTGATAATTGCAGCCAAGGAGTTCTTTGACGTCAATTCCCTTGTAGTGCAGATTATCATGCAATGTGAAGGCATGTCGTCTTCTAAAGCTTGCATCGACGTAACCCTTTACGCCGAACTCTTTATCACCTCCATAATCGAGAAACATGTCCTTATTTACTCCAAGGACAATTTTGACCGCTGTCCAATGATCCATTCCTGGATCATTCTTGTACCCCTTGACTGACTCATGGCAAGGCACACTTCCGGTGCGGTACACAGCATAGCATACTATAGAGCCTATGTCTGAAACATAGGGGACGACCTTCGTCCTTTCTCTCTTTTCTGCTGTGGTCGAGCTTTAAGTCTTAACTTCATGCCTTACAACTCAGGCATGAACTCTTTCTTTGACTGATCCATCTTGAACACCTTCAAGATCATGTCAAGGTATGTGCTCATTTTGAAAGTACAATTAAGCGTTTTTGATCTATCATTATAGATCTTAATGCTCAATGTTCAAGTAGCTTCATCCAGGTTTTCCATTGAAAAACACTATTCAAATAACCCTATATGCTTTCTAGAAATTCTACATCATTTCTGATCAACAATATGTCAACAACATATACTCATCCGAAATTCTATAGTGCTCCCACTCTCTTCTTTGGAAATACAATAAATTTGTATAAACCCAAAATCTTTGATCATCTTATCAAAGTACATATTCCAACTCTGAGATGCTTACTCCAGTCCTTAAAAGAATCGTTGGAGCCAGCATACCTTTTAGCATCCTTAGGATCGACAAAAACTTTCTGATTGTATCACATACAACCTTTCCTTACGAAAACTGGTAAGGAAACTCGTTTTGACATCCATCTGCCAGATTTCATAAATGCAGCTAATGCTAACATGATTCCGATGGACTTAAGCATCGCTACGGATGAGAAAATCTCATCGTAGTCAACTCCTTGAACTTGTGAAAAACTCTTCGCCACAAGTCGAGCTTCATAGACGGTGACATTTCCGTCCACGTCCGTCTTCTTCTTAAAGATCCATTTATCTCAATGGCTTGCCGATCATCGAGCAAGTCCACCAAAGTCCATGCTTTGTTCTGATAAATGGATCCTATCTCGGATTTCATGGCTTCTAACCATTTGTCGGAATTTGGGCCCACCATCGCTTCTCCATAGCTCGTAGGTTCATTGTTGTCTAACAACATGACCTTCAAGACAGGATTACTGTACCACTCTAAAGTAGTATGCATCCTTGTCACCCTACGAGGTACGGTAGTGACTTGATCCAAAAACTTCATGATCACTATCATAAGCTTCTACTTCAATTGGTGTAGGCGCCACAGGAACAACTTCCTGTGCCCTGCTACATACTTGTTGAAGTGACGGTTCAATAACCTCATCAAGTCTCCACCATCCTCCCACTCAATTTTCGAGACAAACTTTTCCTCGAGAAAGGACCCGATTCAAGAAACAATCCCTATTGCTTTCGGATCTGAATTAGGAGGTATACCCAACTGTTTTGGGTGTCCTATGAAGATGCATTTTATCCGCTTTGGGTTCGAGCTTATCAACCTAAAACTTTTTCACATAAGCGTCGCAGCCCCAAACTTTTAAGAAATGACAACTTAGGTTTCTCCAAACCACAGTTCAAACAGTGTCATCTCAACGGAATTACGTGGTGCCCCATTAAAGTGAGTGTGGTTGTCTCTAATGCCTAACCCATGAACGATAGTGGTAATTCGATAAGAGACATCATGGTATGCACCATATCCAATAGGGTGCAACTATGATGTTCGGACACACCATCACACTATGGTGTTCCAGGCGGTATTAATTGTGAAACAATTTCCACAATGTCTTAATTGCGTGCCAAAGCTCGTAACTCAGATACTCATCTCTATGATCATATCATAGACATTTTATCCTCTTGTCACGATGATCTTCAACTTCACTCTGAAATTACTTGAACCATTCAATAATTCAGACTTTTGTTTCATCAAGTAAATATACTCAACATCTACTCGAATCATCTGTGAAGTAAGAACATAACGATATTCACTGCATGCCTCAGCACTCATTGGACTGCACACATCAAAATGTGTTATTTCCAACAAGTTTCTATCTTGTTCCATCTTACTGAAACCGAGGCTTTTCAGTCATCTTGCCCATGTGGTATGATTTGCATATCTCAAGTGATTCAAAATCAAGTGAGTCCAAACGATCCATCTGCATGGAGTTTCTTCATGCGTATACACCAATAGACATGGTTCGCATGTCTCAAACTTTTCAAAAATGAGTGAGTCCAAAGATCCATCAACATGGAGCTTCTTCATGCGTTTTACACCAATATGACTTACATGGCAGTGCCACAAGTAAGTGGTACTATCATTACTATCTTATATCTTTTTGGCATGAAAATGTGTATCACTACGATCGAGATTCAATAAACCATTCCTTTAGGTGCAAGTCCATTGAAGGTATTATTCAAATAAATAGAGTAACCATTATTCTCCTTAAATGAATAACCGTATTGCGATAGACATAATCCAATCATGTCTATGCTTAACGCAAACACCAAATCTCGATGGTAGAGGGAGCGTGCGATGCTTGATCACATCAACCTTGGAAACACTTCCAACGTATATCGTCAGCTCACCTTTAGCTAGTCTCCGTATATTCCGTAGCTTTTATTTCGCGTTACTAACACTTAGCAACCGAACCGGTATCTAATACCCTGGTGCTACTAGGAGTACTAGTAAAGTACACATTAACATAATGTATATCCAATATACTTCTATCGACCTTGCCAGCCTTCTCATCTACCAAGTATCTAGGGTAATTCCGCTCTAGTGACTATTCCCCTTATCACATAAGCACTTAGTCTCGGGTTTGGGTTCAACCTTGGGTTTCTTCGCTGGAGCAGCAGCTGATTTGCCGTTTCATGAAGTATCCCTTCTTGCCCTTGCCCTTCTTGAAACTAGTGGTTTCACCAACCATCAACAATTGATGCTCCTTCTTGATTTCTACTTTCATGTGTCAAACATCGTGAATACCTCAAGGATCATCATATCTATCCCTGATATGTTATAGTTCATCATGAAGCTCTAGCAGCTTGGTGGCAATGACTTTGGAGAAACATCACTATCTCATCTGGAAGATCAACTCCCACTCGATTCAAGTGATTGTTGCACTCAGACAATTTGAGCACAAGCTCAATGATTGAGCTTTTATCCCTTAGTTTGCAGGCTAAGAAAATCGTCGGAGGTCTCATACCTCTTGACGTGGGCACGAGCCTGAAATCTCAATTTCAGCCCTCGAAACATCTCATATGTTCCGCGACGTTTCGAAAGATGTCTTTGGTGCCTCAACTCTAAACCGTTTAACTGAACTATCACGTAGTTATCAAAACGTGTATGTCCGATGTTCGCAACATCCACAAACGACGTTTGGGGTTCAGCACACTGAGCGGTGCATTAAGGACATAAGCTTTCTACTGTCCGCATAATCGCTACTGTCAACTTTCAACTATATTTTCTCTAGGAACATATCTAAACAGTGGAACTAAAGCGCGAGCTTACGACATAATTTGCAAAGATCTTTTGACTATGTTTAGGATAATTAAGTTCATCTTATGAACTCCCACTCAGATAGACATCCCTCTGGTCATCTAAGTGATTACATGATCCGAGTCAACTAGGCCGTGTCCGATCATCACGTGAGACGGACTAGTCATCATCGGTGAACATCTTCATGTTGATCGTATCTACTATACGACTCATGCTCGACCTTTCGGTCTCTCGTGTTCGAGGCCATGTCCGTACATGCTAGGCTCGCAAGTTAACCCTAAGTGTTTCGCGTGTGTAAATCTGTCTTACACCCGTTGTATGTGAACGTAAGAATCCATCACACCCGATCATCACGTGGTGCTTAGAAGCGACAAACTTTAGCAACGGTGCACAGTTAGGGGAGAACACTTCTTGAAATTTTGTAAGGGATCATCTTATTTACTACCGTCGTTCTAAGTAAACAAGATGCATAAACATGATAAACATCACATGCAGTGACATGATATGGCCAATATCATTTTGCTCCTTTTGATCTCCATCTTCGGGGCTCCATGATCATCATCGTCACCGGCATGACACCATGATCTCCATCATCATGATCTCCATCATCGTGTCTCCATGAAGTTCTCTCGCCAACTTATTACTTCTACTACTATGGCTACCGGTTAGTAATAAAGTAAAGTAATTACATGGCGTTGTTCAATGACACGCAGGTCATACAATAAATAAAGACAACTCCTATGGCTCATGCCGGTTGTCATACTCATCGACATGCAAGTCGTGATTCCTATTACAAGAACATGATCAATCTCATACATCACATATCATTCATCACATTCTTCTTGGCCATATCACATCACATAGCATACCCTGCAAAAACAAGTTAGACGTCCTCTAATTGTTGTTGCATGTTTTACGTGGCTGCTATGGGTTTCTAGCAAGAACGTTTCTTACCTACGCAAAACCACAATGTGATATGCCAATTGCTATTTACCCTTCATAAGGACCCTTTTCATCGAATCCGTTCCGACTAAAGTGGGAGAGACTGGCACCCGCTAGCCACCTTATGCACCAAGTGCATGTCAATCGGTGGAACCTGTCTCACGTAAGAGTACGTAAGGTTGGTCCGGCCGCTTCATCCCACAATACCGTCGAAACAAGATTGGACTAGTAACGGTAAGCATATTGAACAAAATCAACGCCCACAACTACTTTGTGTTCTACTCGTGCAAAGAATCTACACAATAGACCTAGCTCATGATGCCACTTTGTTGGGGAACGAGCAGAAATTCAAAACTTTCCCACGTGTCACCAAGATCTATCTATGGAGAAACCAGCAACGAGGGAAGGAGAGTGCATCTACATACCCTTGTAGATCGCTAAGCGGAAGCGCTCAAGAGAATGGGGTTGAAGGAGTCAGACTGTCGTGATCCAAATCACGGAGATCCTAGTGCCGAACGGACGGCACCTCCGCGCTCAACACACGTACAGCCGGTGGACGCCTCCCATGCCTTGATCCAGCAAGGAGAGAGGGAGAAGTTGAGAAGACTCCATCCAGCAGCAGCACGATGGCGTGCTGGTGGTGGAGGAGCATGGCATCCTGCAGGCTTCGCCAAGCACCGCGGAGAGGAGGAGGACTTGGGAGAGGGGAGGGCTGCGCTGAACTTCGCGGTAAGATCCCATCGCCTCCCCACTTTATATAGGGGTGGAGGGCTGGTTTCTTGCCCTCCAAGTCCATTGGGGCGTTGGCCAAGGTGGGAGGAAAGAAATCCCATCATTTCCTTCCCCATCGATTGTTATCCCCCTTTAGGGATCTTGATCTTATCCTTGGGATATGATCTTATTCCTTCTAAGGGGGATCTTGGTGCGCTTGACCAGGGTGTGGGGCCTTGCCCCACTATCCACGTTCATGTGGTCCCCCATGCAGGTGGGCCCCACTCCGAACCTTCTAGAACCTTCCGGTACAATACCGAAAAATCCGAACATTTTCCAGTGGCCAAAATAGGACTTCCCATATATAAATCGTTACCTCCGGACCATTCCGGAACTCCTCGTGACGTCCGGGATCTCATCCGGGACTCCGAACAACATTCGGTAACCACATACAAACTTTCTTTATAACCCTAGCATCATCGAACCTTAAGTGTGTAGACCCTACGGGTTCGGGAGACATGTAGACATGACCAAGACGTTCTCTGGTCAATAACCAGCAGCGGGATCTGGATACCCATGTTGGCTCCCACATGTTCCACGATGATCTCATCGGATGAACCACGATGTCAAGGACTCAATCGATCCCGTATACAATTCCCTTTGTCTAACGGTATTTTACTTGCCCGAGATTCGATCGTCGGTATACCGATACCTTGTTCAATCTCGTTACCGGCAAGTCTCTTTACTCGTTCCGTAACACATCATCCCGTGATCAACCCCTTGGTCACATTGTGCACATTATGATGATGTCCTACCGAGTGGGCCCAGAGATACCTCTCCGTTTACACGGAGTGACAAATCCCAGTCTCGATCCGTGTCAACCCAACAGACACTTTCGGAGATACCTGTAGTGCACCTTTATAGTCACCTAGTTACGTTGTGACGTTTGATACACCCAAAGCACTCCTACGGTATCCGGGAGTTACATGATCTCATGGTCTAAGGAAGAGATACTTGACATTGGAAAAGCTCTAGCAAACGAAATACACGATCTTTGTGCTATGCTTAGGATTGGGTCTTGTCCATCACATCATTCTCCTAATGATGTGATCCCGTTATCAACGATATCCAATGTCCATAGCCAGGAAACCATGACTATCTATTGATCACAACGAGCTAGTCAACTAGAGGCTCACTAGGGACATATTGTGGTCTATGTATTCACACGTGTATTAGGATTTCCGGATAATACAATTATAGCATGAATAAAAGACAATTATCATGAACAAGGAAATATAATAATACTTTTATTATTGCCTCTAGGGCATATTTCCAATAGTATGATGGATCAATGACCGTTCCTTACGCGAATTGCAAATATCATGATCCCATCCTAATATTTGGATACAATTTATATCTTTAATCAATGTGTACAACAGTCTTTTACGTGTAGTTTCGCTCTCCATCGGTGGTCTCTCACACATGCTCACACACTCTCTCCCGAGGTGTCTTTCCCGCACACACACTACTAGGGAAAAGCCTAGCAGCAGCGCGGGTTTGGGCCCTCTCAGTAGCGCGGGTACCGGCGCTACTAATAAGGCGCTACAGCTAACGTATAGCAGTAGCGCGTGTTGACACACGCTACTGCTACACATGAATAGCTGCAGCGCTCTTTAGAAAAGGACGCTACTGGTATTATCTGCAGCGCCATTTAGAGGTAAGCGCTACTGGTAAGTCGGCGCTACTGCTAAATCCCCCCTCGCTACTACTAGTTTTATTAGTTTTTTTCCCTGCAGATTTGTTTTTTATTTGTTTTGCATTTGAATAGGCTTTATACAATAATCTTTAGCATATAATCCACATACGAATGTAATCATAGCATATACATACAATTAGTCTCATCAAATCATGTCATTATCATCCAACACAAAGTGGTCTCTCGTCATCAATCTCGAAAATAGCGATACAAGTCTCGATTACTTGCAAATACATCGTCATCCATCTAAACAATGATATACACGAGAATAGCTATCACTTTGAGTACATGAGTTCAGTATCCTCTCTCGCATTAGCGTGAACCTAAACTAAGTATCTGCGTGTCGCCGAAACCGAAAACCGGTACACCTGGGCCTGACACTCCGGCCACTTGTCGTATATATACTCCTGGCGTAGCACTTCTTCGCCATTTATGATCTATGCACCTGCATCGTCACATGAGTCGATGATATGCAACATATATAGTTGAGCAACACAAAGAGACAGACTTGGCAAAAATAGAAACAACATATCATAAGCATAAATAACAAAGTTCATCGTACCCAAATGACCTAACTAGAGTGATTTTCGCTAGTCGAGGAGGACGGTTTAATTACATCACAAATAAAGTTTCACCGTGCATAACTCAAAGTTTTGTCATAAAAGAAAGTATGGACTAAATGGACACATTGTCATATATTGACAATCACTCCATCATGTCGTGCCATCCATCCAAGTCAGGGAGATAGTCATCGAGCTTTGTGAAAAGCTTCATGTCGAGACGCTGAGAGGCTATCCATGTTCGGACGTCTTCCCACGACATTTGTCCTTCTGCATGGAACATCCCTATTTTTCCGACGACCTCATTCATGATGATTTGGGCAAGTTTGCGCTGGCTGTTATAGAACTCAACTCGAAGTCGATGATCTCGATATCTCCTATGTCCTTTGCCCATTGCAGAATATGGGCATCGCTAGATCTAGGTGCCATGTGAAGGTTCTGGTGATCCCGTCGGTACTCCAGCATGTGGTGTAGGACATAGAATCCATCATTAACAGAATCGTTCGGTTGCTGGATGCAGCAGAAGTCGGTCTTATGGCTGAAGGCGTGCCTGCCGCCCCTTTTCTTCTTGTCCCTAACCTCTCCACCCCTTGCTTGGTAGTAAAACATAGCACTGTCGAGAACATCTTTGATGTGGGTGTAATCCTTTTGTGAATGTTCTTGACGAGTCCAAGTAAAGCGTGGGAGAATCGGGGTAGAGGATGATGAGGACGGCGCGCGCCGGCTGCTGCATAAAATAAGTACACCTCAAATTAATTAGCCTCCACCGTGCAAATGAATTATTGAAATCGAAGGAAGGATAGCAGCGCAGATGACTTACACGGGATGATAAGGCACGAGAATCGCCTCCTTGTCCTTATTGGCGAGCATGAAACTGACGATGTAATCCCTCGCGTAATCACGATGCTGTGCACAGACTCCCAAGAAGGCCTCGTGCATGTAGTACGGGTCAGCGACATAGATATGAGCTATCTGCTCAACCCCAATGATGTAGCTCATGTGCAAGGCATAAAGGCGGACAAAAGTAAAATCCAGCTTCTTCACATGAAACATGTCGAATATGTAATCGAATCGGAGGAAGAACTTATCCGCGGGGAAGCCCTTGACGTACGACATTTGCTGCGGAATGTTAACCACGTAGAGTGGGTATCCTGGATCTTTTGAGGCGATGAGGCCTTTCTCTACCCGCAACACATCGTCATGAAGTCTCCTTAGATCGCCGAATCTGGCCCGTAGCACTGTTTCAGGTAGGATTGGTTTACCGGGGATATGCCATTTATCCGCATCGGGGATATCTACACGGTCCCGAAGCCGAGGCTGCTGAGGCGGCTGGATCATAGAATCAGCTTTTTTGCCTTTCCTCGCTCTCTTCCTAGGCTTCTTTACCACCGGATGGTCGTCAATAACACGTTGAGACGGCAATTCAGGCACCGACTCATGATGCTCAAACCCTGAGGAGGCGCCAGTATAGACATACTGTTCAGCACCATCGTCATCCTCATTCTCATCCATGGCGATGTCATCAGCCTCTAATGGAGCCACCTGCTTACCCCGTCCCCTATCACCCAACCCGACACCCGACGCTAATTGGGTAGGTGGGGTGTTGATGTTCATACCTTGCTGAGGCTGCGTGCTCGTGGGTGTGCTCCCGGCCGCCTCCAGACGAAGTAGACTCTTTGGCCACAACAGGACCCACCCATTGCAACAATCACCAAGCCGCCGCGGGGTCTCGTCGTCATCCCCCACTAGTATTAGAGGAGGCAAATTCTCGTGGCCCGGTTTGACACTGGCCACGGAAACCTTGAAGACGTTCGGGGGGATCGACTAGCTGTGGAATAATGTTTCCTTCGGCTCCATTATCGTCCCCTTCCCCACATCCACCTTCTGTTCGCCGATGGTGTACAATATGGTGCACGGGGTTTCGTCGGCCTGCAAATAAAAGTCTGCGACGTGAGACATCCGAAAGGCAACGAAAACGGGAGATTATACATTTATATTGAAGGGGCCGGTGTGGAAGATACCGTGAGGGCGTCGAGCTCAGCCAAAGAGGAGGCAGCACCGAGCACGTCCGATGCGGCAGCCGATGCGGGAGCCAGTGCGGGAGCAGGTGCGGGAGCCGGTGCGGGAGCATGTGCTGCCAAGAAGTCAGCAAGGGGAAAGTCCTCTGCATTGTTTTTGGAATTTCCCTTGTCCAAGTGTGAATGCCCGTCACCAAGAAAGTAGATATATCTGCAATCGCCTATTTTGCGGCAGCTACCGCTGTTGCGACTGTCTGAGATGATTTCTTCTCAACCGCAATCTCAACCTTCTTGTCGATGCTTTCTTCGGTTAACCTCCGTCTTTCCTTTTTCTCCTCCGTGGTCTCACGGTAGTACTTCTTCCACGTGGCGCCGTCTCCGACACCGTGCACGCGTCCATACGATGGTCGAGTATCCACCGGTTGTCGTTTCAATATGTTCAACGCCCGGTTGAATGGAGTGTCCCACTTGGGCCTCCCCAATGCCTCAGACGGCGAGTCGCTTTCGGCCGCAATCCGGTGTTGCTCCCTCTGCAAAAGAAACAAGGATCGTTTACAAATATGACTAACGTGTGCAGTCGAATTGATCAGAAACTAAAATTACCAGCAGTCTCATGAACTCCGTAATGACCGGTGTTGTCTCATAAACCTTCTTCAGTGGGTCCCAACGGTGGCGGGCCCTCAGGACGTCACGCTCCTGCGGGACGGTGAAATCCGCCAAGGGGTCTGGGATGCCCAGACTCGCGGCTTCCGCGTCCTCCTTGGCCCATTTGGACCTCTTTCCGCCGTAACCACGGCTTCCGAGGTGGTGGGTCCCAATGTTCCTCTTTTGAAGCCCCTTCATGTACTTAGACTTTTCTTTGGCAGCTTCGGCCTCGCAAGCCTCCTTGAATATTTGAAACTGCTCTTCCGTGATTGTCGGACTATCCTTTACAATCTCGAAGTAGGGTTCCCCGTCGTTGATCTTTGCTTTCACTCGATTTTTCCAGGCGGCCAACGCGTTGCTAAACTTGGTCATGGCGTGTTTGTTTATCTTCTTCATTGCCGGGTCATTGTCTGGATCTTCATAATCCTTCTCATTCCGGCCCGGGAACAAGAATATCTGGTGAAACTTCTTTAGGAGGGAGCTCCTTTTATTTTCTATCTTCTTTAGATTCTCATCGTTGATGGTGGTGGTTGTCCGTATGATGCAGCCTATTTGATTGCCGTAGCACGCGCGCGCTTCCTCGGGCGCCTTTGGCTCAAAATTGCCGTTGTCCACCTCCGTGACCACCAGTCTAGTAGTCCTGAGTTTGTTAGGAACCCGTTGCCTCTTCGCTTCGGTTCTACACCGCTCCGCTCCCGAGGCAGCACCGGTCTCAGCGCCGGTCTTGATGCCGTCTGAATCTCAGCGCCGGTGTCGGCCTCAAGACCGGTCTGCGTGACGGTCTCAGACCGGTCTGCGTGTTGGTCTCGATCCCGATGCGGGCCAGCAACAACATCTGTTGATCGTCGGTAAATCTAAAAATTAAATCGCTGCCCGGTAGACGCCGCCGCAATCACCGTAACCCTGTCCTTCATCGTTGCTAGCCATGTTTCCTATGATTAAATCTAGTCAATTAATTCTAGACCTAATAAAATGAATAATGACATAAAAAGGACTATTGTTTTGCAGGAATGTTGACTCCTTCTTGGTGCGGCAAATCCGGGCACTCAATATGTCCTAGTTTAGCACAAGTCATGCCGAAATTCACGGAAATTTCGCATGACCTTTGCTAAAAGTGGACAAATCGAGAACCTGAAATTTGCCGGAACAGAAATGAATCAACATTCCGGCAAAACATAGGCCACTCAGCATCATTCCCTGGAAACAACAAAGCCACCACTTGGGCACAATCAAACAACTTCAATGAAATGATATAACATGACCACTTCAATGAAAAAAAAAATTTGCCTAAATTCTTTTCCTTGAAAAATAGTGGTCTTTTGAAAAATCAAAAACCTTTGCCAATCTACTTAACCTAGCTTCTTAATCCAACAAACCTAATTAACCTACCTATTTAACCTAGTTAGTTAATCTAGTTTAGCTAGATAATTAACCCTAATTAAACTAGTTAACGCAGCTAGTTCTCTGTCAAAGCCTAAAATAAATTTTTGCACTAATTAACATGGATAATTAACCTAATTAAACTAGTTAACCTGACTAGTTCTCTGTCAAAGCCCTAACTAAGTTTTTGCACTAACCTAGATAATTAACCTAATTAAACTAGTTAACCTAACTACTTCTCTGTCAATGCCCTAACTAAATTTTTGCCCTAACCTAGATAATTAACCTAATTAAACTGGCTAACCTATGCATGAGAGAGAGAGAGGAGGGTGGGGCTTCAGATGATGGCTCGGTGGTGGCGACGGAGGCAATGTGTTGGCTAGGAGGCAGGCGTCTCCGTGACGGCGAGGGAGGCAGGGCGTCTCCGTGACGGCGAGAATGTGGCGCCAACGGCGGCTCGGTGGCGTTGACGAGGCAGCGGCTCGCGTGGCGTTGGGGCGGCTCGATGTCGTCGACGCGCGCACGCTCTCGTGTCGTCGAGGCGGGCGAAGTGTGGGGCGAGGAATCGGGAGACGGCGGCGCGACGGGTGGGTTTGAGGATTTGGGGAAGTGGTGGCGGGGAAACGGTTTTTGGCTAAGTCAAACTTAGCGGTAGCGTTGCAAGCAAAAGCGCTATAGCTAAGTTAGCTATAGCGCTTTCCTCAAAACGCGCTGCTGCTATAGCTAATTTCCTATTCTGTTTCTATAGCGGGGGTCTAGGGCACGCGCTGCAGCTACGTTAGCTAAAGCGCCTCTTACAAACAAACGCTGCTGCTATGCCTTCCTCCGATTTTTCGCTTTTTCGTTTATTTTGCTTTACATTTTATTTTTCCTTTCTCCTTTTTCTATTTCCTTCATTTTCATTTAAATTTCTATTTGTTTATCATCTTATTTTATCCCGTTAGTAGTAGCGCTCTTCTCTGGAAACGCGCTGCTAACTGTGTTCTAGCAGTAGTGCGTTTCTGTTAAGCTCGCTACTGCTATGCGTAGCCTAGCATTCTGCCAATGGGAATATTAGTAGTAGCGCTTTCTTTACAACAGGCGCTACTGCTAAGATTGTGTCTATAGCGCGGTTTTTAATTGCTCGCTACTGCTATATAGCACTAGCGCAGTTTTTTGACCCGCGCTGTTGCTATATTTCTGTGTATAAGGATTTCCTTAGTAGTGACATGCTCTAGATATTACCCTCCCTCCCTCTTGTAACCATTTACTACTGTTTTCACTAACCTTTATCGGAAGCACTCTTCCTCTCGCAAGCATACACACGCACAATCCCCATCGACCCTTTCTATATACATGTACCTGCCTATGTGTCTCATGTACGCACATTATCTTTAGGTCTGTCTCTCACGCATTGTCTCACACCTCTCTTCCTAATCGACGAGTATGATTCTAGCAGAGCATTCTGTAGGATGCCCCTTAAAGTTAGGTTGGATGAATAGTAATATCAGAGATAAAGGGGTTATCTTAGTCCGAGAACCTAGGGCTACAAATCCTAGCTGGCTTTGTCAGTGGACACAGAGTCCTTCACAATTCTTCTATCTTTGTCTTGTACGACTAGTCATCCACGGGTCTTCCTAAATGCGTCACGGGCCGACCAATGTGGCGCAGGACGGAACCGAACGAAGGGCCTCACCTCGACCCATCGGACCTCACGCGGTGACACACCCTCTGCCCCCATGTCTCATTATCTTCTCACATCCACACATACCAACACAAACACCACACACACACAAAAAATTTCTCTTGGTGCCTCTATCCCCTCCCCCCTTGCATATACACACTCAAGGGAAGGGAATCTCTCGTCATGACGTCATATTCGTCTCTCTCTCTCTCTCTCTAGACCACTCTCATTTCTCGTGCTATCTCTCCTACGCCCCCCCCCCACCGCCGGCCCCTCTATCCATGCCTCTCTCGAATACGTAATACACACACATACCTCTCTAGGCCCCGCCAAATGCATCAACTACACATTCACACATATTACATCACGTACCCCATTGATCTAAAAAGCCCTTTCTTCACGTTAATTCCGCATACAACATTCCTTTTGAATAAAGTGTGGCCAACAAATTATTTTAGAGTTTCTACATATATACAACATTACAAAGTTATATGGAGGAGTACAAACGCTAGTTTGCATTGCATGGTGCCCACAATGATATTTATTCCGCACTGTGAATTTGTATATTTTTATACTATAGACAAAGTTAGTCATAATAAAGAGAAACGAAGAGCATTTCTCTCCATCGCATAGCCCCCCTGCACGCCCCTTTCACGTATGCACACAAACTATCTCCAGGTCCTCTAAAAGTAAGCCCCTAGCACATTCACGCATGTTTCATCTTTCTCTCGCGATATATACAATGACGATCATTGTATTTGAAGCGAAAGCACGATACGCACATTGGACTTCAGAATCCACTCATTACGGTGACCATTTACGTTTAGTGGTTATTATACAGTCTCGGGCTCACCGTACAACTCTGTATTTGCTCGAGACATGACTAGTTGACCAGTTAAACGCTCCACGTGGCACCTCTAGTGTTGCATCACATTATCTTACTACCATGGTGCCCACATGTCGGCTTGTATCTACTCTACAACTACACTCTTATAAAATACACTCTTATATAAAACAGAGTTGGTGATGATTGTGTGCCTGCCATCCTGCAATATAGAGCGTCCGATTTATATCTGACGGATAGGAAAGAAACTATGGAAATTTTGCAAAAAGGTACCCACACACCTCTCCAAATTTACAAATAAGGCCTTCCCTCGTTCATCCTTTTCTCTCACAAGATAAACTAGTCATACAAATGCATCTTGATGTTACGTGCAACGCACGGGCATCTTGCTAGTAAGAATGAAAACAAACGACAACAAATATATTTGGACGGTGGTTCGAAGTCATGACCGCGGGCACAGCGGACAAGGTGGCCTTGTATTGGTATGCTGAGCCGTCTGTTTTAACACACATGAGCTGGTGTGGTGATTATACACACACGCACGCATGCACACGAACTGCATGCACGCAACACTCACACAAACACATGCACCCACGCACGCACGCAACACTCACACGTACACACGCAGCCAAGCACGCACGCAACACTCACACGCACACACGCACGCATGCATGCACACACCAGTACACCACACGACCAACACATAATCTCAGGCTCAAATGCTCAACCTACACGTGCATGCGCACACATCCGGCCCTGACAGACACATACATAACTAGGTGATTCCCGCGCATGGGTTGGAGTCCTGTCGCGCCTGCGTAAATTTGTGTTTAGCTGACCTTTTCCCTATGCGAACTGACAGGTGGGACCCACAAGGAACGTGGTCAATTTAACTAGTCAACATGGCGCCACACAGACTATTTGGCTGGTCAACAGCGTGCAATCGAATGCTGAACCGTGAGCAAGTGACCGTATAATCACCGCAAAACGTATATAGTGACCGTAATCAGCTTATTCTGAAGTTCGGTGACCGTATTACACTTTTCTCTCTGCAGGCCCTCCAAAACTACATCTCTACACGTTCTCGCATGTTACATCTAACAACTATGCAATACAACACTACTACTACACTCTAACACAATAAATCATATTTGTTTTTAGTTTTTACTAGATATCATATTGTTACTTGATTACTAAGTTTGCATACATTAAAATTGCCTTTGAAATGTATGGCCAGTATCATCTACCGCGCGGGAAAAATCCCGCCCTTTCCTGTTTAATCGTGTTTGTATCGATGGATTGTGCGAAACAACAAAATTATAGTACTATACAGTACAAGTGACTGTTCACTGGGTCGTCGTGTCGTGTACTCCTCCGTTGTAAGAGTGGAGCGCTCGCTTTCATAAATCTTCTAGTCCCTTTCGCCGACATGTGGGACATCAAGCTACCGGGTCCACGTGTCATACCGGAATATAGTGCAGAGCAGCCAGCGTGAAGCACCCCAGTCATGGCGCTGGCGTAGTAATGAGCAATGATGCATCAAATCACAAAGCTGCACCTTTCCCGTAGTGAAGTTGGAGGGACGAAGTAATAATGCTAAAAAAAGAAGTTGGAGGGACGAAGCAACCATCATTTCACTTGTTGCTGAATCCGCTTCTCCCTCATCTTCTTCAACTTAATCACGTGTTGCTTCGGCCGTTGTTTTGCCTCATGTGGGACGCGGATCGGCTTGATAAAGCACTGACACATGGGACCACATGTTAGCAAACCGCCAGGACAACGTCCTGTAAAAATAAGAAACCTTCCCCGCCATCCGCGCGGCAAAATCAGCTCCTTTTTGCTAATCTTGATTCTATAATTCTTTAGATCAATATAATTGAGATTTGTATAGATAGCACACAGGAGCAAAACCAAGTGGTATGGTTAAGGGCATCCCACAATGTGTAGCCAAATGTGAAAATAGCTTTTGGCATCGTGGGAACCATTGTGGACGGTGTTGCCAAAGCTAAAAAGATGGAACCGAAGCTCCCTGATTGATTGATTGAAGGAATAGAAAAATGCAACGTCTCTCCTCTTTCTCCCATGCTTGGACGCATGTAGTATAGTATAGAGCATAGAGTCGACTCCCTGTCCCTTCTATCACAAATCACAAAGCAGTGAGGCGTCAAATCACAAAAGCACGGACGAAGCAACTATCATTTCACTCTTCGCTGACTCTGCTTCTCCATCGTCTTCTTCGAGAAACCATCTCACCGCACTAAGCTGCACGGACGACGCTACCGTGTACTAGTAGTACTAGTAGAAGGTACGTGCTATGCGCGTGTTTTTCACTTCTTCTTTTTTTGCGAAAAAGTGAGCTCATCATTTAAGTTGTTGGATTTTGAGAAAGGATTGTCAAGGTGCTGCATTTGGAATTCGGTGGATACAAATGACCACGAGTGCTTTGATTTGTAAAACCTTAATGTCTTTTATTTTAAGACGAAGGGAGTGTTCACCCATCGATTTGACAAATGTTAGTTGTTCAATGAGTCATTATTTGCTAGATATTCTAGACCTCCCGTCATTGAGCAATGAAGTTCAAAACAGCCACAGAAGATCCAAAATAGCAGACTTTAATTTGCACCAGCACGTGTGGTGTGTGGTAGCATTCTGTGTCGTGAGTGTTCCAGAAAGATCGTGGAGTCATGTTGGCGCGTGTTTGTACAGAGCGAATCCAGGAAACATGAAACATTAGATCACTTGGGTGTGGTACTGATAAACGGTGGATATTCAACTTCTAGAACAAATCAATGGCTCACAGTTGCTCAAGAATCTTGATGGATAGCTAGTACGAATTCAAAAATTTGTGTACTATAGGACTAGTAGAGACTAGTACATTTACGCGTCCTTTGGTTCAACGGACTTCCTGGATGCCAATAAGGTGGTTGTCTCGGCTTGCAGGCGGCACTTGCGAATGACTTACCGTGGTCTCCCTCAAGGCCTCAATGGTGTTCTCCGTCAAATGCACTTCGCCAAACCACAACGTTCGAGATATCGTCGACGTCAGTGCAATGGGTAAGAAAGTCAAATATAGTTACTACCTCCATTTTTTTCTACAAAAGGCCAGTATATCAAAATTACAATTTGCAAAAGGCCACTAACACTAATCAAGGCAAAATTGATGGGGTTTGCCTCGTACTAGCAACCAAGGACATTAATATTCCCTGCATGCATGCGGAAGTGAGAAGGTTGGTTTGCATGGCGCTGCATTAATCAAGCGATGAGGAGTGAGATGGTTAGGTCTTTGGTCTTTGAAGAAAAAATACGCATTAATTGACACGTAAAACGAGGATTTGTATGTATTAAATCCCGTGAAGAAAAACCCCGCCTTTCTTTTTTAACACTAGTACTCCTAGTACGTACGTACTTATCTTGTTTGGGTCTAGGCCTTGCATTGCCATACTTCGCCACACATTTTTGCCAAGCTTGCCTAAAGTTTTCAAACTGAGAAGGAGGTACACTTGCGCACGGCTGTCGCGGTCGCACGGCACCCTCACACGGTCGCTCCTCCACGCCGCGGTCGCACCGCACCCTCACACAGTCCCTCTTGCACGCCGCAAACCCAACCAAGGGAACGCACCCTCATTGACACGTGCTGTCGCATGTGAACAAACCAAACTCAGTCATCCTACTGCTGACACATAATTTTCGTTCATAGAGTATGTTTATCCAACCGCATGTTGGGGAGTATCCGTAGGGCCCGTGCGGTGGTCTGTTGGGGAAGAAGAAGAGGTGAGGAAGAAGGGTTAGGAGACGTAGGATATTCATCCAACTGCCTGAAATGGTAGACTAACCCAAGTCAGGTGACTTGCATAACAAATATATGTTTTTACACAGCAAAAGATCCATAAAAACAACAACATAAAGAAAAACTATCACTGCTCGCGGAATGAGACGGCTTGTCGTCTTTGGCTGCCGACGCGAACCAGCCGTAGCTGCCGACGTGTGTCTCTGCACCGTGGTTGTCCTCGGCCTCCAGCTACTCGTTCACGCGGAGCGTGCGGGCGCTCTGCACGGACGAGAGCACAGCCCGGTTTAAGTCGAGGACGTCCGGTTCCGCCTGCAGGAGGGCCTCGATGGCAGCGGCATCCGCACGCTCCGCATCGAGTCGAGCCTCCACCCGGTTCAAGTCCAGAACATCCGGTTTCGCCTGCAGGAGGGTGTCGATGAGAGCGGCATCCGCGCGCTCCGCGTCGAGTCGAGCCTCTGCCGCCCGATTCAAGTCCAGGACGTCTGGTTCCGCCTGCAGGAGGGCCTCGATGGCAGTGGCATCCGCTTGCTCCGCCTCAAGTTGAGCCTCCGCCGCCTGGTTCACATCCACGAAATCCGGTTCCGCCTAGAGGAGAGCCTCGATGGCAGCGGCATGCGCGCGCTCCGCGTCGAGTTGATCCTCTGCCTCCTGGTCCTCCTTTAGTATTGGCATGTTGAACCGCTGGTCCGCCTGCACCATGGGGGACTCGGACGCCGGCACGAAGTCGACGTCCATCGTCTCATACCCATCAGGGGCCTTCTGCGCCGCGACCTCCGCCATGAACATTGGATCGGCTTCCTCCTCCTCGTAGCTTGGCTCCAGAGAACTTGGGATTGGCCCGCCGAAAAGCGAGCTTGGGAAGAAGGTCTGTGGCTCCGACCGCCACCGGAATTTCTGCACGGCGCTCCGGCGTCAGCATCTTGTAGTAAGTGATCTTGCAGCACACCATGGCTTTCCGGCGAACAAGGGGACGCTTGACGCGGGCTAGGGGATTGAAAGGTGGGGGAATGGGCTGGAGCTTACGTGTGATTTTAGGGCAGTGGCTGGCGTAGGCCGAGCAGCGAAGGTTCTGGTGTGAATAGTGGTTCCGGTGACGACCGGTCAATCGGTTTTGACTGTACATCGCTCTTGTCGCGTTCGCGTTGCAGCCCGGCACGCTAGACCCTCCACGTAGCTCACCGAATGGAACGCGCTTCGTCTTGCACTTTCCTCGCTTGTGGGACCGCAGTTGAGAGCAAACCGACATCCCTCCCCCTCCCCCGCCCGCGTCATTTATTATACTACCACTCCCTCCGTTTTATGTGGAGTAAATAAAAATAGAGGGAGTATACTACGGCCGAACCCATTGAGTAACCGACATGCGGGGCCTAGAAAGCATGGGGTCCGCCTGTAAGTGACCAAAAGGGAGGGTAAGGCAGGGATACCTACGTTAGAGGATCCACTTCCAGTACTACTCCCTTCTTCCATTTACTATATAGGGCCTAATGCGTTTTTCCAGGCTAACTTTGACCAAATGTTAGAGTAATAATATATGACATGCAACTTTCACAAAGCATACGGTCAAATTCGTATGTGAAAGGAGTTTCCAATGATATAATTTTCACTTTATACATCTCATGTACTATTAATTTTGTCAATAGTCAAATGCGGTTTTAAAAACGCATTAGAGCATGGTCATTAATATAGCCAGTCAATGTCTATGAGGGACTGCCATGTCATCTATAGCCATCATCTATTATATGCACTCATACGGTAGTGTGGGCTATAAGGTTGGCTATTTCCCGCAAAAAAATTTAAGGTTGGCTATTGTATTAGTACTTTTTTCTATCAAATGACTAGAGTGTATTGCAAAGGTTTCAGCAGACGAATTCGTTTAATGAAGTTGCACAACAAGATGATGCTTACACTGATCCTGATGTACAAGATAACACAGATGTTCCTAATATCTTTGAGAACCATCACGTCAATGACGCCGGCGAGAAGATTGCATATCGTGCTGTGGGTATACAAGAGTTGATGAAGAAGAAGCCAACGTTCGAGGACGTTGAGGACAAAGAAGAAGATGAAACCGTGGGGAATTACGATTCAGACAGATACACATGGTGAAGATGTTGACGCTGCTGCTGCGGATGTTGATTATATTACTTTTGTCATATTTGCCTGTCAGAAGACGTTTTTTAACTACTATGTGAAACTGTGTTTGCTATGACAACTGAAACTTGATGAACATGTTGTTTAGTATTTTGCTGTGAGAACATCACTTGTTATGTATGCTAATTTGTGTTTGGTGATTGTATGACGACTAAAACATGATGACATTGTTGTTTAGTTGTACTCATATTTGGCTGTGAAACTTGAATTTGATGACATAGTTTGTTGTTGGACTGCAATTTGCTCGACGTCTTCGAATGAGAACAAAGCTGACCCAATAGGGCCTCTGCTATTTATTTATTTATGAGCAAAAGGGGATACCCCCTAATTTTTGTTAATAGAAATCATTAGATGTTCACAACACTACGCCCAGCCCGCTACACAGGTTTCATTCATTACTAGTTTCAACAAAGTGCTCATGTCATAGCCACTGAATACATCGCAAGTGCTACATACACTGCAAATAAAGAGACAATCATCCTACAGAGCACATCGATTTTGCCCATTATCTTCACAAGTTTTTTCATCTCCTCATTGCTGTCAAGGCCGTTCAGCAGATGTTGCTTGGCCATGATCAGAGGAACTGCATCTTTAACCTTCTGCTCTGCATCTTCCTCTTCTGCCGTTCCTTCAGTTACTTGTCCAACACCCCAACCTGCTGGTATTGGGATACCTCGGCTAACCAAATAATCAGCGTAGTTGCATCCCCCCACATCAGCAACTTCCCAGAAATATAAATCACACGAATCTTCCCTTTTCTGCACGAATCAAATTAGAAGGTCATCAACCAAACTATTAAAAAAATTAGCAACAGAAAGCAGCTAAACAACACTTAAACATATTATTACCCCATGATTCGGGCATTTGTAGAAGACTCGGACAGGGTTGAGGATTGTGGTTCAGACGCGATGGATGACTCTGCATGATTTGCAGCAGTGGCACCATACCAACGGTAGCGGGTTGCGATGAGCAATCAGCTATTGTGCACGTGCCGGCGGGGGTGTGATGAGACCCACATGCAATGGTACGGGTGGCGACTTGGCGCATATCTGGTTGTTGCCTGCTAAAGAGTAGGTGGACGAGCAGCCAGCGGACATGGTTGCTGCGGCCAGAGCTTCTGATGCTACGTAGTGTAATTAAGTAGAGAAGACGAGAAGCGAACGTTGAATTTGTCAGTTTCATTACTTGCAGAGTAGCATAGCACCATATATAGTCATAGTCTAGGTTTGGATTTGAACCAGCTACAGGAGCACGTCTCTCTTTTTTCTAAAACTCGGCAATGTCTCTTTACTGGTACACTAGCTTGTTCTGGACACCTTCCCAAGTCTTTGATTTTCATTCCCTTCTTTTTTGCGAGGAAGGAAGGAGGACAAAATTGAGAGTTCGTGGGACTCGAACCCAAGACCTCTCGGTTGAAAACCAAGGGTGCTAGTCACTTATGTGGCGAACGTTCCCTGGGAGGAGGACAGCAGACGAACGCATTTTCCTTGCAGTTTTAGTTGCGACACAAGATCGGACGGTCGCAGTTTCGAGAATGTTATCTGGCCAACGAGCCCAGTTTTTCTTTTCTTCCTATATATAAAAATGTATGCTACTTGGTGTCGGCTTATTCAACAAAAGATTATGCCAACCTTGACCGTTGGATTGACATTCAACGTCTGTCGTATTTCTTCAGTCTCTTCTTCCTCGAGCCGCCAAAGCCAAACTAGCGCCGGCGGGACCGCCTGCTCCTGCCTCCCATGGCTGGCTGTGCTGCCGCGCACACATGGTGGCCACATCGCACCCTAAAACTCTGCGCATCTTCCCCGGCTCCTGTTCGTTCCCATCCGAGGCCTCACCATCGTCCTCCGCCTTGGTTCGCTCGCCGTGGCGCCGCCCTCCGGTGTTGTCAACATGGTCAACAACCGAGAGGAATAAGGAGATGATTGTACATGGTGAGGATGACAGTAGGGACCCAGCAGCGCGCGCAGTAATTTTGTTTTTTCGGGAAGGAGAACGGTATCAACCAGGTTCTGCGGGACCCGTGGCCCGTCTAGCCTAGGCTTTTATTTCATATGTTTAGCACATGACCAGCCCAGTTTGTTTTTTTTTCCTTTCTGAAAATGGCTAGCCAGCTATTTTGTTTTTTGCAGAATAACCAACGTAGGCCTACTTGCTTTTCTAAGCCCTGCTGGGCTGGAGATCTTTAAAGACGAGGAGGGATGCATTTTACCCAGAAAAATGGGCTATAAGTAATAAAAAATGGCCTATAAATAATAATAAATGGGCTGTAAAATGAAAAAATACAGCAAACAGGCAGTTAGTTCCAAAATATTGTTTTCTTTCGGATTTTGATATTTTAAATTTCATTGTTTTTGTGCGGGTAAAATTTCATTGAATTTAAATTATGGTATATTTAGATTTAAAATTAATTTGAATCTAGCTAGAAATTTCGGGCTGTATGCTGTTTGGGATAGATTTGGAGGCTGACTTATGGGTCTACTAGGTTGACGTGTACTTTGGCTTTGTCAACTTAGTCCACAAACAATTCTAGCAGCAGTGACCGTTGGATGTTAATCCAACGGCCGTGCTGCTTATTCAATATCTGATCTTCTTGCTCCAGCCAGCGAAACCAGTGCCGGTGGGACTGCCTGCTCCCGCCTCCTGTGGCCGGCTGTACTGCCGCACAGGACACACCGCCCCACCCTACTTCATTGCTGGCCAGGCCATTCCTCTACTCAACCACACCTCCTGTTATTTTCCGGTGACGGCAGCCGGACCAGTAAACCCTCGTACTCCCCACCGCATGGGCAACCATTGCCGAGTCTTCCCCGGCTCTGTGTCGTTCCCTTCCTAGGCCTCGCCGTCGTCCACCGCCATGGTGCTCTCGGCGCGGCCTGGTCAACGTGGTCAACGAACGACATCCATCGGACATGGACTATACGTGGAGAGGCTGGCAGCTGGGTCCACGGCCGCACAAAAGGAAATTCCTCCTTATTACGCGCAAAATAATGATTCCTCCACCTGACAGCTGGGACCCACCGGAAGGGCCTCTGTATTTCGCGAAAAAAAAGTTCCCCCACTGACAAGTCGGACCCACCAGCTATATCTTCGCACGCAAGGAAGTGCCTCCTTATTACGCACAAAAATACGAATACCCCCTGCTAGCTGGGACCCACCATAGTGGGAGGATGGCTTGTGGGCCAACTAAGTTGACGGGGATGGAGGGCTTTGTCAACTTAATCAATATGAATGATTCTAGTTCGATTGACCGTACGATGTCCATCCAACGGCCGTAGTGCTTCTTCAACCTCTGGTCTTCTTGCTCCAGCCGCCCAAACTAGCGCCGATCGTGCCGCGTGCTCCTGCTTCCCGTGGCCGGCTGTGATGTTGCGGAGGCGTCACCTCCCCCTACTACTCCCACCGCTGGCCAGGCCATCCCTCTACTCACCCACACCCCCTGTTATTCTGTGACGACGGCAGCCTCACCCTCGTACTCCTGTTCGCGTGGGCATCCACTGCTGCGTCTTCCCCGGCTCCACATCGTCCCCTTCCTAGGCCTCGCCGTCGTCCACCGCCGTGGTGCTCTCGGCGCGGCTCGGTCAATGTGGTCTGCGACCGACTTCCATCGGAAGAGTACTGTGCATGGAGATGCTAACAGCTGGGTCCACAACGGCTGCAGGGAAGTGCCTCCTTATTACGCGCAAAATAATTATTCCTCCACCTGACAGCAGGGACCCACCGGACGGGCCACCAGTATTTCACGAAAAAAACGTTTCCCCCTGACTACTGGGACCCACCAGCTACATCTTCGCACGCAAGGAAGTGCGTCCAAAAAAAAACGATTCGCCCACCTGACTGCTGGGACCCACCAGCTACATCTTCGCACGCAAGAAAGTGCCTGACAGTCGGAACCCACCTGGTCGAAGCGTACATAGCGTTGTCATTCTGGTCGCGAACATGTACGTACATACTGGTCGATGTAGAGGCGCGCACATGTCGTAGTAGAGGCGCGCACGTGTCGTAGTAGAGGCGCTCACATAGCATGTACACGTACGTACAACGACCAGGGTGCAAGAAAGAAAATACATCCACGTACGTACATACGGGCGGGGTCTCGAACGCCTACTCGTGCATACGTACGGCCAGGGCTCGTGTACATGGCTGGGTCGGAACGGAGAAACTGCGTCGTCGTCGTGTTCATGGGGAGGCAACGGAATGCGTCGTGTTCATCGGGAGGCAACGAAATGCGTCATGTTCATCGGGAGGCAACGGAACGCGTGGGAGCCAACCGGCTTGGATGGAACAGGCGATGGAAACGAGGCCTGGCGTACCGCAGAACGGAGGAAACGGCCTTGTGTTCGACCGGCCACGTTCGAAATGGGATCCTTGTCATCGGGAGGGGTCTTGCGTACCGCCAAACAGAGGAAACGGACTTGTGTTGGACCTCCTACGGTCGAAACGGCGTCCTGTTGATCGGGAGGGGTGTGGCGTACCGCAAAACGGACGAAACGGACTTGTGTTGGAGCGCTACGGTCGAAACGGGGGTCCTGTTCATCGGGAGGGGTGTTGCGTACCGCAAAACGAGACTCCACGGATACCTGTTCATCTCCACCGCTGACCTCCTCCAGCCTCCACAGATACCGCTCATCCACCGTCGACCTCCTCCGGCCTCAACGGGCTCCTGCTCATCCACGGGCTCCTCGTTTATCCAGCCTCCACGCGCGCTTACTCCACGGCCATCGCTCAACCACCCGCTTCCACGGGCTCTGCTCAACCACCCTCCACGGGCTACTGTTCATCCACCCCTCCACCGTCTACTGTTCATCCAGACCTCCACGGGGTCATCCTGTGCATCCAGCCCTGCACGGGGGTCCTGTTCATCCAGCCCAAACCGGCTCGATCGATCGGGGTCCTGTTCATCCAGAGGCAATGCCACGGTGTTCTGTTCATCCACCCCCACCGCTCACTGTTCATCCAACCCCCCCTCCCCCCTCCCCCGCAACACTCACTGTTCATCTAGAGGCAACATCGATCGGCTTCAGTTAGCAGCAGTAGTGAAGGAATCGCTCGATTGGGTTCAGTTAACATCCATCGATCGATCGCTCGGGTTCAGTTAGGCGACGCCTCGCTTGGGTTCAGTTAGAGCCCAACACCTCGCACACACGTGCGTACGTGTATGAGAGAAGCGCGCATCGCTCGGCCCCCGACCACCCACCGTAACCGGGAACCCCGACATTTTCCTCGCCATCGCTTCTACCACGGTTTTTTCCGTCATGGACGGCCCAAAGAATGTCATGCAGCTGCGTCTCCGGCCCGCCCAAGATGAAAAGCTCATTTTCTGTCATGATTTTTTGTCATAGAAGTAGGAGCCCACCACATCGATGATGATACCGGGTTTTGTCACAATTATCGTCATAGAACTGTCACAAGTATGATAGAAAAAAAATTCGTTCGGCCCAAAATGTCACGGATGTGTCTTTTTTTTGTAGTGAGAGCTATTTCATTATAGTAATACTCTTCCTTGATTTTCACAATGAGGGACTCTCGACCGGTAGTCTTGGTTTCATTCATGTAACATTGATGCAATTCATACATTCTAGTTGAGAGCTTCTTGACCTCCTGAGGCTCGACCAAAGGTTGGCCGCAGACATATTTCCGTTTTACTTCCTGCTCCGTAATCCCAGGTATGGGCTCGAGCTCTAGGAGTTGTTCCACAGTGACACCGTCCTCTTCAGCCATCCTTCTATGAGCATGGGTTATTACCGGCAGATCAGCGCCAATACTCACATGTGTTGATGGTACAATGAGCGGGGGGATCGATTGCACCGCCTGTTCTCCCAGCTGGGGAACAGTTTTCCCGCTTTTTTGGCAGCTCCTTGGCTTGAGCTTGAGCTCGACTCCTTTTTCTGTGCTTGAAATGACTTCTTGATTTGGCGCTCATAGTCAGAGTCAACATGCGGGGGAGCTGGTACTCTAGCCATACGAATGAACTGGTCAACGATATGGTCAGGTACAATCTTCTTTGGTGGCGGTGGCGGTTTCGGTCCAAAATGGGCCTCCACTTGGGCTCGCACTTCAGCTTCTATTTCCTACTCAGTCAGGTCGTAAGGCCAACGAGGAAGAGGCTTGATGCTTGGACCATATAGGAATCTCTTGCCTCCTGTACTTGTACCGCTAGCCGCCGGAGCTGCGGCGGCTCTCTTCTACTGTTGCTTAGCGGCGAAGATGGCTGATGCGGTGCCTGACGACTTGGAGGAGGAGGACTGGGCTGATGCAGTGCCGAACTTGGAGGAGAAGGAGTGGGCTCACGCGGTGCTCTACTTGGAGGAGCAGGAGTGGGCTCACTCGTTGGCGGACTTGGAGGAGCAGGAGTCTGCAGAGGCGGTGGCTGACTTGGAGGAGCTGGAGTCGACTACTGACGCGATGGCGGACTTGGAGGAGGAACCGGCGGACGCCGTGTCAGTGGCCTTGGAAAGACAATGCACTCCTTTCTCCATAGAATGATACGATGAATGACATGTCCCAGTGTTCACTCATTGTCACCTTCAGGAATGTCAAGCTCTAGCCCTGAATATTGTGCCACCACTTCATCAACCGCGACATGAGCATAGCCAGCTGAAATCAGATTGCAATGGAAGGTTGCTTCAGGGGGGTTTGTATAAGCAACACCGTCCGCCACCTTCATGGATATGTTCTTCATTTTGTAGTGTAGCTCACAATTAGTGTTATCCATGATGTCATCCACAGGGTATCTATCCAGCAGTGCCTCATCGCCTTGGGCGAACCCACGCTGCTTCTCGGCATGGATGGGACGGTGCTATCCAATGCTGGATCCGCTAGCTCCTGCCGCTGCTAAGACCCCCTTTCCTGGCTAATTTCGTCGATCTGCTGCTGCTGCCGCTGGAAAGCGAGTGCCAACTCAGCGTGCGCTGATTCTAGGCCTTGAAGGCGGTCTGCTTCGTGCTTCCTCTGCTCCTCCTGCAGCTTCCTCTTCTTCTTCTCCACCATATTCTTTCTCGCACAACTTCTATAGTCGACATTAAAGATATCTATTAAAAGGGCTAACAAAGATATGTCCAAATATTATCCAAATGAGAAATCCTCAAGTCCCACGTCTCATATCCAAGATCTATTAAAAGTGTGGACAAGTCTGGGTACCTTCTTTCCCTTAAAAGTGCTAACAAAGATATGTCCAAATATTATCCAAATGAGAAGTCCTCAAGTCCCACGTCTCATGTGCCAATCCCATAAAACCAAATCCGTGCACATACAAGAAAGAGACCTCAAGCCTCACGTTCTGGGAAAAGATTAGTCTTCCTGATTTTGAAAAAGATTTTTTATCTCGGGGTAGAGGAAGGCCGGACATGTTGTTGGCTTTTGATCCCTAGATCAAATCACCCAGAACTACCATGTACGTGCAACCAGCTAGCAAGCAAGCTAGCAGGCATGCAGCTTGATCGATTCTGCCGGTACGTGCACGTCTCGCCGCGGACGTACGTACAAACAAAACCGAGCTGGCTCGTACGCGTGTGTAACCGACGACTCCCGACATAAACTAGCGACGAAACTGGACAGAGAAAAATCTTTTGGTGATAGCTACAGGAGCTTGTCGCTCCTGGCTTCTTTTTTTATTGCTTCGATGGTCTTTTTCGTTGTGTTTTCAGGGCTGGGTACACGCATATATATATATGCATAAGATAGACTACTACTAACTATACGTCTTGGTGTAGTATTGCTATTCCTACAGTTTACAATACTAACCAAACTAGGACACACATGCACGTGCAGTCCAATCTTAGATCGTGCTTAACTCTAACACATGTTGCTGATATCGTCGAATTCCTCTGTATATACTCGGAGCTATACCAAGGGATCATATGCATGACAGTCTAGGTGGCGCAGCTGACTTTGACAATGGAGTCCAAGTCGCTGGGCATGAACGCACATATGTTGAGCTGTGTGCGCCTGATTCTCAGGGATCAGGGTTGATGCTGCACCTAGATGAGTCAACTGGTGATGTCCATGGCCATACTTGCGGAGGCTGAGTGGGTAGGTGCCAACAGAGATGTCAAGGATGAACGCTCCAAAACAGTTTGTCTCCATGCTACCCATCTGCTGGACAAAGCGCCATGTTACCCCGGAAGCTCTTTGACCATGAACTTCCAATCTTTGGATTCGGCAAGATGGTTGCTGAGGAGACAAACGCCGGAGCCAAAGGATTAAGGAGAAGAAGTTAAGACACCATTACAACTGCAACAACCATATGTGCACATGTCTCTTCTCATATGTTCCTTCCATGCTGTATGTGTTGGTCCTTGCGGCCACCATTGTCCTTTCCTAGGCAACCAACACGGCTCCAGGTTGGCCCTCATGTGCTGTTCCAACTTACAATGATGCAATGCATGCAAACTACATCAATAAATCACTTTGTCAGGTTAGCGCTAACATTCAGTTAATGTAATAAATCAATTTGTTTGCCAGCTAAACAGACTAGAAATTTCTATATTTATTTCTTATTATATTGTATAGTTGTCATAAAATAAATCTGGCATCTTTTTCGGTATAGTGATTTTGTTATATATGTTGGTCTAAAAAAATGGTCCTTTGATATAAATCCCAAAATTACAAGTGCCAATTTAGATATGTGTTCATAGGAATGATTGTTTAGTTTAAAGTATGTATGGTTGCTATTCATTGCAGAGAGAGTCTATCAGATACAATAGTATATGTGTACACCAATTGAAACATTTTGAGATATGCCAAAACACGAGTTCATCCGAATAATTTTGTCACAGTTAAGGAATTTAAGTGTCATTAATGTTTTTTTATTTCTTTAGTTATTTCCATATGACACTAAAAATTGGCGCTGCATAAATCGCTCCACAAATGCAATTGCCAATGATCATGGCATATCTTCTTTCAGAAACTCAATACATATTAAAAAAGTACTTTAAGCTATGAGGGACATGAATAAGCCAATATTGTCGAATATCTATCATGTTTTTTTATTCCAATTTTTTAGTTGTTTGGATAAATAGTAACATATGCACTAAATGAACTTAGAGATAACTTAGAATCATATGAACAATTGATAGAGGAAGAGGCCAATGTTGCCCACCTTCTGATAATCAATTTATTTATACATACTCTAAAGTAAGGAGAAGGAATTTTTTAAATATACACAATAATGCTAAAACAAGTAGTTCCTAGCCCGTGCTGGTGCACGGGTTGAGGACTAGTATATCTAAATCACACAAAAACATGATTTTTTATATAAAGAAGATAAGAACAAGAGGCTCACCACAAGGTGGTGCCGGCGACGGGACGGTGCGGGCGATCGACGGTGGTTAGGACGGAGACGGGAAGGCACTAAGTAAACCACACGTACATATGCAAACTAAGAGTTATTTTGAGCTCAAATTGCATATAAATCAAATAAACTACCAGATATAATTCCTCCCAAATTACTAAACCCACAAGTTAATCACTATATAGAGCATTGCAAGAGCTAATCTAACAATGAGAAACGAAAGGACAGTGTTGCTAACCTTTGTGATCACTTGAATGGATGGGGGCCTTCAAATCTTGACAAAATTTGGGCAAAATATGTGATGAGCTCAAGGAAGAGGGGAAGATCAAAGAGGAGATCGACGGAAAGAGGGAGAACAAAGAGCTCGGGCTGGATGAAGGGGTTTATATAAAGGTATCTTTAGCCCCGGTTGGTTATACGAACCAGGATCAAAAGTACATCTCTAGTCCTTGTTCGTGCCAGGAACCGGAACTAAAGGTGTTGGTGGGGCCGCAGCCTGACACCAGCCTGCCACCACCGCTTTAGTCCCGGTTCGTGGCATGAACCGGTACTAGAGGTTCGCCACAAACCAGTACTTATGGCCACCGCCCGCCTAGCCATTGGAACCGGCACTAATGGTCACATTAGTGTCGGTTCAATTACAAACCTGGACTAATGAGCTTCACATTAGGCCCTCTTTCTACTAGTGTCTCATTGCGGTGGCTCATCCACGGTTAAGTTCCCCGACGTCTTCATAGTAGTGCTTAGTGTTTCATCTGATGTTTGCTCGGAGTGGTCTGGGATGGTGTTGCTGTTTTCAACGTCCTTGTATCTAGCCTTAGGTGTGTGTTGGTGTGGCTGTGTTTGTATTGGCTTGTTCGGTGATGGTTGCTTTATATGTAAAGCGGGGAAAACTCTTTTTCATCAAGAGGAACCAGCTGAGGAGATCATTCTACAACGGTTGGCGCCGAGGGCTAATGATGCTGCAAGCGCGACAATGTCGGGAGGCTTTATATATAAAGAGAAGACCTGTAGGACATGGCGCGTACATGAGATTGGAGAGTCTAAAGAGGAATCCGGGTCTAATGAAGATCATCGAACGTTGTCTAGACCGTGTGAGTTAATGTTGGGCTAGTAGCATAGATACCAGTTTGGTTCAAATGTGTTGACGTGTTTGTTTAGACTTTAGACGATCTTTTGGTTTCTTTGCTATTTGGTATTATTTTTTTACAAAGGGTAAATTTTGTTAACTTAAAATTAAGCATCCATGGGATATAAACATAATGAACACATAAATAGCCAAACGACTCACGATCCCTTCTATGGTGATCGGATCGGAAGCAATCTTGTCATCATACAATTCGTAGTATAGAAAATGCCCTATACTCCTCAAACTAGCTTCTTAGTCTGATGGGTTATACATGTGGGTGCCTATGTCTTATTGGATAGAGGTTTCATATCATTTTTATTCGGTTCACATTGCTGATAACTTGTAAGTATTAATTTTCGTCATCGCTCACATTGCTGATAACTTGTAAATACTAATTTTCGTCGTCGCTCACATTACTGATAACTTGTAGTAATTACTAATTTTCGTCGTTGCTCAGATTTTCGATGACGCTTGCATTGCTGATAACTTGTAAGTACTAACTTGTAAGCCTATTTCAAGTAGCGGGGCGAAAAAACAAAGAAAACGGGAGAAACAGACTGCTAGTAAGATGCAGATCGAAGGGCGGACGAATAGTTCGGTCGTACGACTAAAAACACAATGGTGGCCAAACAATTTTTATGTTGAACTACTGTTCTGATACGAAAAATTATTGGAATCTGCCTCTCGTTCCAGATGTATATGAAAGAAAACAAGTGGCAGTTGGATCAAGCTTTAGTACCACAAGTGGGGGACATAGTCGGAGACAAAGACAAGTGTCAAGTTGGAATCTAGACCATTCTTTATGTGAGAATTGTTGTTGGAATCCTTGTTGCATGTGATGGTTATGTGGAAAAATTTCAATGTAAGAGTAGCTAACCTTTGGTAACTAAGCTACTACTACTAATCCATGAGGTATAAATAGGCATGTGCTCCGAGATAGCTGAACAATTGAGTAGACACTGACACACTAGCACACACTACACAAGATTAAAAGTAAAACCACCTGTGGTGGCAATGCCTTGGAGCAGCAATAGTGAATCTGGAGCTGTCACCTTCCTCGAGTTCCTTGAGCAACGGCAGCAGTATGGCGGATCCATCGATCAGCTCGTACCGACTGTGCTTCTGGCGCCCGCTGTATGCGGGCACTGCAGGAAGCTCGAGGATCTTAGGCCGGATTGGAACACATACAGCGACAGCGGCGGAAGCGCGCCGAAGCATCGTCATCATTTGACGGTGCCGGACCTGGACGGGTCGCTCGCCGACCAGATCGCCCAGATCGCCTTCGAGGAGAACACGTGCTTCACGTGTGTCAAGACAATCTTCGAGGAGACCCAATGGATCGACGGCGGCAACCACCGCTGCGACACACCACTGCACTACGCCGCCAGGTCTGGAAACCTCAGGATGCTTTTCCACTTAATTTGTCAGCTCGGTGACTTCTACGGCCATGAGTGGACGATCCTGGTGCTGAGGAAGCTCAACGTTCATGGGGAGACGGCCTTGCACGAGGCCATCAGGTTGGGAACAAGCAAGTGCATGGTCGGGATGCTCATGTGGGTTGATCCAGGGCTGGCGCGGCATCATGCCGATGCCGCTGATCTCCCTGGCGCGGCATCACCGCTATACCTGGCCGTCTCCTTGGGACACAAGCACATTGCAAAGATGTTGCACAGCAAGAGTGGCGGCAACATGTCTTACTCCGGCCCAGATGGACAAAACGCACTGCATGCCGCGGTTCATCGTCCATACGGTGAGATCCATTGATTCCTCCCGCAATCCTAAGTTTAATCTATTTTACTCGCTGTCCATACGGTGAGACCCGTATGTGTAGCATTGCATGAAAGTTTCAGGTGATACAGAGGTTTAGTTCATACCGTTATACAAACTTCTTGGCCGTTGGATGTCAGATCCGGCGGCATCCAAGGAGTTCTTGTATCTCTGTGTAATTTTAAGACTCCCAAATAAAAAAAAAATTGCAAAATGTTTAAGAGCTCTAGGGAGTCGTTGTTGGATCTAAGATCCAACGCCTCGCAGGAGCCCGTATCATGGTATCACCTATGCCTCGGTATCACTTGAATTTCCCCATTGCATTGCTCCTTTCCTAGCTACTCATCAGGGTAATATTTTAGTGGATGTTTTACAAACTACTCTGCTAACTGCATCAAGCTGGTCAGCTGATCCACAGTATGAACTCTAGCGTTTGCAATACTAAGGGTATCTTTACCCGATTCTTTAAAAAATAGAGTAAACAGGCGAGTCTTAATGGAGTATTTGTACTTCATTAAGTTTTGATCGTTTCTAGTTGATCCTCTAAATTTAGTGGAGTAAAACTTAGAATTGACTCCTTTCGTTGAACACTTGCACACGCGCTCCAGCGGCGGCTGGACGGACAAGGCTAAGCCGTGGCCCGTGAAGCTGCGGTCTTGCAAGCCATTTAGTATTTGGGCGCCATTGGTGAACTTGCACGTTTTGTAGACGCCCTTGGCCGTCTCGTCAGAGAAGAGCATCGTGCATCCAGTAGACACCGCACACACCTCATCGTTTAGCGACCACAGAGTTCAGGCTGGCTAAAGCATGCGAACCTGACAATGATGATTCATTAATGTGTAATCTAGAACTTGACGTGTACCATGACCCCTTTGAGACCCTTTGAGGTTGATGGCTGGGTAGGCGTGGCGGAGGATCGATGGCATGGGCGAGCTGCAGTGCGAAGTGGACGGCGTAGCTCTCACCGGCGATGTAGAAGTCGTGGCCCTTGTACTCCGGGAAGCGCTCCATCCAGCTCCAGAGGAAAACGTAGGCATCCTCCGTCGTCCGGTTGTCCCTGCTCCCGATGTAGTCCATCGTGGTGTTCGAGTACGAGTACCCCACCCGCGTGTCGACATGCTAGTATGTGGAGCCGTCTTGCGCTGCGCCATCCAGGTGTCAGCATCAGAGTTGAAGATGCCATTGCCGAGCGGATTCATGACGAGGTCGCCAGCGAGGCCCGAGGTCGCTGCCGTCAACAAGGATGACGATGCCATACACCAGGGGTGGCTCACCATAGGGAGCCCGGAGGCAAGTTTAGTTCCAGCCGGCCGTGGTCAAGTATTTTAAGGAGTTGGAGAGACCGAGTTGCCGGTTAGAACAGTAAAACGAAAATGTTACCCCTCTATGACTTTGTTAGGGAATTGTTTATAGCTTTGTTAGAGGATCGTTTTTAGATGCCCTAAGTTTTGAAGGATGCACGCTAAGAGCCAAAAAAGACAAGAACCAAAGAACTTAACACTAAAAAGAAACGAGTAGAAAAAAACAACTATCAATAATATCCACCAAAGCTTTTGCTTCAAACTTCTAGCCACGTACTAGTACTTCATACCTCCATGATGAACTCCAAATTTGTATTGGGATTTGTAACAATTTTTCCTTCAGCACATTTGGTTAATTTTGTCCTAACTTAGATTGCCTAACTAATTGCAGGTATGGTTGAAATGCTACTAGATTGGAACAAGGATCTTAGTAAAGATAAGGACAAAAATGGTAGCACCCCTCTTCACCATGTCGTTTCGGAGCAGTCTGAAGATTACATTAATACCTGGTATGGGTTGGAGAAACATGCAACATGGCTTGTACTTGATGCTAATCCATATGCAGCATATGAGAAGGATAAGAACGGTTTATTACCTTTACACATCGCTGCCATGATGGATAGGAAGGTTGCCATCCGTATTCTCCTCATAAGATGTCGTGGTTGCATCGCTCTTCGTGATAAGCAGGAGAGAACCTTTCTTCACATTGCTGTCCAGAATGGGGCCTACGGTATAGTAGGATATGCTTGTCAAGAACCAGTTTTTGCACCGATACTGAACGCTCGGGACAATGATGGCAACACCGCACTACACCTAGCTGTTGAGGATGAGGCTCAATTCATCTTCTGTTATCTCTTGCGGAATCCAAAAGTACTATTAAATGTAAGGAACAACAAGTGCCAAACACCACTGGATCTCGCAAGGAGCAAGACAAGCACAACTTTTTCCTATGGACTGGTATGTTTCCTGCTAGCTGATCTCATAAATAAATATAAAACTATTGTGTGTTTCCGTTCAGATGATCATTTGAAATGATACAAATATTCAGGTGGTGAGTTTCGAAGAAAAAATGTAGCATGCACAATTAATTAATGTTTCCTTTTGTTGCAGAATCCAGAGATCGTGATATACAGGACACTTATGGATGCTGGTGCTATGCATGGTAGCTACTGGAGAGATCTTGTTGAAGAACTCCACATTGAGAATCAGTTGTCAAACCTGAAAGATGTGGAGAATCAATCAAATGAAGTGGTTGAGGCGAACCATAAGAAAAAAGAAGAAGAGAAACAAGACTCAGATGAGGTGTCAGAATCGAGCCGGGTACTTGGCATTGGCTCGGTACTCATCACAACGGTGACCTTCGGCGCAGCCTTCAGCGTACCTCCTGCAATCAAACAAGCCGACAATAACAAGGCTGACATATCAAGACTTTTCGGTTCCTGGTATTTCAACGTGTTCATCGTTGCCAATGGGTTTGCTTTCGTCTACTCCTCAATAGCAACACTTTTTCTCATGATCTCTGGCATGTCCATGCTTAAGCTATATATCCGCCGAACTTACTTCCGGCTATCCGTGTACCTTGCCTCACAATCGCTCACCTACTTGACTATTGCATTTGCCCTTGGCGTGCATATAGTACTGCTTCCAGCAGGCCGTACAATTTCCGTTGACATATACATCATAAGTTCTCTTCTTCCACTCATCCAGAATTATGGTTTTTTCAAAGAACTGTTTTCTACTTACCTACCGCTGTCTGTCAGGCGGGGGCATGCATTCGTATGTCGGATATTTGTAAGCCGTATCCTTCTGTGGGTTCTAGGTCAGTTGCTTCCCTTCTTTTTCTTTCTTTCGGCAATTCCAAGTTGACCTGTGCCTGCGTTGAAGAAGCGGTATCGAACAGAGATCAAGGGTGTTAACTCCTGTCTAAACCCCTTCTCACAATGCCAACTAGAGGGTGGAGTTCCGAGGATTAGCTGTGTCATGAACTGGTGGCACAGGCCATTGGGCGTTGTAATAAGGCAACTTTGCCATTTCTTGTGTCAACTGTAAGAGTATTAAGGAGAAGATTGACGGAATTCTAATGTGTGTGTGTGTGTGTGTGTGTGTGTGTGTGTGTGTGTGTGTGTGTGTGTGTGTGTGTGCGTGTGCGTGTGCGTGTGCGTGTGCGTGTGTGTGCGTGCGTGCGTGCGTGCGTGCGTGCGTGTGTGTGTGTGTGTGTGTGCGCTTCTGGCGGTACGTCATGTCTCTGTGAACTCGAACGTCCTCCGTCGATAAGGAATGCTTTGAGAGTCCCCATAAGAACATCCTGATCTTGGCAGGAACCTAGGTCTTCCATAGATGTTTCCATGCTTGAGCCTCATTACCCATGCTTGAAGAGCCAGGCGAGCCATTTAACCAAGCCTCACTACTTTGTTTTGTTGCAAGAATGAATGTTGTATAATGCTACTTGTGAGCTGTGTTGGGATTTCCTGAAGAGGAGAGGATGATGTAGTATAGTAGAGATAAATATTTTCTTCAGTTAAGAATGAAGGTTATCAATCCAGTAGGAGAACCACGCAACACCTTGTTAGCAGTACCTACACGCAAAATAACAAATACTTGCACCCAACGCGAACAAGAGGTTGTCAATCCCTTGGCGGTTAATTGCAAGGATCTTATCTTGTATAGATAGATGGATAAATAAAACAGAAAATAAAATAAAATAAAATTGCAGGAAGTTATTTTTGATTTTTGTTATATATTATGAAAATAGACCCAGGGGCCATAGTTTTCACTACAGGCTTCTCTTAAGAAAATAGCATATGGTGGGTAAACAAATTACTATTGAGCATTCGATAGAAAAGCGAATAATCATGCCGATATCTAAGGCAATGATCATGTATATAGGCATCACGTATGTGACAAGTAGACCGACTCCTGTCTGCATCTACTACTATTACTCTACACATCGACCACTATCCAACATGCATCTAGAGTATTAAGTTCATAAAGAATGGAGTAACACCTTAAACAAGATGACATGATGTAGACAAAGTAAACTCACGCACGCATAAATCCCATATTCTTATCCTTAATAGCAATGATACAATATGTGTCATGTCCCATTCTATCATTGGGATTGAGCACCGCAAGATCAAACCCATTAAGCACCTCTCCCATTACAAGAAAAATCAATCTAGTTTGCCAAACAATCAATAGATCGGAGAGAAATACGAAGCTATAATAATCATGCATAAAAGAGTTCAGAGAAGACTTCAATAATATTCGTAGATAATCTGATCATAAACTCACAATTCATCGGATTCCAACAAACGCACCACAAAAAGTGATCACATCTAATAAATCTCCAAGAACATCAAGGAGAACATTGTATTGAAGATCAAAAAGGGAGAAAAAGCCATCTCGTTACTAGCTATGGACCCGGTCTGTGGTAAACTACTCACAAATCATCAGAAGGGCAGCAAGGTTGATGTTGAGTCCCTCCTTGATCGATTCCCCCTCCGGCAGAGTACTGAGGAAGGCCTCCAGATGGGATCTCACGAGAACAGAAACTTGCGGCAGCAGAAAAAGTATTTCAGGTGGCTCTATGATGTCTGGGGAATATTTGAGAATTTATATAGGCGGAATTAGGTCAAGATGTGCCATGAGAGACCCACAAGCCTGCTCCCCTGGGTGCGTCTCCTGAGCTTGTTGCTCCCTCATGACTCGTCTGATTTTCTTCCGAACCTTCTATGGTCTCTTCTGTTCCAGAAAAATTCATCCAAAGTTTTGCCCCATTTAGACTCTGTTTGATATTGATTTCCTGAAAAGCCAAAAACAAGCAAAAAAAACAGCAGCTGACACTGGGTGCTAAGTTAATAGGTTAGTCCCAAAAATTGATATATAATTGCATAAAGTTGCATATAAAACATCCAAGATTAATACTATAATAGCAAGGAACATAAAAAAATTATAGATAATTTGGAGACATATCAAGCATCCCTAAGCTTAATTCCTGCTTGTCCTCGAGTAGGTAAATGATAAAAATATAATTTTTGATGCGGAATGCTACCTATCATGTTCATCATGTAATCTTTTCTTTTTGTGGCATGAATATTGAGATTCGAATAATTCAGAGCCATAGTCCATATTTTGACATAAAAACAATAATAATAAGGCATATAAACAAACAATCATGTCTTTCAAAATATGAATGCTAAAGAAAGTTATCCCTACAAAATTGTATAGTTTGATGCTCCATCTTCTTAACATAAAGTATATATCATGCACAACCCTGATGAGAAGCCGAGCAATTGGTTCATACTTTTTAATAAGCTTCAGCTTTTCCAACTCCCACGCAATGTATGAGGGCAAGCCATGGATATATCGCTATGGGTGCAATAGAGTATGGTGACGGGGATAATATGGAGAAAACAAAAAGGGAGAAAGTCTCACATTGATGAGGCTAATCATGGGCTATGGAGATGCCCATCAATTGATGTCAATGCAAGGAGTATGGATTGCCATGCAACGGATGCACTAGGATCTATAAGTGTATGAAAGCTCAAAAATAAAACTAAGTGGGTGTGCATCCAACTTGCTTGCTCATGAAGACCTCGGGCATTTGAGAAAGCCCATCATTGGAATATACAAGCCAAGTTCACTAATGAAAAATTCCCACTAGTTATATGCAGGTGAAAGCATAGGAGACTCTATATGAAAAACATGGTGCTACTTTGAAGTAGAACTTTGGAGAGGATTATAACATTGCCCCTTCTCTCCTTTTCTCCTTTTTTTGTCGCTCTCTTTGGCCTCATTTTTTATGGGCTCTTTTTTGGCCTTTTTTTTAAAACTCACTTGGGACAATCCTCTAATAATGAATACGATGATCATCACACTTCTATTTACTTACAACTTGAAATGAAATTATAACTCGATACTAGAACAAAATATGACTCCATATGAATGCCTCTGACGGTGTAATGATAACCCGCAAGTATAGGGGATCGCAATAGTTTTCTAGGGCAGAGTATTCAACCCAAATTAATTGATTTGGCACAAGGGGAGCCAAAGAATATTTGCAAGTATTAGTAGTTGAGTTGTTAATTCAACCACACCCGGAGATTAAATATCTCTAGTAAAGTGATCAGTAGCACAACAATATGATGGTTTTGATGGCAGTGATAATAGTAATAGTAACGGTAACATTGATAGCAATAATTTTGTAGCAGTTGTAACAGTAACAGTAGCAATGGTAACTTAGCAAGAACAATATGTGAAAAACTCATAGGCATTGGATCGGTGAATACGTTGGATGATATTCATCATTAACAGTTGATACGTCTCCAACGTATCTATAATTTTTTATTGTCCCATGCAATTATATTATTCATCTTGGATGTTTTATATGTATTTTGGTACTATTTTATATCATTTTTTGGGACTAACCTATTAACCTAGTGCCCAGTGGCAGTTGCTATTTTTTTTCTTGTTTTTGTCTTTTGTAGAAAATAAATATCAAATAGAGTCTAAATGGAATAAAACTTTATGATGATTTTTCTTGGACCAGACGAAACCCAGGAGACTTGGAGAGGAGGCCAGAGGAGCCACGAGAGGGCTCTAGGGGGGGGGGGCAGGCTTGTGGGACTCTTGGGACTCCCCTGACCCAAATTCTTGCTCCATAAATACCCAAATATTTCCTCTACATTAGAAGCGTCCACAAAAATAATTCTCCGCCGTCGGAATCTTCTGTTCTCGTGTGATCCCACCTTGGGACCTTTTCTGGCACTCTGACGGAGGGGGATTCGATCACAGAGGTCCTCTACACCAACCTTGCTGTCCTTCCGATGAGGTGTGAGTAGTTTACAACAGACCTACGGGTCCATAGCTAGTAGCTAGATGGCTTCTTCCCTCTCTTTGATATTCAATACAATGTTCTCCTCAATGTTCTTGGAGCTCTATCCGATGTAATCTTCTTTTGCGGTGTGTTTGGTGAGATCCGATGAATTGTGGGTTTATGATCAGATGTATTGTGGGTTTATGATCAGATTATCTATGAATATTATTTGAGTCTTCTTTGATCTATTTTATGCATGATTAAGATAGCTTTATATTTCACTTTGATCTATTGATTTGGTTTGGCCAACTAGATTAATCTATCTTGCCATGGGAGAGGTGTTTTGTGATGGGTTCAATCTTGCGGTGTCCTCACCCAGTGACAGCAGGGGTAGCGAGGCACGTATTATATTGTTGCCATTAAGGATAAAAAGATGGGGTCTATATCATATTGCTTGAGTTTATCCCTCTACATCATGTCATCTTGCTTAAAGCGTTACTCTGTTCATTTGAACTTAATACTCTAGATGCAGGCAGGAGTCGGTCAATGTGTGGAGTAATAGTAGTAGATGCAGAATCATTTCGGTCTACTTGTCATGGACGTGATGCCTATATTCATGATCATTGCCTTTGATATCGTCATAACTATGCGCTTTTCTATCAATTGTTCAACTTTAATTCTTTTCCCCCACTATATGTTTTATTTCAAGAGAGAAGCCTCTCACTAGTAGAAAAAACCCCATTTGTCCCGGTTCATAAGGCCCATTTGTCCCGTTTTCCATACCGCTACTAAAGTGTCGGTACTAAAGCCCAATACCTTTAGTCCCGGTTCGCTTACGAACCGGGACAGATGGGGCTCCACGTGGCCGCTGCGGCTTGCCCAGGCAGGAGGGCCTTTTGTCCGGTTGGTGGCACCAACCAGGACCAAAAGGCATCCACGTGTCAGCAGTTCAGGGGATGGAGTTTTTGTTTTTTTAAAGGGGGGGTGGTTGGGGGTTTTGGGGGTTTTGTAGGGTTAATTTAGGGGTTTCATATATTGTGTTAGCTAGCTAATAGAGAGAAGTGTCCTCTCTTATCTCCGTGCTTGGTCGACGCTACGTAATATATGTATAGAGAGGACTCGACATGCTAGCTAGCTAGTAAGAAAATGAAGGAAACCTTTAACTACAGAAGATCGTCATGAACATATACAGAGAGAAGTGATCGACCTCTCCTTCTCCGAGAGATTGGACGAACAACAAGTTCTGGTATATCTATCCGACGCTACTGGCTACATATATACAATCCCCTAACATCTGAACTCAAGTTCCACATGGTATTCTCCGTCTTTGTCGATGACATGGTCAAGAAAGAATCCCGCCAATTCCTCTTGAATTCCTCGTATGCGACCTTGTGGTAGGAGTTCATCCCACATCTGAAACATCTAATTTGAAGAAGGGGGTCAATACATATATATGAATGAAACTCAACACAAACAATGGTAATAAAATATGTGAATATTATTGCTTACGCACTTCATATTGTTTTTTAGAGTAGCTCCGCTCACAGGTCATGTGGCGGATGAACTCCCAAATGTAGTATCGACAGTAATTATTCCCGGGTTCCTGCCACAACCACTTTGCAAGAAATAGAGGTCAACCAAACTGATAAGCGAGCATGCTAAATGGTATTGATGAAACTAGATAGAATCAATGGGAGATGCACGGAAGTGGCTAGTAGTACTTACTTTCGGGTGTTTATATCGCAGCTCCGCCGACAGTCCTGGAGCTTCTGCGGTGAACTTTTTCCAAACCCTGCCAGACAAAGAAAACAATTACTTGATATCAGGAAATGAACAAAGTTGCCGATATGGTGCGATAATGATATATTGAACTTACTTCTAGGGCATTTTAGTCATGGTCGCATACTCCTTGGGATTTTTTTGTTTCGAGTCTATGAAGGTTTCTAGTCCCTGCTCAAGCTTAATCTCTAGTAGAATAAAGTGAAAGCCAGGCACGCATGCATAACTCATCAATTACATTACTATAACCTCGAGTAATAAGGGAAACCGAATATGCACAAGACAGTAACACTCACTTGAATTCATAAGGAAAGAACATTGTATCCTTGTTTTGATTTCGAAGTAATGATCATAGCAAAGTTGGCCTCGGTTAGTTTGGCATCATGTTTAACATTCCATTCATCTATGAGATTTGTGTTAATGAACCCAATGTCACTGATTTGTCTTTTCTTCAATTTGGCGATCTTGAATCTGCATAATATAGTGAGGATAATTATATATACATGCAATGAAAGAGCTGAGCTATATATAGAGACTTAATTACAGAAGTAGTACTTACAGACAGTAGCAAGTGATGATTACTTTGTCGAGGGCCTTTTGATTAAAAAACTAGAAGAACTCCTCATATGGAGCAGACAACAGATCAATTCCAACGAGGTCATGCTCCTCTTTACCTCTCAGCGTCAAAGTATCCTTCCCAGACTTGCTGCAGATGTCCATGTACCAATCATGGAATCTTCACATCATCGTTGTTAGAGGAGGATGAGCAGGTTTGACGAGAGGCTTCCCGTGCTGGAATTTGAATGTGTCCACCTCCATTGTATCAAAAAGTGCATCGTCGGCCATGTAATCTCCTAGATTGGTACCGGGCACCATCCCCGGAAGTTTAGCGATGATATTGCTAAACACCTTGAGCGGGGGGCACGATTGCTTCGCTTGTTTGCCGAGCTGGGGAATTTTTTCCCACTTCTTAATTCTGCTAACCTTTGATCGGCGCAAGTACTTCCCGACCGCTCCGCTTCCTTATATGTCCTTTTAATAATGCGGTCATACTTGGTTTGCAGCGGAGGCGGTGATGCACGCTTTAGGGCATCCAAAGTGCGCTTCGCTATCACCGGATCTATCTTCTCCTCCGGAGGTTGATGTTTCTTAGATGTTGCCATTTCAAAGAAGTCCTTCACATGGGCTTCACAGATCTTCTTGTTTTCCTCCTGGCTCATCTCGTATGGTAACTTCTCTAGAGGCTTGAGAGAAGGACCGAATCTGTATTGCCTCCCGCCTCTGGCTGTACTGCTAGACGCCAGAGGAGCCGGAGTGGCTGCGGCTGTCTTATTTCGTTGCTTACGAGGCAGAGAAGAAGGAGGCGGAGTGGTACGATGCGCCGGAGCAGCTGGAGCGGCGGCGTCTGTGTTCCGCCGTTGCCGATGATGCGAAGGAGGAGGCGGGCTGCTCGGACGCGCATGAGCAGGTGGAGAAGGAGGCGGAGTACTACCGCCCTGACGCGCCGGAGTAGGAAGCGGAGTTCCCTGATCTCTCGCTGGAGGAGGAGGAGGCGGACGAGGCGGAGTGCCTAGCTGACTCGCCGGAGGTGTGAAGTTTAGAAGCTTGATGTGCTCCCTCCTCCATAGACATGGAGTCTTCAGAGCAAGACCCAGCTGAGTCTCCCCTTCACCTATAGGGTGGTCAAGCTGGAGGTGCTCAAATCCCTCTGTTATTTCATCCACCATCACAACAGCATAGCCTTGTGGATTCGGACGGCAGTGAAAAGTTGCATTGGGTGAAGGAGGGAACACAGAGCCGACAGCCGCCTTGATTTTGAGGTCCTGCCATTGCGTCATAAGTTGCCACTGGTCTGAATCCGTGATAAATTCCACGAGGTAGCTAGGACCCGTGAAGTCAGGCTGCTGAACGAGCTCGGTGGAAGGCATGCTGCTTCTCCACTGAGATGACTGGGTAGCTTCTGGGGTAGCTTGGGCAGGATCTCGCTGGTTCTCAACAGCTTGTCATAAATCTAGCTTTCGTGCCCTTGACTGAAGCTTCTGCAGTTCGCTCAGCTCCACTTTCCTCCTCCTCTCTTGTGTTTTGTAACCGTCTGCGTTGGGAAACCCAACCTTCCACGCAACGGAGTCTAGTGTGCCTCGTGTTCGTTCAGGGTGCTCAGGATTCCCGAGGGCCTGTGTGAGCTCATCGTTCTCTGTCGGGAACGAACGTCCCTTCTTGCGCTGCCTTGATTGCTGCCTGAAGCTTCGTGATGGGTGTTGCAAGTTGCTCGTCCGTCCAACAACACTTCCGTGTTTCAAGGTCCAAAGTTCCCCCAACCCCGAAGAACCAAGTCCTTGAACGGTCTGGCCAGTGCAATGTCTCTGGTTTGACCCCTTTAGCAATCAGGTTCTGCTATGCCTTGTCCCACAATGGCCAGGCTTTGAGGTAGCCACCTCACCCCGTGCGTTGGTGATGCTCCTTCTTGCATTTATCTTGTTTGTCGCTGACATCTTCTTACTCTTCTCCGATGTCTTGTGGGCCACAAATTCAGGCCGGTGATCTCTTATCTTCTCAAATCGGCCAGTGAATTATAGACTCTTGTTTTTGTCGACATACGTTGATTTCAACTCATTCTTCCACCACCTGAATAGACCCGCCATCTTCTTGAGAGCATAAGCCTTGACCAATGGCTCTATAACTGGCTTATCCGGATCCTCCTCTGCCTGTAGGGTGAAATTTCCTTTAGCACGGTCCAAAGATCATCTTTCTGTCTATCTTCGACAAAAGGAACTTGAGGGTCTTCCTTATTAGGCTTATACCATTGGTGGATGCTGATCGGGATCATGTCCCTAGCAAGAAACCCGCACTAAGCAGAAAATGCTTCCTTGGTCCGGAGGGGTTTAATCGGTTGGCCATTGCGCGCCATTTCTGTGATCGTGAACCTTTCATCCTGGCGCAACTTTCTCTTCGGGCCTCGTCTCGTTACTAAGGTTTTTCTCGATCCGGGCTATAAAAAAAGAAAGAAGAATTAATATATACATACCAAAACAATTAATGCAATAATTAGCTAGTCAGCATAGGCTTGATATATATGGTTTGGGTGTCCTCGAGAGTTGTTCGAGGGAGAGCCTTTCGAATATCGCTATTTGGAAGGCCTTTACACACACACACACACACACACACACACACACACACACACACACATAAACACTATTCTGATCATGGGATTAGAATAATATTCTAATCACAACCAAAACTTCCTGAGTTACACGCCTGAACTTCCCTCTGTACGAACCCGACCTTCGGGCTATCTTCGCAACCTTGTCTCCCTGCGCGAATTTTTCTGGTTAGTCGTGTTCTATGTGATGTAAGTGTAATCTGCAAACTATTACTAGCAACTAAATGTCCATTTTAAATATGAATCTTGCCCGTTGGCGGATTTGCTCTTGGGTCGTGATGAAACATGCCTCTGTTGCAATTTTACTGCCCGAGTTGTTCGACCTGAACTTGCCTCTGAACTTGGTTGAACTTCCGCCAACATTGCCCAAACGGGGCTTGCGATATACCGTTGGAAAGCTATGGACACCAATATCATGACCCAACTTAATTTTTTGTCAAAACATAAGCGGTTTAAGATCAGTTATGAAAACCGTTTTTCCTTCACATAAAAAACATGAACCGTATTTTCGAATGCATTTCTAAACCGTTTATCGGAATGAGGCAAATAGTATGGCATTGGAAAGCCGCTGCAAAACTGCTCCTTCCACGTGTTGAAAGTTTTATCTAATTCCCTATGGTTAAAGAGTAATTTGTAAAAACGTAAAATTTTGCAAACCGAACATCCGAGTTCGTATTTTTGATGTCATTTCTAAACAGCTAACCCAATTGAGGCTAGTAATATGGCATTGGAAAGCTTATGAAAATGCGCTACTTTTTCATGTTAAAGGTTTTTCCTAATGTTGAATGGTTTAACAGTAATTTAGAAAACAGTACAAGTTCCACCGAGTTTATATTTTCGATCTAATTTTTTAGCCGTACGTCTGAATGTAGCAAATGATATGGCATTCACTACTGCAAACAGGGAATTTGCCATCAGTCAGCTCTTTGCCATCTGCCAGCTGATGGCAAAGAATGTCTTTGCCATCTGCTTATAAAAAACAGATGGCAAAGAATTGACAGACGACAAAGAACATGGTTGCCATCAGCCAATTCTTTGCCATCTGCTAGTGGATGGCAAATAATCTTTGCCATCTGCCAGCAGATGGCAAAGAGGTTGGCAAATCCTGTGGCCTTCAACGGGTAAGGGCGTACCAGCCCCACCTCTTTGCCATCCGCTAGCAGACGGCAAAGATTCTTTGCCATCTGCTGGCAGATGGCAAAGAGATGGGTTATTTTTTCCGTGTAAAAAAGAATTGTGGGGTTATCCTCCTCTCTCCCTCCTCTCCCTCCCTCCCACGCATCTCACCCGCCGCCCCACCACCCCGCCCGCACCAAGCACCACCCGCCGCCCCACCACCCCGCCACTGCACCCAGCACCCCGCCTCCCTTCCTCCCTCCCTAGCAGCAGATCCACCTCCCTCCTCTCTCAGGCTGAAACCCCTCCTCCCCTAGGCAGGCCATGGCGGCGCCGGCGGCCAGATGACTCCCTCCTCCCCTCCCCTTCCCTCCACTCACCTCCCGTCACCAGGAGAGGAGAGGAGAGGAGAGGAGATGAGAGGAGAGGAGAGGGAGAGCCTGCACGCAGGCCATGGCGGCGGCGAGATCCGCTCGGGGACAGGAGGACCATGGCCTGCTCTTCGTCAAGGAGACCGATGCCATGGAGCTGCTCCTCAAGGTCCGACCCTGGTGAGTTCAATCTATTGGTTCCGCCATTCTTCCCTTCCCTATCTCCCTCTACTAAGGCAAACTAGTGTTCTAGCAGCAACGGCGCAGTAAGTCATTGCGCCGGCGATACGGAGAAGTTCCACATTGTGAGCTTACAAGACAACCAACAGGCAGATTTATCGCAAGGCTTGACCTCGTCGCTTGGGCAGCCCCAGCTCCATCAGAAGTGGATCCATCAAGAAACCAGTGACCTGTGCTCTGTCTTTTCCGGGGTGCTCGCTAACACTATGTCCGCACACTTCAAAGAGTTACAAGCAGTTCACCGCCACCAGAAGATCTTTTGGAGTGCACTCCGCACATCAAAGTTGGAGCCCATCCATCAATAGGAATACCAACTGCAAGTTCAGGACTGCTAGAAAGGTCTGTTGGAGTTACCGCCGATTTGCGGGATTCTTGTATATCTCGAAGTGTGCTCTTCCAATCGATGATGGGTTTTCGTCGACAAGTTACCGCTATGCATCCCGCTCGATGGTACCGGCATGACAAAACTTGATGCTAGCTTTGTGGCTGGAGAACAAGAGATGGACCAGAAGGGGATATTTTCGGAAAGAATGGCTGTTAGTATTTGTCCTTCTGAGAGCCTTATAGTAGCCAGCAATGCCAAATGTGGAGCTAATTCTTGTGGTAGTACAATGCTGCTCCCTCCTCATGATACCGAGAAACATTCAAAATACTTGCAGTTTGGGGTTGCAAGCAACTCTAGACATAGAATGGATGGTGGAATGAGACAAGACCAAAGACTGAACAGTGGAGGTTTTAGCTATGATGGCGGTGCCATTGTGCCTGAGCAGACCGATATGTACGATTTGGGAGTTCCAAAGCTGCAGGGTGGATTCAATTCTAGCAGCTGCAACTTTGATGGTCTTCTCAATTCCACGATAAAAGTGGGTATTCAATACATTTTGATTGCTGAAATTTGAAACAATGACCAGGTTCTGTAGGAAGCACAAGAAAGTGGGTATGAAAGCTATGAGACGATGGTCAATACAGATATTGATAGGGCTGGAATATCATTAGAGTCCGGCGCCAACGAATATACATAGCGACTTAAAGTGTGACAATATATTCATAAATTCATAAATAGTCCTGATGGAACAGTGAAGATCGGCGACTATATGGTCTGGCGACATTATTGCATCAATGGAAAAAGCAAAGTGTCAAAGGTGTGTGACATTGTGTTTTTCTGACAGCTACGGATCTGTGAATTTACTGTGGATATACTCTCAGGTTACTTTGTTTAAAAATTTATTTTAGTCGTGTACTAACAACCATTGTGTTAAAATGCAGACGCATTAGACTTTACGGCACCGTAACGCTTCACCGGCAATACAATGAGTTGCTTGGGTATTCCAACCCCTTGATGAACCCTGTGCTATTCGCAGCCTCTTCATCAATCCAAAGAAGACACCGCTGCCATTCGTGATCCTCCCTACATCATCGCAATCGGGCCGTGCTCACATCGTCTGCGGTCACATGCGCAATCTCTGCGCTCGACGCTGCCTCCACCGAGATTCATTGCAAGGTCTGTTCATAGCCACGGTTCTTGCTCCGTAACATGGTTGATGCTCCTGTTAATGGACAAGTGTCCAACAAAATTACCTGCAGGGTGCCTGAAACGCCCACTGCTGGGTACATGCATACAACAATTATGCCATGTCTTCCCTATTTGATCGGCCGCATAGGTATGTTTCTTTTCCTTCTTTGTTTAGTTTTAAAGAAAAGATTAATTTCTGAACTCACCATATTTTTATACTATATATAAGCATGGATGACTAGAATAGTTGATTGTCAGTTCACTTATATTTCTCCTATGGAAAGGAGCATCGGTTTTACGCATGCTTCCCGGGTCCTTGGTGAGAGGCCTCTGTGAGGTAAGCTTTACTCAGGTTGCCACTCATGTCACAGTGTCTGTAATTTAGCCAGAGTCAGGTTCAGAGTTATTGACTGAATTTTTCGGGCACAACCATCAAGCAACCTGAGTAAAGCTTACCTAAGCCAATGATTTTGTTATTTTAGCTAGAGTCAGGTTCAGAGTTGTTCACTCTGGATTTTTTGGGCACAACCATCAAGCAAGCTAGCACGTATTGTTTAACTGAAGCAAAGGGCAGCTAAGCTATGAATGCTTCATTCTTTGTTCTACACAAATGCAGCTACTATTTGTATTTGATCTAAGAAAAGGTGCAACCAATTGAAGTTATTTTGAAGAACCTGCACCTGAGTATATATGTTCTGATTTTATAGCCTGCAGAGTCTGTAGAGTAAAGTTTTTACATTTTGTGAATCGATTTGTTTGTGCCATTGCCGATCATGTACTTCTTTCTGTGCTTGGAAGCATAGTCTCTTGAGCTTAGTTTTATTTGGGAGGGAGAGAGAGGAAGAAAGGTTGATGACCCACCATCCAACAACCAACCCTACCAAACTTGGAAATGATAATATTAGGCATTCTATTCCAAGTTAGAAGTACAATAAAACAGCAACATTGTCTATTCATTTGCCTACTTGAATACTAAACAAGATTACTTCCTCAATTTTAACCAGGCATGATGATTCACGAATTTATATATGGGGAAAATTCGTTAGCTTCTTGATGTATTGCTATAATTGTTTTTTACGTATAAGATATGTTAGATATAATCTTCATATTGTATATATACACGTACTTAAAAAGTACAAAATAAAGGAATTTCCATAGTAGCTTAGTCAAGAGAAAGAACAAGAACTAATTAAACAATATATTACTCTCTTCGCTCTGTTAGATATAATCTTCACATTGTATATATACACGCATTTAAAAAGTACAAAATAAAGGAATTTCCATAGTAGCTTAGTCAAGAGAAAGAACAGAAATAATTAAACAATATTACTCCCTAAATGCTGGATTTTTTAGTGTTAGATACATCCATTTGAGCGACAAATAATTTGGGATGGGGAAGTATCAGAAAGACAGATTCTATTACAGTGTACAAAATGGAACACCCATGTGCTACAAAATGACATGTCCGCATCAATTATGTACTAATACCAAATACTACCTCCGTTCCTAAATATAGATCTTTTTAAAGGTTCCAACAGAGACTAGACTACATACGAATCAAAATGAGTGAATCTAAATTCTAAAATATGTATATATACATCTGTATGTGTTCAGATTGGAATCTCTAGACGCACTTATATTTAGGAACGGAGGGAGTAGATTTTAGAACTCAATTCTCATAGACAAAGCAAGAACCTTCGATGACTAATGCTTACAAAATTATTCTTCTATGCAATATGATGAAGATAGTCCATGCTTCAATAACTATATCAAAAGAACTACACATTGTATATATACACATTCTACTAGTCTTCTAACTTTCTTTTTTCCCATTTTACAGATTTGCTTAAGATCACGGAAGCTTGGGTTGATGGAGTGCTTGTATTTAGTTTTTGTTTTGACCTTGTGAAACTTGCTACCTATGGATGAAACTGTGTAATATTGATGAAACTATGTATATGTACGGATGAAACTTGCTACTATTGGTAACATGTATTGGATATATGTGTTCATGACTATTGGTAATATGTGTTGAATATGCTATATTGGTCATATAAATATATTTGTGTTTGATTTTCTGTGAAAATGAATTGATATAAGAAAAAACAAAATTAAATGGGGCAATATAGTCACTTTGCCATCTGTTTGGCAGATGGCAAAGAGCTTTACCATCGGTGGCAGATGGCAAAGAGGCCACGTGTCATCTACATTTAAAATTTGGGCTGGTTTATTTGGGCTTTTGCCATCTGCCAACAGATGGCAAAGCTCTTTGCCATCTCCGGCGACGGCAAAGCATGTAGCCTTTGCCATCAGCTGGCAGATGGCAAAGCCACAGGCTCTTTGCCATCAGCCGGCAGATGGAAAAGCCACAGGCTCTTTGCCATCAGCCGGTAGATGGCAAAGCCACAGGCTCTTCGCCATCAGCCAACAGACGGCAAAGAAGCCTTTACCGGCAGGGTTTCGGACGACTGGTTTGCCATCTGCTGGCAGATGGCAAAGCCTTTGCCATCCGCCGATCATGCCTTTGCCATCTGCCATGGCAGATGGCAAACTGCCAGATTCCAGTAGTGATTGGAAAGCTTGAGTAAATTTGAAATTTCTTGTTATGTATTGTTTCTCCCAATTCCTTACGGGTTTATATCAGTTTTTAAAATGGGTAAAAACGTATTATTGCCGTAATTTCTACAAACTTTGTCGGAATGCGGCGAATAATATACCGTTTAAAAGCTAAGAAAAATGCGAAAAAATTTCATGTTGACGGTTTTCTCTGATTCTGAGCCGTTTTCAAGTAATTTCAAAAACGGCGAGATCATTCGTTCTGCTTTTATCACGAAACAGATTCGTCTAAAATGCATCGCGTGAAGTACTTGAACTTCTGTGACAGTTCTACTTGAACTTCACTGTGTTTTTCACGTGCTTTTTTTTGCTCGCAGCTCTTCATTCGCTGCTTGTAGCTCTCCATCCACTCACCGGAATTGAGCAAGTGATATACCGATGGAAAGCTGCTGTAAAGACACAACTTTCCTGTGTTGGTCATTTTTTCATACCCGCGATGGCTTAAAAAAATCATTTGAAATTCATTCAGTGTAGTACTTGAACTTCTGCTGTTTTCACGTTGAACTTCTGTGACGTATTTTCGTTTGTTATTTTCCCATCCATTTGCTAGTGTTACACAAATGATATTTCTTTTGTACAAACCTCTCTCACAATAATTTTTTTAACTTTCTCCGACGGAGGACTTGAACTTATAACAAAAACAAAACTGGACCTTACCTTTTAATTTATTTTTCTCATATTAAACACACACCATGTAGTACATGAACTTTTTCCATTTTTATAATTTGAATTTTTACTTTCTTTTTGAAATGAAATTGCTCCCAAATAATAACTGGACTTTTTGGTGAATTGAGAGAATTAGTTTAAAATGCAAAAAAAAAACAATTTCTTTTTTGTGTTATCGAACATGGAAATACAAGTTGAACCTCTCTCGTAAGAATTTTTGAACTTCCCCGAACAAAGCACTTGAACTTATTTTCAACAAACCTTTTAAGCTTTTACTTTTTATACTTTTATTCTCACCTGAAATTCATTCCTTGTAGCACCTTAACTTCTCGTTGTTTTCACTATGAATTACACGCAATTGAAGGTCGGACGTCATTTTTTGCTATTTTTAAAACATGTAAGTGAACGACGGACGTCTTGCGCATGAACTTTGAACTATGCTAGGAGGAGCACATGAACTTCTTGCAACAAACCTTTTATGTTTTTGTTTTCTATTCTTATATTCTTATCTGAAATGCATTCCGTGTAGTAGTTGAACTTCTCGTTGTTTTCACCTTGAACTTCTATCACGCATTTTTGTTCAACCTCTCTAACAAGAATTTTTGAACTTTCTCGGGCCGAGCACTTGAACTTCTAGCAAGAAAACTTTTAGCCTTTGCTTTTTTGTTTTTTTAATACAAAATGCACACCGTGCAGTACGTGAACTTCTGCAGTTATAAATCTGAACTTCTGAGATCATGCATTCTGCCTTCATCGCGAAAACAGAGCCTCTGAAAATGCACTGCGTGAAGAGGTTGAACTTTTGGATCGGTTCTGTTTGAACTTCACTCTGTTTTTCACATGTTGTTTTTTGTACGAACAGAGCACTTGAACTTCTTTTCAACAAACCTTTTAAGCTTTTATTTTTTATACTTTTATTCTCACCTGAAATGCATTCCTTGCAGCACTTGAACTTCTCGTTGTTTTCACTATGAACTTCTGTCGCATTTTTGAGTATACATCGAATTACACACAATTGAAGGTCGGACGTCATTTTTTGCTATTTCTAAAACGTGTAAATGAACGACGGACGTCTTGCGCATGAACTTTGAACTATGCTCGGAGGAGCACATGAACTTCTTGCAGCAAACCTTTTATGTTATTTGTTTTCTATTCTAATATTCTTATCTGAAATGCATTTCGTGTAGTAGTTGAACTTCCCGTTGTTTTCACCTTGAACTTCTGTCACGTATTTTTGCTCAACCTCTCTTACAAAAATGTTTTAACTTTCTCGGGCTGACCACTTGAACTTCGAGCAAAAAACCTTTTAGCCTTTACATTTTCAGGCTTTTTTCATACAAAATGTACACCCTTTAGTACGTGTACTTCTCATAGTTATCGATCAGAACTTCTCTCGGTTACGTGAAAATATCATAGTTTTTTATAGACACTAAACCGTTCTACCGTTTTTATTTGAACTTCATTGTATATTTTTAGAAATGTGAAATTTGGATGCTTTTAGAAACATCGAACTTCTTCTTTATTTTGAATTGAACTTATTTGTTTTATTCTTTAGTAACAAAAATCTAATTTTTTTTCATATAAATATCAAACTGCTCCGCTTTTTCCAATTGAACTTCATGATTTTATTCATTAGTAATGAGAAAACCTGAGTTCTTTATATACATTGAACTGCTCAGTTTTTCAAATTGAACTTGTCGATTTTAATCTTTAGTATTGGGGAAACCTAAGTTTTTACAACCATCAAATAGCTTCATTTTTTTAATTTGGACTTCTTGGTGTTATTCATTAGTAACCGGAAAAGTCCTAGTTATACAAACAAAAAAATTGTTATTTCAATGCGAGTTTCTTGGTCTTATTATTAGAAACAGGAAAATGATTTTGGATTAAGATTGAACTGCTCGGTTATTTTAATTTGCACTTCTTGGTTTTATTTATAGAAATAGAAATAATTGAATTTAGATACATTATAACTGAGCACTTTTCCTGCCCTCTCAGACCATTAGCGTTATCAGCCGTTGAATCCTTAGTTTGGCGCATGTGTGGCCGTCAGATTTGCTCTCGATCGCCCTAATCAGCCCAGTTTGTTGTTAACGAGCGCCAACAGTTTCGGGCCGCTGCTCTGGTGGCATTTTTCCTGTTCTGTGGTAAATTTCAGCCTCATGGGCCTTTGCACACTTCTGGGCCTTTACCAGCGTAAGTGCTCTTTTCCAAAAACAAAAACATTGTGTTGATCGGCGGAGTCGCGTGCCTCCCATCCCTTCTCGTGAGGCGACCGAGCTGGGCCAGAGCAACAGATCCATGGAGATCGTGCTGGTTCAGGCAGCGCCTCGCCGGGGTTCGGCTCGATTTACTCTCCGTTCGGTTGCACGGCGCGGCAGGATGGTCAACATGCATCCGTCCTTTGAAGTTCTATCGCCAATCCGATGACGGTTGATTGATTGAGAGTTTAATCAGCCATTAGTACAAATTGATGCGTGGGCTGCTGGTTACTGCAGGTCGTTACAATTTAATCAGCCATTAGTACAAATTGATTCGTAATTTTCATTCAATTTATGCAGGCCCACATAATCCCAACCTTTCCGCTGCTCATTCCCCACTGTCCTCACTCCCGTAAATCATTCGTAATTGGTGATTTTTAGGTCTCCAATTCTCCCTCATTCCTGCATCTCCTCTTCCCCCAATTCTTCCTCCATCGCTGGAATTTGTTCTGTTTATGATGTTCTTAGAGTCCACAAAAAAAATGCAGGTTCTACATGGACAAATTCGAGGAACATACTGTTGGGTTTCTTATCTTTTTCTAGCTGAATCTGTCGGTATCCAATGGCTAACGCACAGGTTAGTATCAGTGTCCTCTTATGCCTCCTTTAACTAAATTTATGCTTGATCTCAATAACTGTGTCTATGTACCTTTTAATCGTATGATATGATGATACTCTCTATAACTGATCTTATCTAGCAGGTTATTTAGCAAGTGAAAAATGCAAAAAAGAAATATACAAGGCGTTGATGCGTCCACATCACACTGTGGATAAAATGAAAATATTGTGGGTCACTCCGACGCTGTTGTCCGTGCTGTCACACTGGTTTTTGCATGTGGTGTTCCTTTCCTTGTTGTGCTAGGGGCCGTTGTTCTTGTTGCATCCACTCACCTAGGTCAGCACCTTTCCTGATTGACTTCTGGATCAATTTGAAACTGGGATGTGGAGTTTCTTGATTTTCTCATCACACTGGTTTTCCTGTCAGGTGAGCTCTCACATTAATTTTGTGTTCCTTGCGGATAGTTTCAGTCTATGCATCTTCACGGCTGGAAGCATGGAAAATCTTCACTACGAAATGTATTCAAGAACAATGGTGTTAAACTGTTAATCACAAGAATTAGGAAACTGGTTAGAATGTCATGCGAACACAAGGAAAACTAAGTAGCCATTTTTATGACAATTACAAACAAACATAAAATGGTAACATTTTCTTTATTTATCCAGGTTGGAGAAAAATCAAAGTACTGATGCGTCGCAGTAGGTGTCTGGTTTGGTCGAAGCTCTGATTTATACGATAGGGCAGTGCATGGGTGAAACTGAAAGATTGAGAATCGGTACACAACTTTGGCTGATGAAACTTACTTGCACTCGCCATTGTGTTACCAAAGGCCACGCCATATATTCTATTTTTTTGTGCTGAGAATTACTCTGAATATAAATGGAGTAAAGATCTCCGAATATATATGGAGTAATTTATGATGCGAGTTATTCTGAATATATATATTGTGAACATTAAGACATATCCTTTAATTTTGCTTTCATAATGAAGAAATATCCTGTAAACCAATAGGTGGTAAGTTTTGTAGGCTTACTGCGCCTTGATTCTTCAAGAGGAGTTCATGTGTGCTATTAAGACCACAAATTATAGATCTGTAAACAATTATTACAAGCATACGCTTACTTCTACAAATATGTGTCCATGCAGCTACGGGGAAGTGAAAGCAGGTTATGGCATGTTTGTCCAACTAAGTCTAACACACATGGAGTTCAAGCTAAGAAGGCATTTAGTAGGTCACACACGAAAATGTTTGTGAAGGACTTTTGCAGATCATTTGTCCATAAGGGTCAACCATCTTCACAATACATAGTTCTGTTCATGCCAAATTGCAAATCAAACTTGTAGGCTTTGTGTCTCCATATATTCACACAATATCCTATATAACTTGCATGTTTTGTGTCTTTGTATACTTGCAAAACTTACTACCATTTTATAGTAAAAATGGACGGGCGTGGCAACGCGCGCCGGCATGATCTAGTTGTTTATTAAAATAGAACTACCCTGTTAGTTTAATTCGACCTTCTTAGTTCTTTTAGAAAAGGCATAAACTGCATTCCCCCTTTCATTAATTTTTCTTTTTGCGTTCGATAACAAAGAGAACATTCTTTTCTTGCTAGTGTTTTCAAGTGATTTTTCTAGACTTAGATTATGTTTTGTGATCTTTTCAAAAAAAATATCACTTGAAGTTCTAAAAACCGCAACTCTTCGATGTTGTACCTTGCGTGTTCAAATTTATTTGAACCTGCTGAGATAACACACTCGACCTTCTCGAACAGAACATTTTGACCTTCGCAAAACATTTAAAGCCAAAATTTTGACCTACAGAGCAAGCACAATCACTTTTTATAACTTTTTGAACTCTTTTCATTATATCGATTTCAACTTCTAGCGAGTAATGAGACAAACTACTCTATTTTTAAGTTTGAGCTTTGTTTATTTCTTTAGTCACGATAAAAATGCGGGTTTTGTAATAAACATCTCAATTTGTAATAAAGCTGCCCAAAAATAATCCAAGTCTCTTGAACTTCTCTTGACTTTTGATCCCCAAAATTTATGAACTCCTATCTTGCCTTTTTTTCCTTTTATCGCATTCCCTGTCTCACAAGTTTGAATCTCTCAAGTTGGGTGGGAGTCATTCAAAATTGTTGTATTTTTTTGTTTATACTATTTCTTATTCATCACATTTTGGTCATCGTATTTGATCTTCCTGGATCACGCATTTCAAACTTTTCCATGTGTACAGGAAACAAGAATCCAAAAGTTTTTTTTCAATGTGAAGTACAATACACAAGAACTGCAAGAATTTTTCCCTTCAGCAGCAGCATGATTTCAAAAAATACCATGTTTACAAATTACAGTGAGAGGTTGACTGTCAATCAACACGAATAAATTGGAAAGTGAAGACATGCGATAGTTTTTGGGCGGCTTGGTTTCCACAAGAGAAAGCCGAAGTCAAGTAGTCGACCAAGCGGCGGCGCCGAAGCTTGTGGCGAACATCGGCGCACGGATACGAGCGGTATGCGCACGACATAGTTCAGACGATTCACACACGACACATAAATCCGGTTGGACATGCGCATGAGTGAGCAGGGTACCGGCCACTGGATTTTCACGTCGTGCGTAGATCGGGCAGAAGCATCGTGTGTGGAGCAGTTTCGGAAGTACAATATACTATCCATCAGCAGCATGATTGCCTGCTAATCTATACTCCTATGGTAATCCAAGGTGAAGTTTAGGTTCAGATGCCCCAATGCCAAATACACATGAACTCTCGCCAGGAAGCGACCATCCGGAAGCCGACATTTATGGATGGAGCTGGTGGGTGGCTCGAGGGGGCGTTGCTGTCGGGGTGGGCAGCATGACGGCCACGCGCGGGGCCATGGTGTCGGTTCGTCGGGCGGTCGCGCATCCCCGGGAGAAGGGGCGGAGGTTTGCCAGGGACGTGGCCGGGGCAGGCGACCTTGTGGCGGCGGCCGCATCCATTGAAAGATGCACAGGTAGAGGAAGAAGATAGGACACCAGGAGGCCGTAGTAGGATGCAACGACGCCTGCTGACGGCGGACGAATCCTATCGCGGGGGCGGCACAGCGGCCGGAGCAAGGTGCGGAGGCGGCGCGGCGGCCAAACCCAGGCGGAGGTAGTACCGGGGCTAGATTCAGGCGAGGATGCGCTGCGGGGGCCGGATCCAGGCGATGGGCAGCAAGAGGTGCAACGGAGCCAGGGGCCGGCGGCGGGGGGCGCGCGAAGCCAGGGGCAGCGGCGGGAGGATGGGGCAGAGACGGCGCGGGAGGTGGGGGTGGTTGGGAAGGTTGTGCTGTGGGAGTGGGCCGATCGGAGGCGTTTGATGGACCGGCCAGGTTTATTTTGTGTTTTCGGGAGTTCGGGAACAGACCCATCCAACAGGAGCGTTGTGATCCAAATAGTTATTCTAATCCCAGGATTAAAATAGTGCCACACACTCTGTCTCTCTCTCTCTATATATATAGGGTGGGTCTATTCTGATAACACCCTTAAGACCCTTATTCTGCACACAAACCATCTTATTCTGTTAACACCTCTCCTTCGCTAAAAACACACCCACCAACCTGAACCGAGCAGCCCACTGCCCCGATCCCCACCTTCTCCTTCTCCTGATACCTCCCACACGCGGCTGCGCCTCCCCACCACCCGCCGTCCCCGGCGCCCCACCACCACCCCACCCCCCGCCGCCCCATCACTAGCCACCACCCACCCCCGTGCCCCCCAACAGAACCATCCCACCACCTCCTCCCCCGCCAGCGAGGCGCCCCTAGATCCATGAAGAGCACCGCCGACTCTTGATGTGTGCTGGAGCGAGGTGGTTGGCAAGCTGCCTCCTCCCCGGTGTGGTCAGGCTCCATGGCTGGCCGAATAACACCGCGGCGTGCTACCGGGCTGCTCGGCTCCGCCCCATCCCCCACAATCGTAGTCTCCGACAACTCAGGCGACGGATCTCGGTATCCGAGGTCAGATCCCGCTGCCATGTTCCCTGCAGGAGAGGGACCCTGAGCGTACACCACCCCTCCCCCCAGCGCACTCTCCCAGTCTTGGTTTCCAGCGAGGTCCCTCCGTCTGCCGCCACTGCCCCCTTCCCAAACTATGTCGACCCCTTGGCAGATCCAAGCGTTTCCCCTGCCTACTCCTCCCCTTCATCATCTCCGGTGACTGGGGTGCAGGCGAGGGATCTCGATGCAGTTTGTTTTCCTATGCGTGTAGTTCTTTTTTTGTTCTTCATTTTCAGGAAAAATTTGTCTCGCCGGCGGTTCACTGCTAATGAATTTGGTTTGTAAAAAATGTTGAAACAGATGCATTTTATTTGTAAAAAAGCGGCCAATGAGCAGTTCATTTGTATTTTAGAGGTTTGTTTTTTGGCCAACATGCAGTTCGTCACCGCCGGCAAATCAAGTTGCCAGGCTGCATCGTGGGGACTCGCTTGCATCTTTTTTTGCAGTTTGCCGGGGCACCCCCTCACAGCTCTCTCCTCCCAAACATGCAGTTCGCCGATGACGCCATCATGGCGCATTTCGCTGCAGTTTTGCGTTGCTCAGGATATGAAGCTCTTGTAGAAAAAATCATTAGCACTACACTTGCAGCTCGGTGGTTAAGTTCACTGTTTGGGCGTTGTACTGGTGCACTGCATGTGTCCGTCTATTTATTAACAAAGTTATTATCGAGGGGTTCACTGCACTGTTGGTGGCAGCTGGCTGTCGCGCCTACTGCAGCCCATTCCCTTGCGGCGATGGTGGACCATGAGATGCCAGTGTGATTTTAGCCTGTAATTTGTTGCGGTTTGTTTGTGCCTGTGTCGTGGTATGCTTGTCTCTGAAGGCGGTTGGTAATGCAAAAAGAAGAGCAAAAAAATGTTTAAAGAGATACAAAAAATGTTATAGAAAGTTTTAAAAATAGTCCCTTGGCAGTGCACTTTGTAACACAAAAATAACTCATGCGGTTCACTTTCAGGGGTGTCACGGTTTACTTACTCACAACGTGATGGCAGAAAAAATGTTACGGAAATGACAAAAAAGTAATGCGGTTCACTTCTCGATAGTGTTGCAGTTCACTTACGCGCGATGTGAAGCACACTCTACTATATTGTCCTTAAAAAATGACGTTCAAATAAAAAAAATCATGCAGTTCTTTTACCCGCCTGATGCAGTGCGGTTTTTCGTCCGATGCAATGCAGTTTTCAGTCGGATGAAGTACCCACGTCGATTTGGGGTCGCGAAAAAAAGAGTGTCGCATTTCGGTAAATTCGAAATTCCTCTTAAACCGTAAAGAATTGGAGAGAGTGTTCTACATGAAGAAGTTGCACCTCGTCGATATCTTCCAACGGCGTATCGTTTGAATCATTCCGACCAGCGGTTTGTAAAAATTTCACGAAAAACGGCCGCTGCCTCCGGTCGCCAGCCGCACGATTTTCAAAATTAACTAAAACTGTAACAAATCTGAAAAATATTCCAACATATGAAAGTTGCACATTGTCCGTAGCTTTCCAACGGTGTATCGTACGCCTCCTTTCGACAAACGGTTCAAAAAATGGAGCTAAAACAATACCGAAAATTGAAAAAAATTCAAAAAAACATAATTCCGCGATTTAGTAATTTGAAACTGCTCTTAAATCATAACGAATTAGAAAAAAATAATAGATATGAAAAAGATGCGCTTCCATGATATCTTTCCAACGGTGTATCATTTGCTTTATTCCGATGAGCGGTTTAGAAAAAATCACGAAAATACGCTCGCTGCCACTCGTTATCCGCCGCACAGTTTTTGAAACTGCTCTTAAACCGCGAGGAATCTCGAAAACTGTTCAATATGGCGAAGTTGCGTCTAATCCATAGCTTTCCAATGGTATACTATACGGGTCGTTAGAATAAACGGTTAAAAAATTAGAGCGAAAACAGTACCAAAAAACAACTCGTGCAATTTTTCCGACGAGAAGTTCACTCGTGTGAGTACTGCAGCACACTTGGTTCAAAGAATGACGTGCACTTGCGTTGAGCGTGCAATGTAGAAGTGTAATCAGAATAATTATTCTGCTAATATTAGCATAATAGACCGGCTATATATATATATATAGGGTTGTACAATTCTGTTACCAGTAACAGAATATTATTCTGTTACCCTCGCCCCCTATACGGCGCGACGCGTCCATGACCGACCCAGCCCTAATCCGACCCACTTCCTACCGCCGGAGGCAGCTGTCATGCCGAAGCGAAGCTACGGCGGCAATGGAGCGAGGGAGCCTGGCGCGCCGTGACTCTACCGACGGCGAAGTTTGCATCACCGGCCCCCGATCCACAACCACCACTCCCCCCGACGCGCCGCCATCTAGCCATGTCGCCGGCCCGACCGCCGCCACCATCGGTCGCCTCGTCCGGCGCCGGAGCATCCCCGCGCACCTCCCCACCACCGGGCGGCGGAGCCTCCCCACACACTTCCCCGCTGCCGGGCGCCAGAGCCTCCCCGCATGCCTCCCTCCGTCTGGTGCACCCGCATGCCTCCCTCCGTCTGGTGCAGGAGCCTCCCCGCTCGCCTACCCGCCGCCTGGTGCAGGAGCTTCCCCGCGCGCCTCTCGCCGCTGGGCGCCAGAGATTCGCCTAGGCCGTGATCCACGCCTCCTGCCTCCGCCCCTCGACGGACCTCGTCGACAGAGCTCCACCACAAGCACGGTCGTCTCCCCAACAACAATGGCTCCACCTCCCAAGTTCTTGCCAATACGCCGCCAACGAAACGAAGATGGAGTCACATGCAACAAGATGCAGGTGATGAATCCTTCCCACACACATTACTAGCAACACCAAGTTTTTGAGATCTGGGTTTGAATGAAGATAGGTACCATGTTTCTGTCAATTTATCAGTTCATCAGGTTATCTGTGCTACTATGCTGTGCCTACATGTTACACTATTGGGTTCATGAGTACAAAATTGTGTGATGCATCTGTGCTGCATCAGTACATTGCAAATGCTTGCATTAGTTCGTTTACACCCCTGGCACTTGATGCACAATTAGCATGTCAAGGTTACTGTCAGTGCATCTAATATGCTATATTCAGTTCAAGTAAAAAACTTAAAACATATGCGCGGTCCAAGTAGATAGTGACAAAGGTTCAGCTACCAATTGAAAAGTTGTATGTTGTTATTTCTAAGAGTACAAGTCATGTAATTGCATCAGTTCGAATGAGTAACAAAACTGCTACCGAAAAAATATATAATTGCTACACAAGAAGTTCAAGTGATACATAGGCTAGCAAGACTTGTAATGTAGATGCATTGATGCACAATTAGGATGTCGAGGTTTTTGTCATTGCATCTAATATGCTATCTTCGCCAAGTTAAAAAACTTAAACATATGCGTAGTCCGTAGATAGTGATAAGAGAGTGCCACAGTTACACAGTAAGTTCAATGATACATAATCTAGGAGTACTTCTAGTGTAGTTGCATAAGTTATAGAAGAAACAGTACATCAGTACATCCGTGTTTGAACATCAACGTTCATCAGTTCGACTGAAAACGAACCAGATTAATCCAAAAACTGTTGAATGTTGTTTGCAGAAGCATGCAAGGCGGTGCACGCAGCAAGCATTTCATGAGCCAGACAGATATGGGGCACCACCTAGATGGGTAACACCAGAAATACCGCCTGGATATTTCAATAGTACAGGCAGATTTGAAGATACACCGCAAACATCAGAAGCACGGACAGGTTCTTCTATAGAGCAAACACCAATATCTGGGAATGCAAGCTTTGCCGCTGGTGGGTTGCAACAAGGCCAACAATATCACAAACAACAAATGTTTTCCTTCCCCAGCGCATGCAAAAAGCCAAGGACAGGAAGCCGTGGATGGGTTGCAAGAAGGCTTCCACCAGTCGCTCCGTCAACATCAATCATCCGTGCTGCAAAAGCAGTTGTGACAGGGAGACCAGGGGAGACCAGGGCAAAAAGACAGAAATTTTGGCCAATCTAGCAGGTTCAAAAGTACAAGATATGAGCCATATAGACAGGAGCAACCTCACAATGAATCTGAGGGGAGACAGCCGTACAACGAGAGACGGAGATCTTCGTCAACGTTGCTCCCTCCAAGAGATGCATTGCTGCATGTGCCAAGGGTGACACCACCGGCGCCCATAAACTAGGGAGAACAACAAACACCAGAGGCAGTGCAGAGCTATACACATGTAAGTATCCATATAGAAAAAAATACAAGCACAGTCCATACCATGGTGCTGTGACCACCCCATCTAACATTTTTGTTTGGTCACTATTGTGTGCAGCCACCTGACATTGAAGCTTATGTTCTGCCAAGGCTAGAGATGAGGTTTGAAACTTTCGAAGAAACTAAGAACTTCTACAACATATATGCAAAGCACGCTGGTTTTGCTGTCAGGGAAGGCCCCAAGTGTAAGACCAGAGCCTACCTTTATTGCACGTGCCATGGAGTTTATGAATCAAAGGTGTCTGAAGCAAATAGACAGCGTAAGAAGACGACAGCCAGAACTAACTGCGGGAACATTTGTCGTAAAAGAGATAGTCTGGGAACACAACCACACGCTATAGCTCACTGCAGAAATGTTTGTCTTCTTGCACTCCCACAAAAACTTTGACAAAACAATCTTGGAGTACGTCAAGTACCTGCAATTCAAAGGCGTTGAACACGTGCAAATCATGAGCATACTGGGCGGTGATGACCCTGGTAGCTACTTCCTCGAAATGAATGCCAAAGACCTGATTAACCTATAAGTACAAACTTGTTCTCCTCCCATAAACCGCCTCCGTCTTTTTTCCTCTGTCAGTACAAACATATCACGCAACGCATGACCTAACGCCAGTTTAACATGCATTTTCAATGAATTTTTGATATGCAGGAAAGCAAAGAATTCAAGGATTGGTGATGTGGATGATGTCCTAAAGACTGTCAACTTCTTTAGGGAGATGAAAGCTATAAACAGGGAATTTTTCTGTGACATGCAACTCGATGAGTCCGACAGAGTTAAGAACATATTCTGGGCGAACGCAAGCTGCCGAGGGGCATATCAGGACTTCGGGGACTGCGTAACGTTTGACACAACATATAAGACCAACAAGTACCATATGCCACTTGGGGTGTTTGTCGGAACTAACAACCACTTACAGACTACATTCTTTGGTTTTGCCCTGATAATAGATGAGGATGCAGATTCATTCAAGTGGCTGTTCAAGACATTTTTATGGTGCATGAGAAGGAAGGATCCTACATGCATCCTCACAGGTATAACCGCTAAAACCACCCCCAACCACCACCCCCCTTCCAAAAAAGAAAAGTAAAGTAACAAAAAAATGTTGTGTCAGTTCTATTGGTATATATGCACAACCATCTGCTGACCACTTAGAGTCTATTTTCTCATTACCAAACCAGTGCCCGGCAATGGCTTTGGCGATCGCAGATGTTTTCAAGAACACAGTACATAAGCTATGCCGCTGGCACATTATGAAGAAGTACTGGGAACACCTTGTGTACCTGTATTTCCTGCACGAGGACTTTAAAGATGAATTCACATGAATTCTCAACTGGCCCCTCATGCCAACTGAGTTTGAGGATGCTTGGAAAAGTCTCATGGATAAGTACAACCTCCACGATGATGCCACAATGGTAGGCATGCGGAACGAGCGTGAGAAATGGATATCAGCCTACTTCAAAGAAATTTTCTGCGCCAAAATGACATCCACACAGCGAAGTGAGAGCATGACCTATGTGCTCAAGAAGAACTACGTTAATGAGAGACATAACCTACACTGGTTTGTCAGCCAGGTAAACTCCTGCGTCAAAACCAGGAGGCCGACAGAGAACCAGGAGACAATGGGTAACCGGGTATAGCTCTATCACTTGTCGTAAGACAAAAAATAACACGCTTACTAAAGTAAAAACTTTATTAGAAGTTTTTCCTGCGAGAAAACTAACAATTTGGTCATCATTCTTGCATCTACAGAAGGAACAAAACACGCTGACCTACTATGGGTTTGACACCCAGATGGCAAAGCTGTACACACGAGCTGTGTACAGCGAGATCAGAGATAGGCTGAAACTGAGCACACTCTTCACGGCGACAGAGACGGAAGAGCCCACAAATACCTAGTGCGCTACAACCACCGGCAAAAACTGTGTGTGTGGGTTCAGCACGTGTTCCAGGTGGTGGCAGACACCGTGGGAGAAACATATGAATGCGAGTGCAGGCTATGGGACCACACAGGTTAGGAGTACAAAAAAGATGTTACATATTGTACTACTTTTTTTTGCAAAGTTTTTGTTTGAATGAAATGACAAAAAACATGCACCTCTTCCAAAAACAAATGCAGGTCTTTTCTGCGTGCATGTCCTATGCATGATGCAGTCAATTAAGGCTGCCAGTGTTCCAGAGAAATACATACTCAGGAGATACACCAAACGCCCGAACATCCAGCCAACATTTGACAGAAATGACTTGAGGACAGTAGCGTCAAACAAGGCATCCCAATACTGCATTGAAAGCTCACTGCTGACGCTGAACATGAGGGTGCATAGAAAAAGCTTGAGAAGCCAAGAGCAAATGGCAAGGTCGCGGGTCGTCATGGACAAACTTGAACAAGAACTCGACGCCATGCATTCTGCTGAAAATGGAGGTGTCGCGGACAATGAAGCCATTGAGCAGGATATTGCTACAATGTTATCCGAGATGAACCATCTAGGATCTATTAACCCGTTTGAGAACGAGGAAGAGGAGCAGAAGCAACGGGAGCTTGCCCATGTGCACACTCAAGAGCGCCGACAAACTCACATGCGAGATCATGAGCTTGATGGTGCTGTAGGTGAACGACATGACAATAGCACATCCTACCAGTAGCAGTAGGAAAGGCTGATTTAACCCCCAATATTCTCAAACACAAAGGGGAGAAAGAGCAAGACGCAAGAAGCGAAAGCTGCGAAAGCAGCAGGCAAAAAGCCACCACGCCCCATCAAGCGCGTGGAATTTGGCCCGGACGGCAAACCACTCGGGATAAGGGCATGCGGTTTCTGCAACTTCGTGAGCAACCATAACTAACACACATGCCCACTCCACACAGATGCCACTGTCAACAAGAACAAGCAGATTGGAGCCACCCAGCTTTCTATCAATGGAGACAACACACGTAACAACTACACTTGCCGCAAGTGTGGCGGAACTGATGGACATAATGCCCGCATGTGCAAAGTGGGCATGGAGGTCAGTGGAGCTGAACATAAATAGGGCAAGGTACAGAGTTCCAAGCAATCAAATGAAGACAATGAAGAAGAAGAGTTTGATGAGAATGATGGCCAATCAGACGAAGACAATGAAGATGACAGCGTCGGGGGCGAGGAAACTGAAACTGACGATGAAGCTGACAAGGCTCAACCTAGAAAGAGCGCCGGCAAGGCACAACATTCGGGGACAGTTAGGAGAAGCTCAAGACTAAACAATACATAGTGGTTATCCTGCTGCGTCAACTAAAAAATAACCTTGTAGTCTCAGTTGGATCAGCACACAATGAGGAAGCATTTCACAAACACTGACGTTACCAAAACTTATTTAGCTTTAACGTCGATTACTCTCGATCAGAACTAAAGTTATTTTTTAGTTTCTGATTTGTGCCCGCTGGAGCAGTCACAAAATACGTTTGAAAAAACTTATTTGGATATATCCGACACAAAACGATACTGTGAACCAGTAACTCAGGATAAAATAATATGTCAATGAAAAATTTAAGCTCTTGTATTACATCAGTACTGATAACTCTCAGACGTCAGTACAAGGCTGAGTACACATCAGTACTGATATAATTTCTGATTTATGCCCGCTGAAGCAGTGACATTATTATTTAAACCATTTGATAATCCTTTTGAATGCAGTCACAAATAAATTTGAAAGAACTTATATGGATATATCTGATGCAAAACGCTACTGTCAACCACTAACTCAGCAAAAAAAATGCCAAGGAAAAATTTAAACTCTTGTAGTACTAATAAATCTCAGTCCGCAGTACAAAAGGCATAGTAAAACAAACACACCAGTGAATGACTCAAAAAAAATCGTTTTGAAAAAACAAAGCTATGCCTGCTCCTGTCAGTCCCAATTCGATAACACCATCAGTACATGAAAATAATTACCTCAAGCAAAATGCGAATATAATACATCCTATACTGGTGAAAATCTAATTTATCTGTAAAAATACTCACAGATTATCTTGATATAAACAATCCTTTAAAAAAATACGAAAATTGTTTTCAAAAACCTTAGCACCACACATATTCTCACTGGTATTTGGTACATTCAATTACACTTCAATCACCAGTCCGAGTATGACAGTAGAGGAGTTCAGACCTCCATCAACACCGACACTGACACGTGCAAGTGGGATAAGCAGCTGATAAGTGCAGCTTGACTATACGAATCGGTGCCACAGTAAAATGCCATCATCACCACCGCAGAGATGTGCAAGTGGGATTTGGCAGGTCATAAGTACAGCTTGACAAGACTAGTCACTTCAACAGTAAAAACCATTTCACTTGGACGGTTAGTTCTTCCACGCCACCATCCGCGCCACCCACTGAGCGGTTGACACAAGGGACTGCAAACGGTGACCCCGCGCCACAACACCCACTACACACACGGCCCCGAACGAACCGCCTCCCACAAAATCCCCGTCCATGCACTGCACAAAATCCCATTCTCTTCCACCTCTCCCTCGTTCCCCCAAACCACCATTGCCACTTCCATTTCCAGTACACACAAACCAAAAACTTCTCTCTCCAAAGCCCACAGTCACCGGAGGAAGGCCATGGTGGAGGAACCGTCCGCCAAGCGTCATCATGCCGAGAAGTCGGACAAGAGGAGCAACCTCGTTGACATTAACGTCCCTGGCGAGAAGCGCGAGTACACAACAACCCTCAAAGGGTTGAGCTCCACGGCAACGAGACGCTAGAGATCGTCTGCACCAACGTACCAGAAAAGGCCGACAGGCTCTGGAGGAAGCTTGGCGGCAGGTTTCGTAGGATCGTCGGCGTTGGTGTGCACTACACCAACGAAGATGAACCTCCCCAGATGGCAGCAGTCCTGCAGTTGTGCGTCGATGAACTCTGCTTGGTGTACCACATCGCAGCGGCCAGAAAATGGTGAGCAATCCTACTTTGCCCTGAATATGGTTTATCTATTTTATTAGTACTGTATCCTGAAAAATTAATCACACTTGCTTTCCCAACTAGATGTACTAGTGTGGTTTGTGAAAAGTGGATGCACTACTGCATTTTCTCAAGTAGATATACTATAAATGTATTTTTGAACCTGATGCACTGGATTACTATTTGGAAAATCTTGCGGAAGATTAAATTCTGAAGTTGATCGACTAGTGTAGTTTCTGAAGTTGATATAATAGAGTAGTCTATGTAGTCGATGTATTAAAAAAGATGTTTCTGAACTTGATGTAGTGAAGTATTTTCTGAATTTGATCTAATATTATTTTCGTAAGAAAAAAAACTAGGACTTGGTGAAGCGCTGGTTCTGTGTTATCCCATTTCAACCAAAATAGACTAAACTAGTACCAATGCAGAACATACAACATTGACTGAAACTATGTATAATCCAAGAAGAAGAATAACATGATGTACTTAATTTAATTCCAGAACTTTCTTTACTAGTTTTTGAAGTACATTCATCCATTGTTTATCCTACATAAAAAAACTACTTCATGGATTGATCGTTTGTAAAACAAAAACAAAAATGAATAATTCAAACATCAAAGTAACACTAATATTCAAAATGTCTCTGCCCTTGCAAGCCCAAGCGCATGACCGAGATGTTGCAGCATGAGAAGTTGTTCACATTTGCCGGTTTCTGCATTGAAAGGGACAAAGAGAAGCTGAAGTTGTCCGGTATGGAGATCAACCCCAACAAGTTCATCGACATTCAACGCAAGTGGAGAGTTCCAGACACCGGAAAAGAGTACTCCTTGACTGATGTTGCAGCCAGCGTCATCCACCCATTCTACAAAGGCATGAAGAACAAGATCAACACGCAGGAAGACTACAAACTGTGGGGGACCAGCGAGCTGCCAGACAACCTCATCGAGTACGCATGAGTAGATGCGTACGCTGCGTACAAATAATGGTTCATGATCGACTACATCACAGACGGTTGGGAATATGCAAAAGAGCGGGAGGCTGAAAACTTCTACGACTGCCCCTATTGCCCCTTTACTGGATGAAGATAACATCAGAGCCTGCCTTCGTTTGACTTCCGCTTGTGCTTGCCTTTTATCTTGTTGTTTCAAATTAGTAGTTTGCTCTTGTTGGGTTGAACCAGTGTGATTATGTCGTGCTTGTCATGTTTGAACAAGTTTAGTTATGTCATCAAGTACAATGTTTTGCTTATCTCATTATATAAGTTTGGTTTGGTAGCTTCGTATGTTGTTAATCCATCATTTCAAAAATTCAAAAGTAGCTTCTGAATGGAACGTTGTCGTTTCTCTAAAGTACTAGTTATGATGCAACTAATCACACAACATTGTTCCATGTCAGTACAGCTTAGTACACTTGATCGGACAATACATTCTTACTATAATAAAAAGTACAAAGAAGCATCAGTCCATAAGCGCTACTGTGAATGCACTATCAGTACAACTTAGTCTACACGCAACTACCATAGTTCTGAAAATGACACCAGAAGACACTTGAGAATAATCACAAAAACAAACACAAAAAAGAAGGCAAAAAACTCAAATGAAAAATATTACACTCACACAAAACTGACAAGAACTAGAACAAAAAGTATCAGTCCAAGTTACTGGTGGAGTCAAGTACTAGATTCAAACAAACAAAAAAATGACCGCCGAAGGTCAGGCGCAGGCCCTTACAATTCTAGATACTTGAACTCGAGCCCGTGGGCGAATCCCTAGTAATCCGCACAACGCAGGACCCGCCGACCAGGGCCCACAGGTCAAGAGAGAGGGCGAGCGCCGTGTATAAGCGCTCAGGTAAGTGTTCAGAGGAGTTCGACTGGTGAGCCTACGCTGCGCTTATAAACAGGTCCGGAGCCCCCTCAACTAGCGAGGTGGAACTAAACCCAGAGCGCACGCGCACGACGCACTGCACAGCCGCGCAGACGAGCTATCTGGGCCGGAAAACGGCCCAATATCCTACAAACCAGAGGGCGGGACAAAGAAAAATAAACTGCAGGAAAGATGTTTGTCAATTAACCTCTACAAGAAAAAAGGAAAAAAATATGATAAAAAAACAATGAACCTCTAAAAAAGAACAGAACTTAATAACCTATCTGTTAAATGTACATGATTTAAAAAACCGAATTAAATATTACTTTCAAGTTCAACTACTAAAACTCAAAAAGTTCAAAACATATAATGTTTGTCAATTATGCTAAATTTCTTATTTATATAAAATCTGACAAGTTCAACTACTAAAGCTCAAAAAGTTCAAGCATATAATGTTTGTCAATTATGCTAAATTTCTTATTTATAGAAAAACTGACGAGTTCAACTACTAAAATTCAATAAGTTCAAATAGAATTTATTTGTCAATTCTGCTAAATTACTTATTTATATAAAATCTGTCCACACCACAACGAATGATCTGGTCGTAAAATAATCTCAAACCCCCACCCCCAACCTAAGTTATAAAAAAATCAGTTCAAAACATACATACGACATCAGTACTAAAACAACAGGATCAGTCAGGCCACTCACACCAATGTGACATCAAATTTCAAACCCGTGCACTGTATGAAATTACAATTCAGTTCACACAGTACCAAAACGTAAGTGCACTAAAAATGAGAATACAAAAACTATAAAGGCCTAACCTAGGTTGGTATAAATGAAAATAAAATAAGTACAAGTTTTGAGCAACAACTCCCAGGGCACTGAAAAAATGTTTTGACATAAACTAGTGTATAAATACTTCAATAGAAAAACAATGCTTAAACATCCACACGGAAAAACATCACAGAGCCATACGTCACCTAAACAGTGCAAAATGCCGTCATCATCACCGCTGAGACGTGCAAGTGGGATTTAGCAGATCGTAAGTACAGCTTGACAAGACTAATCAGTGCAGCAGTAAAAGGGATTTGTCTTGGATGGTTAGTTCTTCCAGGCCACCACCCGCGCCACCCATTGGGTGGTTGCCACGACGCACTGCAAAACGGCGACCCCCACGACCACTACACCCACGTCCCCGACGAACCGGCTCCAACACACCACCGTCGATGCACTGCAAAATACCCCATTGTCTTCCATCTCAGCCTCATTCACAGAACCACCATAACCGCTTCCATCTACATTGCACACAAACCAAAAACTTCTCTCTCCCAAGCCCATAGTCGCCAGAGCAAGGCGATGGTGGAGGAACCGTCCGCCAAATGTCACAATGGTGACACTTCGAACAAGAGCAGCAACCTCGCCGACGTTCACGTCCCTGGCGAGAGGCACGAGTACACCAGAACACTCAAAGGGGTTGAGCTCCAAGGCAAGGAGACGCTGGAGATCGTCTGCACTAGCGAACCAGACAAGGCCGACCAGATGATGAGCATGCTCAGGATGAAGGGCGGCGGCTTATATCTGAGCTTCATCGGAGTTGATGTAGAGTACATCGACGAGGAAAAACCTCCACAAATGGAGGCAGTCCTGCAGTTGTGCGTCAAGGAACTCTGCTTGGTGTACCACATCGCAGCAGCCACAAAATGGTAACCCATACTACTATTCATTCATCTGTTGTACCAGTACTAGTCACTAAAAACATAATTAAAACTTGTTTCCCAACTAGATGAACTACTATAATCTATGAAGTGTATGCATGATTACATGTTTCTCAAGTTACATGCATTTCTGAAACTGTGAAGTGGATTGTTTCACCAGATTAGCATCTGAAAAAAAGTTTATAGCATTCTGAACTTTATGCACCAATTTAATTTCTGAACTTGATGTACTAGCATAGTTTCTGATCTTGATGCACTAGTATAGTTTATAGAATTGATGTATTAAAAGATCTTTGGTGAAGTGGTATAGGTCCATATCTTGATGCGCATGTTTCTCAAATTAATTTTTGAACTTGATATAGAATTAATGCACAAAAGATGTATCAAGCACTGGTATAGGTCTTTTATTCAACAAAAAAGAAAACTAAACTTGAATCAAGCAGCGCATGAATCATTGACTCTGGTAAAATGATTATCTAATTTGGTGAAGCTTTTGGTGAAGCAACGAAGGTAGCAAAAAAGAAAAATATAACACGGTGTAGTTGAATTTAGTTTCAGGACTTTTTGTACTAGTTTCTGAACTACATTCATGCATGGCTCATAATATATAAGCATCTACCTCATGGATTATCACTTGTAAAACAAAAAAAGCAGAATAATTAAATCCTCAAAAAGAAGACTAATCTTTATAAAATGTGTGTCTCCCCCCTTGCAGGCCCAAGCGCCTCAAAGACTTCCTGCAGGAGGAGAAATTGTACACATTTGTTGGTTTCAGCATTGGAGGTGACAAGAAGAAGCTGGGGGAGTCTGGTTTGGAAATCAACCCCAACAACTTCATCGACATGCAGCGCAAGTGGAAAGATCCAAAGACCAACAAATACTACGACTCCTTGGCCGATATTGCAGGCGGCGTCATCCACCCATTCTACGAAGGCATGAAGAAGAAGTTGAAGAGGGAAGACCACAAACTGTGGGGGACCAGCCCGCTGCTAGACAACCGCATCACGTACGCAGGAATAGATGTGTACGCAACGTACAAGTCATGGAAGACAATCGACAACATCGTGACAGGTTGGGATATTTCAAAAGAGCAGGAGGCTGACCCCTACTACCACTGCAACTTCGCGGATGAAGATGCATGAAAGTCTGCATTCGTTTTGTTGAACCAGCTACCATATGCTATGTGTGTCCTTAGTCTTGTTGTTTCAGATTTGTAGTTTGCTTTCGTTTTGTTGAACCAGCTACCTTATGCTATGTGTGTCAGGGTTTGAACAAGTTTGCCTATGTCTATCAAGTACATCATTTGCTTATGTCATCCAACATGTTTGCTAGCTTCCTATTTTGTTGATCCATCATTTGAAGTTGAAGTAGGTTGAAGTTGAAACTTGATGGCTGCCACGCAGCACTAGTCATGGAGAAAAAAAATAACACATGAATATTTTTCCAAAAAAAAGTGGCAGACTAACTAAGGATAAAAGCAAACAGTAGCCTTCGACGCTCAGTATAGCTTATACATGAACGGTAGTACTATCACGCTAAAAAAATCAGTTTTTAGTTTCGAAAGAACACTAAAAAGACTAAGTTTTAGCCGAGGACAACATTCAGTACTAAAAAGCGTCGTCCTAAAAAGTAGTTACAAATTCACTAACTACTACGTCAGGAAAACTAAACAAACACCAGTACGTATTTCCTAGTCACTATCTTGCTAGGACTGAAAGTTCTGGTACAGTTGAACACACGGTACGTTTATTCTACAAAATATATAAAAAGGAACGGGAAGCTTCAGTTTGCATTCCTTAAAACAGTGACATACTAAAAGAATTAACAGTGGCAATACAACTGAAATCTCAGTACAACTAAGACTATACGGCAAGTGATAGGATTATACCAAACATTGCCTAGAGAAGAACCACAGCCTAGAAAAAAAGAAGGCCAAAAACTAAATCAAAAAGATATAAGTTCAACAAAGGAGAAAAATCACAAGAAACACAACAGAAAGACGTACTAGCAACAAACAACACAAAAAATAATTAATTAATCAAAGTAATAGCACAATTGAAATCTCAGTACAACTAAGTTTATTCGGTAAGTGCTATGGTGATACCAATTAATGCCTTGAGAAAGAAATAGTTTTGAACTTAATAGGACAATCTCTTAAACGTAACTAATTTAAAACAGTACTTTAGCTTTTACTATGAAGTTCAACTACTAAAGTTCAAGAAATTCAAACAGAAATTTGGCTCCAAAAATTTTAAAAGCCTTACGCTGAATGAGATTACAAGTCAGTACTAACAGAACTATATCATAAGTACAAGAAAATGAGAGTACAGAAACTATAAAAGGTCCAACTTAGGATGGGATCACATAAAAATAAAATAAATCTCACTTTCTCAGCAACAACTGATAAATACACTTGAAAAAAAACTGTTTTCAGTTCAACTACTATAAAAGTCTTCAGTACAAAAAATAAAACTTAACCAAAACGAATTCCCGATGAAACATACACAAATGAAACAGGTATTCAACCACACAACCATCATCGAAAAAAAGTTTGTTAAACATTGTTCCACACTTCAAACACATCACAGAATATACTAGTTATTACATAGTACTCGACAAGACATTAAACACTACAAAATAGAGCCTACAATGTTTTCAAGAGATATATCACACAACTATCCAATTCACTATGCAAATGATGATCATTTCTCCTATGCATCAGGAGCCAAAGCCTGAAGCTCCTTGGGAAGCTCCGTAACCATAAGATGGTTATTCCGGTTGAACACAACTCCTTGAAAATGCGTGGCTGCAAAACAATAAACAAAATTATAAAAAAAATCATGACACATAAAAAAAGGATGCACAATAAGCCAAAAACAGAAATAGAAAAGCACAACATGAAACCCACGTCATAATCTCCAATGTTCTCAACGATCTTTTCACCATCGTAGCATCCCGCATACTTCAGAGTATAATGGCCACATTCATTTTCCCCTTGAAGTGGAACCTTGACAAACGTTCGTTTCTTTGCAAACAGCTCCCAATTGGGCTGCTTGCTCGCATTGTACTGAGCATCACCATACACAGCCTTCATTACTTTGACCATTCTAGAAATCTATAAAAAAACAAAACAATCCACACAGTTTTAGGTCTCAGAAAAAAGCAGAAACAAAGATGCAGAAATATTAATCCAGTATAGATAATAAATGTCACTCACAATCTTCTCGCAGTCTTTGTGATAGGTGTTCTTTGAAGGACGGTGGTTCTTCGGATAAGGTAAAGAGTCAAGGATGTCAACGCTACTTCGGTACCGATTCATGACATATAAAGAATAGTGGTTCACTTTCCTATCATTTGATAAAACCATAGGCTTGAATAGAGGCATCATGATCTAAAAACAAATGACCAAAAAAGAGATGTTAAATATTCAAAATAAAAACCAGCATCACAACAAACCAATAAAAACCAAAAATCAGCTAGTAGATCTCACAAGGTCGGCACTGAGCAAGTCTTCATTAGCTTTAACATAGCTCTTGAAATCTCTCGCTGCACTCTCCACATTAAACACTTTCTTTTCATCCTCGTAAAATGAACAGTCAAGCACAACCTGCAAAAAAGCCAAAATAGAAAATAGACAGTGGAAAAGGATCAACAAGCAAAAGTATTATTAAAATCCGTAAAAACAATAGGCAGTCTTGTTCAACAGAAAGAAACCGATCTGATTGATTACCGAGATGAAATATGGACTCAGCAACATCCTATTCCCAGATGCGAAATCAACATTTCTCTCAGGATCTTGCTTCCAATCATCAATGAGGAAGTCCATTACATCACCCTCCATCATTTGCCCAGGTGAAAAAACTTCCCAGATGCGATTCCCAGTGAAGTTAGTTACGTTTCCATCAGGTGGAGGTATCATTGTGAATGTATTCCTGCAGCACACACCAGAACAAAAAGAATGAGAAGCAAGATAAGGCATTCATAGCAGTTCGAGTTGTATAAAAAGGAACAGTTCAGGTCATATTTACCTAGCAGTTACAAACAACAAAAGAAAAAGAAGAGGAAAAATAATGAGAGATACTCACTCAACATACTTCTCACGCCATTCATCACTAAGCAACAGCTTATACAGCCTACGAGCCTTGTCCAAGTGAGGGAATTTATGAGGGTGAAGTTGCTGCACAGGGGAGCAAAACTTTATGGGAGCTCTGGGCGCACGCTTCGTGCTCACAACATTGCCAGAATCCAAAGCAGGATCTTTCCTAGCACCACCAGCTCTATGAGCCACTATTCCAGCAAGGGGAGATAAACCTTTGGCAGCAGCACTCCTCGTGACTCTTCCAACGCCAGCAATCTTGTCAAACAAATCATCATCACTGTCTATCAATTCGACAATGGGATTCTTGGGTGTAGTAGGCCTCTCTGCACAAGCAGCCGTAGAACTTCTCAGAGCTCCCAACCGCCCCTTCATAACACCAGATCTTGTCATTTCGGGCGAGCGCCCCTGGCTAAGATCAGTAGCTACGCGCTCGAGCTCCGAGAACTGGCTACCAAAGAACATGTAGTCATGCTCACCAAGATCCAGCCACTCACCTGAAAAATAAAATAAAAAAAGGAAGACTGCATGAAGCGTAAGTTCAAATACATATTTCATGACAGTACTAAATAGAGAAGTACAAGCTGCAAAAAAATACAAAAGTCCATGCACACGTACAAGGTTCGATGCCAAACAAACCCCAGGAGTTAACATCAAACACATCGCTAGTTGCGCAGGTATACAGCAAAGTCTTCCTAATGTCTAGAATATCTTCATGGCTGTAATCGACCATTTCAATTACACCATCCTCCCGGCAATAATAGGTCTTGCAGTTTTGTCGCATAAAGAATCCACAATCATGCCTGTAAACAAAGGAAAAAACAAAAAAATGGTACAACACAAAATCCGAAAAATACAGGAACAACATCGACCCAGCAACAAAAACAACCAGCAAAAATCATTAAAAAACGGATACTCACATGTTTTCCTGCTGAGGCACCCGCACAAACTCGCAAGAGAAACCATCAATATGAACCGGTGAGAACGGTTTGGCCCTGTCTACACTGGATTCCTCCAAAGCTTCTTTATATTATCTGTCATATTCCTTAAGAATCTCACTGCATCACCCCAGGTTTCATCACGGAGTGAATAAAGACACTCGAAACGATGGTACCTCAAATTCAGAACAACCAAGCACCAATGCCCAGATTCTTAGCTAGGCTTCATGGTAGACACAAATGATGGCAGATCAAATGTAGGGAAAAGAAGCTGGAAAAAAATCGCAGAGGAAAAATGAATTTACCAAATCATAGTGAAACAAAAAATTCAGCCTCCAAACAATAAAATAAAAGAGGGAAATTGAAATTCAGAAGTACAAACAAAAAATCACATAATCATAAAGAAATTATATCCACCGCCCAAAATTGAGGAACAATCATATCAGTCCAGTTTCCTTGCAACAATAAGTGCAGCTTTAAAAAGCACGGATCACTCATAAGTACAAGTGTAAAAGCAGGCTAATCAAGTTCATTCCCACACCTCCCTAAACTGCAAAGAAAACATGACAGTTCTAGTTAATGAGTACAAAAAGTCCAAGTTCACCTACTTGGTCCAAACCATCAGCACCTGATCGCGTGAACCAATTTAACACATTGGAATCAATATTTCCATCATGGATCTTGGTCTGTTGTACAATAAGAACAACAATAGTTAGAAAATTGGCAAAACAAGTTATCATCCTATTTACAAAAAAGCAAAATACTGACCGTCACCCATCTGGGAACTATCAACTTGTCGTTGTCGGTATTTCCGACGAGAGAATATAAAACAACATCAAGATCGTTCGAGTTATGCATGCCAGTGGGGACAAACGCTTTAGCAATAGAACCAACACTCGCATCACATTCTTTATTTTGAAATATCGGCTTGTGACTATAAAAACACAAAAAATTACATGAATTAATACTACTGCAACAACAATAATAATCATACGAGAGAAAAAAAGAGACAAAATGGTACGGGCAAAATCACAAACTAACCATTTAGTACGGTTCATGCGCAACCTCGAATAAATAAGAAAAACGTATCAACCTTAACAACATTACCACTTTCTACTTGCAGAAAAATGATGAAAAATAATAAGTTCAACAACTACAAGAGAACATGTCCAAAATGCCAAAATTGAGAAGTACGCCCAATTTACAAGTGCTTAGCTGGACTATCAGGGTTTGACGACGACGGTAGTTCCTGTGATGAGACCATTATGCCTCCAGTTTCAGGGTTTGACGATGGGACATCTTGAGAGGACACCAATATTGCTGCGCTTTCAGGGTATGTAGAAAGAAAATCCTGGGATGACAAGAGCGCCTCCTGCATCAAGGAGTCAGAAGAAATTGACAGAAGTAAATCATCATCCTCGGATGGCGCCTCCTCCACGCTAGAAGCATCTTTCAATGCATCACCGTAATCAAGACCTCCAGGCGGGAAATTCTCCGGCGGGAAATTCTCTGACGGCAAATCTTCACAACCAGAAACATTCTCATTCCCAGCAATACCAACACCAGGCGATTTGGAATCAAGTATGCTGGCAGCACCAGCATCCTCATCAGCAACTTTGGTACCAACATTGCACCCACTACTCAGTGGAGCATCAAGAGCATCATCTCCACCACTAAGGACAACCCCACATTCAACATCAGTAATCTGACGAAAATAAAAAATCAGAAAAAGTTAATAATATGAAGAAAACTAACAATAAAAAATAAACTACCAAAGAGGTGCACAGAAAAATAAACCTTGGAAGCATTCGCTGCAACATCATCGAACTTGCTGCTGCTAACATTCAAAGCAACATCACCAACAGGCAAACAAGGCTCATCGCCAACAATAGCACCCTGAATTAAAATGTAATGAGGCAAAAAAAAACAATGCTATTATGAGCAACAATAAACACAAGGAATTAAAACAACAGTAACAAAAAAGGTAGCTACCCCCTTGCAAACTCTAAACGGTGTGGGATAGAAAAATGAACAAGCAAGACACATTGGTGCGCATGAAAATTCAAGAAAATATGAATAAACACAATGAGAATAAAAATAACCTTGCACTTATGAGTGGATGGATCATTAACTCCACGGTCAACATCAGCCTCAACATTATGACTGGTCTCCTGCATGAAAAGAAAAATTAATAAACAGATGTAGATCAGGAACTTCAACTACAATACTGACAGCAGAACAACATAGTAAAAACATACAAACAACGAGGACTGACTCACATCAACAACAGGGTAGTGCAAGCCAACATCGTTCGTGTGCTGATCAGAAACATTAGCCTCAGTACGATCATCAGGCCTGCTGTCAGTGCCAGCAGCCTCATCCTGATCAATCTGCATGTAAGAAAATTACTAATAAATAGATGAAGATGAGGAAGTTCAACTACAACACTGACAGCAGGACAACAAAGTAAAAATTGCAAACACCAAGGACTGACTCACATCAACATCAGGGCGCTCAACGCCAACATCATTCGTTAGATGATAAAAAACATTAGCCTCAGTACCATCACCAGCCCTGCTGTGGGTGGCAGCAGCCTCATCCTGCTCAAACTGCCTGATAACAACATTTGCACTTTCTTCATATGGCTTGCAGCAAGAGTTTTGCGTAGTTCTGAAACGCTTCATGTTGTTCAAGATTTAACCGCGCTCTGAACTAGATTAGCGGCACCGTCACGCATATCACCGATTAAAATTCTCTCCATCTCAATGTAGTCAACAGCTTCCTCAGCGTTAAATTGATGACCTTCAGGAAGGATACCATTGACACAGCTCAAACGCTCAACTGTCGTTGGGACCTTTTGCGGCTCAGAACACACATTACTTAACGTATGCTCAGCGCGCTCCAATGCTGAAACAGCAACATCAATACCAAAACCCTGCCTCTGTGAAGCACTAGCATTACTAGGGCCAAGGGGGCATAACCAGCACCCTCAACACAACGGCCATCCCTCAACTCATCGGACAGAGATGAAAACTTCGGAACCTGAGACGATGGCATCTCCAGGACTGGCCGTTTATACATTTGGAAAAAACAACCTCCTCTTGAGTTTTCCACTACAAACAAAAGGGAAAAATAGTTAATCAATCAATGCAACACATAGGGAAAAATAAATCATGATATTAACAGATTTAAAATCAACACCACTAATAAACTTTAGCTGTCATTGCCAATTTATTAGTGTTTACCAACAGGCCAGTTGAACAAAGTTATTCAGTTCAACCACACAAGAAATAACTGTACTAAAAAAGCATACCTAAACCATACAAAATATAAAAAGACAACTCTACAGTACACATATCCACTACAGCAAAAAATAGCTATACCTAAATTAAAAAAAAGGTCTGCAAGACACAAACCAAACAAAACTCACCGGAAGCTTCCCAAACACCCAAGTCTTTGGATCTGCATTGCCTTTTTTATCAAGTCTGCATCAACCAGATCGGGAAGCTTGGCAGGATCCATGAAACATATGCGGGACTCGATGTCAGCTCGCGGTCTTGCCACGGATAAGGCATCAAGGTACATTAGTACAGGCCCTATGGCACAGCCTGTGATTGCCTTCCCCATGGTATTACCATTTTGGTACTTGGCAATAGCCCTTCTAAGCTCATCAACCATCAACTGGCAATAATCCATATTAGCCATGTCCTCAAAGACGAGACCCTCAAACATTACTGCCTCTCTGGAAACATGCGGGGCAGAACCAGGCAACACAACTGAGGGAGTCCTAGACTAGGGGGTGTCCGGACAGCCAGACTATCATTATCCACCAGACTCCAAGACTACGAAGATACAAGATTGAAGACTCCATCCCGTGTCCGGATGGGACTTTCCTTGGCGTGGAAGGCAAGCTTGGCAATACGGATATGTAGATCTCCTACCATTGTAACCGACTGTAACCCTAGCCTCCTCCGTGTCTATATAAACTGGAGGGCTTTAGTCCGTAGGACAACATACATTACAACAATCATACCATAGGCTAGCTTCTAGGGTTTAGCCACGCTGATCTCATGGTAGATCCACTCTTGTACTACCCATATCATCAATATTAATCAAGCAGACGAGGGTTTTACCTCCATCGCGAGGGCCCGAACCTGGGTAAAACATCATGTCCTCGCTCTCGTTACCATCCGCCTAGACGCACAGATTCGGGACCCCTACCCGAGATCCTCCGGTTTTGACACCGACATTGGTGCTTTCATTGAGAGTTCCTCCGTGTCGCCACCGATAGGCTTGATGGCATCTTCAACCAGCAACGCTGTCGTGGTGAGACTTTTCTCCCGGACAGATCTTCAGATTCGGCGGCTTCGCCGCGGGCCAATTCACTTGGCCATCCGAGCAGATCGAAGCTACGCCCTGGCCGCCAGTCAGATTTGAAGCTTAAACTTCACGGCCGATGTCCGCGGAGACTTGATCTTCGACGGACTCGAGCCTGCCAGAAGCGCCGCCAAGACTGCGGACGACGGGCATGATCTAGCTCGCCACCCCAACAGTGCCTTGGTGGCGCGACACGGTCCTCTTCGCCATTAGCCCGAGCCGATCGCCAGATCGAGGGCGGTGGATAGACGCCACCAGGGGCTTCAACATCCACGGCGATGGAGCCGAATACTAATCTTGTCCCCTGCGAAACTCGTGATTCCGAGGCGCCGGACTCCTCGCCGGACTCCGAGCCTCCCGCGCCCCTACCAATCGATCCGGATTGGGCGCCGGTTATGGAATTCACCGCCGCGGACATCTTTCAATACCCTCCTTTTGGCGATATCCTGAATTCACTAAAGCATCTCTCGCTATCAGGAGAGTCCTGGCCGGACTATGGCCAGGATGGTTGGGGTACGGACGACGAAGAAATTCAGAGCCCACCCAACACCCACTTTGTAGCCACTGTCGATGATCTAACTGACATGCTAGACTACGACTCCGAAGACATCGACGGAATGGACGACGATGCCGGAGACGAACAAAAAACAGAGCATACAAAGCACGGGAGGACCACCTCGTCGCATGACATATATATGGTGGACACCCCAAAGGAGAGCGATAACGAGGACAAACGGGCCGCGGCAGAAGATGACGCCGCCGATAAACGACCAAAACGGCGGCGCAGACGTCGCCCTAAATCCCGCCTCGACGACAACAACGCTCCCAAGGAGCCCGCAATAGGGCAGGGCTCACAAGTGGACGACGAACATGCAAATAAGCAACCGTCCGAACATGACGAGTGAGATAATCAGTCCAGGCCCGGTGAAAATAACAGTCCGGACGACCTCATGCCGGACACGCCGCCGGAGAGCAAGAACCTTCGGAAAAGACTCACAAGAATGCAAGAAGCTCAAGAAGGAAAACGGAGGCTCAAAATAGCGAAGACACACTCAGAATGAGATGGAGCAAAGTGCTCAAAACCGCAGATAAGTACGGCAATGGCCACCAATCAAAGAGCTACCCGAAGCGCAAGCTGCTACCGGAATTCGACGAGGAGGCCATAGAGCCTCCACCGTCCAAAAATAAGGGGGCCGCCTGGTTGGATAGACGGCCAGATGACAGGCCAAATTATGACAGCGGCGCCACACATAAATCCACCAATGAACTTGGAAGGATAGATGGCCCAGCCATGTCCATTTACGAGCCAAAGGAGAAGGCCCCAAGAACCAAGGCAACACGTCAAGTGTCCGATGATAGCGGCACACACAAATACAGGGGCGCCGCACACCCACTATGTTTCACCGATGAGGTGCTGGACCATGAATTCCCAGCAGGATTTAAACCCATCAACATAGAGGCCTACGATGGAACAATGCACTCGAGTCTGGATAGAAGATTATATACTACATATACATATGGCCAGAGGAGACGATCTCCGCGCCATAAAATACCTACCCCTCAAGCTCAAAGGGCCAGCCCATCATTGGCTTAAAAGCCTCCCAGAAAACACTGTTGGAAGTTGGGAAGAGCTCGAGGATGCATTTATAGTAAATTTTCAAGGGACTTATGTCCTTCCTCCGGATGCAGATGATCTAAGTCATATAACTCAACAGCCCGGAGAGTCAGCGCGGAAATTCTGGAACAGGTTCCTTACGAAAAAGAACCAAATAGTCGACTGTCTGGACGCCGAAGCCTTAGCAGCTTTCAAGCACAATGTCCGAGACGAATGGCTCGCCAGGCACCTCGGTCAAGAGAAACCGAGGACAATGTCCACACTAACAAGCCTCATGACCCGCTTCTGTGCGGGCGAGAATAGCTGGTTAGCAAGATGCAGCACCAGCGACCCAAGTACATCCGAGATAAGAGATGGAAACGGAAAATCACGGCGCAGAAAAGAGCAGCGCCGGAATAAAGAGAAAAGCCCAAAGAGCGCGGCAGTCAACGCCGTATTCAAAAGCTCGCGGCCCAATGATAAAACACAGCCTCTTAAGGATGAAAGTGACGAATTGTCCAACTTAAGCAAGATTTTGGGTCGGATATGTCAAATCCACAAGACTTCTGAAGGCTCGCAAATCACACCCACAGGATTGTTGGGTTTTAAACAGTCCGACCGACTAAATGCCGAACACAAGGGCTCGACGCGTCAGCTTAAGAAGATAAAACCCACCAGCAGAGCACCGGAAAACAAAAGACTTTCCCACAAGGGGTCAAAGCAGTAAACTCACTTCATGTGATAATACGGAAAAATAGTGCGGCAATTTCTAAAAGGAGCTTCGTGCGGACCAACCCAGCAGACCGTAGAGATTGGATATCAAAACCAATCACTTTCACCACCGGACTATTCCAAGCGCTCAAATGCAGGACGGACTTCGATATTGAATCCCATAATAGACGGATTACAATTTACTAACGTCCTAATGGACGGAGGCAGTGACTTAAACCTGCTATATTCAAACACAATCCGTAGGATGGGGATAGACCCTACCAAAATCCGACACAGCCGCACTTCCTTCAAAGGAGTGACGCTAGGCCCTTACGCCAAGTGCACAGGCTCTATACTACTAGAAGTCGTGTTCGGATCGCCGAACAATTTTCGACGCGAAAAATTAATTTTTCACATCGTCCCATTTAAAAGTGAATATCAAGCACTCTTGGGACGAAAGGCTTTTGTCCGCTTCAATGCCATACCGCATTACGCGTCTCTTACACTCAAGATGCCCGATCCGCGTGGCGCCATTTCAGTGCGAGGGTCACTTAAGGACACCGGACTCAGATAGACGAATCCGGCCTCAGCAGGCTAGGGGCTCCCTAGACGCATACACCTTCACAGGGGGCTGCGCGCACAAACAACCACGGGTTCATACAAACCCTGCTTTAATTATTTATATTTCTTATTCTACACATATTCTTCGCACGAATTGTTTCTAAAACTAAACGTTCCTCTCTTTCTATAGATGAACAACGTGCATACCCGTCCAGGATAACGGCGCAAGGGAGACACAGCGCAGACGCAGAGGGACCCGCTAGAGGATTCTTTTCAGATTAAGACCTGCGTAAACCTTTTTACTGTCTCTTGTTGTTATTCTCCTTGGTTTCTTCCTATAGCCAAAGCGGAGCTCGACGCTTTGGCATCGGCCGTCGAAGACCATGCCGTGCATTCGACACTAGGGGCTTAGGGCATCATTCTGCCCATTATTATAAAGACCTAACACCTTAGGGAGTGTTCGCGCCTCGAGTTAGGCATTATATGCATCAGCTCCAATCATGTCTTTGGTCAAATGTTGGGTTTGCCTGCCCGTGTTTTGCTGCCTTACGCTCAGATCACCGCTAACGCGCACCAGGAGAACTATCGCGATTGTGCCCCAGTTCGCTGGGCGAGCACCTCAAGAGAGAAAGCCAAAACCGACAAATATGATACAGCGAGAGACCGTCAACCACTCGACGACCACCGGAATGTTTAGAATTTCGCTTTGACGAAGGACCGCTTCGGTCAGGGACATACGCACTCGAATCCGGAGATGTGCGGTGCCACCAGGGCTATATCGTAGTCCCACCTCGAGCTCCACCGCTAAGTGAAAGTGATAAAGCATTATAGTCCGGATTGCCTAGTTCGCTACGCTACCACCTCCTTAAACAGGACCGAGACGCCGGATTAAGTGTGAAAATGCGCTATTTTTATAACACCCCGCACTCGTGCGTGGGGGCTGAAGTCAAGACTGCAATCTTTCAAGTTATACAAATGTATACGTAAACGCCCGACAGAGAAGTTTTACTACTTGGGACGCACAAGTATAAAAAGCAGTTGTAACATAATCATCGATTTACAAGCTAATACGCTCATTTTAACGTGATATTTTTTGAGCATCGCGACTTTATTACACGAAGCGCCACGCATAACTTCCCCGGCGTAGTGCTCGCAGGAGCCGCTTTCATCCGAACCGGGCGGCAACAGCGGTGGCATCCATCTCCGGACAATGCGCCTTCACACGGGCAAGAGCCATCCGCTACCGATGCAGGCCGATCGCTTCATCTCCTTTATATGCGGCACCGCCCAAGGATTTGCTGCAGAAGTCAAGTAGCTCGTCGCTTTGACCTCTCTCGCCGGATATGGGCCACGGCGTCGCCATGGCAAGTCCGGACAATCTATTTAGCTCAGCCCATTCGCCAACCGTCCGCCAACGGAAGTGAGCGATCCGGACTGTGGAATTGAGACCAATATATCTCTTCCGCCTCGTGATCCTCCCGGCTCCGAAGTGCTTAATAAAGATCGGCCGCACTTGCAGCTAAGTCCATATACGGATCCTCCGGACTCCACACCGCCAAATTGAGCATACTTTCCATCCATAAACCGCCACGCAGCGTAAAAGGCTTGCTACCACGATCTCTCCGGCGTGGCGCAGTTCCTCCTTCATAGCCCGCATTGCAGAGCCGGCCTGGCGGTGGCCTTCTTTAGGTCTTCCCGCTCCGATAAGCACTCCTTTTCAAGAGCCTCATTGCGGTCGGTAGCATCCTTTACTCTCATGGCCAATTCGGCCACCTCCGCCCTGCTTAGGCAGTGTGCAGCCTTTTCGGCTTTCAAGTCTTCGGCCGCCCTCGAGGCAGCCGCGTCACTCCTTCGGGCTTGCTCCTTAGCTCGAGCAAGTTCGGCCCGAAGGCTCTCCACAGTAGTAGCACCGTCTTTACAACAGCGTACAATTTATCAGAGGAGGGCTTCGACCCCCTTAAATAAAGCGACCGCGGAGAATTTATTTACCTTGCGACTCGTCAAGTCGCCGGTTGACAAGTGCGATATCCGCATCCGCCATGTCAAGTTGCCGACTTAATTTGGCAAACTCATTAGTCCGGCTGGCCCTCGGACTATCAGCCACCTGCATAGGGACGGCGGTATTCATTACTTGAGATTTCGATCCTCGGCACGCTGTCGTTTCCGACAACCTACCGAGTCCCAGGGGCTACTATCTATACAGGGCATATTTTTATGTGCAAAACTGTTAAAAGACAAAAGGATGCGCTATTCTTGCATACCTCAAATCCCGCCAGCAAACTCATGGCGGCATTACATAATCCGCCTCGGCGGATTTAAATCCTTCCAACCACCATACGCATCAATGCACGGTGATCTTCGAAATGGGCGCCTCAAGCAGATTCTTCGATTCTCGCCAGATACTAGTGGGTGCCGAGCTCGCCCTTCGACACGGGATACCCTCCGTGGCGATATTTTGAGCTCGCCGCTTTATCTCGACGGCGCCGCAGACGGAGGCGATCGCTTCCATCATCTCCTAAGAAGGTCCTCAAGATGAACTCATCCGAGAGGGATGCAGATCCGAACTGCAAATATAAATATTTCGTTACACATGTAAGCACAAATGAAGGTATTTCCTTACTAATTAACTCCCTCTTTCATACTCACAGCTCGCTGGAGGACCGATCCTTTGGCGATGATTGTGCGTCCGATTCTTCCGACGCGGACCCCCGTGAAGATCTCTTCCCACGCTTAGGGCTTTGGCCTCCAGATCTTCGGAGGCGGTCCTCTTCTCCACCAAGGAGGGATTCTTGATTCCCTCTTCAGCGCCTTTGGGCGTAAATATTAGCTCCTCTATTTTCCCTGCGCCCCTTCGTGGGCGCGACCTCCAACATTCTCGACCAGCACGGGCTCCAAGGCGGTCTCTCGGGAGGGGGCCGAACACCTTATCAGCCTTGATCGCGCCACCCATTCCTCAGAAGAACAAGGGTTCAGGAGGAGAACTCTAGAAAGGCATATAATGTAATGTCCGCTCTCGAGCTATTTACACGAGTATCAGGCGGTCGCGCTTAGGCCTGCGTCCTCGGCTAAATCCGGACACGCCACCAAGGGTCCAAGAACAACTTGTACATCTCCACGGGTGTCGCACCCATAAATTGTTGGAGAATCCGAGGTCCTCCGGTTGAACTCCCATAGACGGAGAGGACGGCGCTTGCAGGCGTAAGATGCCCGATTAGCATAACTCGCATCACCTTGACCAGGTCGATCTCCTCGCTTGGAGATCTCGAATCCGCCTGCAGTGAGGGCACGTCTTGGACGGCCCCAATTGAGCCCTTGGTCGACCCACGACATCGGTTGGCGGAGGTCCCGGCGGAATAAAGGTGGCGGTTTTGCTCGCTGCCTTCGAGCGGTGATATAGAACCACTCCTATCGCCACAATCCGAGCTCCTCTTGAAGGAACCTCGAGCAACGGGCATCGGCCTTTTACTTATGGCTGCCCGCCAAGACTCGCTTGACGCCCCGATCATCTTCGCTCCACTTGAATGTCTTCAACCACAGGCGAAGTGGGGAGTGACGCGGAGGAAGGCTTCGCAGACGATAATGAATGCGGAGATGTGGAGGATGGACTCCGGAGCCAAGTCGTGAAAATCCAGCCCATAGTAGAACAGGAGCCCTCTCATGAAGGGGTCCGTCGGGAAGCCTAAACCCCGATGGAGGTGGGATATGAAGACGACGTATTCACCGGGCTCGGGGGCGGGCACGGCCTGCCCTTGGGCAAGTAACCTGTGTGAAACCTCGTAGGCCAGGTACTTGGCCTCACGCAACTTCAATATGTCCTCCTCCGTGATGGAGGAGGGCATCCACCGGCCCTGGAGGTCGGAGCCGGACATGGTTGAGGATCCGAAGCGCTCGAATCTGAGGCTCTGGGTGTTGGAACTGAGAGCGGAGAAGGGATTCAATGCGAGATTGAAGAACAAGGACGAGCCTTGGTCCTCTTATAAAGGGGACGAAATACCAAGGGTCGTCTCCGTGACCGTTTGGGATTCGCCTTTGATAGAGGAGGCGTGGTGACGGGAACGGTTGGGTTACCCACGCACGTATTGATGAGAATCCCGGAATAAGGGGAACACAATCTCTGCTTCGACAAGACGTGCCAAGGAAACCGCTTCCTAAACGTGTTGAGGTGGTATAGTAAAAAACAATTCAAACAAAGGCTTGGTGGCGGTGTGATGTCACGCCGCATAATACGTCAGCAGATTGAACTAAGTGTACATTTTATTCTCTCTACAGTGGAATGTGGAATTTATTTTGCAGAGCCGGACACTATCCTGGTGTTCATGATCTTCTCTGGATTATTCAAGGGAGGAACCCGCCTTGCAATGCCAAACATTATGCGCGCCGGACTTACCGTCATTGAAGCCTGGTTCAGGGGCTACTGAGGGAGTCCTGGACTAGGGGGTGTCCGGACAGCCGGACTATCATTATCCGCCGGACTCCAAGACTACGAAGATACAAGATTGAAGACTCCGTCCCGTGTCCGGATGGGACTTTCCTTGGCGTGGAAGGCAAGCTTGGCAATACGGATATGTAGATCTCCTACCATTGTAACCGACTCTGTGTAACCCTATCCTCCTCCGGTGTCTATATAAACCGGAGGGCTTTAGTCCGTAGCACAACATACATTACAACAATCATACCATAGGCTAGCTTCTAGGGTTTAGCCTCCTTGATCTCGTGGTAGATCCACTCTTGTACTACCCATATCATCAATATTAATCAAGCAGGACGTAGGGTTTTACCTCCATCGCGAGGGCCCGAACCTGGGTAAAAACATCGTGTCCCTCGTCTCCTATTACCATCCGCCTAGACGCACAGTTCGGGACCCCCTACCCGAGATCCGCCGGTTTTGACACCGACAACAACCTTCATAAACACAATCATGAACAACACTTTCAGAGCAAGGTCATCTTTGCTAGAATCCTTGTCGAGCACCTTGAGCTTATTCCTCAAATACTTTGTCTTGATATCTTTGTCCCTGCTAATGTCAAGCTCCGATCTTAACTTCATCAGAGCGTTGTCATATCCGTCCTCTGACGGCCTTGGCGCAGAACGACCACCACGAGGGAAACCAAATAATTGTTGTATACCATCGCTAGTGATGCGAAGCTTCTTATTAGCCTCACCCATGTCAAGAGTCATTGTACCACAATCTATCCTCAGGTACAAATCTCCCATCAGAGGGCGGGAAATGTTAGACTTCACCCTCCACTTGAAAATAGAACCAAAACCAGATGCATAAACCCTAGCCACATGCCGACTCTTGAGCAATTTAGCACAGTCTTCAACCTCTCTCAACGAACATCGCACAGCAATTTCCGTCGGTCACCTTCATCCAAGGCAACTTTTCCAGCATTGCCTCCCACCGGCTTGACCGGACTCATAATGCTAACAGGCTGTAAATGAAAACAAAAAAGCCACACCTTAAAAAAATGAATATAGAAAACAAAACAAGCAAATGAATGCAAGTAAAAAGAAAAAAAGATTACACAAGTTCAACTACTAAAACAACATTAGTACCACCCCTCAATTGATGCAAACAATAATCAGCCTCACCTGGCCGTAATACCAGCCCAAACACAATTAAATTATTGCAAGTACAACTAGTAAGTCACATGCAGTACAAAACACATACCACTACAAACAATGAATATAGAAAACAAAACAAGCATATGAATGTAAGTAAAAAAAGATTACACAAGTTCAACTATTAAAACAACATTAGTACCACCTCGATTGATGAAAACACATCCTCACACGGCCAGATACCAGCCTGCATAACAAATTAAATCATTACAATTACAATTAGTAAGTCACATGCAGTACAAAACACATACCACGGTAAACAATGAATATAGGAAACAAAACAAGCATATGAAGGCAAGTAAAACAAAGAAAAGTTTGCACAAGTTCAACTATTAAAACAACATCAGTACCACAATCAAATAGATGCAAACAATGACCGGCCTCACCTGGCCAGCATACCAGCCCAAACACAATTAAAATCATTGCAAGTACAACTAGCAAGTCACATGCAGTACAAAACACATACCACTGCAAATTCATCTTCTGAATCAACTTCAATATCATCTTCTTCAGATGCAGCATCTTCAGCTTCAACACGAGCACGCTTCTTCACACCTTTGTTCACCTTTGCAGGATGAACTTTATGCTTCTTATTTTCTTTCAACAAAGACCGCTCTTGAAGAGGAGACGAAGAAGGCTTTTATTTGTCAAACCTCGTGGACTACTGATTTAACAGCGGAGCCACCAAGTTTGCTTGGACCAATTTTCACAGCAACACTATACGCATCAGCTTTGCTACTACCAGTTGGGGACCATCTTTCACACGTACTACGCCTCTGTGTGCCGTCAGGATTTGGATCTGACATCTTCCTCTTCAAAACAGCTTTCTTCTCCTTAACTCCATCACGATCAAACACTTGCGCCAACCGAAGTTTGCATCAAGTTTGTCTTGATAGGCATGTCAATTCCATGAGATCCGCATGAACAGTTGAAAACCCGCGTCACCACCTTCATCGCCTAAACATTTAGGAGCTTGAGCAACATCAACATCACTTTCTCGCACACAGCATCCTTTTGACGCCGCTCCAATTCCTTCCTCTTCTCGAATTCATACTTCTTCTTTCTTATCCTTTCATCCTCGAGCTGAATCGCATAGGAACATCCTCGCCTTTGGGTAATGTGCTCAGTGCCATCAACACTTTGAGATCGAGTAATGCATAACCGCAAGCTGCCATCACCATCATCAACGTTATGAAAACATCCCATCATTAATATCTTTAACAACATCAGCAATGTCCTCTCGAACACCATGGCTGTCATTAATCGCAAAAACCAATAACATAACCACGCACATAAAAATTAAAACACAATTAACATTGTAGACACAAAAATAAATAAAGCGCATACCATCGGATATATATGTATTAAAGGCTGATAAAAAGAGCAAATATAAGGGAAACACCAAGAACATTCGCAAGTTCTTCTAGAGGATTTGGTGTCTCAAAACAACATTCACAAGATCTTGAAAGCGTTCTAATTTGTCGAATCAGAGGCACCGCACTCCAACATCCGCAACAACATCATAATTAGCAAAAAGTACAAGAACAATCAATCAGTTCAACTATGTGAACACTACAAGTTCACCGAATAAAACAAATATGAACCCACCACTTGCGTAACAAACTTCGAAAACACAACTCTTTCAACACCATACTAGTTCTTCACCGACTACTACAACCTATTCAAATGCAAGGACAGCAGTTCAAAATACACAAGGTGATAAGTACTACAACCCGTCTCAAGAAGTTGCATCAATACGAACACCATACGATCATACAATCCAGACAAAATTAACACATATCCAAATAGATACAACTTATAAAGTCGACACGGCAACAATCAGACAACCTAAAACCAGATCTGTTAAAACATCATCCAAAATACAGGAAAATCACCTGATTCAATTTGTCCGACCTGGATGATGTACCCATTGAGATCTACAGTCCTAAAATCTGCTGAACCAAATCTGCAAGACACATGAACAAAAATTAGGGATTTGAACTATTTCAGAAACGAAGCACGCCATACAAAAGCAAAACTATTACCAGCAAACACAAAATCCGCCACGCAATCCAGTATCACTGCCGCCAAATGCTCGTTCAACAGCAAAGGAACCCTAGCGAGTGTAGCCTGGAACAGCAAAGAGAGAAACAGATTAGAAATAGAGAGAAAATCTGAACATAAGAGGACACAAGCAAAGTCAATGGCAGAGCAAAAAGGAACAAAATAGAGCACCCGGACCTCCACCCCTGGGATTGAACCCTCCGGCCGACGCTCCCGCGGTAAAACAGGAGTAGCAACTCCCCCTCCGAGAAAAGAAGAAGAGGGGAACGAAGACGGAATCGATTTGGGGACTGGAGAGGAGCGGAACAGGGAAGATCGGAGGTTAAAAGGTGAGTGGGAGGGTTAATAGATGAGTGGAAGAAAACGGACGGCTAAAGCCCACAACCGTGGCGAAGCCCACTATCTCTAGCCAGTTCCAAAAGATAATACCAATAATCAAATAAAAAATAAAAAAATAATATAGATGGAACGAACGGCTAAAGTACAAATAATAACTCACAACAGTACAGAAAAAATTATCAAAAAAGTACAAATGAAAACATAATTCATAACGGTGCTGGTTTTCCCCCTAAAAAATAAAGATATGATAATGGGGGCAAGTCATGTTACGGACTCGCCTCCGCATGCGACGCCGCGGCACGCCGCATCGTCGCCTGCTACGGCTCGTTCCTGGCTCGGCCTCGCTGGTATGGGGGAGGGGGGCTCCCGACCCCCCTCCCCCCACCCCCCCGGCTCGGCCTCGCGCTAACGCGACAGTGCGCTCGTTTGACAGGTGCAGTGCGGTTATTCTGTCCCCCACCCCCACGCACCCACACCCCTAAGATAGATAATAGGGCAAAGTCCATACAAGGAAGATGTGTCAGTACAACTATGCCCCTCGGTACGGTGAGGTGCGGGGGCAAGTCATGTTTCCCCCACGCCCACACCCCTAAGATAGATAATGGGGCAAATCATGTTACGGACTCGCCTCCGCATGCGACGCCGCGGCATGCAGTGTCGTCGCCTGCTACGGCTCGTTCCTGGCTCGGCCTCGCCGGGATGGGGGAGGGGGGGTCCCGACCCCCCTACCCCCCAGCTCGGCCTCGCACTACTAGGGAAAAGCCTATACACAGAATCTTAGCAGCAGCACAGTTCAAAATGGGGCGCTGCTGCTAATTAGTTGTAGCGCGTGTTACGTAAACTCGCTGCTGATAAGGATTTAGCAGTAGCGCGCTCGGCCAAAAACTCGCTGCTACAAATATCGACCGGCGGTGTTCACCTAACTCTAAATAGCAGTAGCGCGGTCGCAGGAACAACGCTACTGCTAAGTACGTAGTAGTAGCACGCTTTTTTCGAGATCGCTCCTGGTAAGTTTCAAATTGCCACAATTTTTTGTCCCAGTTAGCAGTAGCGCCATATCGCAAAGCGCGCTGCTGCTATGTACTTAGCAGCAGCGCGTTTTATCTCCCGCGCTACTGCTAACTCACACCAACCCAACACCTTTCCCCACCCGTCCCTCCCCTCCCCCTCCTCTTTTCCCTTCCCCCTACCTCCCCCTCTCCTCTCTTCCCTCCACCACATGCTCCCGCTCTCACTCTTCTTCTTCTTCTCAATACTTCTCCCCCATTACTCTCTCTCTTCTCTATCCACCTTCTCTCTCTTCATTACTCCTACATAACTACACCACCTCCATTAATGCATCTCCTTTCTCTTTTCCTTCCCTCCACTAGTTGAAGTTGTGTCCTCCCAAATTAGGTAGCTAGGTAGATGTAGGATTTAGTTAAGTGACCTATTTGCCCCCTAACTAGATCTATCTTTGTCAAGAAGAGCTTTGTGCACTTTTGATCTCCCTACAACATCATCTCCACCGTGTGCTCGGTCTCGATCGAGATAGAGGTGATGAAAATTTCATGCTTTTGCAAAATGGAAATGTGTTTATGTGTGTGTGATATGTTTGTGGAAATTGTGTGTGTGGCATGAGTTGACGCCGCCAAATTGTGCTTTTGAGTTGCCTATGTTTTGTCGAAATGTCGATTTATTTCCGTTTCGGCGAATTCCGGGCAAACTCTAGATCCATACATGTCCTATTTTTAGGGAAGGTCATGCCAAATTTTTTTATGACTTTGATGCATGCATGCATTTTTACAATCAATTTTTTTAATTACCGTGGAGAGTTGACGATGGTCAGTGGAACGATGGTGGACAGGTGGTTGCGGTCGGCGGTGCAAGATATGAAAGAAAATAACCGGACAGAGGTTTTATGTCCGTGTCGAAAATGCAAAGTAATAGTTTGGCTTGACCCCCATGACGATGGTTGTGTCGAAGCGCACCTGCTCATGACTGGTTTCATGCATGGCTATAGTCGGTGGATAATTGAAGATGAGGATGACGATGTTGAGGATGCCGACGGGGCAGGCAATGATGACATGGGGCAAGACGAAGAGATGATCGATAATGGCGGCGGGAAAGAGGCCAGACATGGCGGCGGAGAAGGGGCCGGACATGGCGGAGGAGAAGGGGCCGGACATGGCGGCGGAGAGAACGACATGGACTCTACGCAGCAGAGTTCGTCGGTACTAAGTTCAATTGTGCGGGACCCTCATGTTCAAGCTGGTGGTAGACTCGAACACTCCATTGTATGATGGTTGCAATCCTGACACTACTACGAAAAGGGCTATAGATAGGATTGATTCTAATGGCGCACCGTGGAGGCAAGTGCGCCACTATTATATACTAATGGCGCACTGTTCCTCGATACGCCATTATAGTGGAAGACACTAATGGCGCATCATGACAGGTGCGCCATTAGTATGATTTTTTTCCATTTTCCCATACATACTAATGGCGCATGAGGTCTACAATGCGCCATTACTATATATAACTTCTAATGGCGCACTACCAGCTGTGCGCCATTATCAGATCCTCCATCTCGATCTCGATCCTCCATCTCGATCTCGATCCTCCATCTCGATCGCACTCAAGACCTCCCGCTTAGCTCCACCCATCGCAACCTCCCCGCTCCACCGCCGAGCACTGCCCGCCCCACAAGACCAAGACTTTTTGAACATATTTTTAATTTTTTTACTATTTTTATAAAAATATTACACTGTTATAATTTAAACAAGTTTGATAAACAAAATAAATATAAAAACAGCATTTAAAATGCATAAAAATATTACTGTTATGATTTAAACAAGTTTGAACATATTTAAACACAAATAAATATAAAAACACCATTTAAAATGCATAAAAATATTGGGGATCCCGAATCGAACCCAGACCTCCCGTGTGTGTGCTGTGGTCGACCAGTCGGGCTAGTGGGTGGGTTCTCTGTAGATAGGGTTGGGCTGTAGATATGGCTACTAGGCTAGGTTAAAACAAAATTCTAATGGCGCACCGAGTGGTGGTGCGCCATTAGAATAGTTGTACTTATGGCGACCGTTTGCATGTGCGCCATTAGAAAGCTTCCTCCCTACACCTATTCCCTCCGCCTCTCTCCTCCTCGCCAGATCCCCACTGACCTAACCAGACGCCGCCGCCTTGACCCATGACGCCCGACCCTGCCGGACTCCACCCCAGCCGCCACACCCCCACCCCACCGCCCCACCCCCACCCCCCCACCTGTCGGACTCCACTGGCCAAGACTCCACCTCCGGCCCCCCACCCACCTCCCCTCCCCCATACCAAGGCTTCCACCTGCCGGACTCCACCCGCCGCCGCAGACCTCGCCCCACCCCGCCACCCCGACCTCAACGTCCTTGTTTTCCTCCTCGTCTGCCGGTGCCGAGCAGCAACGCAGCACCAGACGCCTCACCATCCTCCTCCCTTCCTCCTCCTCCTCCCTTGCCCTCACTCGCGCCTGTGGCCGACGGCCCTTCTCTCGTCTCGCAGGCAAGGTCTCTGGCGCCTCCACGACACCGACGCCACCATTAATCCGCCACTCGTCAACCCCTGCCCCTGCACGAGCTCGCCATCGCCTTCCTCTCGGTGAGATGCACCTGCTCTCCTCCTTTCTGTTAACTGAACATTTTCAGGTTTAGGTTCTGTTAACTGAAAAAGTTTAGGTTTTGTGGTAACTGTAGTATTATACTTGCTCTAGAGCATTCCAAGACTTTGGGATGCACCCAGTCATCTAGTATCTTTCTCCAATCTATAGCATGCCTCAGCTGTATGCATTTGATTTCAGACTATATAGCTTGTATATGCAAAGTGCAAAAGTTTCAGAGCAATGCTGTACTTTTATTTGTTAGTTTCTTTGGCATGTTTTTTATTCAAGTGAAACCAAACCCTGAGAGCAACACATTTGCTTCTTATTGTACATGAGTATATATATGTATTGTGCTGAAACATCTGTCTGATCTAATTAGAATGTATAGGTGAGTTAAATAGGTTTGATTTTCGTTTTATGGGGTGGTAGAGGCAGCATCCATGCATTTTGGGTAGCTAGTTGTTGTTTTTGCTGTATTGCAAGAAAGGATATAATGCCTGCTGAATGTGCTTGAGGAAGAAGAGTAAAAAAGTGATGGGAATCGCATGCCTAGAAAGTTGTTCACTTATTGTCATCATATTTAAAATCAGCTGTTCTAGGTAAAGTAGGCTCTGAGAAAAACCTTCCAGAAAAAGCTAAACAGCACAAATATACTGCTATTGGATCCGTGATTTAATTGTGTAGCATTCTGTCTGGGAGGCTCTAGTGGAGGATGGATTAGGAAATTATGTTATTATTTAAGAAAAGACTGTGTTCACTGATATATTTAGAGATCACCTAACGGCAGCCAGTAGGTTGGCTAGTACTCAGCTGCAGGTTGGCAATACAATAGTTAACTGAGCATCGCACTCCATCGCACTTAGGGGCCGGCGTATCAGGTTGGCTAGTACTCAGCTGCAGGTTGGTATCACACTTGTTTTAGTAAGTGTATAAAAAAGATATCATCAAACAAATCCTACAGTTATTGTCTCTATTCATGCTTATCTCTGCACAAATAGTTGTTGCAACGGGCTATTGGAACTTTCGATGCTCAAAACTTGCTTCCATGCTCTGCTTCAGATAGCACACAGACAAGATACTACTCCATATACTACTAATACTACTACTGTATTTCATTTCAAAGTTCAAAATGCTGGTACTGAGATTTTCATTTCCAATGAGTGATGTTTTTCCTAGCAGCAGAAAAATAGTAGTAGCCATGTACTAGGAGTGCATTTTTATTCTAGGGTGATGGATAGATCTAGTGAGTACTGCATTTCAGTTAACTGTTATGGACAATTGTCAATTTTCTGTAATGATGATGGAACATTATAAAGCATTAATTGTACTCCAGTGTATATGAAGGATGATGATCATCTTGCTAGTTTGCTGGGTTTTGTCTCTGACCATTGTGTCGTGAAGAATTTGCAGGTACCCCGAGAGGCCCTTGAGTTTGCCGGAATGTCGATTAACTTCCGTTCTGGCAAATTCGGGTACTCCATATGTCCTATTTTCAGCAAAGGTCATGCTGAAATTTTCCGTGAATTTTAGCATGACTTTGCTAAAAATAGGACATATGGGGTACTTGCGACTAATGCATGTTTTATGATCTGTTGTAAGGGTACTAATTGGTCTCTTCGCTGCTTATCGAGATGGCGGAAGTAGCCACCGCCGATCCGCGACACACGCGATCTGAGTTGGATGCTTCCAGTTCTTCACTATCATACTTGAGGCTTCAGCTTGGATCCATGACGCTGGTATATAAAACGAGAGATCTCCCTTCACCCATCTCATTATGATATCTCGTTGTTTGCTACATCACTCATTTTCCCAAACCGCAGAGGCTGCCCGACAGTTTTATGAACATGCTGATGGGTGAAGATCCGCCAATAATGTGAAGCTGCGACAGCCCGCAGCGGGTTTCGCAGCAAAGGATGTGCAGTTGGCGATCAAGAAGGGCCACATGTACTTGTCTCGTGGGTGGGAGAACTTCTACCGTGCCTCACGACCTGCAGCTGGGGTACTTCCTTGTCTTCAGTACGACGACGACGCCAACATGCTCATCGTGAAGGTGTACAACAAGACTATGTGTCGCATGCGATACGCCGATGATGATGCCAGACGCTCGCCTCTTCTTATTCCTCTACATTTGGCTTTGTCTCACATCGATTGTTAACGGTCATTGTTGCATTTTGGACAGGTAGGAGCAGAAGAATGACATCGCTACAGCCAAAGCAAAGGCGACTATGGCTGTAGCGAAGCAAGAATGATTCTGTCAGTAGCGAAGCAGCAGCGATTCGCACCAAAGATAGACAACAAGAAGGATGATCCGGACTGGAGGCGGGAGAAGAGGAGCAGAGTGAGGATGAGGAGCTGCATCATGACAATGGGCATCAGCCGAGGATGACCTAGCTGGTGGTGGTGACCAAGGGCAAGAGATGGTGGTGGCTGACCATGGGCAAGAGATGGAGGTGGCTGAGGATGACCTAGCGATGGTCGTGCTCAAGGTGGCCTCGCGATGGTGGTGGTGCTCGACAATGACCACGCACCGGTGGTGGCGCCGGCGATCCCACACTGGGTGACATGACCACGCCAATTGTGGTAGAAGACTACATCCCACTACCACCATCGCCTCCACCGCCTCGCCGCCTAGGCGATCAGGAGATGAAGGAGAAGAAGGAGAAGAACTGCCTACTTTGTCGTGTATGTCGGGTCTCCTATAGGTTAGCTATCCAAAATGATATATATACTTAGTTACCTATGTTATCTCTAATATGCTTAGTTTCCTATAGGTTAGCTTCATTTTACCTAAGTTGGCTCTAATATACTAACTTAGAGCTTATATGCTTAGTTTCCTATAGGTTAGCTCCAAAATAATTTATGTTAGCACAAAATGATCAAGTTTACATAATAAGCTTATAGTCTTTTTCTTAATCTTCTTCTTTTCCAAAATGACATAGGTTAGCTTCATTTTACCTAAGTTGGCTCTAATATACTAACTTAGACCTTATATGCTTAGTTTCCTATAGGTTAGCTCCAAAATAACTTATGTTAGCACAAAATGATCAAGTTTACATAATAAGCTTATAGTCTTCTTCTTATTCTTCTTCTTTTCCAAAACTCTTCTTATTCTTCTTCTAGTGTTCTTCCTCTTCTAGTATTCTTCTAGTCTTCTTCTTTTCTTCTTCTAACTTCTTGTTTATCATTTTGCAGATTTGATTTAATTGACGGAAGCTTATGTGGATGGGGTGCTTCTTTTCCATTTGTGTTTTTATTTTGTATCAATGTGAAACTTTTGTGAATTGATGGATAACGTGTTGGATGAACAATGTGAAACTTTTGTAACGATTTGAACTATGTGTTGGCTATGTACGTATGTATATATGATGAAACTTGTGTGTTGGATATGATTGCTATATGGATGCTTGTTGTATATATATATATGTGTTGAATATCTCATATGTGAAATCGTGACCTGAGATTAAGAAGAAAAGAATTAAAAAAGTTGTTACTAATGGCGCACTACAATGTGCTGCACTGTAAGTATAGCAGATTATAGTGGCGCACCGTGAGCAGTACTAATGGCGCACTGCCATGTGCGCCATTAGAATATCAGATTCTAATGGCGCACATGTGGTGCGCCATTAGACAAAAATTCTAATGGCGTGATGCCAGTGGCGCACCAGCCATGCGCCATTAGAAGGCAAAACTGGTGCGCCACTAGCATGCCTTTTCCTAGTAGTGTGAGGTGACCCGGTTGAGTTTCACGCTCCAACTCCTGAAGACGAAGGCTAAAAACAAATGGATCGACACTAGCCTCGATGAGCATCTCAAGTACCAGCCGCCTGGTGTTAGTGTTGGTTTGCCCGTTAACAAGCACGATGGGAGGCTCGAAGGAGATGGTCACTACAACGGTCGCAGGGAACTACACGTGGCATACTCAGATCGACGCAGCGACTTTGACAGAGCAAACTTGGTAGTGCTACAACACCTAGACGAGGTAGATCCTTTCGTGGAACTGCACAAAGAAATTATCGCAAAGAAGTATCGTGACCGGGGGGTATGCAGGACGGACGCCGAAGTTACTAGAGAGCACAACTCCACTTTCCTTCATTGGTTCAAAGAGCATATTATTGCTAATCCCCCGGAGGAGGGCTCTAAGGACGGATTGCTCATATACGCCTTAGCACATGGCCCCTCGCCCAACCTCGTAACCTATCAGGCATATGATATCAACGGATACACGTTCTACACGGAGGCAAAAGATATGGACAGCGATGATCAGATCTCAGGGGTGACGATGGAATGCATCACCGGCAGCGACAACGGCACAACTGAACGATTTTATGGAAGGGTCGAGGAGATCTGGGAGCTTGACTACTCTAGACTACACAACACGACGATGTTCCGTGTCAGATGGGCTAAGAATGTCGAAAGAGAAAGCCGGATGTTCACTACCATGACTATGCCCGACGCCAAGAGCGCTACCGTGAACGCTATCGCAAAAAACGAGCCATGGGTACATGCTAACCACGTGACACAATGCTTCTTCATAACTGACCCGCGCAATCCTAGCCGTGTTGTCGTGAGGAGAGGCAAATGGAACATCATTGGAATGGATGGAGTCGCCAACGAGGAAGACTATGATCAGTACGGCAACCCAATAAGGGAAGATGACGATGATGATGAAGTATACGTCAAAAGAAGAATCAATACTACATTACCTCAAAAAAATTGTACTCCATGGAAAAGGCAAAGTCACAATGAGGGGCTCAATTATTCTTCGACGAACAAGAAGGGAAAGAAGCTGACAGAAAAACGACAACGTCAGCACTGAGGAAACGTATGTTATGGGTCCAATGATGTGTAATATATATATGTTCCTATTTTGTATACACACTTAGCCATTATTATGCATGGGTCCAATGATGTGTAATATATATGTTCCTATTTTGCATACATATTTAACCGCCAAATGATGCAATATATATCGCCTCCCTTCGCTCACGCCTCGGAAATAAAAGTGGGAAAAAATAAAGGAAAAGAAAAAGGAAAACTGGCAGTAGCGGCGGCAGTAGCAGCGCGTTTCTACTAAACCGCTGCAGCTACAGATCTTATTACTAGCGCGTTTCTACTAAACCGCTGCAGCTACAGATATTAGTAGTAGCGCGTTTCTCATAAACCGTTGCAGCTACAGATCTTAGTAGTAGCGCGTTTCTCCTTAACCGCTGCAGCTACAGAATTTAGTAGCAGCACCTTTTGATATAACGCGCTACTGCTAGGTCCACTTAAACCAAAAATCTCACTCGCGCTGCTTCATCCCGCCATTTCCCCCAAATCCCCACTCTCTCTCCCTCGCCGCCCGCCGCCGACCCGCCCGGCGCCGCCGACTCCGCGGCACCGGCGCTTAGCCCCGGCGCCACCCGTCCCGGCCCTCGACCCCAACTCACTACAGGAATAAGCTAGTTTGCCGTCAGTGAGGTTCTTTGCCGTCAGCATATCATCGGGGCAGACGGCAAAGAGATACTTTGCCGTCAGTGGTTGACGGCAAAGAATACCTGACGGCAAAACAAACGAACAACAGACGGCAAAGAATTCCAGACGGCGAACCTACGCAAAAGTTGACGGCAAAAATAAGACAACGGCAAAGACGTGTTCTTTGCCGTCATCTCTGACTCTACTGACGGCAAAGTCGGCACCCGGACGGACGTCAGTGCCAGTGTACTTTACCGTCAACTCGTCCGTTAACTGACAGCAAATGTTGTGAGTTCGCCGTCAGCTCCCCTAACTTGCAGACGGCAAAAAAACACGGCCACGCTGATACAAGACGCGTTCCCTAAAAAACGGATTCGCCGTCACCGCACTGCGTGGCAGACGGCAAAACAGTAGTCCAGCCCCTCCCCTCCCCTCGACGAAAAAAAATCATCTCCCCCGCTGCCCCCCATCTGCCCAACAGCCCAACGCGACGAAAAAAAAAAGCGCTGCGCCCCTCCCCTCGACCCGCACCAGCAAAACAGATCGAGCGCCGCGCGACCTAGGGTTCCAGCGCCGCCGCCACCGTTCTCCAGCGCCGCCGCCGTTCTCCAAGACCCCGCGCCCTCCTACACCGCTACTCAACCCTCCTCCAATGGCCGCACCGTCGCCGGAATCTCCTCCCGTACCTTAGCGCGGCCGCACCGGCGCCACCGCTGCCGGGCACCACCTCCGCCGCCGCCGCTGCAGGGCACAACCGCTGTAGGGCACCACCTTCACCGCTGCCAGAGCTGCACGGCTGCCGGACACCATCTCCCCTCTGCCCCCCATCTGCCCCCACGGTGAGCATCTCCCCCCCCCTCTCCTACCTACCCCTCTCTGCCCCAGATGCATGGATGGATGTATTGATCGATTTCATGCACTCCTTAGCACTCCTTAGTATTGTTCTGTTGATGATTTTGCACTCCTGCATGGATGGATGGATGGATGGATGGATGCATGGCTGCATGGATGGATGCACGGCTGCCCCAGATGGATGCACGGCCCCATATTCTGTTCTGTTGATGATTTTGCACTCCTTAGCATGATGAGATGGGGAAAAAGAATCTGTAATCTAGTTCTGTTGATGATTGTTAGCATGGAAATAGTATTGTTGTTATAACTAGAGGAAATCTTGGGTTGAGCAATTAGAGTATGTCAAAAGTTCAAGTGAAAATTGTATTCAGAATATTGTTGCCAACCATATAAAGTAATTAATGGCGACAAGGATTTCATGCTTACTGCGGTAGTACATTTACAATAATGATGTGGATTAAATATAGGTAAATCTGATCCATATTGTAACTAAAATGTAGATACTGTATATCTTTGGTTTTAGGAGTGTTGCCTTTGTTCAAATGCTTGTCCATAAGATCTGTAGGTAAACCGATTATATGAAGAAGATTGATGCATCCTTTCTTTATACTTGTTCATCTTTGTTTCTGTTCAAATTTTCTGCGAGTGCTTATGTTGGTTGTGTTGGTGCTTTGATGTGCAGGGATCAATCTTTTCACCTCCAGGGGCACTGTTGGTCCTGTTGCCGTCGCCATCGCCGTCTACTACCGCCTCTACGGATCATCTAGGGGTGAGCTCGACTGTCATCCCCACTCCCCCTATTTACTCAGTTCCGGTCGTCGTGCCAATGCCACTAGATTTTATTTTCATGTTAAGTCACAGAAACCTAGGCGTCTCCCGTTCGAAGGGTGACATTTATAAATATGCATGTATTTGCATATTTATAACCGTCGTCCTTTCGAATTGTCCACGTTATCCATGGACAGCCCGAGTACGTGTAGATTGGGTTTCGTTTCCCGTGCTCTATTTCGGTCCGAGGCAAAATTTCGTCAGCGCCTCCCCATTGTTCTCCGGGTACACATTCTCTCGGCTTGTTGCCGAGACGTGTATCTAGAGAACAGCGGGGAGGTGCTGCCGAAATTTTGCCTAAGACCGGAGTAGAGCACGGGAAACGAACCCAATCTACACGTACTCGGGTGGGATTAGGACCCATCTTTACCTATTAGAGATAGGATTCAACCCATGAATGCATGTTTCTCTTTTGTATGGTAAAAAATAAAACTAAGGCCTAAATAATATGACAAAAGTAATTACTTTTGTATCTAGTCGCAATTACATTTTACATAACTTGATGAATATAAATTTGGTGTATCTACTGTTAGTGCAAGTATGGGTGATCGTGCGTGGATGTACACTGGCCACCCTAGTCAGGCTGGCATGACCGTTGAATGGGTGATGAAGACCAATGAATTTGTGGAGGCAGCATTTGCTAGTGGCAAGAGAAAAAGTTGGTGCCCCTGCTTGAAGTGCAAGAACGATATAGAACAGTCGAAGAAGACGATGGGTAAACACCTGCAGAAGCACGGGTTTAAGACTGGGTATACTCGGTGGACCTTTCATGGCAAGCCTGAACGTAGCAGAGAGGAGGTGGTTCGTCGGTGCACCGATGACAATGGTACCGGGATCGCTGACATGGTAGCTGACTTCAACGATGCACGTGAAGAGGGATCAGAGGAAGAACCGGAGGAGTCCGCGAGGGCTTACCTAGAAATGCTGAATTCGTCACAACAACCTCTTCACGAGCACACGACACAGTGTCAGCTGGATACCATCGCACGAGCAATGTCTCTGAAGTCCCAGTTCAACATGAGCAGAGATTGCTTTAATTCGATGATGACCGCTTGGGGTAGCTCTCTCCCTAAAGGTCACAAAATGGCTAAAAGTTGGTACGAAGCAAAGAAAATCCTCCGTGCACTTAAGATGCCCTATGAGCAGATACATGCTTGTCCAAACGGATGTCTCTTATTTACAAAAGAGTATGCCGACGACAAGTACTGTGCCAAGTGCAAAGCCTCTAGGTATGTTGAGAGAGACCTCAGTGATGGTGTGAAGAAGCAAAGCAAAGTCCCTGCAAATGTTCTTCGGTATCTTCCAATGTTGCCAAGAGTTCAACGAGTTTTTTGAACGAAGATACGGCCAAAATGATGACATGGCACAAATATGGAAAAGACCTGACAAGGATGATCATGGAAGGCCGATGATGGTACATGCGTCTTGTGGCCAAGCATGGAAGAGTTTCGATCGAATACATCATCAGAAAGCAGAAGAGGCAAAGCATGTACGAATCGCCATCGGACTTGACGGTTCAATCCGTTTGGTATGGTGTCAAAGACATATAGTTGTTGGCCTGTGTTTGTTGTTCCACTCAACCTCCCCCCAGGCGTCCTAATGCAACGCAAGCACATATTCCTATCATTGATAGTTCCAGGGCCCAAGTATCCGGGGAAGAATATAAATGTGTACATGCAGCCACTGATAGATGACTTGAAAGAAGCTTGGGTGAATGGGATACGGACATACGACGCTGTTAGCAAAAAAAACTTCACAATGCATGTTTGGTACCAGTACTCATTGCATGACCTACCAGCCTATTCACTTTTCATGGTGGTCTGCATGGGAGGTTCCCATGCCCAAGATGCAAGGCGAGCCTTAAGTGTCGTTATTACAAAGATGGTGGCAAGTATTCTTGCTTTGATTTCCATAGACAACATTTGCGCCCTGACCATCCATTCAGACTAGACAAGATGAACTTCATGAAAGGTGAAGTTGTCGAACACTCGGCACCACCTGAGATGACGGGTGAACAGATTCGTGATGAATTAAATGCTCTCCAGCCTGATCCCAACCGTCCAGGGTATTTCCTGGGATATAATGAACTACACGCCTGGACTCACAAGCCATGCTTCTAGGATCTCCCCTACTTCCACCAGCTCGAGCTTCCCCATAACATTGATGTAATGCACACTGAAAAGAATATTGCCGAGGCCATTTTTGGCACATTGTTCAACATTCCCAAGATGACGAAGGATAATACTAAGGCCAGACTTGATCTGATGAAGCTATGTGATAGACCCAAACAAAACTTGCGGCAACCCACGGGCCGGAAAAATTGGACAATGCCACGGGCTAGGTTTGTTCTTACAAGGGAACAAAAGAAGGAGATACTCATGTGGTTCAAAACTTTGTTGTTCCCTCGATGGGCATGCAATAATCTAATGAGGGCAGTGAATCTTGATAAACTGAAGCTCTGTGGGTTGAAGAGTCATGATTGGCACATATGGCTTGAGCGGTTAATGCCCGTGATGATTCGAGGCTATATCCCTGAGGATGATTGGGAAGTATTGGCAGAGCTTAGCTATTTCTTCCGTGTTCTTTGTGCTAAAGAAGTATCTCCTACCGTGATAGATGACATGGAAAAACGGGCCCCCGAGTTGCTCTGCAAGCTAGAGAAGATCTTTCCACCGGGCTTCTTTAATCCGATGGAACATATGATTTTACACCTCCTTCCGAGGTAAGAATGGGTGGCCTCTGCAGAACCGCTGGTGCTATGGACTTGAGAGAATGCAAAAGACTCTTCGAGCTAAATGTAGAAATAAACGAGAATTGAAGCATCCATAGCCGAGGCATTCTTGGCGGAGGAGATGTCAAACTTCAGCACATCACGCTTATGCGCCAATATTCCAAGCTTGCATAATGCAAAGTCTCGTTATAACATTGGCGACCCTGCACATGAATCCAAGCTCAGCCTTTTCAAAGGCCAACTCGCACCTGTGGGTGCTTCTGGTTCAAAGATATTGGATCCAAAAGAGTGGAGATCGCTTACGTTGTATATCCTCACCAACCTAAAAGAAGTGCGGCCGTACATTGAGTAAGTGATTGGTACATTATGTAACATCTACTCATATGTTTGTATCTAACTCCGCTCATTTCTCATTGCAAAGTGAATTCGTTGCCCAATTCTCTGATGGAGGGGTCGAACCTGATTCACTTGAAGAGTATGAGCTTCTTGTTGGTGAAGGAGACGGCAATTACGGTTTCATTTCTTGGTTCAGAGCAAAGGTATACTTCTTATTATGTAGACTTGAAGTTGGTATTACGGGCGACTAATACAATAATCTTTTCCGCTTAAACTTGTAGGGTGCGTCAATATTGGACAAAGAATTGAAACAAGTTGCTAATGGGTTTGACTATAAGGTCGGTACGTTCGATAATTACGACATCAATGGGTATCGCTTCCGCACACATGGGAACGAGGAACATCGGGCCGTTCTAAAAACAAGAAACACCGGAGTGTCGGCTATTTGCAATGGAGTTGAGTATTATGGAAGAGTTGATGAAATATATGAACTGCATTACTTTGGGGCAAATCCTCCAAAAGTCGCTGCCTTCAAATGCCATTGGTTTGATCCGAGAAGGTTAGGCGAAGAGATGATATTGGGCAAGTCGAAATTGACAAGACAGCAAATTAGAATGCGAAGATGTCTATATTGTGGCTCAACAAAGCATACAGGTTTTTATCTCAAGTATTCATGCCAAAAGAAGTACCTCAAGGGTTGGGATGTCGTGTACGATGTGCCGCCACATCGTAAACATCCTCCCCCCAATGAAGAGGATTATGAACCTCACATCAACCCCGAGGCATATGATGGAGAATTCTTCCAAGAAGAACATGGGCCTAGAGGCCGTCCCAACATCCATCCACGCATGGAAGTACACATTGACAATGACGAAGAAGATGCCGAAGAGGAAGAAGAGGTTACGAACGTGGAAGGCCTATCAATGCTTGAACAGTTACGTCTAGGCATTGCCGATGATAGTGACGATGACGGTGAACACGAGGATGACATCCTTGACGACACGCGTGATACCGATGATGAGTCCCGAACTGACCCCGAAGAAGATACGGATTGTGATCCGGATGATCCCGACTATTTTTAGTTGTAGTGTTGAACTGTAATGTTGATTTTGTACTAGTTGGGTTACCATGACCAATGATCATGAACATGTTGTAATCTAACGTTGAATTTGTATTATTTTTGAACGCATGCTTATTTATGAGAACTATAATGTACTATTTGTACTATAATTGCCTTAGTAATTCTCATTTCGACAATTCTTTGAACTTATGCTTCTTTATTTCAACTATAATGTATTTGTACTATAATTGCCTTAGTAATTCTCATTTCGAAAATTCTTTGAACTTATGCTTCTTTATTTCAACTATAATGTATTTGTACTATAATTGCCTTAGTAATTCTCATTTCGACAATTCTTTGAACTTATGCTTCTTTATTCCAACTATAATGTATTTGTACTATAATTTCCTTAGTAATTCTCATTGCGCCAATTCTTTGGACTTATGCTTCTTTATTTCAACTATAATGTATTTGTACTATAATTGCCTTAGTAATTCTCATTGCGCCAATTCTTTGGACTTATGCTTCTTTATTTCAACTATAATGTTACATTTGTACTAACTGCTTACTTTTTGTCATGGCAGGTGAGTGAAGCATGGTGGGCTTGCATCGGAAAAGGGGTAACCCGGCAAATAAGGCCCCACTTCCCCTAGCGAGAAATTTGATTGGTAGTTTTCTCGCCGATCCTCCTCAGGCTTCCTCTCAGGCTCATGGAGTAAAAGGAAGAGGCCGGGGAAGAGGTCGAGGAAAGGCTAGGAGAAACCGGTTCGGCCTCCTCGCCACCACTGTCGTGACACCACCGAGGATGAGGGGTGGAGGACGAGCCGGTGTCTCACTCCCCCATGTCTGAGGAGGAGACGGTGGATGAGCGGTTGTCGCCGGAGGAGGATGAGGATCGGTCGGGGGCCCAGGAGGATGAGGATCAGTCGGGGGCCCTGACCACCGACGAGGAGAATGATGGTTTTATCCAAGTTGAGGAGGGTCGAACTGTACATGCGTGAAAGCGCCAAGGCGCCTGAACCAGGGCTTCTGTCGAAAGCAGAGGCCATGTATTGCTCCATATGGAGAAAGGTAAACTAACTTTGGCTTCCCATTTTCTACCTTCAATGTTTGCGACAATTGCTAATAACTTTGGCTTCTCATTATGTAGCGGTTGGACGATTGTTGGAGATTCCCAGGGTAAGAAGCACCGGCATGGTTACTTTGCCTGGGGAGGGCAATGTACCAGAGCCAGCACGGACTTGGTACCACTACATAGTCTGTGAGGATCTTGGTGTAGCCAACAACATCGAGTTTCACAACAAAGCGGAGCGGGTCTTTGCCGAACTTTGGGTAATCATTAAGTTTCCTTCACACACTACATATCTATAATTCATAGCTAGTCAATTGCCTAATCTCGATTGGTCTCGCGTGTATTTGCAGGATTTCTATAGATGCGAGGATGGGAACTTGGAGGAGGCACGAGCAATCGTCAACCACCATTGCAAGAAGCTTGTGCGCAATCTGATGCATGAGGCGCGCCCTTTAGCCGTCCGCAAGTATAAGGCAACTCAAGGCTATAGGAGTGTTGATAAGAAACCATGTAGGAACCTCCATCTTAAGAAGGAAGAGTACATGAAGGTAAAGCATGTTCATGCTTGTTATTTCCTCAACAGGCTGGCACTCAATTTCTTTTTGATGTATATGAGATGCAATTGATCAATTAGGTTACTCCGAGATGGTGTGTCGACAAGGGGGAGTGCTGGGAGCGGATCGTGGACTACTGGTGTTCCGAAGAGTATAGGGAGAAAAACCTAGATTATAAAAATCGGCGAGCCGCAATGGAGGATCCACCACACCATCAAGGCAGCTTGAACCTTAAGGGGTTCGGCCAACGTTGGGTATGTCTTTCTTCCCATCGATTTGTTCTTCATAAGCTTTTTCTTGTCATACATGTTGCCAATCCTTATGATGAAGTCTTAATCATGTTGCTTTGGTTGCAGGCATCTCACAATAAGGCTCCGGAGCCCAACCTTTTTGTGGCGTACGCTTTGGCCCATAAGGGATCGTTCCGATCTGCCACGCCTTACGATGAGAATGACACATTGCCTGCTGTCGGGGGAGACTGCCCGCCACGAACACCTATGGGGCCGGAGCCCCTTGTCTGTGCGGTACGAGGGCGGAGGGAGCACAGAGAGCAGATCGTAGCGAGCACGCGGGCGGTTTTTACCCAGGTTCGGGCCGCGATGGACGCGTAAAACCCTACTCCTGCCTTGGCTTGTATTGAGCTCGGGAGCTTGAAGAGCTCTGAGAGCAGCTACACCGAGCGAGAGTTGCAAAGGTTGCGAACCCAACGGAACCGAACCCTCTCCACGTTGTGCATGGGCCTCCTTTTATAGTGCAAGGGGTCACCGACAGGTGTCAACGTAGGAGAAAGGGGTAAAAGTGTAAAAGAGGTGGTAGTTGGAATAGTGCGGGAACAGTGAAGCTACAAAGCGTCGCTACCTACTTTGTGAAGGGGGACAAGGGCATTTAATGCCGTCGCCGTCGACCCCAAAAGCTCCCGCCTTGCGTCTCCGTCATCACGGCGATGGATCCACCACCGTGAAGTGCCACCGTGTCCCCAGGCTGCACAGCCATCCGCCACGCTCCTCGAAAGGCCCTGTATGCACGCTGGGCTGATGAGTCGAGCGCGGCACAAAGCGCAATTCTCCGGCAAGCACCTTGCCGGGTCTTGACCTTGCCGGGCCCGGAGCTTGCCGGCTCAGAACTTGTCGCTCCCGGGCCTCGCCGACGCATATCGCGCCGAGGCGGTCTTCTATGATGTAATCTTTCTAGTCTTCCGGCGAGCTCCTCTTGCTGTGGCCTGTGTGAGTGACGTAACCTTGAGCTCGAACGGCCTTCCGGCAAACTCCGCTGCCGGGTCTCGATCTGAGCCTGGAACGGCCTTCCCGGCAAGCTCCGCTTGCCGGGGTCTCGATCTTCTGCCTTGTATACTTCGTCTTTGAATGGTTTGACATGGAGCAGAAGGTCTTCGGCGAAAGCACGTGGTAAACCCTGCCGCTGGAAGCTGCAATCGCCCGTGCACAAGTTGGGGTACCGAGGTACCCTACCTTAGTACACCGACAGAGCCCCCGGGCCTGGGCCACACACGGTGCCAAGCGCTGTTGGGCCAGGCCCAAAACAGTGCACGGGCACACGCGCTCACGGCGCCGAATCTACTTCCGATCGCCAGATCCTCATAACGGCACGCAGCGCCGATTGCGGCGTCGTGGGATACGGGCGGCGCGGCGGTCTTTAAGGCATCCACCCCGTGATCGTGGCGTGAGCGAGGTCACTTCACCCGCCGCCCGCCCCGCCGCCACGCTGCCCTCATGCACGGGAGTTGTGGGCGGCGGGTGGGAGACCGAGCCGCCACGGCGGAGATGGCGAGTCGGCCCGCCTCCTCTGCCTCCTCGCTTCCCGATTGGCGGGCAGGGCGGTTGAGCCCCACCTCGCCTCTTTAAAAGGGGCGGAAGGGGAGCACAATGGTCTCACACTTCCTCTTCTCCTTCGCCTTCAGCTTCCGTTCTTCTTTCGCCATGGAAGGAGGAAATCCTAGTTCTTCAACGGTGGCAGCGAGGGTCGCCTCCAGTAGCGACTTCTCCCTATTCAAGACCCGTGGCAGGCGGAGCCGCCACGAGGGGAGAGGGAGGGCGAGGCCGCTGACGAGGCCGAGGGCGTGGTCGAGGCGGTCGGGGAGAGGCGGTCGTGGCGACGTGCCTCCCCGCCTCCTCCGGTGGCTCCTTTCTCGAGGCGGTCCATACTGAGACGATCCCGGGAGTTCTTCATCAAGCTGCGCCGAGCGCCGCTTCGCCGCCGGCCCTGCTCGTTCGCGCGATGGAACCGGATCCGCCCGAGGTGATGGAGTTGCGCATGAGGGGCTGTGGGATCAGCGGCACTCGAGTGAGTGTCGTGTCCCCAGCCCCCGGCGTGATGTACTTCGACCGAGGGTGGAAGATGTTCGCCCGCATCCACAGCTTGACGGCGGGGTTTACCCTCCATTTCAAGTTAATGGAGGCGACCTTCGCCGTCAAGGTCTTCGGGGATTCCGGGACCCGGGCGAGATGCTGTGTGGACAGCTCCTCCGATAGCGAAGGTCCCTCCTCGAGCGAGAGTGACGAGGAGGGGAGCGACAGCGACGACGACGAGGATGGCGGGTCCGACTAGGCGTCGGATGCTGCCCTCGGCGCCACCGGCGACCCCATCATCCGGTCGCCGGCCTTCTGAACTCCCCGGGGCCGCCTCCTTGGGCGGCTGGCGAGGGAGGCTGCGGAAGAGGAAGAGGGGTGGCGGCAAGGCCGTCATGTCGAGTACGAGGGCGAGGAGCCCTCGCTGCAGGCCGACGCCCCACCACCTCGCCTTCAAGCTCGCCTCCGGCGCCTGCCTCCGCCAAGCTCCCGGCCGCCCCGGAAGTTCTCTTGGTGTCTTCGGCGCCTGTAGCTCTCCTAGGCGCCCTTTCGCCTCCCGGCAAGCTTTTTTGCCGGGACTCTTGACCTACCTCCTGAACAGAGAAACAGGAGAGGGATTACGGGCATCTTATCTTCTAATTTGTAAGCCTTCGGGCCTTAGCTGCATTTAAAACTTGTAATCCTCTCTTTCATGTTTTTCATCCTCTATGGACTTGTACTGGAATGGGATGTTTTTTTAATGAAAAGAGGGGAATGCTTGCCGGGTAACGTCCTTTACTTGATCCCGTGCCTTGTATGTTTCCACCCTACGCTTCTAGGGAACTTGCGGCGAGGGCCCTTGCCATGAGCGCTGAGCGTTGAACTCGAAGCCTGCTGGTTAAGGCCTTACCGCAAGCAACCTTGCATGCTGCTAGTCGCAACGCACTTAGCTTGCTGAGCGGACTCGAAAACGAAACAAGGGCGCGACACTTGTCGCAGCTCACTTAAATCGTTGAGCGTGCTCGAAAACAAGATAAGGGTGCGACACTTGTCGCAGCTCACTTAAATCGCTGAGCGTGCTCGAAAACAAGATAAGGGTGCAGCTATCCACGGTAGGTTCCTCCGCGCACATGTGTTTTTCCATACAAGGCATGCTCGCTCAGGATGACGGCCTCGCATCCTCCAGTCCATAAGAGGATGCATGAAGAGGGATGAAAAGCTTATCTGATATCACAGTCCTCGCAACTCGCTTGTCGGGACATAGGAGCTCGCGCCTTTTCCTTTGTTCTGCCGCTGTCATCGCAGCCCCCGCGATTCTCGCCAGCCGCGAAGGAACCTTAGACTCAGAGCCCCAAAGAACGCCGGGTTTGCCGGGCCTGTGTTAGTGTGCTCTTCTCGTTTCTCTTTGTTGCTGTAATTTCAACCATGAAAACAGCTGAGATAGGTCTGCAACAGTTTTATTATTTGCATGTATATGTACATAAATCCTTCCTGTGCTACTTTGCAAAGCGATGCCGTGCCTTGCCCTTCGTATGTTTTTACTCTACGCTGCTAGGGAGCTTGCCGGCGCGAACACGCTTGCTGAGTGCGGGACATCAGCAGCCCGCTGGCGGTGTCGCTTCCGGCAAGCAACCTTACCGGGCCAGTTGCAGCGCACTTAGCTTGCTGAGCGGACTCGAAAACGAGACAAGGGCGCGACACTTGTCGCAGCTCACTTAAATCGTTGAGCGGACTCGGAAACAAACCAAGGGCGCAACTGGGCCACGACCTGGCTCCTCCGCGCACAAGTTCCTCATTCGAAGGGCATCTTACGGCAGGGCTTGCTATGTTACACCCTCTACTTTACACCCTTTGTGCACTTTTACCCTACGCTTCTAGGGAAACTTGCGGCAAAGGGCCCTTGCCATGAAGGCCGAGTGCTGAACTCGAAGCAGCCTGCTGGCTAAGGTCTTACCGCAAGCAACCTTGTTGCGGCTAGTCGCAACGCACTTAGCTTGCTGAGCGGGCTCGAAAACGAAACAAGGGCGCGACACTTGTCGCAGCTCACTTAAATCGTTGAGCGTGCTCGAAAACAAGATAAGGGTGCGGCTATCTACGGGTAGGTTCCTCCGCGCACAGGTATTGCGTACAAAGGACGAAAGCACGAGGAACATAACATAAAAAAGCATGGAACTAAGGAGTGCTCTGCACAAAAGCTCGGACGACTTAGCTTTTCTATCTTCTGCGATCCGGCAAGGCCGCGCTTCTCCCTTGATTTCCTCCCTTGTACGTTTTCACCCTCACGCTTCGGGGAACTCGCCGGCAAGAAACACACTTGCTGAGTGCGGAACATCAGCAGCCAGCTGGCGGTGTTGCCTCCGGCAGGAAGAACTTGTCGGGTTAGTTGCAGCGCCTTCATCGCTGAGCGGACTCAAACAGATCGGGCGCAACTTAGCCACGATTCGACCCCTGCGCATGTGTTCTCCATACAAGGTACGGATTTTCAGGGGGTACAACTCAAAAGTTCGGAGCTTGGCAATTTTCTTTGTTCTACTGGCCGGTGGACCGGTCGGCGGGGCTCGATGGCGCGTTCTCGACGGCATGGCGCCCGGGAGACGACCTGCGGAGTGAGCACCAGAGCTGCCGCCCTTGCCAGGCTTGATCTTTGGCTGGTCTGTCTTTGTTTCCTCGCACTTGCCGGTGGAGCTTGACGGGACGTCCTCGACGGCAGCGCAGCACTCCGAAGAGGTGCGGTTGCCGGAGTGGGCCCCAGAGCACCTGCCGGACTTGGTCTTCGTCTTCTTTGAGCTCGACGGGACGTCCTCGACGGCAACGCAGCACTCCGAAGAGGTGCGGTTGCCGGAGTGGGCCCCAGAGCACTTGCCGGACTTGGCGCTTCTGCCGGAGTGGAGGGGAGCGGGTGCGAGCGGTGCGAGGAGCGGGATATGCTCGGACTCCTAACAGCGTTAGAAGGAGCAAGGCCCTGCCCCGGCACCTTCGCTTTGCTTGTGTCTGGACGATGGTCCGGAACATCCCGCGAGCCTCCGGTGTGTCCCTGCCCCAGCAGGCGGATACCACCTCCCGTGGTACGGCGCTGCTGGGTTGTCGTGTGCTGAGATGGACGCGACGCGTCCACGGAGACCGAGGCGCGGTCATCCGTCTTGTCCTTGGATCTGGTGGCGCCGCGAGTGTCTTCGCCGGCAACCACCCTTCCGACGGCGTCTCCTCCGCCCACCGTTGGCTCCGGTGGCGGCGGATGAGACGCAGACGGGCCTGCAACCTCCGAAGCCTTCCTCTTCGGGGCCATGGCGCAATTGTTGATGAAGTTGCTGATGAAACTGGAGAGGTTGATGAAGAACGCGCCCGTGCGAACGCCGGATCAGGTCCGCACAACCTCGACGCCCCCTACCTGGCGCGCCAAAGATGTCGGGGGAGACTGCCCGCCACGAACACCTATGGGGCCGGAGCCCCTTGTCTGTGCGGTACGAGGGCGGAGGGAGCACAGAGAGCAGATCGTAGCGAGCACGCGGGCGGTTTTTACCCAGGTTCGGGCCGCGATGGACGCGTAAAACCCTACTCCTGCCTTGGTTTGTATTGAGCTCGGGAGCTTGAAGAGCTACAGTAGCAGCTACACCGAGCGCGAGAGTTGCAAAGGTTGCGAACCCAACGGAACCCGAACCCTCTCCACGTTGTGCATGGGCCTCCTTTTATAGTGCAAGGGGTCACCGACAGGTGTCAACGTAGGAGAAAGGGGTAAAAGTGTAAAAGAGGTGGTAGTTGGAATAGTGCGGGAACAGTGAAGCTACAGTGCGTCGCTACCTACTTTGACAGTGGGGGACAAGGGCATTTAATGCCCATCGCCGTCGACCCCAAAAGCTCCCGCCCTTGCGTCTCCGTCTGCCACGGCGATGGATCCACCACCGTGAAGTGCCACCGTGTCCCCCAGGCTGCACAGCCATCCGCCACGTGTCCCTGGAAAGGCCCCAGGGCGACGCGTGGGCTGATGAGCTGGAGCGCGGGCACACAGCGCAATTCTCCGGCAAGCACCTTGCCGGGTCTTGACCTTGCGGGCCCGGAGCTTGCGGGCTCAGAACTTGTCGCTCCCGGGCCCTCGCCGACGCATATCGCGCCGAGGCGTGTCTTCTATGATGTAATCTTCTAGTCTTCTGGCGAGCTCCTCTTGCGTGGCCTTGTGTGAGTGACGTAACCTTGAGCACCTGAGCGGCCTTCCCGCAAACTCCGCTTGCCGGGTCTCGATCTGAGCACAGGCAGCCTTCCGGCAAGCTCCGCTTGCCGGGTCTCGATCTTCTGCCTTGTATACTTCGTCTTTGAATGGTTTGACATGGAGCAGGAAGGTCTTCGGCGAGCACGTGGTAAACCCTGCCGCGGGAAGCTGCAACTGCCCGTGCACAAGTTGGGGTACTGAGGTACCCCTACCTTAGTACACCGACACCTGCCTACACCAGCAAGACCGCCTACGATCGAATGGACAAATTTAAAAGGAAGGCAAAAGAGATGAGAGGGCCTGAGTATGATGTGACATCGGAGCCCCTTGACCACGAGGTGGTTATGATCTCTGGAGGTGGTAGGAAACATGGCAAGGAAGCGATTGGAGGTGGCATGTTTCCTAGGTCCTCCCGTTGCACTCTCTCCCAGTACAAAGCTCGGTCGGGTATCTCAACATCTTCTATATGTCAACGCCGACTCCAAAGAATGGTTGCGATGGAGGTATTCTATCCAAGTCCTTCTATGTATGCTTATTTTAATTCTTAGTGTTGGATTTGAAGATGTGATTGCAATGCCATATTCGTAGTCTCGATTGGAGGAGCAGAGGCGATCGCTAGATGAGAAGTTGGAGGAGAGGTTGGCGGAGGAGAGGCGATGGCGGATGAGAAGAGGGCGGAGGGAGGCGACAAGCGGATGAGAGGATGCAACAAGATACTTTGCAATGTTTATGTTAGTTCCTTAATAGCCTTGCACGTACATCTAGTCTTTTACTACCAGTACCTAACTTTCACTCCTCAAACATAATTTGCAGGCTTATTGTACTCAGAATGGTATGCCCGCTATGCAGATGCCTGACATTGCTTCACCCCCTATGGTTAGTTATCTGAAATACTTGCATGCACCATTATTGCATTTCTTAGTCCGAGTTTTGTGCTAACCATGTAATGCTTTGCAGCATCAATCAGGCCATGGGTCAAATAATGCTGGATCTTCACATGCACCAGGCCCAAACGCCAATGACCATGGTGGTTCTCCGAATCTTTGAGATCAAGTATGGTTAGTGCCTACATATCTCCATGATTTTCATGATTTAGAGACCATTTGAAGATATTCATGATTTAGAGACCATTTGAAGATATTCATGATTTAGAGCCAAGTAGCTATTTATTTTCAAGATTTAGACACCATTTGAAGATCTCCATGATTTAGAATCTTGCAAGTAGAGACCATTCGAACGATTTGAAGATCAATTTTTTTAAGTAGAAACAAGTAGAGACCATTTATTTTCATGATTTAGAGACCACTTGAAGCTATTTGTATTCATGATTTAGAGTGTTAAGTTGAATCAGTCTTATAATTAGAGACACATAGCTATTTATTTTATGATTTAGAGACCATTTGAAGATCTCCATGATTTAGAAACTTGTAAGTAGAGACCGTTTGAACCATTTGAAGATCAAACTTATAATAGAGACAAGTAGAGACCATTTGAAACCATGATAGATTTGAACCATTTCAACCATGATCTTAATTAGCTATATGCATTCTTGAAGATATTCATGATTTGAGTGTTAAAATGAATCAATCTTATAAGTAGAAACAAGTAGCTATTTGTTTTCATGATTTAGAGACCATTCTTGAAGATCTTAATGATCTAGAATGTTAAATTGACATGTTCAAAATGGACAGGTCTTCAAGTACTTTCTTTTGTCTATTCGGCATCTTGATGATTTAAAGCCCTTTTTATTATGCCAAAATTTGACATGTTGATGATTTCATCTTGTAGGTTGCCATACAGATGCTCTTTGGACTATGATATGGACATGAAGACATTTGTTGTAGTGCCAAATTTTATGTACTGATGCCTGCTTTGTTCATTTGCTATGGAAAACTTTGTACTATTGCTATGGAAAAGTTTGTACTCTTATATTTGCTATGGACTAGCTCGCTATGGGCATTTGGTATACTCTGTGTGGTATTTGATATGAATGTGTTATGGAACAGTTCTATGAAATGTGTCAGATTTGCTATGGAACAGTGCTATGAATTGTGTCATCTGTGCCAAATTATGATATATCTTGTGTATCCAAAATGTGCCAAATTATGATATATATTGTGTATAGAAACTGTGCCAATTTATGATATATATTGTGTATAGAAACTGTGCCAATTTATGATATATATTGTGTATAGAAACTGTGCCAAATTATGATATATATTGTGTGCCAAATTAATATGAATCATGCAAAAAAAAGTGCACAGCCTTTGCTGTCATTGAAATAGGTTTGCCTGATGGCAAAGCGCAAGACTTTGCCGTCTGCCTCAAGGGACGCCTGACGGCAAAAAATGAGGCTTTGCCGTCTGCCTCAAGGGACGCCTGACGGCAAAAAATGAGGCTTTGCCGTCTGCCTCTTGGGCCGCCTGACGGCAAAATGTAAGGCTTTGCCGTCTACCTCTCGGCCTGCCAGACGGCAAAACGCAAGACTTTGCCGTCTGCCTGGACGAAAAGCTAACGGCAAAGCTTCTGCCTTTGCCGTCCGCCGAGCATAAAGCCTGACGGCAAAATTGTAACGGCGTCCGCCTCCGTTAGGCGACTTTTTTTTTGCCATCTACACTCTATGGCTGACGGCAAACTGCGTTCACTGACGGCAAAGTCTTTGCCGTCTGCCCGATAAAGAGCTGACAGCAAAGTCCTGCTTTGCCGATTTATGCTTCGCCGTCTAGCTTTGCCGTCAACCAGCCGACAGCAAAGCCTTTGCCGTCTGTCAGATCCCTCTTTGCCGTCTCAGAATCGCCAGACGGCAAAACCATCGATTCTGTAGTGACTCGGCGGCGGCCGCCCCGACCATGCCGCCGCCTCGACCCAGCCGCTCGCCCTCGACTCGATCTGGCGCCGCCCCGACCCGTCGGCCTCGCCTCCCTCCTCTCCTCGTCGGCCGTCATCGGCCTGCCTCCTCGCCCACCCCTCTCAGTAAACCCCTCTCTGCTAGGGTTCTTCATGTTAATTAATTAGGTTATCTATTTAGTTATGAATTTAGCTAGGTTTCAAAATTAGCTGAATTTATATGCAAATTTGAACTGGACATGTGATATGTGCATATGTCATGTTTTGGACATGTCATGTTTGGAAAATGATTCGAGTGGCCTATGTTACGCCGGAATGTTGATTCATTTCGTTTTGGTGAATTTCAGCGCCGATATGTCCATTTTTAGCAAAGGTCATGCGAAATTTCCGTGAATAAAGGCATGATTTGTGCTACATAGTTGGCATATCATTCTTGGCACATAGATTTCTTTTATGTCATTTCTCATTTATTCATACTTTTAGAAATAAATGAGGCCACATAATCATAGGAAACATGTCGAACAACGAAGAAAGCGGGCCTTGACCAAGATGCGAGCGAGATGAATTATGAGGGTGAACAAGAGTACCTCGACTATTTGACTGCTAAGCAAGGTTTGCAGGTCGGCCTCGATGATGGTACTGACGCCGGCATCGACATCGACGGCGCCGGCACCGACGGCGCTGGCACTGATGGCGGCGCCAAGACCGCTGGGGAAGGTACCGGCGGGGAAGGTACCGGCGGGGAAGGTACCGGCGGGGAAGGTACCGGCCCCGATGCCGATACCGAAAAGAGGAAGCATAAGAACTAGAGGATACGAAAACCTAACAAACTAGGGATTGGACGACTTGTGATCACAAAGATGGCACCTGGCAAGTTTGAGCCGTTAGAGCCGGAAGAACCTCACAAGTGCTATGGGAACCAAGTAGGATGCATCCTACGGGAATGCGCGAGCATCAACGACGATGACTTAAGGAGTAAAGAACATTTGACGCAGTTGCTCCTAACGAAGTTGCACAAGAGATTCAAGTTCCCGACCGGGATGATAACATAGAACAACCGTGGGATGATCCGAAGATGAAAAAGATTAACAATCATGCCATGGGCATGTTCAACAATGATTTGGCCTCCTGGAAAGGGAGGGTGAAACGAGCTATTGAGGCTGATGAACCCCGTCCAAGATTACGGAGGAAAATCCGACACTTACGGAAGAGGAGATCGAAAGTTCAAGGACACTTGCGCTACCGAGGCAGCCAAGGCTAAGGCTACGAAATTCAAAAGCCTTCACAAAGGAACACGGGAAGCATCGCCTCGGAAGCCGTGGCTACCTCGGTAAAAGGCCCATATGGGATAAGGAGGACGCGGAACGTGAAGCCATGGTCTCCCATACCCTTCGCTGAAGTTCACCAACCCCTTGGAGCATGACTTCATCAGGCCCGCTACAAGTGGGACAAGGAGAAAAGGTTTTTACACGGACAAGATCACGAGGAAATTGATTAGACTATGGAGAAGCAACACCGCTTGCAGCCGAAAGCCCTACTTCTCGATGAGGCCCAAGTGGGACACCCTCTCAACCGGCCTTGAACGAACTTAAGGGACTCCCGCTGGACCAGCGGCCGTAATATAATTATGGTGGGCACGGCGCCTGGAGACGGCGCCACTTGGAAGGTGTTTACAACGACGCCCGGAGGCCAAGAAGCGAAAAAGAAGTTATTTAGGCGGACATCGATGCAAAGGTGAAGCTTGCGGTCGAGAAAAAGCAGCCGAGGACGCCAAAAAGCAGCCGAGGACAAATTTGAGTTGCTACAAGAGCAGTCAATGCAGCTGTAATCGCTGCAGAAATGATTTTGCTACTAACTTGGTTCGATTATCATCAATCGGGCGAAGGAAAATCTAGACAAGACGGTACATGATTTCCGATGCCCGTTTCGTCGCGAGCAACTCCATGAACAACAACACCGTCGCACCATCACTTGCTCAAGCAACCGGCCTCCTCTCGCAGCCGCTCCGCCATAGCAGCCCGTCCTCGGCCTCAGCGCTAGGTGGGCCTTCGTCTTTGGCTGAGCTCGACGCCGTCACGGTAATTACATGTTGCACCAACATATATATATATATATATATATATAGATAATATTCCATTTCTGTTGCCTTTCGGTTGTTTTACGCCACAGACATATGTGTTTGCAGGCGAAAGAAACCCCATGCACCATACTCTACTTGATCAAAGGCCAGAAGGTCGACGTGGGAAAGGGGATGATAATGGACCCCTCTCAACGAACATTCCACAACCAGCCGATCCCCGCTGGGCACTTCAGGGTTAGCTTGACCAGTGTGAAATCGGGGCACGAGGATTTGCCTCCTCTAGTACAGCATGTGGGAGCGGACGACGAGACCCCGCCGCGGATTGGACGCTGCAAGGGTTGGGTGCTGCTATGGCCGAAGAATCTTATTCGTCTAGAGCCGGCCGAGAGCACACAATAACTACCACACATCAACAAGCATGTGCGGAGACCACCACCCCACCTACACAATTACCAGCTCCTGTAGTGCCGGGTGAGAGCGGCGGACGACATGATGAAGGGGGTGCAATAGTACTAGCTGATGTAATTTCTCCTGTAGAATAGAGAATGGATGATGAGATGGAGGTCGACCCTATGGATTACCTCAATACAAACGCGTATGACTGTGACATAGATATGATGAGTCAACCATATGACGAATCGGGCTATCGACTTGCTAATGAGGATATGGATGATATGCCGGGCAGGGTCGTACCATGGATTGCAAAAGTCTCTCTTCATGAAATCCTCACAGACACGCTCAAGATGCCGCCCAACACAGGCTCAACTAGCCGGGCGCGAGGGTCATCAAGATTTAGCCGGGAACACTTGGGCAAGGGTTAAGGAAGGGTCGGAAGGTGTGCCCAAGAAAAGGAGAGGAAGAGATCGGGAAGGTAATCGCCTCCAAACAAGCGAGCACACACCAGCCAGACGATGCATTCTCAAGAGCGTGTACCCGTGAAAGGTGCGGTCATGTTCCATCTCACGGCGAGCGATGCTACCGCCGAAACCGCTGGAGGCACTATGAAGGATCTCAGAGACTGCACGACCATGTCTTTGTCGACCGAGAAAAGCCTACTAGCCTCAAAGGATCCGGGATATCCGACATACGCGCTCGTGTGCTCGAGGGGAAGTGCTACGTCGACACACGGCCCGCTGGAGGTGTTCTTCCTGCGGTTTGACCATATCTTTGAGATTTTTCTAACAAGGCGGCTTGATTTTACTATCGTCCGCCTTTTTGCGCTACATATGAGCTCCGTCATGAAGAGTGAAGAAGTCTCGCAAATCTGTGTGGCGGATCCGTACTACATGCACGAGTCTTTCTTGAGTCTCGCGACTTTGAGCGTGAAACTGCTAGGAGTACCTCCAAAACTTCATGGTACAGAATAAGGAACGGAAATTGTCCTCGTGCCTTATCATCCAAAGTAAGTCAGTTCGGACAACCCTTTCATACATTTCAATCATTCCTTCTCTCTCATATGGGGAATAATTTGAGGTGTCTTTTTCCCCACAGAAGGCAAGCACCGTCCTTATCGTTCTTTACCCACAAGTCTCCCACGCCGTGTATTTTGACCCTTCCAGAGACTACGAGAAAAGGACTACACCCACATAATGAATATTCTAGATGATGCTCTCCAAGGCTTCACTTTAGAGGTGGCCACGTGCATATCAAGAAACAAAGGAACAAGAAGATGGGTTTCGCGCATAAAACTAACTTCTCCTGCATCCATGTCCCAAAACCAAGCAAGAAGGATGGATTCTACATCGTCCATCTCATGATTTAGTTCAACACGGATCACCAAAAGCTTCGCATTAATAGCAGAAATGATGATCATATCCACAAGTGGCTAGAATCTCATGGAGAAGCGAATTGTAAACTTAGAGATGACTTCTTTCGCATCCAAAGCGACATTGTGACGATCATTATGAAAGAAGTCGTCGATGAGAAGGGGATGTTCCACCACGGCCCTATATCGCGAACTGACGTCCGAACTCGCATATGCATGCAACGTCTAGACCTCACGCCGTTCAAGAAGCTAGGGTTTGTCCTCGATGATATGGAAGGATGGAACTTCTAGTGATTTATGATGCCGATGATGATGATATGTGTTGGTTAAACTTGTATACTTTTTGTAGCGATGAAACTTTGTGATGTCCACGGTCCCTGCTGAACTTGTGTAACGCTACTTTGTTAGTTTGCGTATGTACGATGACCTGTGTACCTCTAGTTAATTAAATTGCGTACTGTATATGTTGCATCTAGTTGCTAACCTTTCTTTTTTGGTGTTGCTCTAGTATATTTCGTTGCATATATATGATTGTACATCCTCTTCATGAACATGCATCTCTAACAGGTACCTAGTTTCTTGATGGCGAGATGGAAATGCTATGTCGTGTACAAAGGAAAGGTTCCGGGGGTGTACAACGAGTGGCATGAGTGTCAGGCGCAAGTGAATGGGTTCACGGGCGCCAGCCATAGAGGCTTCAAAAGCAGACAAGAAGGAGAAGCTAGTTACTTGAGGTTCACGCTAGGGCGAGAGAGGACTCGTAACCGCCACCTCATGTACTGGATAGTTCCGCTCTCACTCATAGTGATAGCACTTCTTGCGTATACCTTTGTTTAGATGGATGACGTTGTTGTAGTTGCAAGTATTCGAGACTTGCATGTATTGCTATTTTCGAGATGATGACAAGATATCACTTTGTGTTGGATGATGATTATGAAGAGACTATTTGTATGTACATGCTATGATTACATTTGTGGTCTCGCAGGCAATTGTATGTGTATCATGATGACATTTCTATGTGCTAAAGATTCTTCTACAAAGCCGGTTCAAATACAAAACAAATATGCCAAAAAGACTACTTAAATTAGCAGTAGCGAGTGTATAAAAGTTAGCAGCAGCGCCTCAATAGCAGTAGCGCGTCCAGCCAAAGAGCGCTAGCGAGCTTCCCCTAACCGCTGCTGCTACACTTGTGTAGCAGTAGCGCGTGTGCGCACGCGTTATTGCTATGAGTTAGCTGTAGCGCTGTATTAGTAGCGCGGGTTCCCGCGCTACTGATACATCTAAAACCCGCGCTGCTGCTAGCCTTTTCCCTAGTAGTGTCGCGCTAATGCGGCAGTGCGCTCGTCTGACAGGCGTAGTGCAGTTATTCTATTTCCATCCCCACGCACCCACACCCCTAAGATAGATAATGGGGCAAAGTCCATACAAGGAAGATATGTCAGTACAACTATGCCCCTCGGTACGGTGCGGTGCGGGGGCAAGTCATGTCCCCCCCACGCACCCACACCCCTAAGATAGATAATGGGGCAAAGTGCATAAAAGGAAGATCAGTCAGTACAACTATGCCCCTCGGTACGGTGCGGTGCGGGGGCAAGTCACGCCCCTCAGTACTATATTAAAACAAACAAAAAGAAAAAGAAAAAGAAAAAGATTGACAGCGCAAGGACAAAAAAGTACCAGCCCAAGTTACTGGTGTAGTCAAGTACTAGATCCAAAAACAACAAAAAATAAAAAAATTGACTGCCAAAGGACAAAAAAGTACTAGTCCAAGTTACTGGTGTAGTCAAGTACTAGATCCAAAACAAACAAAAATAAAAAAAAATTGACCGCCCAAAGGACAGGCGCAGGCCCTGACAATGGTAGATACTTGAACTCGAGCCGTGGGCGAATCCCTAGTAATCACACACCCGCAGGGCCTGCTGTCCAGGGCCCACAGGTCGAGAGAGAGATAGCGAGCGCCTGGTAAGTGTTCAGAGGAGTTCGACTGGTGAGCGTCGGCTGCGCTTATAAACAGGTCCGAAGCCCCCACGACTAGCGAGGTGGGACTAAACCCAGAGCGCACACGCACGCCGTGCTGCACAGCCGCGCGAGAGAAACTATTCGGGCCGAATACAACGACCCAGGCCGATGGCCCAACAAAGTACTTCGCCCCATTACAAAAATCCAGTAGATCACGCAAGACAAAAAATAAAAAATGAAGATAATTTTTTAAAAAAAACTCAGTTAATAAACAAAAATATTGTAAAAAGTTCAAACACATCTTAATGGTAAGAAGTAAAAAAGATAAAAAAAATATAAGACTGTAAATAAAAATTTCAAAAACAAATTTACAAAAAAGTTCAACTACTACAATTCATAAGGCTCAAGTACAAATAAAAATAAGTACTGTGCAGCGAAGATTAATTTTTTTATTTTATAAAATACCAAAACTATCATTATTCATCTATAAAAAAGGAAAAAACGTGCTCCAAAATTCATGTAAAAAAGTAAGAAAAAATATTATACAATAAACAAATTTGATTGTTAATTGACAACATAAAATAGATCAGTACTATCATTAACAGAATGTAAGTTCAGCAAAATTAATAACAAAAAGGGGTTCTAAAAAATCATCAGCGTATAGCGCCGTCTGCGAGTTATGGACATGAAAAATATACCAGTCAAAACAAAAGGATGCCCATCAGTTCAACTATAGAAATTGTTCCAGCATTGATATAAAGAATGTATAAATAAAATAGTTATAATTGAGCAGGACAGTAGGAAAAACATTACATAACTTGTTCCAAACCATTTTGATAATACCATACAATTCACAAGAAATAAAAAATGCAGATAATTTTTAAAAAAACTCACCAGAAAAAATCAGTTAATAAATAAAAATATTGTAAAAAGTTCAAACACATATTAATGGTAAGAAGTAAAATATATATATATATATATATATATATATATATATATATATATATATATATATATATATATATATATATATATATATATATATATAAGGCTGTAAATAAAAATTTCAGAAACGAATTTACAAAAAAGTTCAACTACTACAATTCATAAGGTTCAAGTACAAAAAAAATAGTACTGTGCAACGAAGATTAAATTTTTTTAATTTTATAAAATACCAAAACTATCATTGTTCATCTTATAGAAAAAAAGAAAAATATGCTACAACATTCATGTAAAGAAGTAAGAAAAAAATATTATACAACAAACAAATTTGATTGGTAATTGACAACCTAAAATAGATCAGTACTATCATTAACAAGATGTATGTTCAGCAAACTCAATAACAAAAAAGCGGTTCTAAAAAAATCATCAGCGTATAGCACCGTCTGCGAGTTATGAACATGAAAAATATATCAGTCAAAGCAAAGGATGCCCATCAGTTCAACTATAGAAATTGTTCCATAACTAATATAAACAATGTATAAATAAAAACAGTTAAACTTGAGCAGAACAATAGGAAAAACATTACATAACTAGTTCCATACCATTCTGATAATACCATACAATTCAACCATCTCACATGCAAATGTTTTAAAAGAAAAAATACTGCAACATAATCAATCACACACAAATCTCACAACCGGCGTCATTTGCAACATTTAAACCTAGAACACATAAAATGCCCACGCCGTCACCTCCGGTAACTACAGATCGCAAAACACATCCAGCTGAGCGCGCGCACGTGTGGAACCCCTTACATGTCTCCTCTAACAACGAATGGCCGCAGCATCGCGCCGGAGAACGACCGGAAGCTCCACGTTGCATCCCCTGTTTCCGTCCATCTTGCACGCAGGAAGATCAGTTCTTGTTGAAAAACACGTCAGTCCAAACTGTGAACTACGTCAGTACAGAGAGGGTAACAGAATAATATTCTGTTACGTGTAACAGAATAGCCCAGATGTATATATATATATATATATATATATATATATATATATATATATATATATATATATATATATATATATATATATATATATATATATATATATATATATCCGTCTATTCTGCTAATATTAGCAGAATAACAATTCTGATAACATTTCCGCACTGCACGCTCAATGCAAGTGCACGTCATTATTTGAACCAAGTGTGCTGCACAACTCAACCGAGTGAACTTCGTGTCGAAAAAAGCTGCACGCGTTGTTTTTTGGTACTGTTTTCGCTCTAGTTTTTTAACTTCTTATCGAAACGACGCACATAATATTGAACACTTTTCGAGATTCCTCGCGGTTTAAGAGGAGTTTCAAAAACAGTGTGACGGATAACGAGTGGCGGCGAGCGTATTTTCGTGATTTTTTCTAAACCGCTCATCGGAATAAAGCAAATGATACACCGTTGGAAAGATATCGTTGAAGCGCATCTTTTTTTCATATCTATTATTTTTTCTAATTCTTTACGGTTTAAGAGCAGTTTCAAATTTACTAAATCAGGGAATTACGTTATTTTGAATTTTTTAAATTTTTCAGTACTGTTTTAGCTTCATTTTTGAACCGTTTGTCGAAACGAGGCGTATGATAAGCCGTTGGAAAGCTACAGACAAGGCACAACTTTCGTATGTTGGAATATTTTTCAGATTCATTATAGTTTTTAGTTAATTTTGAAAATCGTGCGGCTGACGACCGGAGGCAGCGGCCGTTTTTCGTGAAATTTTTACAAACCGCTGGTCGGAATGATTCAAATGATACACCGTTGGAAAGATATCGACGAGGCGCAACTTCTTCATGTAGAACACTCTCTCTAATTCTTTACGGTTTAAGAGGAATTTCGTATTTACCGAAATACGGACACTCTCTTTTTCGCGGCACCAAAATCCACATGTATACTGCATCATAGAGAAGAATGCACTGCATCAGACTGAAAACCGCACTGCATCACACGTGCAAACAAGCTTCTTGATTTCCTTTGTCTTTTTATAAAAAATATTGTTTTCTTTTGCCCTTTTTTTCTAACAAGTGGACTGCAGGGACTGAGCGAGGGAACTACATCTAATAAGAAGCGAACTTCATCAAGATGTTTTGGTTTCTGTTCATCAACACGATAGAGTGAATTAACATTTTTTTTCTATGGCTTTATACATTACATACAAGAATTCCTTCACATGGCCAAAATAATATGAATAAAACACACACAGGCACACTAAACTACCATGGCACATTACCGCCCGGTAGAACTGATCTGCACGGCCGCTCGCACCGACCTGCATGCACACACCGGCGACCTACTGCAGCATGGAGGTGGCAACCGAGCTGAACAGGGGCAAAATAACTCCATGAGAACTTTTGCGAGCTACTTCCCACGCACCACGGACTGCATACATGCACGGGCCGCACTGCACGGACGCGCCGGCAGACTGCAAGGAGGCGAGCTCAACCGAAGCAGCGCACACTACCTGCAAGCAAAAACTACAAAAGTTTGCAAGTGTACCACATCACTCGCGTCGCCGAGCTGCACGGCAATGGTCGCTGGACTGCAGAGCGGCCATGTTCAAATGCATCCATCCAAAAGAGGAGGTCACCTGAAAAGGACATTTTCATGTTTTTGAATTGTGTGGACGGGGCAAGAGAACTACATTAGGTTTTTGACCAGAATATTTCTTTTAGTTTTTTTAGCAACGTGTACGCCAAGGTGAGCTTCATCGTCCTTTTTCCTCCAAAAGCGCACCACAAAGGTTTTCTCAATGAGCTGCATCGATTTTCAGAAAATTATAAACTTGCCTAGAAAAAATTGCAAAAGGAACTCCAAAAATAATAAAAGTGAACCCCTGTGTACATTCTTTTTCACAAAGTGAATCACTGAGGGGTTTCAAACGAATGGAACATATATGTATAATGAAACAGAGAAACTTGCACATCACAAGTACACAAAAAACATGAACCAACACACATAGACAAACGAAACTTGAGAATCCCTGGGCAACTGTGCACTGCGCTGCGAATCTAAGCAGACACAACTTTATGACCTGCATGGGGGTTACAAGGAAAAGCACCAAGCCCCTGTAAAATTACGTGCATGCATTGCTAGAAAGAAAGAGAACGGTTCGGCCACGAACAAGTTGTCCAATGCATTCGCATGACCAGCCAATGGCTCCACAAGTCCATGTTTTTTTAGAAACTCCACAAGTCCAAGTGGCTAGCAGCCTAGCAATGCATGCACGTAACCTCTATATGGGATTGGGTTCATATCTTGTGTGAGACTTTATTTTGAATCAATGACGTGGCTGTAACTGAACCCAATATCTGAAACTGAGCAAAGTACCCATCCTGTTTATCTTTAGTCTGAAACTCCCATCCCTTTATCAGGTGACAGCACTACATGGTCCAAATAACTCCTAGTATTATTACCTTTTTGTGGAAGCAAGATGCAATTGTTTCCATTCTAGCTGTAGAAAACATATACATCAAAATGATGGATGATGGTGTTAACAGACTATGAAAGCATCAAATCTGACAAAACTAAAGATGGTAAATATGGTAAGGAACGAAATAGGTGACATGTCCAATGAGCTCACCGGAGACCAAGCCTTTTGCTGTTGTGAGCTGCGCCGACATGAGTACCGAGCTGCACAACTTGGACGCAGGCGTGGCCGTGTAGTGCTTGCCCGCGGCCGCCAGAACCGTGTGCGATGAGATAGCGAGCTACATGTTCCGCGGACGCCGGACCACACCACTTGGACACAGGCGCGACTGTGTACTGCTTGCCCGCAGTAGAATAACACAATTATCACTTAAGCACCCACCAGTGTCTAACTGCACTGCAGAAAACACAACAAAACCTGCCAAAATCAAAATGCACAAATCCAACTGCACGACCGCAACATTGGAGCCGCGTGCCGCAAGCCAGAGAACTGCAAGGCGCCGGCCGGCGTGCTCGTGTACCGACGCCCAAGCAGCTGTCTACCGGGACCTGGGCTGAGCCAAGGAACTGCACGCCAAAGCAGCTCCCAATCCTGCCATCAGTGGCCACCCACGCACAAACTCGAGCCAAGCATGCTGTCTACCGGGACCTGGGCTGAGCCAAGGAACTGCACGCCCAAGCAGCTCCCAATCCTGCCATCAGTGGCCACCCACACACAAACTCGAGCCAAGCATGCTGTCTACCGGAACCTGGGCTGAGCCAAGGAACTGCACGCCCAAGCAGCTCCCAATCCTGCCATCAGTGGCCACCCACGCACAAACTCGAGCCAAGCATGCTGTCTACCGGGACCTGGGCTGAGCCAAGGAACTGCACGCCTAAGCAGCTCCCAATCTTGCCATCAGTGGCCACCCACGCACAAACTCGAGCCAAGCATTGTGTCTACCGGGACCTGGGCTGAGCCAAGGAACTGCACGCCCAAGCAGCTCCCAATCCTGCCATCAGTTGTCACCCACGCACAAACTCGAGCCAACATCAGAAGCAGCCCCGTCAGGCGCGCGCCTATGAGCGACAGAAGAGCAGCTCGTCTATGGAGTAGAGAGGTCAGGGAAGGGAACGGATTCGCGGTGGCAGTGGATGAACCACACGAGAGCGCGTAGCGCACTGCTCGCAGGATATGACTACACTACACCAGGTGCGAAGCCAAACTGCACGGAGAGAGGTGGTCGCCCCTCTCGTACTCGTCGCAAGGGGATTGGTGGCCCTCTATCGCAACGAGCACCCCGCACGCAAGGCGGGAGGAAGGTGGGGGACACCTGGTTGGGCTTCCGATGGGAGAGGAGCTCGGATCCGTCGTCCGCTGGGCACAGGGTGGCTGGGGGTGCGCGGATCCGTCGCCGGCCGGGCGTGGGCTGGCGAGGGAGTTCCGATCTGCCGCCGGTTTGGCGCGGGGTAGCGGGCAGCCTGACCCGTCACCGGTGACACATGGGGAAGGTGCACAGCCTTGGAGGAAGACGAGCCGGGGTGCGGGGTGGTCGGGGGATGAGGCGCCTTGGCGGGAGGTTGCCGGAGTGGGCACTTGGCGGCGGCGGAAGGTCGCCGGGCCCAGGGGAACCGCGCGTGTCTCGTTCCGGAGCGGTGGGTTGCCCAGGGCAGGAGAGATACGCGAGCGGCGGCACGGCCCTGGCGTCGGAGGCACGAGCCCCTGCCGTCCCGGTTGTGGAAGGTGGAGGAGAGGTGGGAGGAGGCTGCAGCGCAGGTAGAAGGCGGGAGAGAGGGGATCGGGCACAGAGGAGGTGGTGGTGGGGGCGGCGGCGGCGGCGGCGGCGGTGGGATAGCAGAATATAAGGTCTTAAGGGTGTTATTAGAATAGACCCACCCTATATATACAAGCATACAATTTGGTATATACAATTTCTCCAACAATGTGCAGATCATTACATGTAGGCATAGGTGCAATGGTATTCTTCGCTTTCAGATATGGCCTCCTTAAGGAAAAATCCGCAAATTACACTTTAATTTCTCGTACGCGGTTCTCTGGTAGGAGCCTATTCCGCATCTCTTGCATCTTTAAAGAAGGAGATCAATATGAATATATTAGTTATGTGTATATATATTAGATCATGATAAAATAATTGTGAATAGTGATTATGTACCCGAAGTTGTCTTACATCTCTGCGCCATTCGGTTGTCATGCGAATGTTCTCGCAAACATAGTATGCACGTAAATTAGTCCCATGTTTTTGCCTCATGCAGTTTACGAGAATAGAATTCAATCATATAATACTCAAGCATGATAATGGTATTGATACTAGAATTAAAGAGGTGCGCGGACAAAGCTAGAATTAAAGAGGTGCACCGACAAAGCTAGTAGTACTTAATTACCTTGGTCCATCGCCATGTCATCTTGGGTTTTCATTCGCCAACAACCTCTTTGATGAACCGTGTTTAGACCCTGCCTGGTAAAGAAAATGAACAAATGAGTTATTAATTACTTGATATCAGGAAATGAATGAAAGAGGCTAATATGTCACGACACTGATTCAAATTACCTGTCGAGCATCAAAATCATGCGGTTGTATTATTTAGGGTCTGTACGTAGTGACTCCATGATTTCAACGGTTCCATCGTCAACTTTAATGTTTAGCAGGATCCAGTGGAAGTTGCACACATGTTTATATAAGCAGGCATGCATAACTCATCAACTACACTCAACATCGAGTAAGCAAAATAGAATTGGTAGTACAAGACAGAGCAACACTCACTTGAAGTTATAACGAAATGTATTTCTGTTTTGGTATTTTGTGCCTTCAAAAACCTTAGCAAGTTAGCCTCTATATCTTTGGTGAAGTCTTGTATCATAATTTCATTAATGATATATGGGTCAACGAACCCAATGTCAAAGATTCCCTCTTTTTGGCATTTGAGAATCTTCATTCCGCATAAAAGCGTACAAAATAATATAGTGAGTATTTTTTCAGGCAATGAACGAGCTGAGCTAAAGACTTAAATTACAGAAACAAAACACTTACAGACGATAGCTGACGATAGATTTATCGACCGCGTCTTGATTGTATAACTAAAAAATTTCTGAAAGCTCAATGATTATCTCGTTTTCATAGAAGTAATGCTCTTCCTTGACTTTCACCCTGAGCACCTCTCCCCGTTCTTTACTTCTTTCATGTACCATTCATGCAATCTTGGCATTTGTGTTGGTAGATGTGGGACCTTCTTAGGTCCGACCATAGGGTTCACGGGGATATATTTCCATGCTAATTCAGCCATGGGGACTTCCTCGGTGCCTAGGAGTTGATCAACACTGATACCAAAGTCTATAGCAGTGTCGGTTAACTTATCAGTAATCACCTATAGCGGGTGGATCGATTGCACTGCCTGTTCTCCGAGCTGGGGAACTTTTTCCCCGCTTTTATTACTACTCGACGACTGCTGCATTTGTTCATGATATGACTTGTGAATAGAGTGTTCATAGTATGATGGCCTATATTGTAGATGTGCATGGGGTCACTCTAGAAGATCCACAAAGTGTTGTACGGTTTTTATAGGTATTATGTCCTTTGGCGGTGGGGGCGGTTTCGGTGCAAAATGGGACTTCACTTCGGAAGCCACGACCGGTCTGGTTTCCTCCTCAATCATCTCGTAAGCTAACTTCTTTTTGGCAGGAAGCTCGGGTTTCTTGTTTGGTGCTCTCTTCCGCTTTTGGCTCTGCTTCTTGGACATCAGGGGTGGAGTTGGCTAACGCGGCGGAGATCGATATGGCGGACTCGCATTCGGCTCCGTCTCGAGGTGGGGTGGAGCTGGCTCACGCGGCGGACTTAGTGGTGTATTTCTACTAGGAGGAGTTGGTGGCCTTGGCTCCGAGTTTGGAAACATGATGCATTCCTTTCTCCATACAATGACACATATGACTTCTTGCTCTGGATACATGATGGTGGTGTTGTATGGCGCCGTGGTGGCTTCCATGATAGGCCTGGCAATAGTTATGCGTCAGTTCTTGCTCTGGAGAGAGGGATCGGTGGACTACGGCGGCGGTGGCCTCTGAGAGTGCGCCGAACCAGTGTGTGAACCAATCCCAGTGTGTGGTTGGGCCGGGGCATCCGGATTTAGATTTCAGTGTTTGGTGCAATGTCTATTTGGTATTCGACTCGGATATTCGGCACACCTTAATTGGCGGGATAGGAGTAGCAACATGTGTGACCTAGATGGTGGCTTCCGGCTTACTGCTGTATTATTTTATATGGTCTTTGTGAATATTAATAAAATAAGCTTACTACAAATCACCCGGATGATTTTAGCCAAAAATAGACCGCCTCCGGAGCCATCCAATCAGATCGCTCTGCAGCCGTAGAATTGGGCAACTCACATGGAAGCACAACACGTCCACGTAGCGCTCTCCTATGGCATCAGCTCCATGGCAGCACTGGTCGCCGGAGCTTCAACGACCCCGGGTGCGCTTCCCTGCAGCTCCGGCGACAATTCACTGCAAATCTCGCCGGAGCTTCAACGACCCCGGCAGCGCTTCATTGGAACCCTCGCCGGAGCTTCAACAACCCCGACACGCTTCGCTGCACCTCTGACGATGCTTTATTGCAACCCTCGCCAAAGCTTTGATGACCCCGGCGGCGATACACTGCACCTCCGGTGACGCTTCACTGCAATCCCTCACCAGAGTTTCCACGACTCCGGCGGGGCTTCACTTCAGCTCCATGGGTGCTTCAGTGCAACCCCGGCATCACCCTGCCGGCCACTGTCGAAGCTTCACTAGAGCACCACCGCCACGCGGCGGTGCTCCATCGCAGCACCGGCTACATCGTCGAAGTTCCAACACAGCATTGATGGCTGCTGGCGAAGCTTCACTGCAGCGCGGCAACGACGGGGGTGCTGCGATGATGCACACAGCTACGACGGGTGGATCTTCCGTCACAGCACAGCGGCACCGGAGATGCTGCGATGAAGCATGCAGTGGCGATGAATGGATCTTGCAGCAGCAAAAGGAGCTCCCGAGCTCGTACGGCAGTGGCTACGAGTGGTGGTCTGCTCCTTGTCTTGCAGTATCAGCATGGCTTGCAGCGACGGTGAGGTTGGGCCTTGTAGTGTCGTTCCATATCGGTGGCTGCCCGTCGGTGATGGTGGAGGGCAATGTGAAATGGATCGAAGGAAGGAGACGACTGAGAGAGAAAGGATAAGGAAGGTAGATGGGGCAGTGGGTGGGTCCCATGTCAGATGTGTGTCACGCGAGAGCCGCGCTAGGGAGAGACGAGCACCGCACGATCCGGGTGGATCGAACGCCTCGCGAGACGGTTGATGCCAGCGACAAATCAGCCGGTTTAAAACAAAAGTTTTTCTTAATAAATTGGATGCATGCATCATCCAGATGAATAGTCCGGGGGTATATCCTCCTTTTTCTAAAAAAGGTATAATATATCAGCTATTGTCCTAGATGAAGTAACTACAGATCCACGTTAATGTTGTGATAGCGCTTGTGGGTCTTTCTTGACATACTACCTCCATTTCAGTTTACAAGTCCTACGCGTATACATAGGTTGCCAATTTTATCATCCTAATATAAAATATATAATACAAAAATTAAACTTTTTGAAAATAAAAACTCCGAAGTTTATGTTGGTATATTTTTTGTAATATATGATTTGTATTAGGTTGATCCAATTGACGACCTAGGGTACGCGCACGCCCTGTAATCTGAGAGAGAGGCAGTACATAAAAATCTTGAGGTGGGGTCCGTCCGGGAGTAAGACCGCCGCTGTCGCATGCATAGAACATATGGGAAATCACATGTGTACAAGCACAATTTTATACTGAAGCTCTACGAAAGAAGCAATGGAGATATGCAAGCACGATCAGAACCATAGCACAAAGGAATGATGGATCAAGAAGGGCGAGGCACCTGCCACGTCTGTACATACACCAGGCAATGTGGCTGAATATGCTTGAAGCAAAATTTATTGACCTCATAAAAAACTAAATTGTCTTTTTGGGTAAGAATATTTTATTGATCCTTAAACAAGTTAACACCCATCTATCATCACGAATTTAGGTATATATTCAAAATAAAGGAGAAAATCCCATGGATCCATGGTGTGGCAAGTCATTGCAGAGGCCAGCCAGGGGCTATCCTTCTTTTGAAGAAAAATAGCACAGTACGTCTAGTTGCTCTCCATTACTTCGCTATACCAAGCCGAGAAACAAAGAAAGCTGGCCAATCCATCTCCAAGAGCACAAATTATTTACGTTTACGACGAACTCGAGAGATGTTGTGATAATCATGTGGCCAACCCATTATCTCGCGCATCACCCCACATTTGACATCAACAATGTAGAGCCGAGCCAGTGGGCAGTGCCACGGCACACAACTACCTTGCGCTTCGCTGCACTCCAAATTGCCAGAGCATAGGGTCCATATGGGCTCACTGGTCGACGAGAATGTGCGGAGACGGTACTGTAATGTCTTCTCACGGACGCCAATGACTAGCACTTTAAAGAAGGGTAGCCTTTGCTGATGTGCAACATTTGAGCACAAACAGTCTACAGCCGTCAATATAGCATACCCAGTTTTGTCGAGGGTATATAAATCCAAACGCTCTCAGTAGTTGAAACGTGCCGGCCAGTATGTTACACACTGCCAGCTGGACGCTAGCGTGGCGCGGCCTGTTAAGGCACACAAGAAGAAGGCCATGGCGTGATACAAGTGGTACGGCATCACCAAAAAATGTAGGGTTGTCGAGATCATGGACGAAGGACTCGAGGAAGCGACGGTCAGTGCCTAGCACCGGTCTTGGCGGCGGGACAAGGAATGGCACGAGAGTCCCTGTATCGCACCACTGTCAAGAAAAGAAGGACGAGGTGCGGCATTGCCCTAGAGCCCTTCTATCACACAGTTGCTGAGCAAAGAAGCCCGCGAAGGGAGAGGAGCGGTACATATTCTCCGGCAAGCAACGACGGAGGGAAGAGGAGTCGGCTATGATAAGGCAACGCCACGCCTTGCATACTATGGCGCAGCGAAAGAGGGCAGCCACATCATTGACGCGTACAAGGATCTCGAGGACCACGTCGTCCGGAAGCCAGGGCAGAGGAGGGGCAGCGGAGGAGGAGGAGGAGGAGGAGCAGGAGGAAGGAGGGGCAGCGGAGGAGGAGGAGGAGGAAGGAGGGGCAGCGGAGGAGGAGGAGGAGGAGGAGGAAGGAGGGCCTACGGTGGAAGAGGAGGAGCAGGAGGAAGGAGGGGCAGCGGTGGAGGATGAGGAGGAGGAGGAGGAGGAGGAGGAGGAGGAGGAGGAAGGGGCAGTGGAGGAGGAGGAGGAGGAGGAAGGAGGGGCTACGGTGGAAGAGGAGGTTGCCGGATTTGAGGGAGACGTCGAGGTGCGAGGCCGGCAGTTGCGGTGGGCGAGGAAGGGCATCGCAGGTGGGAGGGAGAAGTGAAATCAAGAGAGTGTGTGGGTCTGGCATTGGGCCTCCGTGCGCTATATTTATACATGTGTCGGTGGGTTGATAATAGTGGCGCTTGGTTTATACCCACGCTACTACTATGGCATGTCCCGGGGTGCACGGTGGAAACCACTTAGTAGTAGCGTGGGCTTTAGAACCCGCGCTACTACTATCAACTTAGTAGTAGTGTGGGTTTATAACCTGTGCTATTACTACGGCTGGTCCCGGGAGCCACAGTGGAAATCACTTAGTAGTAGCGAGGGGTAAAAACACGCGCTACTACTATCAACTTAGTAGTAGCGAGGGGTAAAAACCCCCACTACTAGTAAGTCACTACTAGGGAAAACCTTATACACAAAACTTTAGCAGAGCGCGTGTCAAAAAAGTACGCTGGTGCTAAGTAGCAGTAGTGCGCCTGAAGATAAAAGCTCTACTACTAAAATTCTCATGGCTTAGCCGATAGGCTACACATAGTAATAGCAATCTACGTCGAACCGCGCTACCGCTATTTGCTTTGTAGCAGCGCGTTTACACTTAAAGGCGCTACTACTAAAAGAAATAGAATTAAATGGAAAGCAAATAGAAAAGTAAATGAAAATGAAAGAAATAGAAAAAGGTGAAACGAAAAAAATAAATTGTAAAGAAAAATAAATGAAAATGGAGAAAAAAGAGAAAGAAATAACATTAGCGTGTATCGAGGAACGCGCTGTAGCTAACTTACTAGTAGTGCACTTCCTGGAACGCGCTACTACTACTTCTGACTTAACCGCACGGTTTGTTCTTCCCCACGGGCACTTCCCCAGATCCAACTCCTCCGCTGTCGCCGCCGACGTCGCCCGACGGCCGCCGCGCGCTCTTCCATCGCTCTCCGCACACCCTCGACGCCGCCGCCGACCCCGGATTCGATGCCGACCCCGACCTCGACGCCGCCCCTGACTCCGACCTCGCCGCGCGCCCGAGCCCCGACCCCGACGTCGACACCGCCTGCCCCTCCCTCGCCGCAGGCACCCGAGGTGAGCACGCCCGCTCCTCCCCCTCCCCTACCTCTGCCTAGGGTCCTTCAAATTTTACTTGCATCAAATTAGTTAGGGTTCATCTATGGGTGGAAACGAATCGGATACAGATGTTATCGGATACGGATGCGGTTCGGATGTTTTCTTAGATTATGTTTTCTTAGATGATGAATAAACACTATTGTAATGCATAATAATTTCTAAGATTAATCATAAAATTAGTAAAATTTGACCACTTATTTCAGTTTTAAGTTGGATAATTGGAATATCCGCTACCACTTTCCACCCCTAGATTCATCAAAATAGATGGTAATTAGGGCAGTAGTTCCTAGGTACCAATTAGTTAGTAAGAACTAGGTACTAATTAGGTACTAGTTTATTTTTATTTATAGTAAGTTTATTTTTAGTAAGAACTAGTTGAATTAATAGAACTAGTTGAACATGTCACATTTGTTGTTATTTCTTTAGTTAAAGCAATTTTTCCCGCATCGATGTCGATGATGCCTATCCCGCATCCTCATCGTCAACTCGGTGGAGGACGCCTGCTTGACAAGATGGGCCATGTCCGGGACTGGGCTCCGTCGGGCTGGTACTGGGAGGCGCTACCAACCGGGGGGCGCAGCTTGGTGAGGAGTCAGCCCGTCGTTGACCCAAACATTCTTTGGTGGTGGTCGCGTGGGCCAGTGATGGTCGAGAGGCTTGAGGAACCCGCGGAGGTGGTACGTCACCGTCTCAGCGAGGAGGACGCGCACGTCCGTCACTACTTGTTTGCGCTGGAGCACATGTTCTCCAATACCTGGCAGGTTTTCCAGGGATCTCACTGGAGCTATGATCTTGTGATGGTTCCTTCTCTTTGGGTGTCCACCGCCCGCACCGGTACCCGTCGTTCGCTAGGTTTTAGTCGTATTAGTGATGTTATATGTATGATAATATTCGGGATGTATTAATGATAATATTCGATGATGTACGGACGCCACAGATGATTTACTTTTGCTTATTGAATGCATGCTAATTTGAATACTTATTTATTTTACGATTTGGTTTTGCTTATGGAATGCTCATGTCAATATGAGTCTTATAAGATATTCTGAAATGTATATCTTGTTTTGCTCAAATAGGATATGTGCTTGCCCAAGTGGCCGGTCATGTTTGCAGGTTATACCTCCGAGTGGCCTATGCTTTGTCGGAGTGTTGATTCATTTCCGTTCCGCCAAATTTCAGGCGCTCGATATGTCCTATTTTAGCAAAGGTCATGCTGGATTTTTCCGTGAATTTTGGCCTTACTTGTGACAGAATATGTAGGAAATATCGAGTGCCCCGGATTTGTGTGTTGAGTGTCCTGGTAGTTGTCTTCGATCGCTTTTGAATTAATGTTTCAACTATGAAAACAGGAAATGTCTGACGACGAAAAGGATTTCGGTATTTGCAAATACTGCGAAGACAGCGCGACTTGTGCGACAGAATCTTCCTAGATGATGATAGGCGCTTCAGCATCAAGCTGGACGAGAACTTCGAAATGGATACAGTAAGTCACAGCGACAAGTCTTTTTTCGTAATTAAGCATGACATCTACTTCATTTGCTTTAACTTAGAATTTAATTTTTTTTACTATTCTACTAGCGTATCCCCAGCCATGCAAGAGTTTTTGTCTTCTATAAGATATGTTTCAGTCCTATGAAAACTACTATGGAGGTATAGTGAGTTTACTTGAAGATCGAGCATGGTTGTATTTTCCATGCAAAATTATACGACGCAGACACCTATACCTATTTTGGATGCAAAACTTGGCAAGCACTATGCAAGACTTATGCATTTGAGCCTGATATGGTTATCACCTTTAATATTTGTCGGGAAGATGATATTAAAGGTAATATCGACATCTGGGTCGATGTGCAAACGCCTCCAGTTATACCATTACTAGTCATGAACCCATACTCCTGCATGGGATACCAACTTTTGAAAAATTAAAATTGTACATAGAATATTTTAGAAGCATCGGTTTCTTTGAACCTTGTAGAAAATGGAAGTAGACATTTTTTATGAAAAACATTTACTACTTATTTTCATAGCATATAATAGATATTTCCTAATTTCTTATTATGGAAAAACTCATAACATTGTGCATACATCTACAAATGTGTTTCCCTTCAGATATTATACATATATCGTCTATGATTTTTATCTCTAGCGAATACTACTGACGTGGAAAAACGTTGCACCATTAAGTATATGATGTCATCCTTATATTTTGAATTTTCAGCATTAAAATTTGGAGGTTTGGTTGACTATCTTTAAGCTCGTCCTGTAAGTTTCTAGAAGCACAAATTACTATTGTCATAAACTTTCAGCTAATGTATATGAAACTAACCTATAGGATGTTCAGAGTTTGTTTGTACATTTATGGAATTTGATCGGTTCACAATCCCAGCTGCGCCATCAGAATAAGTAATGATGAGGCACTTTGTGCGGTAACTGCTAGCCCATACTCTAGTCTATCATATATAGCTTTATCCATCCGACGCTCATGCCAACTACTGCCTCCGTCCCAAAATTCTTGTCTTAGATTTCTCTAGATACGGATGTACAGGTACATCCGTATCTAGAGAAATCTAAGACAAGAATTTTGGGACGGAGGAAGTATTTATTTGGAAGTGGGCATATTTTTTTGTACCACTAAATTTTCTTATTTTATTTATTAAGCCCTCTTGTACTATTATGTGCATATTTATTAAATATCTTACATATCAAACTTAAACAATGTGTTCGCACTTCTGAAATCGGCAGATTTCTGATGCACTTGTATGATTTTGCAATTTGGAATATTTTATATAATTTTTGATTTTTTGTTACCAACATTTCAGACGTTTCAAAACTAAGGTCTGTACATTTTCAAAAAGGAATGCATTTCACATACAAAATTTTAATCATATAAGTAAGCGTGTAAGAATTGGACTATGTGCACATCACATACTAATTAGGACTATATGTTCGTGATGATTTTTGGATAAGAATAAATAGCTCAAATACCTAGGTGTACGCACAACCACACTTAAGTATTGTACATATTTTTTTCCGGGTTACTTTACATAGATTTTTCAATAAAAAAGATAAATCGTTGTCACACTGTTCCGTTATATGTATGGAGCATATTTCTAGTCGTGTCTGCTTAAGAAAGTGCACTACGTTTCCCAATATAAATCTTTTAATTATTGTAGAGTTTGTTTTACTTTGCACGTTACCTAGCGTAGCACATATGGAATCTCATGGGCTGATGGGCTGATCGCATCCTGACTTTTGAAATGGACTTCTAAACATCATCGCATATAGTTTATTGCCTCATTTAATCTTAGCCGTATAACTAAAATCTAATGGTTATTAGTAGGATATTCCTATGATTAACGTGGTTTCTTGATTGGTGCTTCTAATTAGTAAATATAAGATATGAGCATATTTATGTCTTTGATATTGTTTATTCAAAAATAGTTGACAACTAATTTATATTGACAGCTTATTTCCATTCAAACAAGCATGTTCAGGGCTTGATAGACAGGACCTACTACTGTTCCGGGGCTGAACTAAACTGCGAGGAGATAAGTCATTATGTTTCATGGCTTGAGGATCTTCATATTGTCAAGACAAATTATTTTTCTGGACTTAAAAATCTTATTACTCAAAACGTGCGACCAATAGTGTTCGTATTGTACTACGGTCACATATATTTAGGAAAGATGGTAAGATTTTTTACTATTTGTCCTCAGTGCATCTTTTGCATACATTATTTTTTAAGCTAAACTTCTTGGCTAAGTATATTACTATACGATATTCTTCAACAAGGACTCCCGATGAATGTTGTGCCTCATTGGATCGAGACTAAAGGTCGCATGAGAATTGTTAGCTAACGGCCAAGATATCCTACAATGCACTTTTGTCCATTTAGGATTTCTAATAGCGAGGAATGCTTAATAGTGAAAGACTGGAGCAAAATTCTAAACGATCGTAGATAAGTACTAGGGGGCAGCAATCAGAAGTGCAGCCCACGATTAGGAGACAGGTTCATCTGCATGCTCCAACTTGTTGAAGCAGGAGTGCTACACATATTTTATGTTATTTTACGTGAGAGAGAGAGCAGCATGAGTGATTAACTAACTAGAAATGTGCTGGAAGATGATGATGTGCTACACTATTACTATGATGATTAAATAGCTAGCTAGTCTTGGTGATAATGACTATGATGATTATTATGAGCTAGTGTTGGGGTGATTAGATAGCTACCGCAGCTAGTGTTGAGGGTGATTAGATAGTTACCGCAACTAGTGTTGGTGGTGATTTGCTAGCTAGAATGAGTTTGAAGATGATGATGTGCTACACTATGACTATGATGATTAAATAACTACTGTTGGTGATAATGACTGTGATGATGATTAAATAGCTTGTGCTGGCGGATTAGATTCAAGTGGAGGCAACATGTGATGCACATCGAAAATAATACTAGTCTAAACTAGATCAAGTTTGGATTAGTAGTATACTTTTGACATGTATCACATATTGCCTCCACATGCTTGTATCTAAATTGAAGATACGGTTAGCTCACTCGTTGCGGCTACTGTTCCAAGACTATATGATTCCATCTCAATTGAAGCTATGGCTGGCTAACTTGTTACTAATGCTATGTTTTAGTTGGGGCAAGGAAGATGCCCACGTTGTGATGGACTATATATACACAGTACCAACGAAATGCCTAATAAGATCATCCCAAACATATGTATGTAGTCATCAGTATATCACCGCATGCCAAGCTGCATGTAATTTTTTTATATTGTATAAGACCTTATCTTTCTCTTTACATGAAGAATGCATGCATAGACAAAATATATGTGACTCAATAGAAATAAGAATCTTTCTCATCCGATAAGTAATCATGATTAAGAATAACACGCCTACTACATCATTTATACTGTATTGGTTAACTAGGAAATTTTCTATGTGGTCTGCAGATCAGGATGTAATTATTATGATTTCTAGTGTTTGTTGTACTGCTATGATTATTTATGAATAGATCAAAAGTTTTCTCGCAAAAAAAACTCAGCAAAGTGGCATTGGTGCAACGTGAGGTTGGTAATGACCGTGGACAAAAAATGCCGTCATATCGGCATCTTGTGAGATATGCATATGGCCGTGATGGAGGAGCTGACGCAGGAGGCTTTGGGCAGGCCAGATCGAGCGTTTTTGGCGGCTCCATAAGGATGCAGCACATGAACTCTCGAGGACGAGGCGACCAGGTCGCTCGAGGAGGAGGCGCTAGTAGGCTGCGACATGCTTCATTTTTATGTGTTATACTCCCTTTCTTTTAGTTTATTGGGAGTGTGCGTACCCCTAGGTCGTCAATTTGACCAACCTAATACAAGTCACATATTACAAAAAATATAACAATATGAAATTTAGATGTTCTATTTTCATATCGTATAATTTTTGTGTTATATAATTTATATTAGGGTGATAAAATTGGCAACCTAGGTATACACGTAGGACTTGTTAATTGAAACGGAGGGGGTACTTTTTCTTCATCACCTTTTTGTCTGCGTTATTAATGGAGGATGGTTGTTTCCTCCTGTTAGTCCTTTGTCCTAACACGAACGTCGGTGTAATTAGGATTCAGTTGAAATACTCTTTCCGATAGGAATATGCAATGCTCCCTCTATTATTGGACAGATACGTTGCCATAATATAATATATATACTAGAACAATGCCCGTGTGTTGCAAAGGAATATAAATATCCTAGTACGTTAGCTTTTGCTTTATCTATCGATAATATTGCGATTGTGTAAATAAATGGTCATCAAATTCTGCCCGTGAATTATCTTATACTTTGATTAGTAGTTTGTTAAGTAAATTAAAGGGGAATTGGTTTCGAAGGTAAGTAAATTATGGTTCTTGATTATCATATACATGAAAGGTTGGATGAAGGGGTGGTGGGATGAAAGGCGAAATTGAAACCTTACGTTCATCTCAAATAGTAGAGATTTCCGTTGGGAACATGCAATTCTTCGTCTGTTATTGGACACATACGTTAACATAATATAATATATACTAGAACAATGGTTGTGCGTTGCAACGAGATATAAATATTCTAGTAGGTTAGCTTGTGATTTACATGTCAATAATAATGCAATTGTGTAAATTAATGTCCATCAAATTCTGCCCGTGAATTACCTTATATTTTTATGAGAAGTTTGGTAAGTAAATTAAAATGGAATTGGTTCAGAAGTTAAGTTAATTAAGGTGCTTGATTATCATATACATAGAAGGTTGGACAATGGGTGGCCGGAAAAAAGGTGAAATGGGAACCTTACATTCTTTTTATGCAGTAGAGATACACCCCGGCCCACCGACCGATCCGCAACAAACGAAAGCCCGTGTCAAATCCTTGTCCAATTTCTTGGGTGATCCTCCTGGGAGGTTGATACATCTCCAATGTATCTAAATTTTTTAATTGTTCCATGCTGTTATATTATCATTCATGGATGTTTTACAATCAATTTACATCATTTTTTTGATACTAACCTATTGACATAGGGCAGTGTCAGTTGCTGTTTTCTGCATGTTTTTTACATCACATGAAATCAATACCAAACGGACTCCAAATGCAGCGAAACGTTTTGCGGATTTTTTTGGGCCAGAAGACATCCAGTGGGCCAAGGTTGTACCTGGGGGGTTCCTCAAGGAGGGAAGCACCCACCAGGGCGCACGAGGAAGCCCAGGCGCGCCTTGATTTGTCGTGCCCACCTCGGGTGCCCCCTGAACCGCCTCTTTGCCCTATAAATACCTCAATATTCCATAAATCCTAGGGGAGTTGACGAAAAATCAATTACAGCTGCCGCAGAGTCCAGAATCACCAGATCTAATCTAGACACCATCACGGAGGGGTTCACCACTTCAATTGGTGCCTCTCCGATCATGCGTGAGTAGTTCTTTGTAGACCTACGGGTCCGTAGTTAGTGGCTAGATGGCTTCCTCTCTCTCTTGATTATCAATACAATGGTCTCTTAGATATCCATAAGATGTAAGTCTTTTTGCGTGTGTTTGTTGGGATCCAATGAACTTTGAGTTTACGATCAGATCTATGTTTTTATCCATGAAAGTTGTTTGAGTCTTCTTTAATCCTTATATGCATGATTTCTTATAGCCTCGTATTTCTTCTCTGATCACTATAGAAATCAGACAGTTTGCCATCTGGCAAGTACAGACGGCAAAGGCAGAAATATAGACGGCAAAGATTTTGCCATCAGCTACTGACGGCAAAGTGTGATGGCAAAGAGAAAGTCGGCAAAGAGTACTTTGTCGTCTGCTTTTTATCAGGGTAGACGGCAAAGTCCTTGCCGACAGGCAAACTATGACTTCGTCGTCAGCCAAAGCAGTAACAGACGCCGTGTCTTTGTCTTCAGTCAAAATGTGCTCTTTGCTGTCAAACGGACTAAAGTACAGACGGCAAAGCAATTTTTTATTTAAAAATAAATAGCTTCACACACAACGCGGAATACAACATCTGTGAATGGTACACTATGCATGCATTAGCTAACAAAAAAACTAATTGCCTCCTGACGTCGGAGTAGAGCATCTCGCCCGACAGATGTCGATCCAAATCGGACCAAGGCCGAGCTCGCCGGAGCAGAGCTGCTCGCCGCCCGCGCCAAGAGGGGCGCATCGCGCGTAGTCATCATCGACGGTCGGCAGTTCCCTGCTGTTGTTTGGCGGCCATGCCGGAGGGATTAGCCTCCGAAGAGAGTTGGGGAGGAGCTTCACACGGCGCTGGCGAGTTGGCGGATCTTCATGCGGTGGCGACGGCAGAGCTGCACGCTCGCGAGGGCCATGGCACCGGCCGGACGGACAAGGGGTGCGGAGTCCGGCAGCTTGGGGGGGACGGGCGGCGCGGCGCCAGACGGACAGTGAGTGGCACCGAGTCTGGCCGCTCGGGGGCGCTAGACGAGCGGGCAGGCGGGCTCTGGCCAGCAGCGCGCAACAGCTCGGGGACGCCAGACGGGTGAGCGGGCCGATGAGGCCAGCGCCTTGCTGGCTGTTCGAGGGCGCTGGACAGGTCGGCCGGCAAGCGGCGCTCAGCAGCTAGGGGTCACCGGACGGGCGGGCGGGCACTGACCAGTGGCGCGCGGCTGCTTGAGGGTGCCTGATGGACGGGCGATTGCTGGCCAGCGGCGCGCGGCAGCTTGGGATCGCCAGACGGGCGGGCGGGCAATGGCCGGTGGCGGTCGGCTGCTCGGGGGAGGAGAGAGGACGGTGCAGCCCGCCGACGAGCTTCTGCTAGGGAGAAGAAGAGAAAGGATTGAGTTCGGAGGGAGAAGAAGAGGAGACATGCGCGTGGGGGTGGGGGCGGGTCATGGGGGCGCGTGCGCGGTGTGTTCTAGGTGGGCGGGGGGCGTGCATGTGTCTGACGGCCACAGTGGGTGGGATGTGCGTTTTAGATCTTGCCACGTCAGCGATCCGCGTGGTGTGTTTTCTCTTTACCATTTGCCAAATAAAATGCAGATGGCAAATAGCTCACTTTGTCGTCTGTATTTTCTTTGCAGACGACAAAGTCTATTTTGCCATGAGTCTATTTTACGTGGTGTGAGGAGGTTCTTCTACTGGTTCGATAACCTTAATCTCATCACTGAGGGAAATACCTACCACTAGTAGAAAAGGGCCCAATTGTCCCAGTTCCGGGACCGGGACTAAAGGGTCGGTACTAAAGGCCCCCCTTTAGTCCCGGTTGTGTTACGAACCGGGACTAAAGGCCATCCACGTGGCTGCTGTCTGGAGCCCGACCTTTAGTTGGTAACACCAACCGGGACTAAAAGAATTGATTTTTCTTGATTTTCAAATTTCTTAATTATTTGTATTTAATCTCTAATCACCCCTCATCACTTCTCAATTTAATCTCTAATCTCTAATCACTACCAACCGGGACTAAAAGAATTGATTTTTCTTCATTTTCAAATTTCTTAATTATTTGTATTTAATCTCTAATCACCCCTCATCACTTCTCAATTTAATCTCTAATCTCTAATCACCCCTCTTCATTCCAAATCGTGTAACTACTCCAGCCTGAGCACGCTTAACTTTCAAGTTCTATTCCCCTAGTTTCCAAGTCTGCACTTGTTGTTTTTCTGACAATACTAAGATGTCAATCCTATTAACCCTTGGGAGTTGAACTTGAGAATTAAGCACCGTTTGAGTTTGAAACTATTATTCTACAAAACAATAATTATTTAGTAACACTAATATTTCTTGAATAAGTAGTTTGATCATAGTTTGATAAGATTTGACCATAGTTTGACCATGGTTTGACCAAAAGTCAAAAAATAATAATTACTTATTAACACTAATATTTCTTGAATAAGTAGTTTGACCATAGTTTGACCAGATTTAACGAAAAGTCAAAAAAACAGAAATTTGAGCATATTTTTTTTCCTTTTAGAATTTGAGGATTCTAAAAATTTAAAAACAGGCCTAGGGCGGTCAAAATCGGATGCGGATTTTCGTGCTAATTATTTTGATATATTATGCGTTTTTTCGACATCGTATGCAAAAGATATGGCCGTTACTTTTTCATGACACTTTTTGCAAAACATGTCCAATTTAAGTTTTTAAATTTTTCTAATTAATAGATGTAGTAACATAACTACATCTCGAAGTATTTTAATTTTTGAAGTCTTTATCATTTTCTTTTGGTTTTTACAAAACTGAAAAGGCGGTCGGGGGGGGGGGGGGGGAGGGGGGAGAGAGTTTGAAAATGGAACCTTCAGTCCCGGTTTGAGACACGAACTGGGACTAAAGGGTGCGGTGCCCTTTAGTCCCGGTTCGTGTCTCAAACCGGGACGCCTTCCCGGCGCCTTAGCCGCTCGAACTGGGACTAATGCTCACATTAGTCCCGGTTCGTGATGCAACCGGGACTAATGTGTACAGGGAGCTGTGACCAAAGCCCTGTTTTCTACTAGTGTACTGATACGTCTCTAATGTATCTACTTTTCCAAACACTTTTGCCCTTGTTTTGGACACTAACTTGCATGATTTGAATGAAACTAACCCGGACTGACGCTGTTTTCTGCAGAACTACCATGATGTTGTTTTATGTGTAGAAAAGAAAAGTTCTCGGAATGTCCTGAAAATCCAGAGAGGCACTTTTTGGAAATAATAAGAATGTCTGGGCGAAGGAAATACACCAGGGGGCCCACGGCCTGTCCACAAGACAGGGGCGCCCCCCTATAGGGCGCGCCCTCCTATCTCGTAGGCCCCTGGACCTCCACCGACCTCAACTGCAACTCCATATATTCACGTTCGGGGAGAAAAAATCAGAGAGAAAGTTTCATCGCGTTTTACGACACAGAGCCGCCGCCAAGCCCTAATCGCTCTCGGGAGGGCTGATCTGCAGTCCGTTCAGGGCTCCGGAGATGGGGATTCGCCGCCGTCGTCATCATCAACCATCCTCCATCACCAATTTCATGATGCTCACCGCCGTGCGTGAGTAATTCCATCGTAGGCTTGCTAGACGGTGATGGGTTGGATGAGATTTACCATGTAATCAAGTTAGTTTTGTTAGGGTTTGATCCCTAGTATCCACTATGTTCTGAGATTGATGTTGCTATGACTTTGCTATGCTTAATGCTTGTCACTAGGGCCCGAGTGCCATGATTTCAGATCTGAACCTATTATGTTTTCATGAATATATGTATGTTCTTGATCCTATCTTGCAACTCTGTAGTCACCTATTATGTGTTATGATCCGACAACCCCGAAGTGACAATAATCGGGATACTTCTCGGTGATGACCGTAGTTTGAGGAGTTCATGTATTCACTATGTGCTAATGCTTTGTTCCGGTTCTCTATTAAAAGGAGGCCTTAATATCCTTAGTTTCCGCTAGGACCCCGCTTCCACGGGAGGGTAGGACAAAAGATGTCATGCAAGTTCTTTCCCATAAGCACGCATGATTATTTACGGAATACATGCCTACATTACATTGATGAATTGGAGCTAGTTCTATATCACCCTATGTTATAGCTATTACATGAGGAATCACATCCGGCATAATTATCCATCACTGATCCATTGCCTACGAGCTTTTCATATATTGTTCTTCGCTTATTTACTTTTCCGTTGCTACTGTTACAACTGCTACAAAAACCCAAAACTATTATATTTACTTTTGCCATCATTACCTTTATTATCATACCACTTTTGCTACTTAATACTTTGCTGCAGATACTAATTAATCCATGTGTGGTTGAATTGACAACTCAACTGCTAATACTCAAGAATATTCTTTGGCTCCCCTTGTGTCGAATCAATAAATTTGGGTTGAATACATTACCATCAAAAGCTGTTGCGATCCCCTACACTTGTGGGTTATCAAGACTAATTTCTTGCACCGTTGCCGATGAGCATAGCTCTATTCTCTGAGTCACTTGGGATTTATATCTGATGATCACTATGAAGAACTTGAAAGACGACAGAACTACTATTTTGCCCTCAACTACGAGGGGAGGTAAGGAACTGCCATCTAGCTCTGCACTAGATTCTCCTTCCATTATTAGTAAGCTTGCGACACCTAAACCTGCTACTGCTATGAATTCTGATATGTCGCACGTTATTGATGATGCCACTTCTGCTATGCATGATGAAACTACTTCTGTGGGTGATACTAATTTGCCATTAGGTGAATTTCTTGATGAACTACTTGCTAGAGTTAGGGGGAATGAAATTATTGAAGATGCTATTATTGATGATAGTGATGATGAAGGTTCTCCCAATGATTATGTATTGCCTGTTATTCCTGAGGGTTATGTTATGAATGAAGAAGCTGCTAGGGAAATCTTTGCTTGCAATGATAGATATGATCTTAAGAAATTATTAGCTAAATGGAAGCAGCAGTCTCTTAATGCTAGAATGAAACCTGACCCTGCTTTTGCTACTTCACCTATCTGTGTTACTGATAAGGATTATGAATTCTCTATTGATCCTGAGATTATTACTTTAGTTGAATCTGATCCTTTTTATGGCCTTGAATCTGAAACTGTGTGGCACATCTTACCAAGTTGAATGATATAGCCACCCTATTTACTAATGATGAGAAGTCTCGCTATTATTATATCCTTAAGAAATTTCCGTTCTCATTAAAGGGTGATGCTAAGACTTGGTATAATTCTCTTGCTCCTGGTTGTGTGCGTAGTCCCCAGGATACGATTTACTACTTCTCTGCTAAATATTTCCCTGCTCATAAGAAACAAGCTTCCTTGCGGGAAATATATAACTTTGTGCAAATCAAAGAAGAGAGTCTCCCACAAGCTTGGGGGAGGCTTCTCCGGTTACTTAATGCTTTGCCTGATCATCCTCTTAAGAAAAATGAAATATTTGATATCTTTTATAATGGACTAACCGATGCTTCCAAGGACTACTTGGATAGTTGTGCTAGTTGTGTTTTCAGGGAAAGAACAATCGACGAAGCTGTAATATTATTGAATAATATGTTGACTAATGAAAATAATTGGACTCTTCCCGAGCCAATTCCTGAGGCAATTCCTGAACCAATTGAGCCAACTCCTGAGCCTATTCCGAAACCCACTCCGAAGAAGAGAGGTGTTTTATTTCTCAGTCCTGAAGATATGCAAGAGGCAAAGAAATCATGAAAGAAAAAGGTATTAAAGCTGAAGATGTTAAGAATTTACCTCCTATTGAAGAAATACATGGTCTTAATATACTGCCTGTTGAAGAACCACATTGTCTTGATAACCCGACACAGGTAGTAAAGGTAAATTCTCTCTATAGATATGATAAAGTTGAAATCCCCTCTATTAAATTTCATAGCCCATGCTTAGATGAATTTGATAACTTCATGGCTAGACAAGAAATTTTTAATGCTTATGTTGGTAGAGAGTTAAAGAATAATGTTTTCGAGATAGGACGCGTGAGCGATAATATGGCTAGAGTTGAAGATGAACTCAAACTCGTTAGCAAATATGCTTGCTACTCAAGCTGAGCAAGTACTTAAAGCTCAAAATGATTTCCTTGAGGAATTAAATAACAAAAATGACTTTGCTGTTAGAGTGGCTACTAGAACTTGTAGAATGACTCAGGAACCTTTGTATCCTGAAGGCCACCCTAAGAGAATCGAGCAAGATTCTCAGAGAAATAATTTAGAGGCACCTAGTTCTTCTAAAAAGAAGAAAAAGAAAAACGATAGGACTTTGCATGCTTCTAGTGAACCTACTGTAGACACACCTAAGAATCCCAATGGTATTTCTATTTCTGATGCTAAAACACAATTAGGTGATGAACATGAACCTAGTGATAATGTTAATGATAATGTTCATGTTGATGCTCAAACTAGCAAAAACAATGAAGTAGAGACTGAACCTGCTATCAATGTTGATAACCCACAATCAAAGAATCAACGTTATGACAAGAGAGATTTTGTTGCTAGGAAGCATGGTAGAGAAAGAGAACCATGGGTTCAGAAACCCATGCCCTTTCCTCCTAAACCATCCAAGTCAAAGGATGATGAGGATTTTGAGCACTTTGCTGAAATGATTAGACCTATTTTCTTACGTATGCGCTTAACCGATATCCTCAAAGTAAATCCTTATGCTAAGTATATGAAGGATATCATCACAAATAAAAGAAAGATACCGGAAGCTGAAATTTCCAGCATGCTTGCTAATTACACTTTTAAGGGTGGAATACCCAAGAAACATGATGATCTGGGGGTACCAACTATACCAAGCTCCACTAAAAGAAATTATGTTAGAACTGCTTTATGTGATCTTGGAGCCGGTGTTAGTGTTATACCTCTCTCTTTATATCGTAGACATGAATTGAATAAATTGACACCTACTGAAATATCTTTGCAAATGGCCGATAAATCAACTGCTATACCTGTCGGTATTTGTGAGGATGTACCTGTTGTGGTTGCAAATGTCACTATCTTAACGGACTTTGTTATTCTTGATATTCCCGAGGACGTTAGTATATCGATTATCCTTGGTAGACCTTTTCTTAATACTGCAGGGGCTGTTATTGATTGCAACAAAGGCAATGTCACTTTTCATGTTAATGGTAATGAGCATACGGTACACTTTCCAAGGAAATAATCTCAAGTTCATAGCATCAATTCTATTGGAAAAGCTCCAGCTATTATTATTGGAGGTTTTGAATTTCCTCTCCCTACTGTCAAGAAAAAGTATGATATTCTTATTGTTGGGGATTTTCAAATCCCCGTTGAGGTAACTTAGTGTTATTCGAAATTTCTCTGGTTCCGTGTTACTCAGAACGAGTTTGTTAACAAGACTTGATCAACCTTGTTAGTGGATTCATTTTGATGATCATGAGATGGATGAAACTAGAAGGCACAACCTTCTGTACCCACTTTTTACTTTCTGTTATTTAGAATAATTAAAGCAAAAATAGTATTATCCGTCTGTTTTCTGAATTATCCGTGCATTAAAAAATATCCCGAAAATAAAAGTGCTCCAAATGCCCTGTAAATTTAGTATGATTTTTCATGGAATATTTGAGGATTTTAGGCACTGAAAACACTACAGGAGGGGCAAGCACCAGGCCACGAGAGTGGAGGGCGCGCCCCCCGCCCCTATAGGGTGCGCCCCCCTGTCTCGTGGGCCCCTGATGGCCCCCCTCTACTTATGCCAGCACCCACACACTTCATCTTCTACCCAAAAAAATCTCCATCCAGCTCAAGCACGAGTTCTAGCTCGTTTTGCTGCGATTTTCGATCTCCTTGCTCAAAGCTCCATTCACAAATTTGCTTTGGGAGATTGTTGCTTGGTATGTGACTCCTCCATTGGTCCAATTAGTTTTTGTTCTAGTGCTTTATTCATTGCAAATTTTTGCTGCATAGGTGACCATGTTCTTGAGCTTGCATGTTAAATTTATGAGGTCCCAAGCAATTCTAATGCATGATATAGGCTCTAGGCACTTGTAGGAGTAGTTGCTACCAATCTTGTTTAGTTTTATTCACTTATATTTTGAAGTTACTAAAATTTCAGAATTTTTTTAGAAAAAGAATTATGTTTAGGAGAATGTACCAAGGTGGTTCCTCGGTGAAGAAAGGGCCCGGGATTTCTATACGTGAGCAAGATGTTGAATTACCGAGGGACGCGGATGTACGAGCTTGTGAGTGGCCATCCGATGATTTTATGGTCGAAGCAGGCTTCAAGGAGGAATTTGACGCGTACGTGCGTGATGCCGAGCTGGAGGACTTCTTACAAGATAAGTGTCCGCAGTACTATCAGTTGACAGATTCTTTTGTGCGTAGGTTTAAATATAACTATGTGTGTAATTCCCCTAGTGTCATATTTGATATTTATGATACATCTTATACCATGGATTTAGAGGATTTCACAACTGCTTGCAAACTCCCGCAGTGGGGTAATATTAATGATCCTTAAAAATCTGAGTTTAGAGATTTCCTTGCTAGTATCACTGTGGGAGAGTCTAGAAACATAGCACAAGCTACCATAGGGAGCATTCATTTTCCTGCTATGCATTATTTTCCTCTCTTTATTGGTAGACGCATTAACGGTAAGGATGAAGCATGTCACATGTGTGTCCCTGATCTGTGTGTCCTCAAGAGTGCTGTGTTAGGTTACAAAGGTTATAACTTGGGGGCAATAGTTGTACGTAGGTTGCAGAATAATAGTAGAAAGGGAAATTTATTTGGAGGAATTTATGCAACCCGTGTGGCCAATTATCTTAATATAGCCCCACGAGAGGGGGATATGATTTTACCTCCTGTTTATTTGTATAAATAAGCTATGTTCAATCATCAATTTCTTGCGAGGAATATGAACAATTCCTCCATTACCGACTAATCTATGACAGGCGCAATGTCGTCCATGTTACTCTTCCTGCTCCCTACCGTTTTGATTATCAGGCAAAAGGAAGATATGTTGTCACCAGGGAGGAAGCAGCTGAACACGAGAGGGGAGTGGACGCAGCTCGCCAACACGCTGCAGCTCAGGAGGCGGTTGCCGCTGCATCTCAATACGACCTCAGTTTCACTTATGGATATCAGGCAGGCGGTCCTTGGTACTAGACCAACTTAGGCCAAAAGCCTAAGCTTGGGGGAGTACGTATTTCTCACCGACTTTACATTCATGTTCACACACTAGTCGTCGGTGCTCATACTCTTTCATTGTATTATCCATGCTAGTTTAAATTTCTTTTTCTTGCTTTCTTCTTGTGTGTTTGATAAACCTTAAGAAAAACCAAAAAAAATAGTTAGTTTAATTTCCATGCTTGTAGTAGAATGAAAATGAAAACCCAAAAAGATTTCTCGTTCTTCTTTTACTTGTTGGGAGCTTTCCCGTGTAAATAATTTTATTTTATTTTCTTTCTTTTGGGGGTCGAGAAAACCATATTGAAAATGCTTAGTGGCTCTCATATGCACGATTGTTTATTTAATTTAGAGCCCATATTACCCTGTCTTCTCTCTTGACTTGAATGCTTGCAGATTCCAACTTAGTCCAATACACGTGCACTCTTATTATTATACACATCGTTCGGTCGTGCAAGTGAAAGGCAATAATGACGATATATGATGAACTTATTGGGATGAGAAAAGCTGGTATGAACTCGACCTCTCTTGTTTTTTTTTTAAATATGATGAGTTCATCGTTTCTAAGTCAGCTTATTATGAAGTAAACATATTTGCAATGACATTTAGAAATTATAGTTGCTTGTGCCATGCTTGATTAGCTATGAGTTATAATGGTTTACCTTTCGTGTGAACATGCTATTAGAATGATTATGATGTGATATGATGGGATGGTATCCTCCTTTGAATGAATTGAGTGACTCGACTTGGCACATGTTCACGCATGTAGTTGAATCAAATCAACATAGCCTTCATGATATTTATGTTCATGGTGGATTATATCCTACTCATGCTTGTATTCGGTATGAATTAATTTTGGTGCATGTTTATGACTGTTGTCGCTCTCTCAGTTGGTCGCTCCCCAGTCTTTTGCTAGCCTTCACCTGTACTAAACGGGAATACTACTTGTGCATCCAAACTCCATAAACCCCAAAGTTGTTCCATATGAGTCCACTATACCTTCCTATATGTGGTATTTACCTGCCGTTCTAAGTAAATTTGTATGTGCCAAACTCCAAACCTTCAAATGAAATTCTGTTTTGTATGCTCGAGCAGCTCATGTTACAACTTGGGCTGCCTATATCTTCCATGCTAGGTGGGTTATTATCAAGAGGAGTGGACTCCGCTCCTCATTCACGAGAAAGGGCCGGTAACCGGGATGCCCAATCCCATGATCCAAAAAGATCAAAGAAAATCAAAATAATTAAACAAAACTCCCCCAAGGGTTGTTGTTAGTTGGAGGCACTCGTTGTTTCGAGCAAGCCATGGATTGATACTTGTTGGTGGTTGGGGGAGTATAAACCTTTACCATTCTGTTTGGGAACTGCCCATAATGCATGTAGTATGGAAGATATAGCCATCTCATAGTTGTTGCGTTGACAGCAAAAGTATGCCGCTCAAAATGTTATGCAATCTCTATTTTAAAATCGAGCTCTGGCACCTCTACAAATCCCTGCTTCCCTCTGCGAAGGGCCTATCTCTTTACTTTTATGTTGAGTCATCACCCTTCTTATTAAAAAGCACCCGCTGGAGAGCACGCTGTCATTTGCATTCATTACTATTGGTTTATATTGGGTAGGACTTGACTGGATCTCTTTTACCATGAATTACAATGTTTAGTCAGTCCTTGATCTTTAAAGGTGCTCTGCATTTATGTTTTGCGGTCTCAGAAGGGCTAGCGAGATACCATTTTGTTATCTCATGTTATGATTATTTTGAGAAAGTGTTGTCATCCCAGTTTTATTATTATGGCTCGCTAGCTGATTATGCTATTGATATGAGTGATTGTAAGACCTAAGTGTTATTGTGAGTATGGTTAGTTCATAATATTTGCTGAAACTTGAATGCTGGCTTTTCATGTTACAACAATAAGAGCAAACAGAGTTTGTAAAAGTTTTTTCTTTATCACTTTCAGTTTATCAACTGAATTGCTTGAGGACAAGCAAAGGTTTAAGCTTGGGGGAGTTGATACGTCTCCAACGTATCTACTTTTCCAAACACTTTTGCCCTTGTTTTGGACTCTAACTTGCATGATTTGAATGAAACTAACCCGGACTGACGCTGTTTTCAGTAGAACTACCATGATGTTGTTTTATGTGTAGAAAAGAAAAGTTCTCGGAATGCCCTGAAAATCCACGGAGGCACTTTTTGGAATTAATATGAATTTCTGGGCGAAAGAAATACACCAGGGGGCCCACGGCCTGTCCACGAGACAGGGGGCGCCCCCCCCCTATAGGGCGCGCCCTCCTATCTCGTGGGCCCCTGGACCTCCACCGACCTCAACTCCAACTCCATATATTCACGTTCGGGGAGAAACAAATCAGAGAGAAAGTTTCATCGCGTTTTACGACACGGATCCGCCGCCAAGCCCTATTCTCTCTCGGGAGGGCTGATCTGGAGTCCGTTCGGGGCTCACTAGTGCAGAACCGGGCATTAGCACCGGTTCGTAAGGCCCTGTAGTGCCGGTTACATAACCGGCACTAAATTGTGGTCACTAAAGGCCCCCCCTTTAGTACCGGTTCAGCACGAACCGGTGCTAAAGGGCAACCACGTGGCACGAGCCAGCTCCGAGGGCCTGGAGCCCTTTAGTACCGGTTGGTAAGACCAACCGGTAGTATAAGGTTTGGGGGGTTTTTAGTTTTATGATTTATTTTCCATTTAATTTTGTGTTTCCAATTTAATTCTTTTTCGTTTGCTGGTATTTTACGATACTACACATTGTACACGTATATATATATATATATATATATATATATATATATATATATATAGAGAGAGAGAGAGAGAGAGAATTTCTAGTAGAACCAATCATGCATATATATATCATCAATGTCTCACAAACCACCATATTAATTAATTCACACATACACACATGTATAGCTATATACAATTTCTCCTACATATGAATGTTGCCTTCGGAGCCTGTGGCATTAGCCTAATTGGTGCCTTCGGAGCACGATGACAATTGGAAGTGGTTTTCATGGGGCGGTGGCGGTAATAGAATTCTCCATTCGGATTTATGACCTGGTCGAGCAAAAATCCCGCTATTTCCTCTTGAAGTGCTTCTACGCGCTCCCTTTCTATGAGCTTTTCCCGCACCTCTTTGAACTGTTAAGAAGGAGATCAATATGCATGTGTATTAGTTGTGTGACTAGATATCGATAATGGTGTAAAAATTGTGAATAGTGTTCTGACAAGCGTACCCATTGCTGTCTTTGATATCTGCTCCTTTCGGATGCCATCATGTGAATGTTCTCGCAAACGCAGAATGCACACAGATCAGTCCCTCGCGCCGCTTGAGGCCTTTACGAGAATGGAATTTGATCAGATAATAATTAATCAAGCATGATAATTAAAGAGATGGCAGCTAGCTAGCTAGCTAGTACTACTTAATTACTTACCTTGGGTCGAATCCATTTAAGCTTTTGTTTCCATTCACCTTCCGTGACGCTGATGAATCTTTCCCAAGCCCTGCCCGCCGACAAAGAAAATGAATAAAGGGGTTATTAAATAGTTCATATCATGAAATGACGAACTAAATAGGCCGAGATATATAGTTAATAATGATTGAAATTACCTGTTGACTATCCCATACAAGATGTTATAGTCAGTGTTTTCTGAGATTAGTGAGTCCAGTACTTCAACTGTTCCGGCGTCAACTTTAATGATACACAAGACCCAGTGAAATCTGCATGCACACACGTTTACATGTCTTAATAAAGCGGGCATATGTAAGCAAAAACATGTAGCTAGCTAGTAGGCAAAAACAGAGAATTTGTAGTACAAGACAGTGTGACTCACTGGAAGTTGTAAGGAAGTAGTATACCTTCATTGTATTTGAGGCGCTTCAAGAACTCTAGCATGCTGTCCTCTACTTCCTTTGCACAACGTTTATTTATCTTCCATGTGTATTCATTAAAGGTGTTTGGGTCAATGAACCCAATGCCAAAGCGTCCACCTTTTCTCATTTCATATATCTTCATCCTGCATAATACCACAGACAAGAATATAGTGAGGATAATTACAGGTAATGATTGATCAAAAGGATCACTACAGCTAGCTTGAGACTTAAATTATAGAAAGAAATCACTTACAGACAATAGCAACTGACGATAGATTTGTCGAGTGTGTCTTGATTGTATAACTGAAACGGTTCTAAATACTCAACGGACACAGCTTTCTCATGGTAGTAATGGTCCTGCTTGACATTCACCATGAGGGACAATCACTCTGAAATCTTGGTAATGTTCATGTACCATTGATGCAATTCATACATTCTCGTTGGGAGGTTCTTGAGCTTGTCTGGCGCGACCAAAGGTTGGCCCCGAACATATTTCCGTTTTACTTCATCCTCTCTAAGCAAAGGCATGGGCTCGATCTCGAGGAGTTGTCCAACAGTGATGTTGAGAACTTCGGCCTGCATTATATGCTCCTCCGTTATTACCACATTGCCCACCTCGGGAACATGCACTGTTTACCCACAATAATATTGGGCGCGCGTACTGTCACCTGTTGTTGGCACAACAAGCGAGGGGATCGATTGCGCCGCCTGTTCTCCTAGCTGGGAAATGGTTTTCCCGCATTTTTTGGCAGCTGCTTCTTGTTTGCTAGATCCGGATGTAGACGTGCTCGCCTCCCTTTGTAGACGTGCTCGATTTAACTTCCTGATGTGGCGCTCATAGTCTGTGTCAACAGGCTTGGGAGCTGGTGGTTGAGCCATACGAATGAAGTGGTCAATCGTTTCCTCAGGCACTTTCTCCCTTGGCGGCGGTGGCGGTTTCGGTGCAAAATGGGCTTCCACCTCGGCCTTCGATATGGCTGTGATTTCCTCCTCGGACCTGTCATAACACCTCTGCGGAAGAGGCTTGAGGCTTGGACCATATTTATATCGCTTGCCTCCTTTGTACTTCTGTACTACCTCGACTCGTGCCGCTTCTGGCGCCATAGCTGCGGGTGTCTCTTCTGCGATTGCCGAGGCGGCGGAGACGGCCGACGGACTGAGTTGGACGAGGAGGAGTGGCCTGAGGTTGTGCGGACTTGGAGGAGGTGGACGTCGACGCTGTGGCGGACTTGGAGGAGGAGGATTGTCCTGACACTTTGCCGAACTTGGAGGAGGAGGAGTGGCCTGACACTTTGCCGGACTTGGTGGACTTGCAGGAGCGGGAGTCTGCTGACTCGGTGGCGGACTTTGACGAGGACTCGGCTGACGCGGTGTCGGTGGCCTTCGAAAGATGATGCAATCCTTTTTCCATAGGATGATATGATGTTTGGCCTCTCCGAGAAAGCGCTCGCTGTCACCTCCAGCAATGTCAAGCTGTAGCCCCGAATATGGTGGGTCCACCACCTCATCAACCAAGACACGAGCATAGCCCGCTGGAATCGGGTTGCAATGGAAGGTTGCCTCGGGGGGATTTGTGAAAGCACAGCCGTCCGCCACCTTCATGGATATTTTCTTCATTTTGACGTGTACCTCGCAGTTAGTGTTCTCCGTTATGTCATCCACGGGGTATCTACCCAGCATTGCGTCGTCCGGGACGGAACCCACGCTCTTCTCGGCATGGATGGGCCGGTGCCATCCAATGCTGGAACATCCGCTAGCTGCTGCAGCTGCTGAGACCCCCTTTGATGGGTAAGTGAGTCGATCAGCTCCTGCTGCCGCTGGAATTTGACTGCCAATTCCGCTTGACTTGCTTCTAGGCCTTGAAGGCGTTCATAGACCCGCTTCCTCTGCTCCTCCTCCATCTTCCTCTTCTTCTCCTCCGCAATCTTCTTTCTCGCACGGGTTCTGTAGTCGTTGTTCCAGTCTGAAAACCCCTCATACCACGGCATAGCGCCCTTGCCTCGTGTTCTTCCCGGGTGTTCAGAATTTCCCAGGGCACGCGTAAGCTCGTCGTTCTCTCTGTTGGGCTGGAACACCCCCGTTCGTGCCTCTTCTATTGCAACAAGTATCGCATCGTCGGCTCCCTTCAGACTTGCCCTCGTCAAAACATTGCCTGTCTCCAGGTCCAACTACCCCCCATGCGCATAGAACCAAGTCCTGACCCTGGGGGCCAGCTCTTAGTAGCAGGAGTGACACCTGCATCCTCCATCTCTTTCTCAGACTTATCCCACTTAGGCATTGCCACCGACAGCCACCGCCCCACTTATGGAACTTATCCTTTTTTTCGGCATTCTTCTTGTTTATTCTCGACTGCTCCTTAGCTAATTCCGAATCCTTGAATTTCACGAAATCGTCCCAATGATCACGTTGGTTCTCCAGTGTTCCCTTGAATACTGGAGTCTTCCTTCCTCCCTTGACGTACTTGTTCCATTCACGATTCTTGTAGTTCTTGAATGCAATCACCATCATCCTAAGAGCATCCTCTTTGACTTTCTGCACATCTGCTTCTGTGAAATGATCTGGTAGGGTGAAATGTTCCATGAGAGTATCCCAAAGCAGATCTTTTTGATTCTTGTCGACAAAAGTAACATCTGGACGTGGCTTTGCTGACGCTCTCCATTCTTGAAGTTTGATCGGGAGTTGGTCCTTCACAAGAACTCCGCACTGAAGAACGAACTTGTCCGCAATCTTCTTAGGCGCTAATGGTTTGCCAGTAGGGCCGCATGCCTCGATATTGTACTTAACGCCCGGCTTCAACTTTTTGTTCGGGCCTCGTTTCGTCATTTTGCCTCGCCGGTGTTTCCAAATATCACCTTCAAATCCTTGACCATATCATGTACATCAGCACCAGTACGGTGGCGAGGCTTCGTCCGGTGATCGGCCTCACCTTTGAAATGCTTGCCTTTCTTTCTTACGGGATGCCTGCTCGGAAGAAATCGACGATGTCCTAGGTACACATTCTTCTTACAACTATTCAAATATATATTGTCGGTATCATCCAAACAGTGCGTGCATCCGCGGTATCCCTTGTTTGTCTGTCCTGAAAGGTTACTGAGAGCAGGCCAATCATTGATGGTCACGAACAACAACGCCTTTAGGTCAAATTCTTCCCCCATGTGGTCATCCCACGCACGTACACCTGTTCCATTCCACAGTTGTAAGAGTTCTTCAACTAATGACCTTAGGTACACATCAATGTCGTTGCCGGGTTGCTTAGGGCCTTGGATGAGCACTGGCATCATAATGAACTTCCTCTTCATGCACAACCAAGGAGGAAGGTTATACAAACATAGAGTCACAAGCCAGGTGCTATGGTTGCTGCCCTGCTCACCAAGGGATTAATGCCATCTGCGCTTAGACCAAACCATATGCTCCTTGCGTCATCTGCAAACTCCTTCCCGTACATTCTTTCAATTTTTCTCCACTTCGACCCGTTAGCGGGTACTCTCAACTTTCCGTCTTTCTTACGGTCTTCTCTGTGCCATCGCATCGCCTTGGCATGCTCTTTGTTTTGGAACAAACGTTTCAACTGTGGTATTATAGGAGAATACCACATCACCTTGGCAGAAATCTTCTTCCTGGGGCGCTCGCTCTCGACATCACCAGGCTCATCGTGGCTGATCTTATAGCACAATGCACCACATACCGGGCAAGCGCTCAAATCCTTGTACTCACCGCGGTAGAGGATGCAATCATTAGGGCATGCATGTATCTTCTGCACCTCTAACCCTAGAGGGCAGACAGCCTTCTTTGCTTCGTACGTACTCTCGGGCAATTCGTTGTCCTTTGGAAGCATATCCTTTATCATTACCAGCAACTTTCCAAATCCCTTGTCAGATACACCATTCTCTGCCTTCCATTGCAGCAATTCTAGTGTGGTGCCCAGCTTTTTCTTGTCACCTACACAATTCGGGTACAACAATTTTTTGTGATCCTCTAACATGCGCTGCAACTTCTTCTCCAAATCACTTGCGCAGTTTCTCTTTGCATCGGCAATGGTCCGACCTAGATCATCAACGGGCTCATCTGATGCCTCTTCTTCAGCTTCTTCCCGCATTGCCGGCTCAGCTTCTTCCCGCATTACCGGCTCAGCTTCTTCCCCCATTGTTGTATCATCGTATTCAGGGAACCCATGGCTAGGATAGCTGTCGTCGTCCTCTTCTTCTTCATTGTCTTCCATCATAACCCCTCTTTCTCCGTGCTTGGTCCAAACATTATAGTGGGGCATGAAACCGGACTCAAACAGGTGGACGTGAATGGTTCTTGACGTAGAGTAATTGTGACCATTCTTACAGCCAGCACATGGACAAGGCATAAAGCCATCCGCCCGCTTGTTTGCCTCAGCCGCAAGCAGAAAAGTATGCACGCCCTCAATGAACTGGGGAGAGCATCGGTCATCGTACATCCATTGCCGGCTCATTTTCATTACACAACACCGAATAGACCAAATTAATACAAGTTCATACATAAAGTTCATACAACACTTAAATGCAACAAACAAATAACTCTCTAGCTAAAGCATTGATCGCAACTAAGGTAACAATTGATCCAACAGCATAATGATACCAAGCCTCACTATCGATGGCATATTTTCTAATCTTTCTATCTTCAAGAGCATTTTCTCCATCTTGATCTTGTGATCATCGACGACATCGGCAACATGCAACTCCAATTCCATCTTCTCCCCCTCAATTCTTTTCAATTTTTCTTTCAAGTACTCGTTTTCTCTTCCAACTAAATTTAACCTCTCGACAATAGGGTCGATTGGAATTTCCGGTTCACATACCTCCTAGATAAAAATATCTATGTCAACTTGATGGGCATAATTTGTCATAAACACGAAATGTAACAAATAGTTTTAAAAGAGAATATACCACATCCGAATCATAACAAGGACGAGGGCCGACGGGGACGGATATCAAAACCATGGCACTATGTATAACAAACAACGTACGGGTAAGATAATTATTACATAATTAACTATATATCCAAATCACACAAACATCAATTTTTTATATAAAATTTCATGAACAAGAGGCTCACCACAAGGTGGTGCCGGCGACGGGACGGTGCGGGCGATCGATGGTGGTTACAACGGAGATTTAGAAGGCACTAAGTAAACCACACCTACATATGCAAACTAAGTGTTATTTTTGACCTCAAATTGCATATAAATCAAATACTAGCACATATATATATTTCCTCCCAAATTACTAAACTCACAAATTAGTAACTATATAAAGCATTGCAAGAGCTAATTTAGCAATGAGAGATGAAAGGACAAAGTTGCTAACCTTTGTGATCACTTGAATGGATGGGGGCCTTCAAATCTTGACAAATTTTGGGCAAAATGTGTGATGAGCTCGAGGGGAGAAGAGGAAGAACAGAGAGGAGAGGAGAGGGGAAAGGGGGAAGAACAGAGCGAGCTGGACGAAGGGTTTATATGCAGGAGGACCTATAGTAACGGTTCGTGCCACGAACCGGTACTAAAGGTGCTGGAGGGGGCCCAGACTGACAACATATCCTGCCACCACCCTCATTAGTACCGGTTCGTGGCACGAACCGGTGCTAAAGGTTAGCTACGAACCGGTACTAATGAGAGCGGCCCGGCTAGCCGTTGGAATCGGCACTAATGTATACATTAGTGCCGGCTCTAATACAAACCGGCACTAATGTGCTGCATGTTTGACCCTTTTTCTACTAGTGGCTCCGGAGAGGGGGGTCGCCGTCGTCATCATCAACCATCCTCCATCACCAATTTCATGATGCTCACCGCCGTGCGTGAGTAATTCCATCGTAGGCTTGCTGGACGGTGATGGGTTGGATGAGATTTACCATGTAATCAAGTTAGTTTTGTTAGGGTTTGATCCCTAGTATCTACTATGTTCTGAGATTGATATTGCTATGACTTTGCTATGCTTAATGCTTGTCACTAGGGCCCGAGTGCCATGATTTCAGATCTGAACCTATTATGTTTTCATGAATATATGTGTGTTCTTAATCCTATCTTGCAAGTCTATAGTCACCTATTATGTGTTATGATCCGACAACCCCGAAGTGACAAAAATCGGGATACTTCTCGGTGATGACTGTAGTTTGAGGAGTTCATGTATTCACTATGTGCTAATGCTTTGTTCCGGTTCTTTATTAAAAGAAGGCCTTAATATCCGTTAGTTTCCCCTAGGACCCCGCTGCCACGGGAGGGTAGGACAAAAGATGTCATGCAAGTTCTTTTCCATAAGCACGTATGATTATTTACGGAATACGTGCCTACATTACATTGATGAATTGGAGCTAGTTCTATATCACCCTATGCTATAGCTATTACATGAGGAATCACATCCGGCATAATTATCCATCACTGATCCATTGCGTACGAGCTTTTCATATATTGTTTTTCGCTTATTTACTTTTCCGTTGCTACTGTTACAACTACTACAAAAACCCAAAACTATTATCTTTATTTTTGACACCATTATCTTTATTATCATACCACTTTTGCTACTAAATATTTTGCTGCAGATACTAAGTTATCCAGGTGTGATTGAATTGACAACTCAACTGCTAATACTCAAGAATATTCTTTGGCTTCCGTTGTGTCGAATCAATAAATTTAAGTTGAATACTTTACCCTCAAAAGCTGTTGCAATCCCCTACACTTGTGGGTTATTATGTACCGTCGTTATATTGCATCATCCCTTCCTCTTTGGAGAAATACCGACGTAGTTCTAACAGACATCAAGAGGAATTTCTGGCGCCGTTGCCGGGGAAGATCTTCAACATCAACCAGGTTCCTAATCAGATTTTTTTAATACGGTGGACTTTTTTAGTGTTTGATTAACATTTTTACACGTTGATTTACTTTTACAAATGTTTTCTTCAGAGAAATATAAATGTGCACTTAGTTTTTAAAATGTTCATTTGATAAACTGGTCTTCATAATTTTTCCTCTAAAGAATGGTCTTTTTTTAGAATGCATAAAACCGTCCTACAAACCAAGATAATCTGAGATAACCGAAGAAATTCTGTAAAAGCAAGCTGGGAGCGCTTGGGGAAGAAAACGAGACAGTACATGGAATTTGGGCCGGAAGTGTACCGACCGACTGCAGCATGTGCGTCACACGCCCTATATCATGCGAACAAGCATCATATAGGAGCACTCTGCCTTAACCCAATTCCTATTTGGTGCCTTCAGCGCCATATATAGGCTATTTTGTTAACTGTCGCAAACCACACGGCTCTGTGTCATTGTGCCAGAAGAAGCAGGAGCAATTGTAATTCTTGAATATGTTGCCATGCAGATCTTTGAAAAGCTCAAAATTGTATGTATCACTGACTGCGTCTGGCGATATATCATAGCTGAATCTCAGTGCACTCGGCATGCAGGAGTAAGTTTCTCATGGCACATCAGTGACACAGACTTGCAGGCTAAAAATAATTACATGTAATTTATGTCAGTACTCCTGACAGAAACTTGTTAGTACACGCTTTCTTATCCCCTTGGGTACTTCATTGCAGGTGCAACTCCTATCAGTACAATTATATCTCATTTTCTTCTTCTTTTGGTAGTGTGAAACCAAACCATGGTCGCCCCTAGTTGAACAGGTGTTATGTAGCGGTAAATATCATCTTGCAAATTTTCTAACGAGCATTTTCTTGTACACTTTGCACCTTAAAACCAATTCGGAACACTTCCAATGTCCCTGGCAGAAAACTTGCAATGGTGACCAGGCACAAGTCGACCAAGAGCACCAATAGGCAGCAAAGGCTGGACAACAGGTATGATTTGCTGGGTGCTCCATCACAAGTACAGGGAGATACATAGTCCGAAAAGGGGATCGACAGCATGCACGCCGCTGACCTCCGAGCATTCAGTCCATCACATTCACAGATAGCGGTCCACATATTCACCCAGTCCACACATTCATAGGTCGCCTGCATACATTCATTCAGGCCACTGATCATGTACAGACAGATGTACTGACCGGCGACCAATCAAGTAAGATATGAATTTTCAACAGGATCTTATATAACCCACCCGGTTCATTTTCAATAGAGATGAAAACATGCACGTTAGGAACCCTTTATTTGAAACGAGCTGAAAGCTGAAGCTAGGATGCAGAATCTTACTACGTAAGAAAAAAAAAAGCCATTGTGATTGACCTTAGATTTAACAATTATTCGCAAAAACACAACTGGATAATTAACAGTGGTAGTTTTGAGTACGAGTGGCAGCACCATTAATAATTAGGTTGAGAAACCTGAAACACTCCAGATATGCAAAATGGTGCCTTATCTCTGAAGTTGCTCTCATCTACCTCATGTGCCCTACCCTGCTATGTTCAAGTACATATCTGTTCAGGTGCATATATGTTAGAATTGTGTCGAATATTATTGTACAAGTTAGGTTACGATTGACATAGGTTATATCGTGTGTCTACCCTCGCTATATATGAGAGGCCTAGGATACAATTGTCCTATTAGGACACAGCTGCTACCCTGTCTACACACAGCTCAAAACCAAGTCTAACTGTAACATACCTTTCACAATAATATTCGACATAACTCTAACAAACTCCACCTTGACGAATATTCTTCACCACCTTGAATTCATCCATGCGTCGAACCTTCATGTACATTGGACTTGAGATACTCCATGAGCACAACTGCTACTCCCAGACTCCATGTGACTCCACCTGCAACTATAGTCCCTTCTCATCTTCTTCACAGTCAACACCCAAACACAATTAAGTTCCCCATTACTCATTTTGTGCTCCCAACTCCCGGAGTACCCGTTCAACGCCATCACACAGCGACCACTGTTTACGAGAAAGTGAACAACTCACATATTGGATGCAACATATAAGAGTTACCTAAACTCAACGTCACTGCTCTTTCTTGACTCCTTGTTTGAAACTCGAAAGAATTTCACCGTTGCCCTATGTCACCCAAAGTCAAATTCGTAGTTGTCTCACCCTTCTACCGGATAGTCTCTAGCATGTCCCACAGCTATAACACTCCGCCTCCTTCTGTATTTGTCATCGGCACTTCGCCATGTGCACTGAACACCATAGAATATACGACCGTGTACTATATATCCCAGCTTTTGACAATTTTAGACTCTCCGCCACTTTCTCATATTCTCCATGGTCAACTCCTATCCATCTTCCGGCACCGATAGACCCAGTCACCAACTTGAATCCAGTACTCGTCAACACTACTTCAGCACACCCTACACAATTTGGCTGACCACATGTCCGACCACCAGTGCCTTGGCCTGTCGCTGTGTCTTGTGCTTACCACACGCCTCGCCGCTATCACCGCGTCGAGCCTCTACTGTCATGGTTGAGTCTCCTGGGTCGCGAATCCACACCACTCAAACCCCCACTGTAGAGAACCACCGTCATCACCGACCGATGCCGAGTATCACATCTCTATCAGACCACTAGTACCCAGTCCGATTCACGTGTCTCTTGTTATCCCGCTGAAATAGGCTTCGACTCTCTGTTAACTTACGCCGTAGCCCCTCCATCATCACAGAGTGAAATCTTGCATCCGACTCCAGCTCCACCTTCAACATGACTCCATGTAGCTAGCCACGCTACACCACGCCCTCTCGACATAAAGCTCTCTTGTGCGCACCATCTTGAATCAACCCCGCGCAATAGTCTGTCGAAGCCGCACAAGCTCTCAGGCCTGCTCCACGTGTTTCCACACCCCAGAAGTTGGCCACCATCAGCATCACGCTCCTATGTCATCTTTGCTGGAATCACCGCGGTCTTCTGCTTTGACCGACATCCACGTCGATCCATCAGACTGTCCAGTCTGACGCAGCCGAACTTATGTCCGACTTCAACCATGCTCCACCCTACGCCATGTCCACCTCACACATCTTCATGCATTGCTTGACGCCTTGTATGCATGATCCTGTCACGACGCGCTCCAGACTCTTCCGAACCTTATACATATGTCATCATCCCTGAAACTTGTCCCAACCAGACGGCATATCCACGATTAATCCTGAGCTAGATAACCGTCCACAGCCAACATTTTTTTTTGAAAGCGTTCACCTCCGCTCCAGTGACTCATCTCTTTTCCAATGCCCTAGTGCACCGTATGCATATCTGTTCCTCCCTGGACTTGTTCCAGTTTGTTTTTTCAAAACACATCTCACGTCCAGGCCTTGTACCTCTGGTTCTTACGCACGCACCGGCCTCGGCCTTATCCCGCCCGGCTTTGCCCCTCCAGCAACCTGTACCTGGGCCACACCCACCAGAGCCGCTTGGACCTGGGCCGCACGCTCCACGCTGCACCAGCGCAGGCACCCAGCAAACCTCTTGCCGTTACTCAAAAAAAGTTACTCAAAAAAAAAAAGCAAACCTCTTGCCTTGCCTGAAAAAAAAGGCAAACCTTTGCCGTGTCGCTAGGGCTGTTGCTCACACGCGTTACGTATGCCGCCGCCAAGTCGATCGATCTCTCCGAAACAGAATCCTCTTATTTCTCGTGTACACGCGCCGCACGATACCTGATGTACGCCTCATGCCGACACAGCCTTTCCCTTCGAGCTCGATCCGATCTCGTCGACTGCTTCCGATGGCTTTTCACCCGACGATCTCGGAATTGCAGAGGCCCTTCTCAAATCGTGCTAACCCGCACGTTCACCATGACCATCTGCCGGTCTTCGTCGCTTCCTCTAGATCAACAACTGAACCTCAAATCAAACATTGCTCATGATACGTCTTGTTAGAATAAACCCGAGGCCACGGTTGATCTACCGAGAACCAAGTTAGCACACAAGCACGACACCGAGATTTGTTAACGAGGTTCACTGATATGGTACCTGGGCCCGAGAAGTACAAGGTAGACTGGGTAGCAGTTGTGTCTTGTTTCCTGGGCCTCTCATATATAGCGAGGGTAGACACACAATGTAACCTATGCCAACATAATAGCACGAGCACGCGGGGGAACCGGTGGCGTGTGCCGGCGCCCGGGCGGCCGGGGTGCGGTATTGTGACGGTATCATGGAGAGGAGCGCCCGTAGTCATGCCCTCAGATGTAGCCATATCGGTGAACCTCGTTAACAAATCTCGGTGTCGTGATTGTCTGATTGCTTGGTCCTCGGTAGATCAACGCTGGCCTCGGATTTATTCTAACAATATCTGAAGTTGCCTTTCACCCCTTCCGTGTTCAAGTGCTCCTCCTGTGGCCGGCAGTGTTGTTGCGAATATATGGCGCTACAAATTGAGTCTTTGATGAGAAGACTGGGTCACGGCAGTCCTGCTTGATTGATCATGGATGCAGTCTGATCAAGAGAGCACTGCGTGGGTCAAAGTGATGTGGATGCTCTTAGGTTTTCCAGCTTAACAGTTTCTCGGAATTTACTAGGTCACAAAACAGTTGCTCGGCATTTTCATTAATTTAGAGTCCTGCATGTTAGTGCATACATGCATGCATCCCTCATGCGTGAGTAGAATGCCCGGCATGTGATGCATTAGAAAAGTAATATATACAGTAGAATATATCTAACGAATTGCATGAAAGCATGCATTAGTACACCCATAAGGCCATAACCCACAAGCTAGAGCCGCGTGGCTGCTATATATAGAGTTCATCACAAGTAAGCGTCTCCGGTCCTTGCACTCCAGTAGTAAGCTAGAGCCGCGTGGCTGCTATATTTTTCTCGAGAAGAAAGCATGTAATCACGATCTCAAAACCATCATTGTTCAATCATATCAACTACTGGTAACGCCAGCCATAAATGATCATTAAGACTACATGGTGAATGCCTGGCCGTTGCCATTCTGGAATGACTTTAGATCTTCTATACACTGAGTGGCTCTTCATATGGTCGAGTGACTATGATGTGGTCGAGTGGAGTCTTTTGTCGAGTGAAATGCTCTTTGGGGTGATTCCCGTCGTTGTTCCCTGTTGGTCCTTGAATGCCTTTGATTGTAGGTCAGTGTCCTTGGATGGGGTGTCTAGGTCAGGCTTAGGACCCTACCCTAGATACATGTCCCCGTCAGCATCGGCGGGCAGATCGGAAATAGATCGACCATAGGAGCGCTCCGAACGGCCCCCCACGCGACTACCAGGGGGAGTCACGAGCGCGCGGTGCAGCTCCTGCCGTCGCCCCCTCCTCCTGAGTCCTCGTCGGCGCGCCCTGCTGCGGAGAGGTGAGATCCCGCCGCCGCTGACGCCAACCAGGCTTGGCCCGGCGGTGGCGGGCAAGAGAGGTGGGAGAGGGAGTCGAGGACTTCGCGGCGCTAGGGTTCCCCCTGGTCGCCACGCGGGGGCGACCCAGGGGTAAGACGAGAGGAAACTGCGTGGGTTCGGCCTAAAAAATGCCTAGCTGCTCAACACATGCTGCCTTACGCATCAACGGCAGTTTCACTGTAACGGTAAACCCTACGTAGCAGCTAAAGAGAGATCTCTCACCTTAAACTGGCTTGAGCCTGACCTGAGGATGCCACATCACACATTCGCCATGGCCTCAATAGGTACAAGCTGTATTAATGCTCCACCGGCTGAGTTCATTTGCAGAGAATGAAAAGAATTACTATGTATAAATTTCCATGAACACGATACCTTGTCACTATGAATTCTATCACATATTTGTGTACACGTCAAATTACATGCAATTGAAGGTTGGACGCCATTTTTTGTCATTTTAAAACATGTAATTGGAGGTCGGACGTCTCGCAATATAAATTATGAACCGTGCACGGAGGTGCACGCGAACTTCTTGCAACAAATCTGAGTTTTTTATATACTTCCAACTTCTTTGTTATATTAATTTAAACTTCTTAGTTATATTCTTAGAAAGGACATATGTTTTTAAATAAATAGCAATTTTTTTGTAAATTTAAATTCATAGTTCTATTTTTCTTACAAAAGGTAATAATTTGAGTTTCCCGTATGCATCGAACTACTCCTCTATTTTAATTTGAACTTCATCATTTTTATTCTTTACTAACAAAGAGAATTTGAGTTTCTTTATAAATATTGAAGTTCTCTATTTTTATAATTTAGACTTCTTGGTTTATTTATTTTAGCATCAAAATATCCTAGTTTTTTTAAATTTTGATTTATTTGTAAAAACATAGACACAAACGGGAGAGAGAATTATGTGTGCATAAAGTGGGTAGCAATTTCCAACTTTCCCTCGTCCGGCACTTGAACTTCTAGCAAGAAATGTTTTTCATTTTTGTGAGTTGGTTTTAAAAATGCAAAAATGGCATTGGTATTTGTTTTGTTTTTCGAACATGTAAATCTTAGGTTTTAATAAACTCCAAACTTACATGTTATTTTAATTTGAACATCATGTTGGTTTTATTTTCTATTAGCGGCTACAGTCCGATTTTTCAATAAACATGTAACTTCTACATTACTTTAATTTGACATTCTGGGTTTCTTTTAGAAACGGGAAATCCATTTAATAATTAAAATTTTAAACATCTTTTTGTTATTTTAATTTGAGCTTTCGTTGTGGAAACTTGTTGAACAAGAGGAATTTTTTGAATTTTTCCGGTCTGTGCACTTGAACTTCTAGCAACAAAATTTTTGGACTTCCGCTTTTTACTTCTTTTTTCTCATACGAAACACACACCATGCTATACGTGAACTTCCTCTGTTGTCAATTTAAACTTCTCTCTATTTCACTTTAGTAACGAAAAAAATCTGAGTTTTTTATAGACATTGAACCGCTCTAACTTATTTGTGTGCTTTTCAGAAATGTGAAAAATGGAGTTTTGTTTAAAACATCGAACTTATTCGTTTTTTCGAATAGATCTTATTGGTCTTATTCTTTAGTAACCAAAAAAACTGAGTTTTTCAAATAAATATCAAACGCTCTGCTTTTAAATGTTGAACTTCTTTGGTTTTATTATTTAGTAAAGGGAAAAAACAGAGTTTTTAATATGCATTGAACTACTCTATTTTTTAAAATCGAACTTCGTGGTTTTAATCTTAGTATCGGGGAAAATCTATGATTTTTATAAACATCAATCAACTTCATTTATTTAATTAGGACTTTTTCATGTTATTCAAAGGAAAGTCCTTGTTATGTAATAAACATCGAACCGCTCACTTCTTTAAATTTGAACTTTCATATCTTAAAAAAACAAGGGGCAAATCCATGTTTACAAACTTTTTAAACTACTCTTTTTTTTCATTTGACCTTCCTGGTTTTAGAATAAACATTTTGAACTTCTATGTTATTTAAATTTTAACTTCTCCAATTTTTTCGTAAAAAGTAGAAACACCATTTTTTAATAAACTTTTTGAACTGGTCCATTTTTAGGTTTCAAACATCTTGGTTTGTTCTATGGTAACTTGGAAATAACATGTTTGTAATCATCATTGAACCACCCTATTATTAAAATTTGAACTTCAATGTATATTTTAGAAATGGTTAAACTTACAAAAAAACATTATGTTTTTGCCACTTTTTCTATGAACTTACTATGTTATATCTTGTGAAGTTTTGCATTTTTGTCTCGTGACATTTTTAGGTAATTTTGTTGTCAGTGAAATGGATAGGCGGTCCTTTTTTTCATTGATGAATTTCTTCAGTATGTGGTGCACGTGAACTTATGAATTTCTGAAACATGAACTTCGCATGCTATTATAATTCAAGAAAATTACACACAACAATACACATACACTTCATGTGCTACATACAAAAATACAAGATAACATTGGTACCCTGAATCTATGTCGAAGAATGTCCATGAAGTATTTTTCCTCAATCATACTTCGCATTGTTTTTCGAATCACACTTCACTAAAAAAATCAGGATACAAGTGCAGCATTCAATATATGAAGTTACAAACATCCATTTTATGCTTGCTTAGTATACAAATGTAGAATTCAATTTGAACTTCTTAGTTTTATTGGTTAGTAACATGAAAAAATCCTGTTTTTTGTTAAACATTGAACCGCTCTGTTGTTTTAATTCGAACTTCTAAGGTTTTTTAAATGGGGAAAATCATGTTTTATAAACTTTTTTGAAATGTTTCCATTTTTATATGAACTTCTCGGATTTTTTTAACATTTTTTAAGTATTTTTCCAAACTTCTTGCTCAATGTTTTTTGAACTTCTACATTTGTGTTTTAGATATGGAGGAAATAAAACCGGACATTTTTTTGAATATTAAAACAATAAAAGGAAATTAGATATTTATTTAGAAGCATCATAGTGTTGTACTTTTAACTACTCTTTTTAATTAATGAACATCCAATTTTTAGGTGAACTCCTTTTTTTCATATAGAAGTAGTAGAGTGGCTTCGTTTTTTTACTCCACTTGGTCTATTTGTTGGAGGCTCGACTGCTCGCTGCTGTAATTGCCCAGCACGAGAGTGTGCATAGCTTTATATACTACTACAATCTTCAACCTGGAGTCACATTGGACTGCACAATCACGTCGAAACGGCAGGACATTTGATGCATTTATAGTAGTGTATAATGTACATTTGATGCATTTATAGTAGTATATAATGTACATCAATCGCGTACAATGCATCAAACTTCAACCTGGAGTCAAATTGGACTGAACAATCTGCATTTTGTGGCGACTTACAATCAAAAATTTCTATTCACAGTGACCATGCCCTCGCTGCCAAACACATATTCTTTTTCAAGTGAGACCAAAACTCAAAAACAATGGAAGAACTAGAGAGGGGATGGAAGGGTGAGTCGCACGCTACATTTTTGGGTCCAACTGGGCGACCGTCGTCGTTACACAGGGCCAGAGAGAAAAGCTTTGGTATACGAGGAAGATGTACCAAGGCACTGGATTTCCTGCCGATGCGCAGGTGACGACCGAAGGAGTGCTCGCGACCTGCCCAGGGCGGTGCTGCACCTCGGATGACGCTTGCTCCAGGGAGGGGCGTGAAGGTGTGTGACAGTGGCGCGCGGGAATCAATGAATGATCCAAGAACATGAGAATAAATACTCCATGGCGTTGATGCACTTTTGGATATAAAATGGGAAGAAAACCAGCCGGTGAAACTGAAACCAATGAGACAAAAGCACCAGTTTTTCACCTACATATACAGTTGAACTTCAGACATCAAAATCACTTAGAGAACAATACAAAACTGGACAGGGAAAGGAATCGGTGATTTGATCTGGATACAATTTTAGGACAGGGGGGAGGAACCAACTTCAGACATCAAAATCTATTTTGTTTTTCAATGTATAAGGCTCTCGTTTTTGTCCCTTCATGATGTTACGTAGTCTGTCATCTCCCTTAGTTAAGTTATTAATTCAAAAAAATACCGCACCGATGCCAGAAGAGCCATGACGGTGGTCCTCAGATTCAGGTTGCCGGTCAGCATAGTTGCCTTCTCAGCCGTGCATTGCCAAGCCAAACGCACCACAATGACACCGTCGACCGCCGGGAGCTGCAGCGATACATCACTGGACCTGTAGCAGTTGTTTGATAAGTTCAGAGAAGTAAATTAGTAATCCGTCAGTGCCCTGCTTCGAAGATCAAAGTTATAAAGAAAGTTCTTGCCTCAAATCATGCATCGACACACATATTCCTGCACCGCTATTTAAACAACTAGTTTCTCTTTGATGCTTGAGTCAAGGGCTTCACGAACGTGCGACAATTACAGTATCATCACGATATTGTGCTCTACTCCTTCGGATCATCTTCAGTGCAGGCGAGCTCCCGGCCTCCGCAGTGCTGACACCCTTGTTTGCTGGCTTCTCCATGCTGGTCATCGCAGGGAGTGAGAATGGCCACCACGTTGAGTGAGAATCGCCACCGCGTTAAGTGTACGATAGATTTAGGAGCTACAGCATCAGTAGCAACTTAACTGCAGAGTGCAGAGGAGCCGAACGTAAGTAGTATGAGATCCCAAACCTGGTCGCCGAGGAGAAGGTCACGAACGTGACGGAGGAGGCCGGCAGCGGGCGACCATGGCACCAGTCAGCGGCTGGGCGCAGGGACGCAGTCCTGAGACGGGTCAGCTCGTGGCGTCGAAGCAACATCAGGTGACGACCGCGAGGAAGGAGGGGAAGCTGCAGGGAAGGAATGGATCGGCGCTCAGGCGTCAGGCCTCGGCCGTGGTCGATCTCGCTTGCCATGGCTCGATCTGCGTGCCGGGAGGCAGTGGTAACTGCATCCACGCGGCGGCGCGCGGGAGCTCCACTCGCCGGAGAGGTGCGTGACTAGGGGTGATGCACGTTGCCGACACCGGGGACGTCGGGGCTGGGAGAAAGCGGGGGCGACCCAGGGGTGAGACGAGAGGAAACTGCGTGGGTTCGGCCTAAAAAATGCCTAGCTGCTCAACACATGCTGCCTTACGCATCAACAGCAGTTTCACTGTAACGGTAAACCCTACGAAGCAGCTAAAGAGAGATCTCTCACCTTAAACTGGCTTGAGCCTGACCTGAGGATGCCACATCACACATTCGTCATGGCCTCAATAGGTACAAGCTGTATTAATGCTCCACCGGCTGAGTTCATTTGCAGAGAATGAAAAGATTATTTGCACCACCATGTGAGATCCAAATGGACCGTAAAATATACGCAGCACAGTGAACAAAAAGAGCCGATGACGACAACAAAATAGCCATGAACAGGAGGGAACAGCCCAGTGTAGTGGTGTTATTGACAAAAAAAACCACGATGATGAGCACGCTGAATGAATATCAGCAACCGGATTCGACAGGGATGCCAAAATTACTACGGATCAGATCACCGACTGTTCTCAATCATCTGCACTTTTGTTTTGAAAAGGATGATTATCCCAATCAATCATCTGCACCGCCCATGGAGATTACAAATTGCAAGCATGCAAATGCTTTAGTATAAACAAACAAAGGAAAATAATTTAAAAAATATGCTTGAGCATAAGCAGATGTCTGTAGAGCATAAGCAACAGAGCAGCACATTATTCAAACAATTCCTTACAACATAAATAGATAGCACACGAAACAGAATAAATAAATAGCTACGGGTGCTGTAATCAAATTCGACAGTTCTCTCAACATTGTTATGGAGGGAGCGGAGAATGCATCTGAACCAATTTGCTAACACGTAAATTCGGTTGACCATTGGGGATCCTTGGCTCGATCTATTGCCCGAAAAGGCAGGGCAGTCTAAATACTCGTTTTCCATCCTTGGCACTATCACGGATTCTTTTCCCAAGCTGGATCAAACACCTCCTCAACTGTGAAACATAAAGAGAATGATTATTAGCTGGGGATGTGCTCAATCTTTACACAGGTTAATCGCCGGGGCAGAGTCTTACATGATGTGGGGTCAATATTCTTGTCCCAATCCGGCCCATAAATCTGCGAGACTGTGAAACATAAACGAAGTGATTATTAGTAAGGGATGTGATAAATGTTTACACAGCTCAGTTACGGAGGCAGAGTCTTACGTGGTGTTGATGAGGGATTAATATGTTTCCACGGTATGTGCTTAACCTTTCGGTAGTTTTCATGTCTGGGTGCTTTGCAAGACTCCATGAACTCAGCATCGCAATGTTTAAGCCTAAAGGTCAAAATAGACCGTGGCAGTGTTGGGAGTAACCGGATATTCTGGCATGCATATATCTCCAGTTCCTCGAGCAATCTGAGGTTCTTCATATTGCTTGGTAAGGCGTCCCAGCTGCAGTACCGAAGATGGAGCACACGAAGACGAGGGAAAGCCTCTACAAATTGAGGAGGAGGTCCCTGCTGGCTGAATCTCCACAACACAAGATGTTTCAGGTCCTTTGGGCCACCCTTCTCCCTATCCTCCATCCAACTTGGGTACGCTGAGCCTTTGTAGCAATGAATTTCCAGTTCTTGAAGCTTCACGGGAGGGCACAGGTTCTCAAGTACATGATCTGCTTGGACTACTTGGGCAACTTCATCTGATGACCACTTCAGTTTAAGCTTTCTGAGCCGTTTCTTGACAGATAGATTGGCTTTAACAGCTTCATCCTGGCTTTTAACATTTTCAAGGCCAACAATTGACAGTGTACCTCGAAGCTTGTCCAGACCACCCAGCTGATTTAGCTCGTACCCTGCTTCATCCCTCACTATAAACTTTTCCATCTCTTGGAGTGAAGTCAGCCTGCCTATGTTATGTATTTTGGCATGTCCGAAATATAGCATTTGGATATGCCAAAGTTCAGTAAATGCGCTTGGCAAAATTACCTCAGTGAACCTGCATGTCCTGAAAGCAAGATAGCCTAGCCGCTTTAGCCGCCTAATAGACTCTGGGAACGAGAACATATTGGGTTTGTAGATTTGGCCTTCAAAAGCAACAGCCAGTACCCGCAGTTTGGGCAACAACTTGCATACACTCTCGATGAACTTTTCCTCAACTGGTGTATCATGCCCAACATCATAAATGATTAGAGTTCGTAAGTTGTCCAATCCATCGATCTCCCTATTGATCAACTCTGCATCATAATTCTGAAAAAACAGATGGCGGATATCTCGAGGGACAACTTGTTCCTTCTTGTCTTCTCCTGTCTCTCCACTTGCATTCTCGATTCTGAAGTAATCACCTTCAGTGATGTCGTTTACAAACTTATGCAGCATATCGTGAATTCTATAGAAATCACCATCCCACTCATTTTTTTCATGTTTCAGAAATGAGAATGACACTAGCTCTTGAATGTAGCCCTCAGCTACAGCTTCAATGTCCTCGTTTCTCTTCTTGGTCTTAACAAACCCTTGCGCTGTCCAGAGGCAAACTAAATCGCGTTTTTTTAATGCAGTCCCTTTGGGGAAAATACTACAGTATCCAAAACACCGCCTGATGTCCGGACTAAACTGCTTATAACTCCACCACAGAGCAGCCCTGGTCTCACTCAACATGTCCCGACTTGCAATATTTTCCCAAGCTTCGGCGTCCACTTTTTCCCGAAGTCGTGCTGCCACTATTTCAGCTGCAATAGGTGAGCTGCCTAGCTTTTTCACGATATCTTTCGCAACTCGTATCAACTGATGTATATCTTTATGAACAACACTTTTGCCAGCTAGCGCACAATGCAGAAGAATCAACAAGCATTCATCCTCATCCAAAACAGGCATTGTATATGGTTTACCGGCACATAGAGCTCCAGCCGCAGCCTCGTTTTGAGCCGTCACCAGGATTTTGCTTCCTTTCTTCCCAACCTTGAGCACAGAGATTAGTTTCTGCAGCTCCTTGTTTTCCTCGTCCTTCACCCAGAAATCATCCAATATCAAGAAGAAACGTTTGCCACGCAATAAGTTCCTCAACTCCTTTTCCACCTCATCAGCATCTGAAATATTGGCGTTGTGATCGTTGTTAATATCCTTCAGCATATTTTGGAAAATTTCCTTCACAATGAAAGTTTCCGAGACATGAATGCACATGGTGGTGTCAAAAAGGTCCTCATCCTTGCATTCCTCCTTGATGTGATCTAGAATATACCGTGCAAACGTAGTCTTGCCAGACCCTGAAACACCATGTATGCCAATGGCAGAGTAACACCTCGAGCTCTGTAGTGTCATGCGGAGCTCCGACATGATTGTGTCACGGAACGCCTCTAGACCAAATATCCTGTGGTTGCTTGCCGTTCTAATTTCACTCCTTTTCTCCTTAAAAATATCATCCAGTCTACCTGTTTTTTCTGAGGAGTAGTCTGGTGTGCTATTTCTTTCCGAGACATCCGTTGTGCTCTTTTTTTCCAATGAGACATCCGGTGTGCTCTTGCTTATACTCAAGGACGCCGACTTCACATCATTGACGGTACTTTCTACCTCATCTATTCTTTTCTTCAAGTTATGTCTTGAGATAGCACTAATGACACTATCTATTATACCCTGCAAGGAGCAGAATTTCATATGAGTGTGGCAATCGCACGGCTATTTGGTGTATTAGAGATTAGTAGTAATAATGCAGAAAAAATTAGATATAACTGGTGGAACAAAAATGGCTATGAAGGAGAAATTAAAAAATCACTGCTAGAACACAACTGCTCACGATTCTCGCGGTGGAAAAGGATTTGATCATGGGGAAACAAAACTTTCTATTAATGACACGGCTACGGTTGATATGGACATTGCGCTACAAAATATCATTACTAGACAAATGGCAAACAAGGAAAAAGATATGGCAGTGAGAACTAATAGCACTGATTATTGTACACTACTGTCACAAGGTTCAGTCAAATAAGATGTTGCTTCCTGCACTAACAAAAATCAATAAGATAGTAATTGCACTGATCATTGTGTTTTCTATGGGACGTAAATATATAATTTTCTAGTTCTGACCGGTCATACGATACGACAGTAGTATGGAGGGTGTGCGAAATGGCTCCCATGAGCAAATGATTCATGGACTAACATAAATTTTGAACACACCGATGCATGCTAAATAGATAAAAGTAGGAATCATTTCAAGGCATGTACATGAGCTCATATGAGACACAATCGGTTGTGTACCTGTTTGCTTGTGATGCCAGCCCCTGCATAGTACAAGTCTCGTTGCAAGCGGGCTTTCTCAAACGCAGATGGTAACAAGTAGATTGTGGATCTACAAAGCTTCTTTAAGATATCAAATGAGCTGGACGAGGTTGCTGTAGCACTGACATTCACCGGAACACCCTCGCGGACAAAGGCCACCAGAATTGTAGCAGTAGCCTGAACGGCAGCAGTAGCCACAAGAATGGGTACCTTGAACCACTGCAGTAGCCAGGCCGATCGACTCCGGACGATGCGTGCAACTTGATCTTCATTCGACGGAACACCCGGTCCTGAGGTACCTTGATCTTCATTCGCCGGAACACCCGGGCGTGAGGCAGAGGCACCTTGGTCTTCATTCGTTGGAACAACCTGGTTCTGGTGTGAGGCACGTTGATCTCCATTCGCAAGAAAACCCTGACGTGAGGCACCTTGATCTGCATTTACCGCAACACCCTGGCGTGAGGCCACTTCCGAGGTTGCATAATTGCTAGTCAAGGGAAGTAGCGGAGTGGATTTGCTTCGGACACAGGCCACCAGAACAGTAGCAGTAGCCTTAACTACAGTAGTAGCCCCTAGAATGAGCACCATGAACCACTGCAGTAACCAGGCCGATCCGCTCCGGATGACGCGTGCACCTTGGCCTAAGACACCTTGAGCTTCATTCGCCGAAACACCCGGGCGTGGGGCACCTTCATCTCCATTCGCTAGAACATCCTCACGTGAGGCACCTTGGTCTTCACTAGCCAGACCGGGCCCCATGAACCACTGCAGCAGCCAGGTCGATCCGCTGCGGAGGATGCGTGCACCCTGGCTTGACTCCCCTTGATCTTCATTCGCCACAGCACCCTCGTGTGAGGCCTCTTGATCTTCAGCCTCTGGAACACCCTGGCTTGACTCCCCTTGATCTTCATTCGCCACAGCACCCTCGTGTGAGGACTCTTGATCTTCAGCCTCTGGAACACCCTGGCTTGACTCCCCTTGATCTTCATTCGCCGGAGCACCCTCGTGTGAGGACTCTTGATCTTCAGCCTCTGGAACACCCTGGCTTGACTCCCCTTGATCTTCATTCGCCGGAGCACCCTCGTGTGAGGACTCTTGATCTTCAGCCTCTGGAACACCCTGGCTTGACTCCCCTTGATCTTCATTCGCCGGAGCACCCTGGCGTGAGGCCACTTGATGTTCATTCATCAGACCAGGCCCCATGAACCACTGCAGTAACCAGGCGGATCCGCCCAAGACGATGCGTGGAATCCACACGCAGATCCAGGTGCAGCAAGCGACGCCTGTGGCCCAGAGGCGCTCAGTCCACCGGCTGCGGTACTGCTCGATGGCCTGGTGATCATGCAAGATGTCTTCTGCATCCTCCTGAGCGTGCCTCAGCATGGCAGCCAGCTCATGGAGCCTGGACAATTCCGGTGCTGTTTTTCCTCTCTCCACAATCCTCGCTTCATCTACCTCAGGCAGCGTATTCTCCAGCTCCTGGAGGACGATGATCTCCAGATGCTTGAGCTTCTTGGACGCGTCGAACCCGAAGCGGGCACTGAACTTGGTGATGAAAGAGGCGATGAGGGGCGCGAGGAACCAGCTCGCCATGGTTAGGAGCAAGCCTAACGCCGTCCAAGTAGCGGCGGCCATGGAAGGCTGCTTCCAATCGAACTCGCCAAGAGCAGCAGCGGCGTGAGGGGCTCAAGCTAGCGAAATGGGGAATTCCTGTGACGAGTGTGAGTTCGAGAGTGCGTGTGTGAGAGAGAAAGAGGAGCTGGGCAAAAGATAATGCGCGTCCGAGGAAGGATCTGCTGGTGGGTTGGTCGTGGCCTCGTGGGAGAGAGAATGCGCGTTGCATCTAGCTTGGTGGGAAGAAAAGTAGTAGTACTAAACAAAGATGTACGCGCTGATCAACAACCATGGATTCGCTTTGAGCATGTGGCCGTGTGGTTGCCTAGACAGTGTGCATGTGGCCGTGTGGTTGCCTAGACAGTGTGCATGTGCCCGCGTGGTTGCCTAGACAGTGTGCATGTGGCCGTGTGGTTGCCTAGACAGTGTGCATGTGCCCGCGTGGTTGCCTAGACAGTGTGCCGTGTGTGCTCCAACCTCCAACCCACCAACCATGGAGTCGCTTTATCCACGTGCAAGCCACGATTAGATTCGTTAACCGCGTTCATACAATAATCAAATTACTATTTAATCACTCCCCTCTGCGTGTATCTTGAAAAACCTACCCTCTGCGTCTGCTGCATTGCGTGGACATGCACAGATCAGACGGACCGATCGATTTCTTACACTAGTACCTTACTAACAATACTCCATCACACAATGCAGAAAAAGAATAGGTTTTCCCAAATGATAAGTGCCACATGTGATGTGTGGCACGAAGCTCTTCGGTCCTTGACGTTTTTTACAACTAAACTTGCCATTCGAAAAGGAAGTTGTCATGCTTGACATCTAAAGTTGCCATCCCCGCATCACTGAACTTAGCATAAAAAAATGTTCCGAGTTGCCATGTGTTCATGCCACACGTGTGAGACTTATCAGGGTCCTAGGTTTTTAGGTTCGGCACGTAACAATTGGGGAGTAGATTATGATAAGTTGTTTTCACTACAGTTTGCTGACGCCATCATTTTTCAGTAGGTTGTTTGTGGAAAGCACTAAACTAATAGTTGAGAGCCATTTTCCATGACAACATGGCATCTCCAACGCTGACCAATAACACAAATCATCCATACTTAGCATGCACATAAGTCTAGTACAATAAATACTTCAAATCTACGAGATTAACCAGTTGTTCAACAAGTTTGTCATGGATTGATCAGTTGTCCCACACATACTGCCCCTTGAGTTTCATCCAACAATCTGTGTTGAGTGAATGGTCCGCCCTCTGAGCTGTGGTACGTCACGGCAACGCGGCAGGCTACACGATGTGTTGAGAAACATTGAGTGAATGAATAAATCAATCAACATCTAGTGAAAGAAGAAGCAAATCTTACAATCTCTGAGCTGCCATAGCACGCAATGTGCTTTCGCGCATTAAATGAACCATACATGCGCTGCTAAAGTACCCCGCTCCTTGCGCTCCTGCCTATGTAGTCCGCAGATATGCCCAACCACGCACAGCTCCTATCGAAATATTCCGTTGGACATGTAGCATGAGACTATGCCCCTGTCCTAGCATGCTACCCGTGACATCTGCCATGAGCGATGGCGACACCGCATCCTGCAGGCGGATAAAGAACCCATCTATGCGGAGATCGATGAGACGGTGTTGGAATTTTACGATAGCACAAAAAATGCAGGAACATATTGCACACACTATATTTGGACACATCTATCACGAGTCAAATGCGTCTAATTACTCAGGGAAACAATATGGTGTGTGACTTTTGACCGTCCTTGAAATATTACCTAAGCCACATGGGCTGTCATAGAAACTTTGTACGATATCTCGAGCATCGCACACGAGTCTTCTGTGGCAAGAGTCTACCATACATGAAATCATTGCACAGCGTTCTTGAATAATTTACGAGTGGATTGTCTTTTGCATCGGATACGATTTCTTCTAAGCTCACATGTTATATGAAGTGCTATCACACACGATTTAGGACCCCCTACACACAAGTAGAACTCGTCCAAATCATGTGCGATTTGTTGTGTATCACCCACGGTTCAGTTCATATCGTGTGCATTTCCTGTACATCAAGGGCGGTTTCACTATGAGTATCATGTGCTTTCCATTTTGGATCCCACATGATCAGTTACTTAAACCGTATGCGTTAATATGGCTAGGTCAAGGCAAAAAATCGCATTTGAATTGCCCTGTAAAAAGCAAATTTCCCATAATATGCAATAATATACTATTATTATATTTCCATGTTTATAATTAAGAGTTTATATTCTATGTTATAACTGCTATGATCCTGGTATATGCAATTCAGTGGAAAACACATATGCACGTGTGGAATGGTAAACGGTAGAATATGATTCCTCGCCTCTAAGACTAGCTCAAGTGTTGTTGGTGATCTTGTTTTTCAGATCTTAGGATATCCTTAAGTGTAACGGTAGTCCTAAAACAAGATTGAGAATGTAACATAGGAATAACGGTCCTATTGAATCGACCCAAAACTTGTTTGTTAGACTTTCAGATGCAATCATCACAAGTCGATTGTTACAACGTGGAGAGTTAGCGTGTGAAATAATTCATTTGACCACGAGAGCATTGTAGTCACTTGTTTCCATACGGTGGGCATTGGGGTTGCCCAAATGTCATTTGTAACACGGTGATCATCACGACGACTTACAGGTTCATCGGAAAGTTTGACAAGAGACTACAAAGCTGAATAGTGGGATTTGTCATCTGACGATGGAGATATATTATTAGAGACCTCTCAATATGACTAGGTCACGGGGATGACAGAACAAGTCAACAAGAAAGAAGAACAAAACCAGAAACGAGGAGACCGGTATAGTGAGCATGAGAATGACTAAAGAGCATACCTATACATCTCACCTCCGGTTTTGTAAAGTATTGCGAAGCAAAGGAATAGCAGATGATAATCAAAGGTTCACTCGATTTTCATTCGTGCACTCATAGGGATCGATATAAACGTCCACGGTTCCGCTATCGGTGATTAAACGAAAGGGGTTTTGTTCATGTTTTACCGAGCCTCCAAAACTTAAGATAATCACGATATGCTGAGGTTAGTAGGACAGGAGTAACGAGGAAATATTTATGAAATTATTGCAATAATATTTGAAATAGTTTCGAGAGGCACCTGAAGTGTTTCGGGGTCACCGGAAGGGTTTCAAAGTTTATCGGGCAATACTGGGTATTACCGATAAATAACATATACATGAATTTTTTCAGAAATATTAAATTAACCATAAAAGATTTTAATAATTCGTAACAGACTGTTATATTTAAATAAATATCAACGGGTGTTAAAAGACCAAGTGGTGGAAGGATAATTGGGCCACAAGGGCCCAATAGAGGAAGATGCCAAGGGGAGCCGAATTGGAGCTGGATAACCCCTCCTTGGCCGGCTAAAGGAATCAATCAACCACTAAACAAAATAGTGGTTCGCAGTTCACAACAAAGAACAAACATAAATGTTTGCGTAATTAATTAAATAAGTGACGAATTGATTAGGTAATATTGTATTAAAAAATACTCCCTCCGTCCCAAAATAAGTGACTCAAAAGTGACTCAACTTTGTACTAAAGTTAGTACAAAGTTGAGTCATTTTTGAGTCACTTATTTTGGGACGGAGGGAGTAGTAGATAAGTAGCACATCACCGCTTTGATATTACCAAGTGCTCAATGAAATAAAATTAAAAATGGAAACGATAAGTTTCAACCTCGCCGGCGTCATACCATGTTAATTACCTGCTCTCTTCGGATGATTTTTTTGCAAGGGGTTAAGTACGGCTACTAACCAGACATTAGATTAAACATTTGTTTCTTTTGACCCACTCTTCCCTCCCTAATGCTGCCGTTTGAGCTCTACCAGCCAGCTGGTGATATGTAAAGGCAAACCGCAATCTCCGTGCAACTTCGCCGGTGATGTCTAACCTAACCTGGTGACCCACAACGACAATGTAATCTAGGCCACATCTATGGGCACTAGAACCTAGCACGTCCTTTACAGCGCCATTCTTCAGTCGTGGGTTCACATCATTTTTTATTTCCCATGTGCCATTGCGGGGGGTGATGCCTGGCGCATGTTTTGTCTAGAATATCTTAAATTTAGTATTCTTCAACGATGTGCATAGCCAATATCCGTATGTACTCCCTCCGTTCCTAAATATACGTCTTTTTGGAAATTTCAGTTCGGACTACATACGGATGTATATAGACATACTTTAGAATGTAGAACACAACAAAGGTATGCATGCGTGCTAACTATTTAGACAATATCACCATCGTAGCTGGACTTATGTGTCTTGCTTGCAAATCGATAAACAAAAGGAAAGCAGAGAAATTGAATTGCATGCAGTAGAGAAAATGATGAGGCGCACATAAGAAAACCACGCACACAGCTCCAAAGAGGGCCTCGGCGAGACAACACGTCGGCGTCATTGTCGTCACTGCTCCCCTAGAGATAAGACCCCATTTGCGTTAGATTTATTGTGTTACTCATAATTCTACGTGTCCATTTGATGCTACATTTTGAGAAAAAAAATCGCCATTTATCAAAAAAAATGCGAGCAACTTCAGAGAAAAGGTACCATTTGCATATATGGAGTGCTTTAGTGTTCCCAACCTAATTTTTAATTGTGCTACCATTCTTACTGAAAACAACCACCGTTAATAATCTAATTGTTAAATCTAAGGTCAACCACCATTAAATTATGCATCCTAGCTTCAGGTTTCAGCTCGGTCCAAATAAACTTTTCCTTCATTGACTGTTTCCATTTGCATTTGAAACAAAGTTTAAATCGTGGGCGAAACTCCAGAAATCACGGCGCAATCGCTGGCCGAAAGCCTTGCAGTGACAGTATTCATGGGAGCAGTGACGACGATGCCTACACGATCTGCGCTAATCACGTTTTTTTAGTGCAAACACGCTCCACTTTATTGCTGAAATAACAAATTCATGGGAATACAATTTAGGTCCGCCGTGCTAAGGAGCCACACATGGCGCCCAAACGGTAGATCTAGAGCTTGTTTAGCAAGGCTATGAGCCTCAAGATTAGACTCTCTTCCCTCGAAGATGAAGGAACATCTAATAAACTGACTTGTGAGCTGGTAGATCTCCTTAACGATGCTAGCATGCATGCCGCCAGTACCTCTGTGAATATCATTAACCACTCCCTGACAATCTGATGCAATGAAAAAAAAAATCCGTGAGACCTAGATCAAGTGCGAGCGCCAAAGCTTCTCGGGAAGCTATTGCCTCCAAAGATGCAGCATCAGTTATCCCTGAACATTAGATGACTGAGTCGCCCATGTACAGACCTGTAGAGCTCCTACAGACCGCACTATAGGATCCCTCAGAAGAATTCGAGATACTGCTGCATCCACCCTTAATTTTTCCATATCAGCTAGGGAATGAATCCATCTTGCATGATTGTGTACATCTGGTTGATGGTTTGGCTGTGGCTTATTTGGCTTACAATCCTCCAATTCTTTGATGTACCGTTTGAGAAAATGATTAGAGGACATCGGATTCTGGAAGATGTTTGCATTTTCGTGGGGAATGGGCGTCCGTGATATCCGCGGCGTAGGAGTTACGGTCCGGTACACGTTAAGTTCAGTTTTTTTTTTCTGTACATACGTATCTTTTGTATTTTTTGCTGACATTACCACGGGCAACTAATCACCACGAAACTGAACGCGTGTGTACAACGGGCACCCGAGAGACACAAATCCTCATCCCCGCTGTTGCGGGCTATAGTGGCTGGCAGAGCCAGCCGCAAAATGACTTTGCCGTCAATTTTAAAGTTTGATTCCAAATGAACTGGCTGGTTATATATATAAGATCATGTTGAAGTTCATAGATTGCTTGATTGATTGCCGGTTAGTATGTCGGGCTGTACATGATCAGTGGACTGAATGAATGTGTGTTTGTCTGGTCGAGTGGACAGCTAGCGATGAAACCTGATCAGACAACAAGGAGCAAACGAAGCAGCTGGACTGTATGCTCGGCGATCAGCGCCGCGCATGCTGTCGGTCCTTATTTCGGATTATGTATCTCCCTCTACTTGTGACATAGCGCCCAGCAAATCAGTTCAGAGATGTTCGGCCAGTGACCTCTCTGAATAGGCCCGCGCTTGGTCATCATTGCTACTTTTCTGCCAGTGACGTGCAGAGAGGTTCAGAATCGGTTTTAAGATGCAAAGTGCACAAGGAAATGCTCTTCAGAAAATTTGCAAGACGTGGTTTACAGCTACATACCACCGACAGAACTAGAGGCAACTGCGATTTGGGTTCATGCTACCAAAAGAAGAAGAAACTGAGGTATAATTGTGCTGGCTAGAGTTGCACCTGCAGTGAACGACCCAAGAGGATAGGAAAGCGTGTACTAACAAGTTTTTCTTCCCAGCCCCTCCCGACCCCTCACTCCGCGACCCTAGGGTGACGCCAGGGCGACAAAATCCTTCACGCCGCCAGTCTTCCCGCAAGGCAGATCACTGCCGCCGACGCTGGCCCCCATGGTGGCGGCGCCGTGCGCCTAAGGGGCTTGGGTAGGAAGGCTGTGGCCGATCTCACATGAGGACGGGGGCGTATCGTGCGGGGTGTGCCTGCGCGGCAGCCACGACGTTGTCCTAGTTGTGCGGTGCAGCCAGCAATCCATCGTGGTTTGGCTTGGACCGGCCGGAGGCGCGTGATGGGGCCAGGGTGGGGCGGCCAGAGGTCCTCTACTGGTTTTCCAATGATGGCGTACGTCTATATGGCGAGGGTCCATGCGGATCCAGCCAACAGTGAGATCGGGGTGGTGCTTCTTCCGGTGAAAATCTCGCCGACTTCGGTCATGACGGACGATGACGCCATTCTCCTGTTGAGGCATAGTTGTTGCAAGTTGCATCGGATGATGTTTCAGGGGAAACCCTAGATCTGGGTCTCCCTGATCGGACGATGATGGCTCCTCCGGTTTCGTTCGCCCTCCCAAGGGCATCGTTTGGAGTAGGTGCTAGTTGGAGGGGATAAGAGGAGGAGCAGTTTTACATCTATCGCAAGGCCGACGAGGGGTCTTGGCAGTATAGCACAGCAGAGTCTTAGCGACGGGCGTGTGTGGATGGATGCGTGTAGGATGGTGGCTCTATTAGACGATAGTATGGTCTGGCAAGGTGAATGCATTGATCACTTCTCAAGGACAACATAAGATGGCGGCAGCTGATCTTAGAGCATGCACATGCGATGCGCAGAGAGTCTAGCTTGACCCGTTAGTGCTCTCGGCCTGCTAGCGGGCGGCTTAATGATGCCACCAGAATAGATGTTGTGTGTTGATAAGCGGTCAGGACACATCATCAAGATTGCAGGTGTAGCGACAACAGTTGGTTGCTTTGGATTGATCCATGAATTTGCTTTGTTGAGTTATGTGAATTAATATAATAAATTGATTGTATATATCATTTTGATGTAGAGGCGAGGGTATTCCTCTATTTTGACAAAAAGTAACAAGTTTTTGTAGTAGTACTGACAGAAACTACTGGGGTTTTTTTTGGCCAACAAGGTTTTGCCTTCTTTTTATTATCATCCTTTGATCTTCCGATGATCTTTTCTTTGTTGAGAATAGTTCAGGCATGCAAGTTGCTGCTTGTGGACTGAAAAATCAGATCTGATTTCAGGCTTTGAAGATGTGAACAACTATTACTGCTACAGAATACTGAGCGAGCAATCGAGGCAAGATAGATAACATGGCATTCTCCTGCACCATGAGAGTGTGTGTTACTTATGTACCATGAGACTACCCACAATGAGAGTAAGATAAGTGGTAACATCACAAATATCTAGTCAGAATAGATAATATGTTACTCACACTATGGGTAATATCAGACATACCAAGACAAGATGTGTCTATAATCGAGCAAATACAGTGTTGCATGACACCACACATATGTTACCCTTCACTATAGAGGTAATAACATAGACTAGCAACATATGAGAAACTTGTTCCTGCATGCCGAGTGCACTGAAACTAAGTAATGATCTGTAGTCAAACGTAGTCAGTGATACATACAACTTTGTTTGAAAGTGCCCTCTTCCTCGGTGAAACCACGCATGTTTCTTACAGATGTCGAGACTCGAGAGTTTAGTGTTGGATGGATCGCTGTGTTTTTTTAATGTATTCTAGATATTAGTTGGTGGAGTTACATAATAGGCACTACATAATATATGGATGTTGTGTTTTATTCTTGTTTCACAGTAATATGTTGGGGCTACATTGATGCTCTCCTCCGTCTTGATTCATTAGACCAGCCATCAAGGACCATTCCGGTACATCACTTGGAAATACTGGCTAGTAGAGAAGGGATTATACTTCACATCTTGTAGCGGCTCAGAACTGACAGAAAAGAAGTCAAACTATTTAAACGCGATGAGGTGGAGGCATTATGTCTCATTCACCGGACATCATCCCTTGTTGTTGTATCCCGTTTGAGGGACCTCCTATTTCACGCATGGTGTGACACAAGTCGACCAAATGCACAGCCCCGCTCCCACACACGTGGTTTTTGGATGACCCATGTGTGGGACAGACATGGAATAATTGTCGGGGAACAATAACGTCAGTGGTGTACTAGCAGAGGTCGGCGCCGGGGGAGGTGGGGAAGCGCGCGATGGAGATGACCCCAACAAGGGGGGCTGTGTTGGTCGTGGGAAGCGTGGCAGAGAGGAGGCGTTCAGGGCGTTGGGGGCAGACGGCACCAAAGTCAGCCGCCGCACCAGATAGGGATCCATGGCTGGCTGGAAAAGGTGAGGAGATGGGGCTCCATAGGAGATAGGAAGGCTTTTTGCGCAAAAGTATCAAGCACATCATCATCATCAACAACTCAAGTCTTTTATATGAGTAGAAATATCTATGTATTTATGTTTGCGATACCTAATGGTTCGCTGTGAACTAAATCCATCCATATTGGATATAACTTGGAATATAATCTATCATTGAAAGTCCTAAAAAGATCATGTGGCTGGCAACTATGAAAAGTCCCTTTGTTAAACCTCATAATTTCAAAACGCCCTCTGTATCATGATCTAAGGCCTGGCATATACAGATATACTCAAAGTTAAAATTTGCCAGCAACTAAAAATTAGTGAGTTCTGCAACACAAAACTGGAAAATGTGGTACTCATTCATAAAAATATAATTAAAAAATGGTGTCAATTCTATGTCTTATTATTACTTTAAATAGTGGTCAAAATTGAATTAGAGATGAACAAGCACGCTAGTCAGCTAAAGTATATTCCGCCATCGTTCACACAAAAATGAAAGTTAAACATGCATAGTTAGATAATTTCTAGGAAATTTTCAGTACCCTGCTACAGGATACACGATACACGTACTGTCTAATTGGCCGGCCCATGGCAGACTTTCTATGGGTTGTTTTTAATTTTAAGCGCGAGCGACGTATTTCTAGGAAACACTATCCTACCCTTTATTATGAAGGGGTGTCAACAGATCTCATCCGTTGATATGATTTAAGGGGTTGTACCGAAGCGGATGTGATGTAAGTATATATAGGCGAAGTAAGTCGTTCAGGGGAGCCACGAAGGGCCCACGAGGGTGGGTGGCCTGTCCTCCTGCCTCGTGCCTTCCTCGTTTGTTCCTTGACGTCCACTCCAAGTCTACTGGATTGCGTTTGTTCCAAAATAACTCTTTCGAAGGTTTCATTCCGTTTGGACTCCGTTTGATATTCCTTTTCTGCGAAACACTGAAATAGGCAAAAAAACAACAATTTGGGCTGGGCCTCCGGTTAATAGGTTAGTCCCAAAAAGAATATAAAAGTGCTTAGTAAAGCCGATAAACATCCAAAACAGGTAATATAATAGCATGGAACAATCAAAAATTATAGATACGTTGGAGATGTATAAGGCGTGGCTGCTGAAAAGGCGAGAAGTCTCAGCAGCTTCCTACTTCGAAGGGCCGACAGCTAGGAGTCGGCCGCGATCAAGCATGCCGCCTGGTGATTTCGAAATGCGGAGGCGGGAGCTAGGTGGCACGTTTGCCGGGCGCCGGCTCAACCGGCCGCTAACACCGCGCCACGCGGCTCCAGCCAGCTGGGCCAGCCTGCCAGCCCATGCACCCGACGGGACGTCGCCGCAGGCTGGGGCCCGCCACTATAGGGCCTCATCAAGCGCGTGGATCCGCTGGGGCCGAGGCAGACGGTTGATATTCCAGAGCGCTGTTACTGCGCACCATTACTAAGCGGTAAATGCTGGTTCGTGGGGTCGTGGGCTGATACGTCTCCAACATATCAATAATTTTTTATTGTTTAATGGGCTTTACTATGCACTTTTATATTATTTTTGGGACTAACCTATTAACCGAAGGCCCAGTCCAAATTGCAGTTTTTTGCCCATTTCAGTGTTTCGCAGAAAAGCAATATCAAACGGAGTCCAAACGGAATGAAACCTTCGGGAGAGTTATTTTTGGAACAACCACAATCCAGAAGACTTTGAGTAGACGTCAAGAAACAAACGAGGCGGCCACGAGGCAGGAGGGCACACCCAGGGGGGTAGGCGCGCCCCCACCCTTGTGGGTCTCTCGTGGCTCCCCTGACCGAATTCTTTTACCTATATATACTCATATACCCTAAAAACATCCAGGAGCACCACGAAACCCTATTTCCACCGCCGCAACCTTCTGTACCCGTGAGATCCCATATTGGGGCCTTTTCCGGCGCTCCGCCGGAGGGGGAATCGATCACAGAGGGCTTCTACATCAACACCATAGCCTCTCCGATGAAGTGTGAGTAGTTTGCCACAGACCTTCGGGTCCATAGTTATTAGCAAGATGGCTTCTTCTCTCTTTGGATCTCAATACAAAGTTCTCCTCGATCTTCTTGGAAATCTATTCGATGTAATTCTTTTTGCGGTGTGTTTATTGAGATCCGTTGAATTGTGGGTTTATGATCAGGATTATCTATGAACAATATTTGAATCTCCTCTGAATTCTTTTGTGTAGGATTTGTTATCTTTGCAAGTCTCTTCAAATTATCAGTTTGGTTTGGCCTACTAGATTGATCTTTTTTGCAATGGGAGAAGTGCTTAGCTTTTGGTTCAATCTTGCGGTGTCCTTTCCCAGTGACAGCAGGGCCAGCAAGGCACGTATTGTATTGTTGCCATCGAGGATAAAAAGATGGGGTTTATATCATATTGCTTGAGTTTATCCCTCTACATCATGCCATCTTGCCTGATGAGTTACTCTGTTCTTATGAACTTAATACTCTAGATGCATGCTGGATAGCGGTCGACGTGTGGAGTAATAGTAGAGATGCAGAATCGTTTCGATCTACTTGTCACGGACATGATGCCTATATACATGATCATGCCTAGATATTCCCATAATTATATACTTTTCTATCAATTGCTCGATAGTAATTCGTTCACCCACCGTAATACTTATGCTATCTTGAGAGAAGTCACTAGTGAAACCTATGGCCCCCGGGTCTTTTTTCCATCATATAAGTTTCTGATCTATTTTATTTTGCAATCTTTACTTTTCAATCTATATCATAAAAATACCAAAAATATTTATCTTATTATCTATCAGATCTCCCTTTTGCAAGTGGCCGTGAAGGGATTGACAACCCCTTTATCGAGTTGGTTGCAAGGTTCTTATTTGTTTGTGCAGGTACGAGGGATTTGCATGTAGCCCTCCTACTGGATTGATACCTTGGTTCTCAAAAACTGAGGGAAATACTTACGCTACTTTGCTGCAACACCCTTTCCTCTTCAAGGGAAAACCAACTCATGCTCAAGAGGAAGCAAGAAGGATTTCTGGCGCCGTTTAAATTATGTTTATTTTAAATTGTCTCACATCCAGATTCTTATTTGAACTATTCTCATATATTGATATGCAAAATTTACAAAATTATATGTATACAAGGAATCACATAAATAAATATTCTCAGCCGACTGAAAAATAGCTAATGGCTGTGGTCCTAAGGTAGTAAAGAACAGCCGCGTCTGTGTCAGATCAAACTTCATGGTTGCGGGTATGAGCAGAACGAGAAGGGTTGATGATATTAGTAAGAGAGAGAAAATTAGTAGGTTGTGTGCTAGACCATGATGTTGACAACATGATTTATTAAAAGAATAATGAGTATTACGATAGTGGTGTTAGTTTTTACTAATCTAAGCAGCACTAACTAACCCTAATTTAAAGCATTTTTCGACAAGAAAAAGAGGCTCGAATTATAATCAATTTGTTGAAATTCTATCTTTTAATAGTTTTTTGCACGGGTTCAAGGTTATCATTTTTCCTTAGAAAAAACAATTTTCCTATGTTATTTACACAAAGAATATGTGAGCCCGATTTCAAGAAATTAAAGGGAAATGGCTTGCTTGTCCCCTTCTGTTGCAAAGGACCAGCATGTGGCTCTTGTTCCAGAGTCATTTTGAAACCATGATTGTATATGTTACCTTGCTTTTGCTTACTGTGATGCCTTATGGAGAATATAAGTTGCATGTGTGGTCCGTATGTATTATGTCGTCTTTGCTGCTGAGGTCGTAGTTATGTCTTTTTTTTGCTTGGCCTCGGCCAGCGGGTTTTGTTCGACACAGCCTATGTAGTAGCGGTCCCTCCTAATCCTCTGCATGTGCTGCCGATCAGGCCTCCTGGTTTCCACTTGAATATTTAATAATTGTTTGCTAAATACTACTGCTATTACTCTTTTGGTTATGCTTGTGGATCCATGCTTATCTTCTTGCTATGTTCTTGTGCACCATGTTAACATCTGGTTACTTACTAGTATTTCTCCCATATGGCATGCTTGTTAGTAGTACATGTTGGTACTAGTGATGTTCTTCGCTGCATGATTATTGTCTGTTATAAAGAATACCTATGATATGATCATCGCTATGCCATGCTCATCTGCATCCATTAGACTAAATGATTTATTATTGTTGATGCTAATGCTTCATATGTTAAATATTCATACCGCCCACCCATGTTTATGTTGATGTCATGCTCATACGAATTAATATTTCATCATGTCATTTTATTATGACTCAGCTCATTTCTTTTCAAGTTTAATGGGATATTAATTGAACTTGAACACCTATTTGCTGAGTCATAGATATGATCATCGCTATGCCATGCTCATCTGCATCCATTAGACTAAATGATTTATTATTGTTGATGCTAATGCTTCATATGTTAAATATTCATACCTCCCACCCATGTTTATGTTGATGTCATGCTCATACGAATTAATATTTCATCATGTCATTTTATTATGACAGCTCATTTCTTTTCACGTTTAATGGGATATTAATTGAACTTGAACACCTATATTGTGAGTCATAGTGCCATCGAGACGAGCAGACCAGTGCAGCCACACTTGCATGTATGGGAAAGCCCTAATGCGGTCTATTGTCATGCCTCTCGACGGTACCTCCAACTAGGGAAGGTTATGTGTCGGCGCTACGCTTGCCCGGTGGGCGACAATAACCTTGTGTGCTTGAGTTGTGTTGTACCCGGGTTGTCCCCGTTTGGGACCGTTTGTTTTGTATTGCCACGACGGCGGCCGTTGGATGTCGAGAGTGGCATCAGGGCCACCCACGACTTAGCCCAACGGGGATTTTGTCGAAGTGGCTGGGAGAGTGTCATGCAATAAATTTGTTCTGCCGGAATGTCGTTGGTCCACCCAAATGGGAGCACAAGGCCATTGGTTCCGTGGTGTCGATACAGTGTACTAACCTCTGCAGAGTGTATAATCTATCGATAGCCGCGCCCGCGAATATGAGCCCAGTTTGTAGTAGGTCACACTATGGGTCAACAGGCATAATAATAACTTGCTTAATAACAACCCTGTTTGATGAGAAAATAAGTTAGTTAACCTTTATGTGATCGTGAGAGGATCACAATGGTATCATGGATACTGAAGTGGAAGATATTTGTAGTGTTATGCAGTAATCACGGGTAAAGATCAAGCTCCTTGTGGTCATGTAATGATTACGATGGTATTGTTAATACCAAGCTTGATTTGATCCTGAGATGATCGTGTGATGTCCATGATGGTAAGTGAATGCATGTGATGGTTATGAGGTAATCCCGAACAGAGTAAGTGAATCATTATAGTTTAAACATGTTGCATGTTAGTATCATCATGTTCATATGTTCATGCCAATGCTGATATTGTTCTAATTGTATCATGTTCATCCTTGCTAAGTAAGCTGTAAATGTCAAGTTGTTGTTTATCTTGATTGCTTTGGTTGTTGTGACCTCGCAAGTACATTCAAAGTACTCGCCTGGTCTGTCAAGCCAGTTTGCATGTCATGTCGTGATTGATTGATTGCTAGGATCCAGAGTTTGTGAGCTACGATAAGGGGTTCCAGCCAGAGTCCCTGCGGAGTGGAGTCCATCACTGTCATTGTAGTTCTGCTGCTAGAAGATATTCCGCTGCTTTGAGTTGTTCTGCTGCTAGCATAGAGCAACCCTGGTAGCCGTAGTTCACTCCGCCGATGTAATCCTTGGGTCTCTTCAAAACACTTATATCCATATCGATTGTAATAAAGAGTTGATTTGTTCTATGCCAAGCAGTGCCGTAATCCAGAAGACTTGATCTCTGGGCTGAAATACGTGGTGTTCCCTTCCCTCCTAGCCGGGTGCCACACTCAGTCACTACACCAAAAGCAAAATCAGTCGGTGGGGCTTACCTTTGGCGCCTGAGGTTATCACTACTGGCTGACCTTCTTGTTCTTGTTTGAGGTTATCACTAGCATCTGCATGTGTTGGTGTAATCCCACTGGAAGCAACTTCCAAAGATTCAGTACCCCTGCCAGCTGATTCAACCTCTGAATGTAACAGACCACTACCATTTGCATACACTGTACCTTGCATATGGAGATTATTAAAATGACTCTTATTCATCTATCGGAAGTGGTCGTCCGTAATACGCACTATACAGGGGGTGTCTGGAAAAGGCTTCTTTGTTATCTCCTAGAATTCCAGGTGAATGACATACAGTACAATGCAAGGTTCTTATCACAAGGTGCTTACTATCTACTGTAGGATAGCAAATACTATGAAAAACTAGAAATGATGCTTGTCCCAATTGATCCCACAAGTGTAGTGTTTTCTATAGCTCATCACACATGTTTTCTCTGGTTTAATGTACTAAGTACTGGAAATTAGAATACATTCTCTTAGGATGCTTGGAACTAACATGTTTATGTACATAGCGTATTTTTGGAGGGCCAAAGAAGTACCAAAACAGTAATGAAAGAGGTAGGCAAAAATGCATACCGCCAATATATGAAAGCAACCACCAACAAAAGTTCCCTTCTTAGATCATTTCTTCCAGCATATATAATTGCTCTTTTACTCACCAATAGCAATCATTAGTTGGTGACGTAGAGACACCAACTTGTTTTCCATATTGACTCAATCTTTGAAGTCAGGGAGAAGATACTTTCCATAATTTGAGCTTTCGAGTTGGGGCACAGTAGGTGACTCAGATAAACCAAAGAAATGCGAGCTTCAAAATAACATGATCATTTATCTATTTGAGTCTATCTCCAAACTCTCCCTGACCTAGACATGCACCTATGACTTGCTTTAGCGATCAAGTATAAATATCGTCATCCACTGAGGGTAACTCATGCATCTCAGATGGAAGACCCAAGGTGACCGGTATGAAACACTTGATTCCTACATGCTAATCTCCAATCTTGACTGTCCCATATTCCAAGTCCACCCAATGCAGAAATGGCTCAACCAAATGGTGTGGCAGTTCCACATCTGGAAGTCCCAAGAAAATTCCAAACCCCATTTTTACGATCCAGGTCCTTTGTGTCTCTGATAGTTTCTTGATTAATTGGTGAAATCCTTTTGAACTGCACCTAAAGTGGAGCTGAAACACTTTCTTCTTTTCAAGATAGCAGTGTTCATCTTCAGAAGACATGTTGAAGGAATGTTCAGCTGATTCTGACATGCCTGCGAGATCTGGAGGAAAGGACGTGGCAAGTATGTAAGTAGCCCATTCGATGGCAATTTTTCAAGTAAAGCACAGTATTTATGTGCTTTACTTGACAAATTTTCATTGATGGGCTACTTAAACATTTGCCATGTGTGTGCTTTACTTGACAAATTGCCATCGATGGGGCTACTTACACACTTGCCACGTCCTTTCCTCCTGATCTCGCAGGTATGTCAGAATCAACTAAACACTCCTACAACATGTATTTTGGAGATGAACACTGCCATCTTGAAAAGAAGAAAGTGACTCCGCTCCACTTTGAGTGCAGTCCAAAAGGCGTTCACCGATTAATCAAGAAACTATGAGAAACACAAAGGAGCTGTATCGTAGAAATGGGGCTTAGAATTATCTTAGGACTCCTAGATGTGAAACTGCCACACTATTTGGTTGAGTCGCTTCCACATTGAGTCGACTGTGAACCTGGGATTGTCGAGATTAGAGATCAAGATGTTGGAATTAAGCATTTGATACCAGTCATCTTGGGTCTTCCATATGAAATGGATGAGTTACTCTTAGTTGATGATGATTAGGGAGAGTTTGGAGATAGACTCAAAGAGATAAATTATCCTGCTGTTTCAAGTTCGAATTTCTTTCATTTATCTTGAGTCACCTGCTATGCCCCAACTAAAAAGCTCAAATTAAGGAAAGTATCTTCTCCCCGACTTCAAAGCATGAGTCCATACGGAAAGTAGGTTGGGCCACTACGTCTAGGACCAACTAATGATTGCTATCTGTGAGTATAAGAGCAATTATATATGCTGGAAGAAAGGATCTAAGAAGGGAACTTTTGTTGATGGTAGCATGCATATATTGGCGATACACTTTTTTGCCAACCTCTTTCATTACTGTTTCGGATTTCCTCGGCCCTCTAAAAATATGCTATGTACATAAACATGGGTCTAGCCAGCAGGCCGGGTCAACACTGTAAAGTAGGCCGTGTTGACACTTCTCACTTCACCGCTTCTTAGGCGAGGTGCTCAGGCACTTTGGCCTCGCGTCCCAGCCAGTTCACGCCCAATAGGTGGCGCATCATGCCTAGATTTGCCGTGCTCTGCCACAAGATCAGTGCGGCGCCGCCCCCTCTTGCCGTCTTCCGCCAGTTCTTCTAGTTGTGCGCGCGCAGGGGATGGTACCACATCCGGGCTATATTTAGTTTCAACGAATCTGGATGAATTTACAGGAGCAAATGTAGTAAGGATCTCTCAGAACTCTACCACTCTTGCATCTACATTGGCAACCACTGTAAAAGATTTGATTCAAGAAAAGCAAATGAAGGGTTTTCGTTGGTAAGTGTAGTAATGCAAAGAAATGGGCAAGTAGCTTGATCAACTAGACTGGTGTTGGAAAATGAGTATGCTCATTGATACATTTGTTCTGTCTTTGAGGATTTCATAAAGCAATTTGCCGTCTGAACATGCACAAAAAGAAATAATAGCAAGACACATATGTCATCTAGCGGTTCTGTTGTGCCTTATGCTTGGACAAATAGCGGTACATTGCATAGTCTTTGCCGCATTTTTCCTTGTGTACATTTTTATATTTTCCAGGTAAAGAAAAAACAACCTTGTACTTATTGCTTTGCTTGTTGGGATGGAAAATGATAATGTAATATGCATTTTCACAAGTAAGAAATGGTCGTAAACAGAATTCAAATTAGCTATTTTGTGATCAAGGTTGAATCGAATGAACGTTAAGATCTCATGGAATTTACAAGTTAGAAGTTTAAGCAACCGTCGATGACCCAACCTAATTCGAGCTATAGTAGTAGTAACTCTAGCATTCCTGCAGAGCATTTGGAGTGTGTTACAGCGAAGATATCGGTCAAATGGAGCAAACAGAGATTGAGGAGCGAGTGAGATAGAATTTGGAGAGAGAGTGGGACTAACAACTCTGGCGTTCGGAGAGGCGCACATGACACCATAGTGGATGCATCGATGGACAAAGGAACAATTCGTCGAAGCCACGGGTGCCCCAACGAGCTTCAGGTTCGCTCGTTTAGAGACGGGAATAATTTATGAGGATACTACGTTTGCGAGTTCATTCGCCAGATGACCAATGAGAAGTGCAGAATTTTAGAACAAATTCGAGTACATAAACAATATTCACAATTTTATTTTAGTACCATCAATTGTGTGGAGTTTCATTCATATATATAGACCCCCGAACAACAATTTTAATTGTGCGGAGTTCTATTGCCATCTTTAAATTAGATCAAACAGATGCAGGATGATCTCTTACCAAAGGATCGCGTACGAGCAATTCAATAGGAATTGACCGGATTCTTACTTGAAGAGGTCATATCTAAAACCGGAGAAAATACCATCGAGAATTTTGGTAATTAGATATTAGGGATCATAAGAGATATTATATTTTATAAATGCATGAACGTGCACAATATGTAGTAGCGTCGAATATATATGCGAAAAGTTGTTGTTCGACCGAGCACAGAGAAAGAGGTCCTTAAACTTGTTGCTCCAGGTGTCTCCCAACACAGTGATAAAATCAGAAATAGGAACCAAAATAATTAAAATAGATAGCTTTAGGGGCTTAGGTTAGATATATGATGTGTCTAGCTCCTTATCATTTTATTTCTGGGGAGTTACTAAATTATTCGGATTGGGTAGTGTTGCTCTTAGTGTACACTGTATTGAATTATAAAGCGTTAGTGGCAAGCATTACGTGAGATCAAAAATGGCAGTCTGAGTACAACTGTGAATCCTTTCAAGGGACGAGATACTCCTGTTGTTTCATGTTGTTGTGGTAAATGACAATGTGTTGATAATCCGACAGTTATGCATTTATTCTGCGTGGTAGACGCGTTGCCTCCTTTTCAGGTTCCGTCATTTCCTATGCGAGCAAATTTGCCTCCCTTGCAGCTATATTTTCCTTTTGCCACTCTTAACATCTACCATTTGAGCCTAGCAGGTGGAACTCGGATCCGTCAACGGTGCTACAGCGGCAAATAGCAGGCGGAGGAGAAGCCATGGATGTCATGTGCAGATCCCTTATAGCCTTGCGGATCGTGCTATTACAGCAATTTGGTTGGTTCTCTTGTAGCCCTAGCTTGTTGAGCCGTCGTATTCTCTCAATGCAATTTAGATAATGCTACTACAGTACAGTAAAGGGAATAAAGAAAAAACACGCAGTGAAGGAAAATACCTCCATATCAAAGCTGATATTGATCTTGTTGGTTAACAGGATGTAGAAAGGTAGAATTTTCTCTAGCCATGGCCACAGCGCATGCATTCATCGAGGGGGTTCACTACGGAACAAAATTAATATACTTACGTTAGTTGTTGAGGTGTACGTTTGACATCCTTGAGAGACTAGATAATGAAAAGATCAATTGTCAAACCTGGATGAACAAGCCGCCCCCGCTGGCTGATTATCTCCCTTGGGAGCCGCTACCAAGTGGATGAATCTGATGGCCTGTCCATGTGCGATGCCGATGAGGATCATGCGTCCTCCCTTGAAGCGGCCACCAGGGCGATGGACGCCTCATACAACGACGACAACGTGTTGTATTGATGAGGTATCGTGCAGGATCTGACCACAGGATCACCTTCAGGCAAGATGAATAGGTGTTCAGGGGCAAGACAGCAGCGGCGCCATGGCCGGGACTGGTGGCGACGGCGGCGGCGAGCGAGCGGGAGGGTGGCGGCGGCTGCGTGCGAGTGGGAGGCCTGAGTAAATAATCACGAGTCATTTTTTCTTCTTGTAAATACTGAACGTCCTGAGTCACAAATGCGTTCCACCTACACATGTTTTTTTCAGAACGAAGACGCCAGAGGCGTCCGGCTTTAAATTAATAAAACCCTACATGTCAAGCGATCGATATTGAACCTAATTAAGTCATAGCTCCATTCCTTCTTCACATGCCAAGCTGACTCAGGTTCGGTTTCACATACCAACTTGACCTGTAGTTGATCGTAAGAAAAAAGGACCTGTTTTTTTTTTTTTGAGGGCTGTTGTTTTCAACTAGACTGACCAAACAAGCAGATAGTCCAAGTGGAGAATCCCAACAAAGCTGGAGCTACAGGGAGCTCATTTTTTAAATTTAAAATTCCATAATGTAAAGATTTGCTATTTTTTTGTGATCATGCACGCATAACGTTCAACAGTCCTCACCCAACCATCTGACTTGGAACCCGACGAACACATCCTTCGGTAGACACATTATTATCGGACAAACCATTCGGAGAGTTACACCGAGTTGGATGGGCCAATCGGTTTGTCGTGTTTGCCAAAGAACTTGCCACGTCTTACTGATCACAGCTCGTCAAATTTATTCTTGCATGTTATTTGGATCACCGTTATTCATGTAGTCAGGCGAATTGAGGTGCGTTGACGTGTGTTGTCGCTCTCGCATGAGCCGACTAGCCGATAGACGTGTTTGTTTTCCGCTTGGGCGCACTAACAACTGTTGGAATAGGTATATAGAGATAGAACTCTGTGTTTAAACTTGTATTCTTCCTCTATCTCTTCCTCTGTCCAGGACTCTCCTACCGACCTTGTGTAAACGATCTAACGATCGTATCAACTTGTAAGCCACGGCATTATCGATAAATATACAAGTGCGGCCCGAGCAAAGGGTTTAACGCTTCCCACATTATCTTACATTGGTAATCAGAGCATCTTCTTCCTAAATGGAGAAGAGATTGCATCTAGCCCTGCCGAAACCGCGCCATGACTTTGTCCTCCACCCAATCAAGCACCATGAGTGTGTTCACCACCTCCCTTGCTTCATCATCCACCTTTGCCCCTTCATCCACCAGTACCCAATCCATATCTCTCGGCGCACCACCATAGGAGAAGCTCACGAGGAAAAATTTCCTCATGTGGAAAGCCATCGTGCTGCTGCAAATCAAGGGCGCACAGATGGCTCACCACCTCGATCCGACGAGCCAGGCGCCGCCGGAAACCCTCACCGTCACAAAGGACGGAAGGAGGAACAGATCGTCAACTTCGCTCGTTATCTCTGGTACGCTCAGCAGCAACAGTTTCAAGGTTTTTTGATGGGCTCTTTGTCTCGCGAGATCCTTGCACAGGTTGTCACCTTACAAACTCCAGCGGAGGTGTCGGAGGCGATCCATACCACTTTTGCTGCTCAGACTCCAGCTCAAGCCATTAACACACGCATTGAGCTGACGAACCTGAAGACGGGTAACTTGAGCATGACCAAGTATCTTGCCAAGATCAAGATGCTCTTCGACGAAATTGCTTGCACAGGAGCGGCGCTAGGCAGCGCCGAGATCGTCTCCCACGTTTTGGCCGGTCTCGACCTCGACTACAACCCGGTCGTGTCGGCCCTTGTAGCCCGAGTTGAACCAATTACGGTCCAAGAACTCTTCAACCAGATCCTCAGCTTCGACGCTCACCTGAATCTTCTTCACAAGACGAACATCTGGCAGTCCTCTGCCAATGCCGCGTCATGTGGGTGTGGGCGTGGGAGCGATCACCAAGGGCGGAGCCGCACCAGCAGAAGTGGCGGGCGCAGGCGCAGCAACACCCAGCAACCTGTCGGGGGAGGCTACACGAACAGCAACGCCCCGGCACGATCTGGAGGGGGTGGCTACTCCAACCACAATGCTCCCTCTGGGTCATCTTCTTCCAACAGCCGCGTCCGGTATCAACTGTGCAAGAAACCTGGCCATGACGTCATGGAGTGTTGGCACTGATACGTCTCCAACGTATCTATAATTTTTTATTGCTCCATGCTATATTATCTACTATTTTGGGAAATATTGGGCTTTTTTTCCACTTTTATATTATTTTTGGGACTAACCTATTAACCGGAGGCCTAGCCCAGATTTGCTGTTTTATGCCTATTTCAGTATTTTGAAGAAAAAGAATATCAGATGGAGTCAAAACGGAACGAAATCAACTGGAGAAGTTATTTTTGGAAGGAAACCCACCTGATGGACTTGGACCCCACGTCAGAAGATACGGGAGGTGTTCACGAGGGTGGGGGGCGCGCCCACCCCCCTAGGGCGCGCCCTCCTGCCTCGTGGGGCCCCCGTAGCTCCACCGACGTACTCCTTTCACCCATATACACCTACGTATCCTAAAATTTCCAGAACAGAAGATAGATTGGGAGTTCCGCCGCCGCAAGCCTCTGTAGCCACCAAAAACCTCTCGGGAGCCCGTTCCGGCACCCTGCCGGAGGGGGAACCCATCACCAGTTGCCATCTTCATCATCCCGGCGCTCTCCATGACGAGGAGGGAGTAGTTCACCCTCGGGGCTGAGGGTATGTACTAGTAGCTATGTGTTTGATCTCTCTCTCTCTCTCTCTCTCTCTCTCTCGTGTTCTTGATTTGGCACGATCTTGATGTATCGCGAGCTTTGCTATTATTGTTGGATCCTATGTTTCTTCTCCCCCTCTACTCTCTTGTAATGAATTGAGTTTCCCCTTTGAAGTTATCTTATCGGATTGAGTCTTTTATGAGAACACTTGATGTATTTCTTGCCGTGTTTATCTGTGGTGACAATGGGATATCATGTGCCACTTGATGTATGATTTGGTGACCAACTTGCGGGTTCCGCCCATGAACCTATGCATAGGGGTTGACACACGTTCTTGACTCTCCGGTAGGAACTTTGGGGCACTCTTTGAAGTACTTTTATGTTGGTTGGATGAATCTGAGATTGTGTGACGCATAGCGTATAATCATGCCCACGGATAATTGAGGTGACAATGGAGTATCTGTTGGGGAACGCATTAATTTCAAAAATTTTCCTACGCACACGCAAGATCATGGTGATGTATAGCAACGAGAAGGGGAGTGTATCTTCATACCCTTGAAGATCGCTAAGCGGAAAGCGTTTATCAACGCGGTTGATGTAGTCGTACGTCTTCACGATCAGACCGATCCAAGCACCGAACGCACGGCACCTCCGAGTTCTACACACGTTCAGCTTGATGACGTCCTCGCCTTCTCGATCCAGCAAGACAGGCGAAGTAGTAGATGAGTTCCGGCAGCACGACGGCGTGGTGACGGTGTTGGTGAAGAACAATCTCCGCAGGGCTTCGCCTAAGCACTACGGAAACTATGACGGAGGATAAACTAGAGGGGACGGGGTTGCCGGCACACGGCTTGGTGTTTCTTGATGTGTCTTTGGTGCTAGCCCTACCCCTCTATTTATATGTTGAGCCTTGGGGTCGAAACTTGGAGTAAAAGCCTCCACAAAGTCGGTTTCACCCGAAAGGCAAGAGTCCTTCTCGGACTCCGGGGCGACGCCAGGTTCGGCGTCGACCCAAACGCCAGCACACTGGCGTCGCCCTGGACTCCGCAAAACTTCCTTTTGCGCTTTCCAAAACCTTGTGGGCTTTCCTTTTGGCCCAAATAACGTGTTCTCGCACCCAAATATTTCGAAACATCCGAACCCCTTCCGTGAATTCGGAACCCTTCCGGAGATCAAACACTATTATCCCATATATCAAACTTTATCTCCGGACCATTCCGAAGTTCCTCGTCATGTCCATGATCTCATCCTGTACTCCGAACAACATTCGGTTACCAACATGCATAACTCATATAATACTATATCGTCAACGAAACATTAAGCGTGCGGACCCTACGGGTTCGAGAACTATGTAGACATGACCTAAAACTATTCTCGGTCAATAACCAATAGCGGGACCTGGATGCCCATATTGGTTCCTACATATTCTACGAAGATCTTTAATCGGTCAAACCGCATAACAACATACTTTGTTCCCTTTGTCATCGGCATGTTACTTGCCCGAGATTCGATCGTCGGTATCCAATACCTAGTTCAATCTCGTTACCGGCAAGTCTCTTTACTCGTTCCGTAATACATCATCTCACAACTAACTCATTAGTTGAAATGCTTGCAAGGCTTAAGTTATGTGCATTACCGAGAGGGCCCAGAGATACCTCTCCGACATTCGGAGTGACAAATCCTAATCTCAAATACGCCAACTCAACAAGTACCTTCGAGACACCTGAGAGCACCTTTATAATCACCCAGTTACGTTGTGACGTTTGGTAGCACACAAAGTGTTCCTCCGGTAAACGGGAGTTGCATAATCTCATAGTAATAGGAACATGTATAAGTCATGAAGGAAGCAATAGCAACATACTAAACAATCGGGTGCTAAGCTAACGGAATGGGTCATGTCAATCAGATCATTCAACTAATGATGTGACCTTGTTAATCAAATAACAACTCCTTGTTCATGGTTAGGAAACATAACCATCTTTGATTAACAAGCTAGTCAAGTAGAGGCATACTAGTGACACTCTATTTGTCTATATATTCACACATGTATTATGTTTCCGGTTAATACAATTCTAGCATGAATAATAAACATTTATCATGATATGAGGAAATAAATAATAACTTTATTATTGCCTCTAGGGCATATTTCCTTCAGTATCTAGGTGACATTAGGTTTTGGTTGATTTGTGTCTTAAGTTGTTATTCTAGTACGAACTCTAGGGCTGTTTGTGACACTTATGGGAATAGCCCACCAGATTGATTGGAAAGAATAACTTTGAGGTGGTTTCGTACCCTACCATAATCTCTATGTTTGTTCTCCGCTATTAGTGGCTTTGGAGTGACTCTTTGTTGCATGTTGAGGGATTGTTATATGATCTATCTATGTTATTATTGTTGAGAGAACTTTCACTAGTGAAAGTATGAACCCTAGGCCTTGTTTCCTATCATTTCAATACCGTTTACGCTCACTTTTACCGCTTGCTATCTTGCTTTTTTTATATTTTCAGATTACAAAAACGTATATCTACCATCCATATTGCACTTTGTATCATCATCTCTTCGCCGAACTAGTGCACCTATACAATTTACCATTGTATTGGGTGTGTTGGGGACACAAGAGACTCTTTGTTATTTGGTTGCAAGGTTGCTTGAGAGTGACCATCTTCATCCTACGCCTCCCACGGATTGATAAACCTTAGGTCATCCACTTGAGGGAAATTTGCTATTGTCCTACAAACCTCTGCACTTGGAGGCCCAACAACGTCTACAAAAAGAAGGTTGAGTAGTAGACATCAGGCACCGCTTCGACGAGGACTATGTTCCTGATGCTCACCATGTAGCTGCAGCAATCAGGGAGCAAGGTGGTAGAGATGGCACCGTGTGGTATGCAATTTCAGGAGCTACTGATCATGTCACCAATGAACTTGAGAATCTGTCCATGAGGGAGAAGTACTTTGGCAATGATCATATTCACACCGCTAGTGGTGGAGGTATATTTGTCATATTGGTCAAGCATCTATTAATTCCCCTACTCTTAAACGTGATCTAGCTCTAAAAGATGTCCTTCATGTTCCACAAGCCGATAAAAACCTTGCATCTATGTCTCGTTTAACTGCCGATAATAATGTCTTTTTTGAAACTCATACCACTTATTTTTTCCAAATAGGATCGGGAAACAAGGGAGCTCATTCACCACGGTAGATGCGTTGGAGGCTTGTATCCCATCACATCCGGAGCATTTAGTCGAAAGCATCGGCTTCAAGTTCACTCCGTCGTCAAGCCTTCCTTCGCAAGATGGCATCAAAGATTAGGACATCCATCTTCGGTCATATTTAAGCAAATAGTGAATGAAGGCAATCTTCCATTGTCATCTAGTCAAATTATTGAGTCTGTTTGTAATGTTTGTCAATGTGCATAGAGTTACCAACTCCCTTATCCTAGGTCAAATAGTGTGTCTCATGCTCCATTGGAACTTATTTTTATTGATGTATGGGGTCATGCAAGAGATTCTTTTGGAAGAAAAAAAATATTATGTCAGTTTCATTGATGATTTTAGCAAGTTCACTTGGATATATTTGCTTAAATTCAAATCTGAAGTTTTTCCCATCTTTCAAGAATTTCAGAAACTTGTTGAACGTCAGTTTGACAGAAAAATTATCACAGTCCAAAGTGACTGGGGAGGAGAGTATGAGAAACTCAACTCTTTCTTTCGTGATGTTGGTATTTCTCATCATGTCTCTTGCCCTCACGCTCACCAGCAGAATGGCTCTGTTGAGCGTAAACATCGCCACATCGTTGAAGTAGGTCTATCCCTTCTAGCTCATGCGTCCATGCCATTAAAATATTGGGATGAAGCCTTTATTGCTGCCACTTATCTTATCAATCGTCTTCCTAGCAAAGTTATTGGATACATTACTCCATTGGAAAAATTGTTTCATCAAACACCAGACTACAATTCCCTAAGAACTTTCAGGTGTGCTTGTTACCCTAATCTTCGTCCATATAATCTCCACAAACTTGAATTTCGGTCTAGTCAATGTGTGTTTCTTGGTTATAGTAATCTTCACAAAAGGTACAAGTGTCTTGAGATCTCCAATGGACGTATCTATATTTCTCATGATGTTGTATTTGATGAAACAATATTCCCTTTTGCAAAACTCCATCCAAATGCTAGAGCCCTTTTTCGTGTAGAAATTGCACTCCTTCCGGAGTATATGTCTAGTCCAGATCACGAGGGCGAGTTAAGTACTGCAGATCATGTGACTAATCCAAAAGAATTTTTTTTTGATGATAAGAGTGCAGCTACAGGGTGTGATTTCATGCAAGGAGATGCTGCCAAACCTGTCACGGGATACCAGGATCATCCAGGTAGCAGCAGAACAAGATCCGAGGAAAATCCCCTCATCAGTATGTCAGGCGCGCGATCCCAGGAGGATCTCTGCGCGTTGCATGCGCCAGCAGCCGACAGCCCCAGCAGTGTGGGCCCTTCCAGCCGGGCCACCACGGGCGGGTGGACGACCAGACGACAGGGGCGGGGCCCAGCCTGAATGCCTCATCCCACGCGACCGAGCGGGGGACCAATGAGGGCGACACGCGGCTCGCTTCTACTGGAGCGCCGATCACGAGGGAGATCTCCTCAGATTTGGAGTGATGTGGTGCAGCGGATCCGGCTAGATCTTCTGTGAATAGGGATTTTGATGTCCCTGTTGTCCCTACGGTTCGACATCGACACACTAGATCTCAGTCTGGTATTATTAAGAAAAAGGAGTACACAGATGGTACTATAAGGTATGACAAAGTTAAACACGCTTTTCTTACTAGTATGGGTGAACCAACTCATTTGCACGATGCACTTGCTAGTAAATATAAAACATGGCGTCGAGTACCACCAACAAGGGGCAGAAATATTATAGATTTTAAGTTGGTATACAAAATCAAGAGGAAATCTGACGGGAGTATAGACAGATATAAGGCAAGATTAGTTCCAAAAGGTTTCAAGCCGAGATTTGGTATTGCCTATGATGATACTTTCAGTCCTTTTGTGAAGGCAGCTGCTATTCGACTTGTGCTATCCATTGCGGTTTCTAAGGGTTGGAGTTTAAGGCAGCTAGACGTTCAGAACGCGTTTCTTCACGGTGTTCTAGAAGAAGAGGTTTTTATGCGGCAACCACCAGATTATGAGAACAAAAGCACACCTCATTTTGTTTGCAAGTTAGACAAATCTTTGTATGGTTTGAAACAGGCCCCAAGGTTGACCACACAGTTACAACAACTTCGGTTTACACCATCCAAGGCAGATATCTCACTATATTTCTATCAGAAAGGCAATGTCACTATATATACTCCAGTATATGTTGATGATATTATTGTTGCTAGCTCAAGTTCAGATGCCACCACTTGTTTACTCAAGGATTTAAAGATGGAGTTTGCTCTTAAGGATTTGGGAGATCTTCATTATTTTCTTCGTATAGAGGTCAAACAGATAAAAGATGGTATACTTCTATCTCAGGAGAAATATGCTCATGACATACTCAGGAGAGTAGGATTGGAAAACTGCAAATCTGTAAGTACACCAATCTCAACTTCAGAAAAACTCACAGTTGAAAGTGGTAAAGCACTTGGACCATAGGATGCAATAAACTACAGAAGTGTGGTAGGTGCATTACAATATTTAACTCTCACTCGTCCTGATATTTCTTATTCTGTGAACAGAGTTTGTCAGTATTTGCATGCACCTACTACTGCACATTGGACAACTATTAAAAGAATTGTGAGGTATCTACAGTTTTCCAAAGGACTTGGACTCAAGATTGTCAAGTCGCCATCTATGCTTGTGACTGCCTAATCAGATGCTGATTGGGCTGGGTGTGCAGATGATAGAAGATGCACTGGTGGGTTTGCTGTGTTCTTGGGAACAAATCTTACATCATGGAGTTCAAGAAAACATGCTACAGTCTAAAGGTCAAGTACTGAAGCTGAATATAAGGCTCTAGCAAATGCCACAACAGAGGTCATGTGGATACAGACTCTACTTTATGAGCTTGGAGTCAAACCTCCAAAGGCTGCAAGGTTATGGTGTGATAATATTGGTGCAACCTATCTTTCAGCTAATCCTATTTTTCATGCACGTACTAAACATATTGAGGTCGATTTCCACTTCGGCAGAGAAAGAGTAGCTCGTAAGCTACTTGACATACAGTTTATACCTACTGGTGATCAACTGACTGATGGTTTTACAAAACCCCTCACTATGAGAAGGCTGGATGAATTCAAGTACAATCTCTACCTTGGAGTATAGGTTTAGATTGAGGGGGAGTGTTGTAATAGGTGTATAGAGATAGGACTCTGTGTTTAAACTTGTATTCTTCCTCTATCTCTTCTTCTGTCCAGGACTCTCCTATCGACCTTCTATAAACGATCTGACAATTGTATCAACTTGTAAGCCACGACATTATAGATATATATACAAGTGCGGCCCGAGCAAAGGGTTTAACGCTTCCCACATTATCTTACAACAACTTGTTGTGTGTGTCATGCCTTATTATGAAGAAGCCAAACTGTTATTTGTGTTTGGATAGTCAAACGGACTACCGTTCCGGTTATTGTGCCAGCATGTTAGTCGCGTGCAATCAAAAGTAGCAGCCCATGCAACTGGCCCGATGAGGGGCTCCTTAATTCCTTTGTTGGTCGTCCTCTCACCTGCTCCTTCTTCTTCACCAACCGCAGGGAACCTCCTCCCTTCCCCTTCCCCCATTACCAATCTCCTGATGCAGCCATCTCATCGTGCTCCACATATCCGTCGCCCCCGACCCTACCGGCTGTCTTAGGTAAACATATGAATCACTTCCCTGTGATTTCAGTTCGTCATGAGTAGGTCTGGATGTGGTTATCTATTTTAGTCGTATTGTAGCGTGCTCCATGGAGGCTGTATTTCGATTCGTTTGGATGGATTAGGCCCGCATGCCGTTTACTCAGGTCTATGCTCAATGATCGTTTGTTAGTCCTTAATCCGACTACCGTGTACGTAATAGTATTTCTCGCTGCTATTGTTCTACAAATCATTCAGATACTCTTAATTACACACCGTAGTCGCATTGTTTGATGTAGCATTGATATACTCTGTACTTGTAAGTTACATATAGTCAGCAGCAAAATTATGTGAGATATATTATGCCGGCATAGGACAATACTTAAGTCTCCTGTTATCATTATCTTGTTCATTGCATACCCCAATGTACTCAGCAGCTTCTAGCACCGATGCATTCCACCATTTTAGTGACTGTTAATCGGAGAGTGCAATGCCAACAAAATCCTATTTATGCATTTATGTAAGTCACGATTTTTATCAGCATTGACCCTGCACTTTATAGTTTGCTTGTGCAGATGGCTCCTAAATCCGAAGCTCGTGGCATCTCCTCTGGGTCAGAAGATGATGACAGTCCATATGAAAATCCCAACTCAGTCTTAGTGTCTTGGTGTTGCAGATCATCCAACAAGGCAGTCAGCCTCACATACTCTCACTCCAAAGCAAGTAATGATAGCAAGAAGAGGAAAGGAGATGTGCGTCACAATGTTTTTTCTCCGAGCCCGGCACTAAAGATTAGCCAGCCCGACAGCAAGGAGGTTGCCAAGAATTCCATCAAGTCGTGGGTGCTTCCTGAAATAAAGAGAAGGGTCGTCCAGTCGATGTTGGTTATTGGCATGACTCCATGCTAATCAGAAATTTTGTGGTCAGGCTTGATGATGAAAAATAGCTTACCCAAGTCTTCGCATACCATATCATTTTGCCAAACATCTGAAATGCAAGATGTACTACATCACGAAGCTCAGAATTTGGCCAACATGCTGTTACAATGTAGTAATGCTTGCACAGTGTGTATTAGCATTTTAACAATCACGGAACTATTACTGTTAATCAACGTAGAAGAAAAAAATATAGGCTAGTCAAATGGAGCGTGGTTTGTAGGCCGAAAGACCAAGGTGGCCTTGGAATTCATGACCTGCATGTCAAGAATGAGGCCCTACTTAGTAAATGGTTGTTCAAAATTCTTACTGAGGATGGTGTTTGGCAAACCATATTGCGCAACAAGTATCTAGGCCAAAAGGCAGTGTCTCAGGTTTATTGGAAACCTGGCGACTCACACTTTTTGGCTGGCCTAATGGCGCCAAAGAAACATCTTTTTCGCTTTGGGTCTTTCGCGATAAAGGATGGGCCAGAGGTTCGTTTCTGGGAAGACACATGGCTAGGCAATGCCAGTCTCCGAGAGCAATACCCAGCCTTATACGCCATTGCTCACGATAAGAGTAATACTATTGTGCAAGTGCTTAGTTCATCCCCGCCGAATATTTCGTTCAGGCGGGATTTGGTTGGCCCCCGACTTTTGTCATGGCATAATCCTTTATCCTGTCTGGATTCGATTAATCTGACACAAGGCTAGGATGTGTTTCACTGGAAACTCACAACATCAGGGTCTTACACAGTAGACTCGATGTATCGTGCGCTTATGCATTCCGAGGTGCCAGTGAATAATAACAAGAAAATTTGGAACTCAAAGATTCCGCTAAAAGTTAAAAATCTTTATGTGGTATCTTCGTAGGGGAGTTATGCTAACCAAAGACAATCTTGCATGGCGCAACTGGCCAGGAAGTAAGAAGTGTTGCTTTTGTGCTCATGACGACGTCTAGGTAGGCGAGTCTCGGAGTCGTGAGCGTGATGGCCAGGCTCTTGAGCGTGGGTGAGTCGACAGTGTGCATGTAGATGCTGCACCTTTAGACATGGAGCTCCTCAAGCACTGGGCAATAGGTTCTGAGACCCTCCATGAACATGAAGCCGAGCATCGTCAAGCAGCGTGTCTGATGGGCGGCCTAGTCCGGCTCAGTGTAACGGCACAAAGACGACACATGTGGTTCGTAATAATTTTGGTGCCGTCGTAGGCGGCATGGATCTCCACGGCGGCCGGGGTGTGGCGGACGCCCCAGCGGATCCACGGCGGTCGGCGTCGATGTGCGGGCGCTTGTTCGAGTCCATCCCGAAGGGATCACGTCATCGCATCCGGTACGGCGGCTGGCATTGTATATGGTTTAGCTGGATCGGTCGGCGTGGTGTACAGGAACCGGACGCTTGGACTATAGAGTCCAGATAGTACACCTTCTTTCCGTGTTAAAAAAAAAATAGGCAAGATAACTATTTTTTTTTTGCATGGCAAGATAACTGTTTTTTCTTTGCAGGGCAAGATAACTGTTTTTTATTCAAGGGATCGCATCATCGCATCAGCTCACGAGGAATTCGTCCTATAGCAAGCACGTGGGTTTCTTTTGTATACAGACCTCATAGCAGAGGAAACCCATGGGCCGGGGTAGGCACATATATACCTTTACTATGATAACTGCAAATTCCGGTGCCCCTCGAAAAAAATTGTCCACTCGGGATCCAAAACCTTGGTCGTACTCCCTGTTGTACAGGATGTCGATATGGATGGAGGTGAGTCTCGAAGTCGTGAGCGTGAGGGGGCGGCCGTGCCACCAAGAGGATCAATGACGGCCATGCTCTTGAGCGAGGGCGAGTGGACGGTGTGGAAGTACATGTTGCACCTTTGGAGATGGAACTCCTCGAACAACGGGCAATAGGAGCGGAGACGTATGGCGGCTGGCTGGCATTGCATCAGGAACGGCGGCTGGCATTGTATGGCTGAAACGGATTGGTCGGCGTGACGTACAGTAACCGGACGCTTGGACTATAGAGTCCAGATACTACACCTTCTTTTTTTCTTTTTCTTTTTTGCTCACGACAAATTCGTGCAAAGGCAAGCACGTCGGTTTCTTTTGTATACAGACCTGGTAGCAGAGGAGACCGATGGGTAAATACATACAAGCGCAAACAGTTATTTATTTATAACATGCGATTTTGGCCGATCCGCATCAAACAATCGGGGGTCCATCTCGACCTAGAACCTGCGGTCACCAACATGCGCAAAACGCGGTGGCCGGACCTCCCGGCAGATCTGCTCCGCGAGATCTCCTCCCGCCTGCGTACTACGGCCGACTTCGTCTCCTTCCACGCCGTTTGCAAGCTATGGCGCGACTCACACGAGCCAAGGATGACGGCGGCGACGATCATAACTTTTTTTTTGAAAAGGGGGATACCCCGGCCTCTGCATCAGCATGATGCATACGGCCCTCTTATTAACAAAATAGAGTAGTATCAACAAGGTTCCAAAGGTCCTGAAAATTGAAAAAAGAAGCAAAACAAGATCACACAGAGCCCGGATAAGCTAGATACATCAAACTAGCCACATCAATGTGCCACAACCGGCTGGGCAAACTAGATAGGAATACTAAATGCCTATCCTATTACATGACCGCCATCCAAACCGGTTGAAGATATCCCGACCTACCATCTTCCAACGGACAGACCCAGTAACCAAATGCTCCCTGGCCTCCGTCTGGGTGAGTAGCGACCACGAACGAATCAGAGCCGTGGTCCGGAATAAAACTTGCAAAAAATGTATACATGATGTTCTGTTAAAGACCAAATCGTTTCTGCAATTCCAGATGGTCCACAGCAAAGCACAAACCCCCACCCGAATATGTCTCCCTAGGTTTGGCTCAATCCCATTAAGCCATGTCCCAAATAAAGTAGTAACAGAATTCGGTGGTTTGATGTTAAAAGCAATGTGGACCGTCTGCCAAAGAACCTTTGCAAGCGGACAATCAAAAAAGAGGTGTTTGATAGACTCATCCCGATCACAGAAACTACACCTAGTAGGTCCTGTCCAATTGCGCTTCTTCAAGTTGTCCTTAGTTAAAATTACTTGTTTATGAACAAACCACATAAACACTTTTATTTTCAAAGGAACTTTGACATCCCAGACATGTTTGGACGTGGGAATGGAGCTCGAATTCATAACATCAATATACATTGATTTAACCGTGAAGCCTCCAGACTTAGTCAACTTCCAGCGCAATTCATCAGGTTGTTGAGACAGCTGGATATCCATCAGGCTTCTAACTAGATGGAGCCATTGTTCCCAACGATTGCCCGCTAGCACTCGTCTAAACTGAATATTAAGGGGGATAGATTGGAAAACCGAAGCAATGACCACCTCCTTTCGTTGAACAATACGATACAAGGAGGGATATTGGATGGCCAGAGGTGCGTCACCAAGCCAAGTGTCCTCCCAGAAACGCGTGCTCGAGCCGTTTCCTACAACAAACTTTGTCCTATTAACGAAACCCTGCTTGACCTTCATGAGCCCCTTCCAGAAAGGCGAGTCAGTCGGCCTTACAGAGACTTGCGACAAAGTTTTTGACTGGAGGTACTTGCCGCGAAGGATCTGTGCCCACACAGCATCCGTCTCCGACGAGAGCTTCCACAGCCACTTGCTAAGAAGGCATTTGTTCTTAATTTCTAGATTCTCAATACCTAGACCCCCTTGGTCCTTTGGTCTACAAATAATGTCCCACTTAGCAAGTCTGTATTTTCTTTTCAGCTCATCACCCTGCCAGAAGAACCGCGATCTATAGAAGTCCAGTCTCTTCCTGACTCCAACTGGTACCTCAAAGAACGAAAGAAGAAACATCGGCAAACTTGTGAGCACCGAATTAATTAGGATTAACCGGCCTCCATAAGATACGAGCTTGCCCTTCCAGCAGCTCAGTTTCTTCTCAAAACGGTCTTCAATGCACTTCCATTCTCTGTTCGTTAGCCTACGATGGTGGATAGGGATCCCTAAGTACGAGAAAGGTAACTGTCCCAACTCACACCCAAACAATTGTTTGTAAACTTCCTGCTCATCTTTGGCCCTACCAAAGCAGAACAACTCACTCTTATGAAAGTTGATCTTCAACCCGGTCAATTGTTCGAATAGGCATAACACCAGCTTCATATTCCTAGCCTTACTCACGTCATGCTCCATAAAGATGATCGTATCTTCAGCGTATTGTAGGATAGAAATGCCTCCATCAACCAGATGAGGCACCAATCCACCTACTTGACCATTTTCCTTAGCCCGTCCTATCAGAATTGCCAACATATCTACCACAATGTTAAACAAGATAGGGGACATTGGGTCTCCTTGTCTTAGGCCTTTATGAGTCTGAAAGTAATGACCTATATCATCATTAACTTTAATTCCCACACTACCTTTTTGCGTAAATGATTGCACCTGCCTTCGCCAGGCTTCATTAAACCCTTTCATACACAAAGATTGTTGGAGAAATGGCCACTTTATCTTATCATACGCTTTCTCGAAATCCACTTTAAAAATCACTCCATCCAATTTTTTGGAGTGGATTTCATGGAGCGTTTCATGCAAAACTACCACCCCTTCTAGAATGTTTCTGTCTCTCATGAACGCGGTTTGGGATTGATGCACCACAGAATGCGCAATCTGTGTGAGCCTGTTGGTCCCGACCTTTGTGAAAATTTTGAAACTAACATTTAGGAGACAGATCGGCCTGAATTGCTCAATTCTTACCGCATCCGTCTTCTTAGGTAGTAATGTGATAGTCCCAAAATTCAGATGGAACAATTGAAGCTGTCCAGAGAATAGATCGTGAAACATAGGTAGTAAATCCCCCTTAATAATGTGCCAGCACTTCTTATAAAACTCGGCCGGGAAACCATCCGGACCAGGAGCCTTATTATTTTTCATTTGAGTAATTGCCTCAAGAACCTCCTTCTCCGAGAACGGGGCAAGCAGAATTTCATTATCTGCAGCTGAAAGCTGAGGTATATCCTCAGTCATGGACTCATCAAGTGACACCGTATTCTCCTCCGGTGGACCAAATAACTGCTTATAATACTCAGTGATATATGTTTTCAGGTTATCCTGACCTAAAATTGTACCCTCGTCCTGCTCAAGCTGAAAGATTCGCTTCTTTCTGTGTTTGCCATTAGCAATTAAATGAAAGAACTGAGTATTCGCGTCCCCCTGGACCACTCTACGAACCTTAGCACGTAAAGCCCACTTCAGTTCTTCTTCACGTAGTAGTTCTTTCAACCGCTTTTACGCCTCATTTTTAACCTGAAGCTCTGTGGGGACTAAAACATTAGACTCGGCTTTTACGTCCAAGTCATGTACAAGAGAAAGGAGTCTATCCTTTTCAATCTTATACGCACCACTAAGATGCTTAGCCCAACCCCTCAAGAAGCTTCTCAAATTCCTAATCTTATTCTGCCAACGCTCAATGGGTGTTTTACCGCGAACCTCATTAGCCCATTCCCTGGCAATCAAGTCAAAGAACCCCTCACGTTCGAACCAAGACGTCTCAAAAGAGAAGGTGTTCTTATTTCCCACGTGGTTCGGCTCCCCTGAGTCCACGAAAAATGGGGTATGATCAGATATTCTCCTCGAAAGGGCTTGCACCGTGACCAACGGGAATTTTTGTTCCCACTCCACGCTTGCAAGAACCCGATCAAGTTTTTCGTAAGTTGGGTTTGGCATAGCGTTGGCCCATGTAAACTTTCGACCCGAGAGTTCTATCTCTCTCAGATCCAAGCTTTCAATAATGGTGTTGAACATGAAGGACCATCTACCATCAAAGTTGTCATTGTTCTTCTCCTCCCGCCTCCGGATGATATTGAAATCTCCTCCGACTAAAATTGGTAGTTGTTCTGACCCACAAATTAGAACTAGGTCATCTAGAAACTCCGCTTTAAACTCAGGCTGCGCGGCACCATATACCGCCACCAAAGCCCAGTTAAAGCCATCGATCTTAGACCTAACTCGAAACTTTACGGCGAAGTCGCCCATCACAACACTACGGACTTCCAGTGAATCACATCTCACACCTAGTAAGATGCCCCCCAATCTTCCTCGCGGAGGTAAGCAATGCCAATCGAAATCTATACCACCAACTAGTGAGGAGAGAAACTGAGGTGCAAAGTTATCTCTACCCGTCTCCGATAGAGCAACAAAATCTAGCTTCTGCTCAATAGAAGTCTCAGCCAGGAATCTTCTTTTAGCCAAGTCCTTAGGACCTCTGCTATTCCAAAAAATTCCTCTCATAGTTCATCATGGAATTTTTTGGTGGTTCGAATCCTAGCACTCCTACGGACTGCGGAATCGGGATAAATCTTCCGTTTCCACTTACGTTTAGGTTTATTAAGCTCGAGTCCCCGTTCCTCATGACCGGGTTCTGAAATATTGCTAGCGTCATTCTGAAGGGGCACATCCTCTTCGTCAGCCTCCTGGTTAGTGGGTGCGAGATCCTCACACAGGCTATCAAGCACTCTAACTCCTAACGCATTTATCTCATCATCATTCATAGGTTTAACTGCCGCAAGATTACGAATAGTCTCTAAAGCCCGTTCCGCTTCCAGGTCTAAAATATCATTCACCGATTTAGTAATTTCACTATCTGTAGCACCTAGTGAAACTCCTAATTGGTTTGCATTATTTATAATGTCCTCATTAGAAAAATGCAATAAAGAATTAGACAAGTCAACGGACATACCCGATGAACTAGCAGCCTCCTGAAGCTTGGCCGCCCTCATAGCGCACCGCTGCTGCATGTCATCAACCTCCGGGACGTCGAGGATGCGAGCACTCATCCGTCTGCCCCCGGGAGTAGGGTCCGGGATCCCGCCAAACGCGATCACCTCCTCCCTAGTATATCCTGGCACCGAAACAGGTGGTGCCGAGGTCACTAGCGGAGGCATCTGCGGGCTCCCGATCCCGTCGGACGAGTGCCCCACCGCAGGCAATGGGGAGGAGTGAACGACCGGGGCCACCTGCCCGCCGTCTCCTCCCGCCCCAACCTGCGGCGCAGACGAAGTATCCCTCGGAGGGGTGGTCCGCCTGACCACCCGGGTAGAGGGAGGAGACCGGGCCACCTGTCGTGGCGTCCCCCCTCCCGCAGCAGCAGCGACAGTGGTAGTCACCTCCGTCGCGGAGGTCGTCAAGGCCGCCTGCCTCGAGGGCCCTCCAGTCGCCGGAATTGTCCCCCTAGGGGTCAAGGCCCCCGGCAAAACCTGCAACGTCCGCGGGACGGGGGGAGAACGGACTCCAGGTCCCGACCCCTCTCCCCCACAACCCCTCGGCCCCGTGCTCGCTGACACCGAGGTCACTCCCGCAGCAGTCAGCAATCCAGAAGGGCTATCACTGCGCCCGCAGTCTGCACCAACCTCCCTCTCAACCTCCAGAGTAGGAAGCGTGTGCTCAAGCGCATCGTCCGACTCCACCCTGTCACTCCAAAGCCTGGGAGGTGCCGAAGCTGGCTCGAAAGAACCGAACCGCAAAGTAGCCATGGGTACCGCCGGTGAGTCAGTGGGCTCAGCCTCCGGTCTAGTCCCGGCCGACTGAGGGTGAGATCCATTGGATCCCTCTCGCATGGTCTCATCTGACGGGGCCCCCTTAGTCCCAGCACCTCCCTCACGGTCGTGCATATCAACATCATTACCGTTAACTGCATCGGCAAATAAGTCGGTGTCCTCAAACTCAATATCTAGCGGGAAGATCTCACCCTTATATGTCCAGTTGACCTTATCGGGCACATACTCAATATCCAAAATGCTCACAAGAATCCGGGCAATCCCATTGGCACGAGTGAAAACCATGTCCACTTTTTCAGTTTTTCCAACTAGGATACCCAAACTAGCCACAACTCGAGCGTCCTGCAGCGGCTTTGATGGAGCCCCCAAAAACCTCAGCCATACCTGTGTAAGTGGTTTTCCTTTAGGCTCAACCTGTTTCCACTCGTTAAACTCCAGAATACACTTAGTACCGGGAACTTTACACAAGCCAAAACTTAACAATTTCTGCAGGTCCTCGACAGACGGGAAATCAACCTTATAAACTCTGTCCTCAATGGGTACTAACTCCCAAACAAAATCACCGGGAGCTAACTCCTGCAACCTCCTCACAATCTGTGCCTCAGTCACCACTCCCTGTGTCGCTCTGACAATCCCAGTAGTCGTAGTCTGGTTATCCTCCCGGACCTCTCTCGCCTCCGGGGACTCAAAAAACATGAGCTCAGCACAGTAGACTCCATAGATGTTTAGAGTCGGAGGAACGTCACGCAAAATCGGGCACTCACCCGACTCATGGGCAAGTTTGCCACAAGACTCACACAATTGGGCCACATACTCAGCAATGAAGTGGCACTTGTCCCCACATCGATAGCAAATCATCCTCTCATTCTTACGGGCATACTTGGACGCCCTCTCTGCATCAGACCTGTCTATGGCCTCATCGACCGTCCCAGCCTCAGAAACATCAACATTGGCCAACTCCTTCACCACGTCCATCGCCTGTGGAGGTAGCTCTGAGGAAAGCGGAGTCTCAACCGTAGCATCAGTATGAATAGTCCCCCGAGGTTGTTGGCGGCGAAATCTCCCGCGACCCCAGCCTCGACCACCTCGGTTACCACGAAAACCTCCTCTCTGACGATTATCCGGGCCGGAGGCCCCCTCAACAAATCCACCAGCCGGCCCGAGAAAGGGTCTCTCGGCTGTCCCGTCACTCTGCCAAGCGTAACCACGCCCTCCTCCCGTTGACAAGGAGCCTCGGTGTTGTCCCTCGCCGTAAGCATCATAACCGTCGTCTCCCCACTGGCCTCGGGGAGGAGCATTAGGCTGAGTGGAACTGTTCTGCATCGGTCTGGCAACATAGTGCGGTGGTAGTTTTCCTGTGGTTGCCGTCTCAGCACGAACCTGCCGCTGACCATCGCCGCGGCCAGCAGACCCAACACCAGTAGCACCTGGCACAGGAGGCCTCGGTCCCCCGCGGCCCGCAGCCTGGTTAGCAAGGGGCGGCGTTGGTCTCCCGATCCCCCGGCCGGCAGAAGTCGCCGTGGGCGCCAAGACCGGGGCCGTCGGCCTCGTGCCATTCTTCCCAGAGCCGGCTGCGGCTGGGCTGGCCCCGGCGGCTGCGCACCCCCAGTGGGAACACCTCGTCCCGCGGCACCGGCGGCGCCGCCTCCTCCCGCCGGCGGCCTTTACCCGATCTGACCCCCCCGTCCGGTGTTCGCTGCTGGTGGAGGAGGCACCCCACCCCGACTTGCAGCGCCAGGCAAGGGGCGTTTCGCCGGCGGAGGAGCTTCACCTCGACCTGCCATGGCCGTCACGGGCAAGATGCGCCTCGCACGTCTATCCCCGCACGACGGGAAACCCTTCGTACCCGTTTTGCGAACCCTACCCGGCGGCAGGCGAACCAAAGACATAGGGCGATTGACGTTCGTGCATGCATCATCGACGGGCCGAACCGACTGGACGGGTACCTCCTGGGCCGCATACCCATTGGAGGCGCCACTGTCGAAGCCGGCCGCTACACCCCCATGATGGGCCTCATGCCCATGCATGGTCTGAGGACCGGCCCACACCATACCGGCCCACTCAGAGCCGATCAACGAATTCAAACGCAAGGATCTGGCCGCCCTGATCCCGTCCGCCGCCATGGTCGCCGGCGGCGGAGGTGCTGGATCTGGCCGCCCTCCTTTCTTCTTCTTCTTCCGAGTAACCACGTGCCAATCCTCTTGCGGAAAAAATCAGACAAAGTTATAGGCTGAACGCGTACCTTAGGCAGAGGCCCTTTCCATGGTCGGATCGCCATCGCCGCCGTTCTCCGGTGAACAATCCGGCGAACCACCTCGAGTCGGTCGGTGGAACGTAGGCCTAGCCGCGCCTGATCCTCTCTGGGCACGATTTCATCCACCCACGCAGCGACATCTTCCTCCGAGTATCCTGGGTTGAATGCCTCGCAGATCACGTCGGATGGTGTTGGCGAGTAGTCCGGCACCGGATCGTCGTCGTCCTCCTCATCTTCCGAGTCCGCTAGCGCCCAGAAACGCCCTCCTACGCGCGCCTCAATCAGATCCGGTGCCTCCCGCCGGCGGCCGGCGACGGGCGCCACGGGAGGGTCGCGAGTCGCCCCGCTGGTCGCTCCCCGCATCGCCTTTCCCCGGTCCTGCCGCCGCTGATCACGACGATCACAACTGATCAGTTTCACTTATTGCCCTGGCCCCTCTCGCCCTACAAGAAGGACGATGACGTCTCTTCTCCGAGGCAGGTTACCGTACACCGCCACCAATATCCGGCATGGGGATGAACTGGCTGGCCAGCAATGACGACACCACCGTCCGCTACTTCACCGTTTCCCCCTCCATCCGCCCAACGACCCTCTATGACCCTCTGTTCTTAGGCACCCTCTCCCACCCGCCTCTTTTCCCACAAGGGTTCAAGTTGGGGGAGAACCCCAGTGGCATCGTCTACAGCGACGGTACCATCCTTTTGTATAGCAAGCACAACATGATTGATGAAGACGTGTCTGACTTCAGGGCGGCGCTCTTGTGTCCTGGTGATGACCAGTGGACGGTCGTCCAGAGGAACCTAGAGGAAACATTCCACGGCGAGTTCTGCATCGTGTATTTTTCTGGCAATATCCTTGTGGCCGTGAATGATATGCTCTGGTACGCGCTGACGAAGTCCACCACAGTAACGAGCAAAGAAGACGTGATGGTCCACAGGCCATGGTCATTGCCGGAGGACTTACATGACTATGACTACAATTATGTGCTGCAGTCCCGCGGCGAGCTTCTTTGGGTGACGGTGCACATCACGATGAATTACCGTGGGAAGAAGCTTTGCCCCGGCCTAGTCTGTGGTGTCTTGATGTTTATTCACACACTAGAGCAGGTCGATGAGGAGCGAGAGAGCTTGAGGTGGGTGAGGAAAGATGGCAAGAGCCTAGATGATCTACTACAAGAAAACCAAGACCTCACAGGGCATCGGCCTCGTAACAATGGCAACGATGCATGCTTGTCGGGCCGATGCACTTGCCGCAATCGAAGGGCTTCTTTTAGATGGATGTTGTCTCAATGTTATCTTGGTTAATAGCAGGCAACGACGACGACGGCATAGGCGTACAAAGTCTTTCATTGGAGCAATGTAGATATGGTCTAGTTTATTGATTATTGATTTATTATTTTCTAATATTTTGGCTTAATTAGTTGAATATATAGTGAATTTTGCACTTTAGCTTGCTTCGGTATATATCCAGCGGAGTTCGATGTATTACTGGATGGACAGTTAGGTTGATCCCTTGCATAGTACAACCATGAGGACTGTTTCTGAAGGGAAAAAGACATCCTGGTTCCAAAGCCGTGGAGTCTAGGGCGGGATGACCACTTCTAGTACATGTCCAGCTACATCTTCGAATCCATGGCGACTTTATGTGGCGTCACTCCAGGTCGATGGAGGAATTATAATAGTGAGAGAGGGGTTCACGGATGCGGCCTGCTTCGCGCACTCTTGGTGTCGATGCACAAGCTAGAGGAGCCACCGACACGAGAGAAGATGCAATGAGTAAGTATGGATAACCATAGTTTTCCTCACCGTGTGATGTTCATGGGGTTGGTTAGCTGTTTCGTAATGGACGCCACACTTCTGGGCAGCGGCGATGACGAGTGCATCTACTTCGGACGAGTTTCCGTGAGTGGAAACCTGGCAAATCTAGACGGCCGTCACATCTCCACTGCATGGACGGTCATGGGATCGACCTGTAAGGACACTTCCGAGTTTCTTTCCCGTGGAACTTGGCGAATGTGCGACATTGCCGAGTTTCGTTTCGTCACCAAGTTCTTTCAGCCTGGCACTAGGCAAACTGTGATGTTTGCCAAGTTGTGTGTCACTACCAAGTTCAATTGTTGCCAAAGTCGGTAGACAACTTACACTGCCGAGCTCTTGATAAGAGGAACATGTTGACAATCACAAAGGTTTCGAGTAGTGGAGTTATATCGATGAGCTTGATCACAAAGGTTTCTAAATTCCTTGTAGCTTGCTAAATGCAGAGATCTCGGCAAGCGTCATCACAAAGCACCTTTAATCGTTTCCCTTCAGCTAACTAAGTACAGGGACCGGGAAGCTTGGCCACAATCCTTTTTTAATTCACTCAGATAGCTAAGTGTACTGTCGAATTTTTATGAAAATCTCAATGAGATATACTTAAAGCTTTTTAAATTTCTTTCAGCTAGCTATAAGTGAACATATGATTTTTTTTTACAAAGATCTTAATTAGATATACGTATACTAAATCAGTTATCAGGGAGTTGCTCTATTCATGTCAGAAATCAAAGATGTTCCCTTTTTCCCGAAACACTCTCCCAATGCGCGGCTCCCCCTCATATCTCATACGTGAACACGTGGAGTATGTAGTTGTAGTCACAGTCTGCACTGGTTATAATATATATCCGCTCGTGCTGTAACTAAAGTTGGGAGGACGATGTCGTCAGGTTCAAAGCTAGACAGACAGCCGCCACGTGGGACTAGGCGAACCAGAAGGAGTCCATGGCACGGGGCGATCGGCACCACGTGGTCGAACAAGTCATCGGTGATAGATGGGGAAAGGAGTTGAGGCTGCGGTGACTAGGGCCCAAGACCGATCATGGTGTCGGAAAGGAGCACGACACAGAGACAGGATCTTCTATGTGCACTGTTCTTGGATGAAGAAGCAAACAAGGGAGCAAGATGAGTTCCCCTAGGGAACAACCGTGTGCTAGACTGGTGAGAAATGAGCGGACCGTTTGGCGAACGAGCTGGCGACTGCGTGGGCGCAGCGGCGCGGGTGCCTGGGGCTACATCGCCGGCGGGGTGGATGCTGGTCCGGCGGGGCCCGGGCGCCTGGCCACGGCGGAGGTGGCGGGGGCTAGGGCCCGGCGCAACCGCTTCTGTGCTTTGGCGGATGACGACTTGGAGGACGACGACGAGGGTGCGGAGGATGAGATGCGGCTGCGGGCTGTGCCGGACAGCCCGTCGGTCGGCGACTTCGTGGCGTTTGCGGCGGAGACGCGCGGCCTGCGTACTGGCCGGGACGGTCGTTTCGCGCCGGGCGGCCGTGGTTCGAGGGCCATAGCCTCCCGCATCTGGCAACCTTCGCCGGAGGGGTGCTCGGGCTCGGGCTCTGTGTCTGGCGCGGCGAGGTAGATCCGTGCCAAGGCGGCGGCGGGCTTGGTGGCTTTGGGCGGCGTCGGAGCTGCCGGCGGCGGATTGGCAATGCCTTCCTGCCCCCTTCCCCCTGCGACTACGGGAACGGCGAGGCTCGGGCGGGACGCGTCGCCCCCTGCCTGGTGCCTAGGGTTGCCTCAGATGGGCTGGGCTCTGGCACTGGGCCTGAGCTTGGTCTGTCCTAGGGGCCTGCTCCGAGTGGACCCCGTGGTGTGGTGCAATGCGCGGCTCCTGGCTCGGAAACGACTGGGCCAGCCAGGCCCACTCCGGCTCGGCCCATCACTGGCTATATATGGCTGAGGCGGGGATGGCACGATCCTCGTTTAGGGTTTCCAGCAGCCACCAGAGAAGTGTGACGCCTCGCTCACTCCGCCCGCACCATTCAGATCTCTCCTCCCCTCCCCCTCTCCTCAAGTATTTTGCGGCGGCGGTGATGGGTGACCGGCGTGCGGATAAGCGGCCGATGGAGATCCATGGGAGCGCAAGCTGTGGGACAAGGCGAAGAGGTCGATGTGTGAGCGTACGGGCGGCTGTGAAGCTCGGGAGGAGAGTGGCGCGTTCCAAGACCGGGGGTGCGACGGGGATTGGAGTCCTCCACCCCCTTGGTGGATCCAGCAGCAGGAGGGCAAAAGGAAGAAGGAGGCCAGTCAACGGCGCAGGGAGCTCAAGCGGAAGCCCATGGATCACCCGAACTGTGGCGGGGGCCACGGTGACCCGCTGGCCAAGAAGCCTCGGGCGTTCGCGGAGTGGCTAGTGATGGCGCTGCCGTCCTTGTCCAAGGGCGCGACGGAGGAGCCCATCTCGGTTGAAGAGCCCCCCAACAAGGAGTGTTTCAAGTGCGGGCGATTGGGACACTTCCAATCGAAGTGCAAGTTCAAGCCGCTCTGTGTTCTTTGTAAGGAAGAGGGCCACGCATCCGCTCACGGTCTGTCGCGTGGCCGCCAACTCCACCTGCAGATCATGGGCAGTGCCATCTCGGGGGAAGGCCTTTTCTGTCTAGAGTTTGACGAAGATGCCAAGGCCAACACTCCTGTGGATGCAAGGATCGAGAACGCGACCATTTTATCCGCATCCTCAAACAAGAGTTGCAACACATGGTGACTGGTGATTGGGATTGTCAAGTTACACAAGTTGGGGATGATGATTACATGGTGGTGTTTCCGTCTGCTGACCTGCTGCACATGGCCAAGTCAAGCGACAAGCTTTTTCTGTCCATCAATGACATCACTGCTCGGGTGCGGGACTTGCTCCATGAGGAGGTGCAGGCAATGGCCATGCCCGAGACTTGGGTTCGGCTCCACGGCATACCCAAGAAGCATTGGCGTGAGGATCGCATCAAGGAAGGGTTTCGGATGCTGGGTGGGCCGATTGTGGTCAACGAGCTCTCCCTCGCATCTTTTCTCTCCATTCTTCTTTCATCTTACCTTTTTCCATTTCCTTTTTCTCTTTTTTTAATTTTTCTTGCTAGTTGGGCCGGCCCACGCGAGGCTGCTGCGTGAGCGCCCGCTAAGAGAATGCGGAGCAACTAGTTAACGAGCGCTCGTTCGGGAGCCTCGCAACGATCAGCGCCACGTGTTTTTGTTTTTTTATTCGCCAAGTGTCGCGCTCTGGGCGCTCCCTTCGGATTTTGCTTTTTTATTTTTCCGCACGCGTTTTTCGCTTTTTAAACGGTTTTTTTTTCGACGTTTTGGTTTTCCACCAGTCTTCCTTAGCTTTTCAATCAAAAAAAATTTTGGAAAAAGTTTTTTACGCGAAAAAACGTGTTTTTTTCCTTTCGCGAGAGTCACAGATTTGCTTCCGCGAGAGGCACGGTTTTGCTTTCGCGCGAGTCACGGCCGTGCCTCTCGGAGACTGGAAAAAACATGTTTTCTATTATTTTTTCTTTCACGAGAGTCACGGTTTTGCTTCCGCGAGAGACACGGGTGTGCTTTCGCGAGGGTCATGGCCGTGCCTCTCGGAAACGGGAAAAAAACATGTTTTCTGTTTTTTTTTCTTTCGCGAGAGTCACGGTTTTGCTTCCCCGAGAGGTATGGTTGTGCTTTCGCAAGAGTCACGGCCGTGCCTCTCGGAAAGGAAAAACACGTTTTCTATTTTTTTTCCTTTCGCGAGAGTCACGTTTTTGCTTCCACAAGAGGCACGGTTGTGCTTTCACGAGAGTCACTGCCGTGCCTCCTCGGAAACGAAAAAAAAACGCGTTTTCACTTTTTTTTTCTTTCGCTAGAGTCACGATTTTGCTTCCGCGAGAGGAACGGTTGTGATTTCGTGAGAGGCACGGGCGTGCCTCTTTCGGGAAAGGGAAAAAACCCGTGCTCCTGGTTTGGTTTTTCCGTCCGGTTTTTTGTGAAAAAAAAGTTCGTCAAAACCTATCAACATGGGATCTAGTTTTGAAGATCTCGATGCGAGGAATCCAACGGTGAAAGCGGTTCGAGATTTGGACGCAAGGTTTGAGAGATAAAACATTTTGAATAAACGGATCTAAGAAAAAAAGGAAAACTTCCAGGTTGCTACAAGTGGCGCGCCGCATGTGCGCCACTTGTCGCAATTAAAGGAATTGAAGTGATTTTTGCAACGAGTACTCCTTAATTAGTGATTTCGAAGAGAACGGGGCGCTGAAGAGGAGGTCTCGCAACATGAGCCCAAAACTGAAACATACACACTTGACCAACACATACATTTGGACCCAAATTGAGGGTCCATGAATTTTGAGGGCCCTGTGCGAGCGCACAGCTCACACAGGCCCCTCAACAGCCCTGGCCGCGTCTACTAGTTAGCTTGTTGATTTTCTCGGTCTTTTGTGCTTGACTTGACCCTGGTCAGGAAATCAAGAGAAAAAACAAGTGTGTCATGACTTGATCTAGGGCTGCTGCGACACGTAACACAATAATAGTGCCATATCGATGATCGACCGAATGTACCATACGCACATAGTAAGGGCATGTACAATGGTTCTATCTTAGGAGTGCCACGTAGGATAAATGATGAGGTGGAGGAGAGAGAACTCATAAGAAAAGGCTTGTCTTCTCTTATTTAAGAGAAGACAAGAGATGATCTCTTAGCACAATATGTCTCACCGCATTTTTAGGAATTGCTAGTTATTGAAGATAAGGCTAAGAAATGACCCATTGTAGACTCTTTTTTTGTCATGTCTAGATTACATGCAAAACTTAAGATAAGACTATCTTATCAACCACTGTACATGCCCTAAGACCTTTTCTACTCCCTTCGTTTTTAAATATAAGACTTTTTAGAGGTCCCAATATGAACTGTATATGAAGCAAAATGAGTGAATCTAGACTCTAAAATATGTTTATATGCATTTGTTTGTATTTCTTAATGAAATCCCTAAAAAATAATACTCCCGTCGTTTTTTTAGTCTGCATATAAAATTTGGTCAAAGTCAAAGTTTGTTAACTTTGACTAAGTTTACAGAAAAGAATATCAAAATTCACAATATGAAATCAATATTGTTAGGTGCATCATGAATTTTTTTTTATACAGTATAGCTTTAGTATTGTAGATGTTGATATATTTTTTTCTATAAAGTTGATCAAATTTTACAAAGTTTGAATTTGACTAGATCTTATATATATGCAGACTAAAAAGAAATGAAAGGAGTATTTAAAAATGGACGGAGTATTAGTTAAGCACTGATTTCTGCCTCCTAAAAAAAGGCTCTACACAGGCCAAGCGGACTCACCGCAGCAATGTGACCTCCAACCTTTGTAATTTTCATTCAAGGAGAGCACAAGAAGAAGCAGATGGATCACAAGAAACTCCGCGTACTTTACCTAATGTTGTTGCCGTGGCTATGCCCTTGCTCTCGCTGTCTCTCTCGCTGCACCTTTCTCTCTCTCTGAACTAGATCACCAGAGGAAGAAGAAGGAAGGACAAGGAAGAAGGACAGAGACACAAGTGTTTTTCAGGCGCACATACGCCACCCGCCGCTCGAACGGCATCCTTTTTTCTCTCCCTGAGCACGTACTCAGCTCCCCAAAAATACACACTGGCAGCCGTGGCTTTGTAGACGCCCAGCGACGCAGCCCTTACGTTTCCTCGTAGCTAGCCCTCCGCTGCATGCAGCGGGCGAACCGGCCATGCGCACGACGCGCGCCATGCGAGCGACGCGGCCAGCTCCACCGGCCACTCCTAACAACCTAGCTACCGTGGCCACTACGCCACAGACACATTTACTTATCCATCTAACTACATGTACAAGATTAGTACTAACACCTAAGTGCATGGTGATTGGTGAATGCCCTCATACGTGCAGCTTTAAAATTATCAAATCCTTTCAGGCAGGCAGCTATGCTGATGACAAGACTATATATTCGCATGGGACATACCTTCACTGTAGCAGTATCTTACCTGCTCATGCATTGCTGTTTCAACAGGATACCAGTGGGAACCCAAGAAAGCAGCGACTAAAGGCAACTCGCAATTGCTTCCCTCGTTCCCACCAAGTTTTGAGTGCACACCAATTGTGACTTAAAGTAAGTACAATAAGATGACATAGACAATCTATAAGACTTTAAATATTATATTTCTGATGAGTTGGAGGAGAGAGAAGTGGAGAGGGTAGAGAAGCAGACTACTCACTAACAGCCTGTTGTAACACGTATTCCTAGACACTCTGTGAAAAAGAGAGGTGGGCCATGTATCAACAAAGTAGTAGAAATTTATATGCATCTATTATACTTATCGGCTATAAGGCTGACTATAGATGACTGACAAGATCATATAGCCAGCAGCTGGCTATACTATTAACCATACTCTTAACGAGGTGTAACGGTGGTCGTGGACGTAGGCGCCATGGAGTTCGACAGTAGCAAGGAAATGACGGATCTGGGTCACATTTCGTTGGTTGATTCTTGTCGGCAGCATTATGATCATGTTGATATCGGCAGCCAAAAGCCATGGGACGGAGCAGAAAGAATGCTCGTCATGTAAATCTGCGAGAAGCACAATCTTCAAGTAAATAGTGTTTAATAAAAGCAGTTATATGGAGCAGCGCAAAGTAAGATGCCACCATGGGTCACATACATCCGACTGATTTGTGGAAACATAAACCGTCTTCATGGCTGTTTGATGTGCACATCATAACAGTTGCTTTGGACTCTCGCGGATCCTGCATCCCTGTCCCGCAGCACACCACCCCTCCCAAGCATCGCTCCTCTCAGTGGCCACCGCTTGGCCCCGATGTGGTACACCACACCCTCCAATGGCCGTCGCTCACCGGTGCTGCAAAGCAACACGCATCCCATTCCCCTGCTGCTACGACGGAGTCGCTGCCGCTCGCCTTGAGTTTCAACGGAACAACCGGACCCTGTGGGCGAGCGCTTCATTGCAACGCCTGGAGCTGCATTGTATCTCCGAGACCACCGGTGAGCGCTTCATTGCAGAGCGTCGGGAGTGTCAGCGAGCGCTCCATTGCAGCGCGGAAGGGAGCTCCGAAAAGCGCTGTATTGCAGCACCGGCGAGCTGCATTGCAGCACCGCGACCGTCGGTGAGTGCTCCATTGCAGCGCCGGCGAGCTGCATTGCAGCTCCGCATCGCGAACGCCGGTGAGCGCTCTATTGCAGCGTCGGTGAGCTCTCCATTGCAGCGTCGAAAGGGAGCTCCGGCATGCCCCCATTGCAGCGTCCATGAGCTCTCCATTTGCAGCGCCGAGAAGAAGCACCGGCGAGCTCTCCATTGCAGCCACGGATCCACCGCAGAAGTGGCCGCCCACCGTCATAGCAAGACATAGCAGCAATTTGTCGCCGTTGCTGCACAAATTGCCGCCCGCCGCGGCCGTCGTTGCACCCATAGTGCTGCTGCAAAAATAGGGGTTGCGGGCGCGACGGGGCACACCAGAACCTTGCAGCTGAGGTGGCTGGAGTCGTCCTCCCCGGCTTTGTGACACCCGTGCTGCTGTGGTGGCCGGCGGCGCCCTTCTCCTTTTTGCAGCCACAGCTCGAGGCGAGGATCCAACAGTGATGTGGTTGCGTCATCCTCTCAGATTTCAAACTTTGATGAGGTTGGGCGGAGGATGAATCAAGGCGGCGGCCAGCGGCAGCCCCTGCCGGTTTTCTAGCTGGTATGGTGGTCTTCGCCATGGCTCCTCTCCTCTGGTCATTAGGATGAATGAAATTGGAAAGGGGAAGGAAAGAAGGAACATGTCGAGGAGACAGCTTCGTCCCTATAGATAAGGTTGGGGGAAGCGGTGGGCTGCCTGACACGGGTACATGGCACGCGCAAAGGAGGGGGTTTACGAGATGGAAAAACCAGTCGGTAGATTTAGAGTCTTTTCCTTTATTAAAAGGATGTTTGAAGGATACCATCTTAAAGATAGAACCATTTTTTCAAAGGATGTTAAAAGGATACCATCTTAAAGATAGAATCATTTAAAAATATTATGGATAGTGATATGCTTAGATCTTTCTGATATAAATTGAGTGAGATATTGAGTAAATGATCTGTAGCTGCAAGTTTATATATAAGGATATAATCGTGTAAGCTTTTGCACGGCCAAATAGAGAGGACAAGAAGAACTTTGTGTCTGGTCTTATGGAAGGGAAAGCTATTCTTCTTTGCCTCATGGTTATTGTGCAGCTCGGAAATTCCATTTATGTTGGTACAAAATTTATCTCACTTTCGCTATATGTTTCTTTTCTCATGCCTATTAGAGTAGAATAATATTTTCAGCCATACTACACGAAATTTCTTGGATTTTTCACAATATGGACTTCTTTTAATGATGTGTGTTCTTCTCTACAGATCCATGCTTTACTGCAATTGCATTTGGAGACACTTTATGCACGAAATTAAAATGTCGTTTATCGTGCATGAAAAAATGGGGACCCGAAGTAACGAAATCTTATTGTATGGAAGTCATCCCAAACTTTCAGCACTGTTACTGTGTCGTTTGTGACCCCTAGAGTTCCACTTGCTCATGATGTTCAACAATGGATAATGATGTGGTCCAGTACTAAAACTTTCATGTGACAGGCATGCAAGTTCCAATAATGGACAATTTTAGGTGTTCTATTTGATCAGGGTTGTCACCAGGAATTTGGGGCCCTTGGCGAAAATCCGAATAGGGCCCCAAATTTCAAACAGTTCATATAACATATTAGAAGAATTAATATGACCAAAATGTACTCTCACTTTATTATATAACTCGTCCAATGCTATTGCATTGCCATGGAATAAAAGAACACACCGACCAAACAATTGCACTAATTTTATATGTTTCTCCAAGGACACGACGACATGTTGTTTTCACGCATACGCTGACAAATACTGATGCTCTATTCCAGTTATTTCTTCTCGTCACTCATGTGGCTCTTTAACCAAAGAAGACAAATAAACATCTTTCTCCCAGCCCCTTTTTGCTCGACCTCCAGTTTCTTAATTTTTCCTTCCCTAGCATTCTCATAATCTTATTTCTTCAAAAATCTGTCATCTCGATTTGCCACCATCTAAGTAATATTTGAACTTCGGAAATCTTACGTATCATCCAAAAATCATCCGTGGCCCTGCATCACCCAGGAAGCTCATTAAAACAATACATTGGCTCTCCAAAAAAATTAACTCATTTACATTGCAACGGTTCTTCTAAGTGACATATAATTTTACTTGTAATATTTCTGTCACCCAAGATATCTTGACATTTTTCATTTGTACTTAATATTTATGCAACTCATGTACCTTGCAATTTTGTAGCTCATTGCTCAGAATGATTGTTATTGCAGAAGTTCAGGTTCTGAGAGAAAATTCTAAATTATAGTTAGCAAACCAGCATAGGCTGTACACCATCGGTTACAAGAACATTGGGAGCCTTGTGGAATATATTTTGGTGAAAAAAGGAAGTCTACATAAGGGAATAATAGAGAAACAGTGAACAGTTGCTGAAGAATTGATAAAAAAATCTTGCTGAAGAGCTTCAACACTTGTACTTACAAGAAGCCTCTAACATGTTGTTTAGTACATAGTATGCATCACACAACAACTCCCTTCTCTCAACATCATATAGTTGTAGTACCATACAAATTGCATCCAAATCTTGGACCAAAAGGTTGATAAAATAAATTACTGTCAGAATATGTTTTTGGCAAGTGAATAAGGTCTACTGTATTTGTAGTTGATCGACCCAAAAGGTTGTTAAAATAAATACACAAGGACAAAACCTCACATCAGTGGCATGCATACAATATAGTTAAGAGAAATCATAACGAAGGAAACCCTCCCTATGTCTTAGAGATCTGATTAAGACCTATTCATTGGCATAGCTAACGTATGTAAATAGTCGCTTCTGAAATCAGATGAGTAATTCACAGCACAAGAACCTATGAAGCAAGTAAAAGGCTCTCAACTGAACCTTGCATTGCCACATTTGCAGCAATGACCATGTGTTTCCGCCGACTCATGCAGTGCTTCTGAGCACGGCATGTAGTCGCGTGGCACCATGAACACGCTGCTCATCATCGGCATCTACGTCAATGACCCGGTCATCGCCGGGGCAAAGCCTGAAGAGAACTAACGCTTCAAGGGAGAATTGCATCATACTGCTCCGGTACTACCTCAGGCATCTCCGGTAATACCTCAGGATGGAGGTGAACCAGGCGGGTGGTCACCCCACAATCAAGCACTAGTGCAGAACCGGGCATTAGCACCGGTTCGTAAGGCCCTGTAGTGCCGGTTACATAACCGACACTAAATTGTGGTCACTAAAGGCCCGCCACCTTTAGTACCGGTTCAGCACGAACCGGTGCTAAAGGGCAACCACGTGGCACGAGCCAGCTCCGGGGCTCGAGTTTTAGTACCGGTTGGTAAGACCAACCGTACTATAAGGTTTGGGGGTTTTAGTTTTATGATTTCTTTTCATTTAATTTTGTGTTTCCATTTTAATTCTTTTTCATTTGCTGGTATTTTACGATACTACACATTGTACACGTTATGCATATATATATATATATATAATATATATATATATATATATAGATATATATATATATAGAATTTCTAGTAGAACCAATCATGCATATATATATCATCAATGTCTCACAAACCACCATATTAATTAATTCACACATACAGACATGTATAACTATATATACAATTTCTCCTACATATGAATGTTGCCTTCGGAGCCAGTGGCATTAGCCTAATTGGTGCCTTCGGAGCATGATGACAATTGGAAGTGGTTTTCATGGGGGCGGTAGCGGGTAATAGAATTCTCCATTCGGATTTATGACCTGGTCGAGCAAAAATCCCGCTATTTCCTCTTGAAGTGCTTCTACGCGCTCCCTTTCTATGAGCTTCTCCCGCACCTCTTTGAACTGTTAAGAGGAGATCAATATGCATGTGTATTAGTTGTGTGACTAGATATCGATAATGGTGTAAAAATTGTAAATAGTGTTCTGACAAGCGTACCCATTGTTGTCTTTGAGATCTGCTCCTTTCGGACGCCATCGTGCGAATGTTCTCGCAAACGCAGAATGCACACAGATCAGTCCCCTGTGCCTGCTTCAGGGCCTTTACGAGAATGGAATTTGATCAGATAATAATTAATCAAGCATGATAATTAAAGAGATGGCAGCTAGTACTACTTAATTACTTACCTTGGGTCGAATCCATTTAAGCTTTTGTTTCCATTCACCTTCCGTGACGCTGATGAATCTTTCCCAAGCCCTGCCCGCCGACAAAGAAAATTAATAAAGGGGTTATTAAATAGTTCATATCTTGAAATGACGAACTAAATAGGCCGAGATATATAGTTAATAATGATTGAAATTACCTGTTGACTATCCCATACAAGATGTTATAGTCTGTTTTTTCTGAGATTGGTGAGTCCAGTACTTCAACTGTTCCGGCGTCAACTTTAATGATACACAAGACCCAGTGAAATCAGCATGCACACACGTTTACATGTCTTAATTAAGCGGGCATATGTAAGCAAAAACATGTAGCTAGCTAGTAGGCAAAAACAGAGAATTTTTAGTACAAGACAGTGTGACTCACTGGAAGTTGTAAGGAAGTACTATATCATCATTGTATTTGAGGCGCTTCAAGAACTCTAGCATGCTGTCCTCTACTTCCTTTGCACAACGTTTATTTATCTTCCATGTGTATTCATTAACGGTGTTTGGGTCAATGAACCCAATGCCAAAGCGTCCACCTTTTCTCATTTCATATATCTTCATCCTGCATAATACCACAGAAAAGAATATACTGAGGATAATTAGAGGTAATGATTGATCAAAAGGATCACTACAGCTAGCTTGAGACTTCAATTATAGAAAAAATCACTTCTGAGACAATATGGCGACGATAGATTTGTCGAGTGCGTCTTGATTGTATAACTGAAACAGTTCTAAATACTCAACGGACACAGCTTTCTCATGGTAGTAATGGTCCTGCTTGACATTCACCATGAGGGATAATTGCTCTGAAATCTTGGTAATGTTCATGTACCATTGATGCAATTCATACATTCTTGTTGGGAGGTTCTTGACCTTGTCTGGCGCGACCAAAGGTTGGCCCCGGACATATTTCCGTTTTACTTCATCCTCTCTAAGCAAAGGCATGGGCTCGATCTCGAGGAGTTGTCCAACAGTGATGTTGAGAACTTCAGCCTGCATTATATGCTCCTCCATTATTACCACATTGCCCACCTCGGGAACATGCACTGTTTGCCCACAATAATATTGGGCGCGCGTACTGTCACCTGTTGTTGGCACAACAAGCGAGGGGATCGATTGCGCCACCTGTTCTCCCAGCTGGGGAATGGTTTTCCCGCATTTTTTGGCAGCTGCTTCTTGTTTACTCGATCCCGATGTAGACGTGCTCGCCTCCCTTTGTAGACGTGCTCGATTTAACTTCCTGATGAGGCGCTTATAGTCTGTGTCAACAGGCTTGGGAGCTGGTGGTTGAGCCATACGAGTGAAGTGGTCAATCGTTTCCTCAGGCACTTTCTCCCTTGGCGGCGGTGGCGGTTTCGGTGCAAAACGGGCTTCCACCTCGGCCTTCGATATGGCTGTGATTTCCTCCTCGGACCTGTCATAAGACCTCTGCGGAAGAGGCTTGAGGCTTGGACCATATTTATATCGCTTGCCTCTGCCTGTACTTCCTGTACTACCTCGACTCGTACCGCTACGCACCATAGCTGCGGGGTGTCTCTTCTGCGATTGCTGAGGCGGTGGAGACGGCTGACGGGACTGAGTTGGACGAGGAGGAGTGGCCTGAGGTTGTGCCGGACTTGGAGGAGGAGTGGACGTCTGACGCTGTGGCGGACTTGGAGGAGGAGGATTGTCCTGACACTTTGCCGGACTTGGAGGAGGAGGAGTGGCCTGACACTTTGCCGGACTTGGTGGACTTGCAGGAGCGGGAGTCTGCTGACTCGGTGGCGGACTTCGACGAGGACTCGGCTGACGCGGTGTCGGTGGCCTTGGAAAGATGATGCAATCCTTTTTCCATAGGATGATATGATGTTTGGCCTCTCCGAGAAAGCGCTCGCCGTCACCTCCAGCAATGTCAAGCTGTAGCCCCGAATATGGTGGGTCCACCACCTCATCAACCAAGACACGAGCATAGCCCGCTGGAATCGGGTTGCAATGGAAGGTTGCCTCGGGGGGATTTGTGAAAGCACAGTCGTCCGCCACCTTCATGGATATGTTCTTCATTTTGACGTATAGCTCGCAGTTAGTGTTCCCCGTGATGTCATCCACGGGGTATCTACCCAGCCTTGCGTCGTCCGGGACGGAACCCACGCTGCTTCTCGGCATGGATGGGCCGGTGCTATCCAATGCTGGATCATCCGCTAGCTGCTGCAGCTGCTGAGACCCCCTTTGATGGGTAAGTGAGTCGATCTGCTCCTGCTGCCGCTGTAATTTGACTGCCAATTCCGCTTGACTTGCTTCTAGGCCTTGAAGGCGTTCATAGTCCCGCTTCCTCTGCTCCTCCTCTATCTTCCTCTTCTTCTCCTCCATAATCTTCTTTCTCGCACGGGTTCTGTAGTCATTGTTCCAGTCTGAAAACCCCTCATACCACGGCATAGCGCCCTTGCCTCGTGTTCTTCCCGGGTGTTCAGGATTTCCCAGGGCACGCGTAAGCTCGTCGTTCTCTCTGTTGGGCTGGAACACCCCCGTTCGTGCCTCTTCTATTGCAACAAGTATCGCATCGTCGGCTCCCTTCAGACTTGCCCTCGTCGAAACATTGCCTGTCTCCAGGTCCAACTCCCCCCATGCGCATAGAACCAAGTCCTGACCCTGGGGGGCCAGCTCTTAGTAGCCGGAGTGACACCTGCATCCTCCATCTCTTTCTCAGACTTATCCAACTTAGGCATTGCCACCGCATAGCCACCTGGCCCCAGCTTATGGAACTTATCCTTTTTTTGGCATTCTTCTTGTTTATTCTCGACCGTTCCTTAGCTAATTCCGAATCCTTGAATTTCACGAAATCGTCCCAATGGTCACGTTGGTTCTCCAGTGTTCCCTTGAATACTGGAGTCTTCCTTCCTCCCTTGACGTACTTGTTCCATTCACGATTCTTGTAGTTCTTGAATGCAATCGCCATCATCCTAAGAGCAGCCTCTTTGACTTTCTGCACATCTGCTTCTGTGAAATGATCTGGTAGGGTGAAATTTTCCATGAGAGTATCCCAAAAGTAACATCTGGACGTGGCTTTACTGGCGCCCTCTATTCTTGAAGTTTGATCGGGAGTTGGTCCTTCACAAGAACTCCGCACTGACGAACGAACTTGTCCGCAATCTTCTTAGGCGCTAATAGTTTGCCAGTAGGGCCGCATGCCTCGATATTGTACTTTACGCCCGGCATCAACTTTTTGTTCGGGCCTCGTTTCGTCATTTTGCCTGAAGATTTGCCCGATCCGGATGGCTAAAAGAACAAAGATCGATTCGTTAATATATCTTCAAGTCATTTAAAACATGTGATGATCACCAGATGCCTGCTTATATAAATATATATACCTCGTCGGTGTTTGTTGTTTCAGGATCAACATGTTCTTCGTCATCGTCATAATCATAGTTCATGACTTCATCAATTTCGTCGTCGCGATCGAATATCATATCACCCTCTCCGGTGTTGTTTAGAAATTCGGAGCCGTCATAATCTTCTTCATTCTGATTATCATCTGGCCCGCGTATCATATCGAACATGGTCTGTTCTCCCTCTCTATCGGTATTGTCTGCCATAGCTTTTGTTTAACTAATCCAAAAGAAATATAAAACAATTTAGTATTCAAATTACATCGTCTCAAATAATAGATATAATCTCGAATACATCATCCAGAATAATAGATATAATCTCGAATACATCGTCTCGAATAATATATAATATTGAATAGTACATCACTAGCTATTAGCTAATAAAGATCGAATACTACAGAAGAATCTAGGACACTCGCGGTTCCTCCGGCGCGGGCGGTGGACACCCAAAGAGAAGGAACCCTCACAAGATCATAGCTGAAGTGAGATCCCCGAAGATACTGCCACGTATTGGAGAACCTGCCGCCCTCTAATGCAACCATGTAGCGATGGACGTGCTCGTCCTCCTCCCTGACACGGCGACGTACCACATCCGGCGGGGCCGGGTCCCTCCACACTGAAACTGGCCCACGCGAACGCCACCAAACGAGATCAGGGTCGACGACGGGACCCGCGGCCGGGTTCCTCATCAAGCGGCGCGCCCCTCCAAGCAGCACCTCCCAGTGCCAGCCCGGCGGAGCCCAATGCCGGACATGGGTCGGCTGGACGTCGTCACTGACGGGTCGACGGCGAGGATGCGGGCCGGGCATCGTCGAGAATAAATACTAGCTATATGCCCGCAAAAAGTAACATTTTTTTAATGATTGGACTTTGATAACTAAAATTTCTAACATTTCTATATAACAGTAATTATGCTAATCTAAATAATCTAAATAACACTAAAATTTCTAACATTTCTAACATTTCTATATAACACTAATTTCCAAAATTTCTATATAACACTAATTTCTAACTGATTAAGCACTAATTATATCCATCTAACATGCATTCATACATATATAATAGTGAAAAAATAATATTCTAAATAATCTAAACTAATTAAACACTAATTATCTAAACTAATTAAACATACAAAATAATAATCTAAATAATCTAAACTAACTAAAGACTAATTATCTAAACTAATTAAAGACTAATTATCTAATGCTTGTGTGTGTGTGTGTGTACGGGCTCGGGGCTGGAGGACTCACAGCGGGCGACGGCGACGACGAGGCGACGGCGAGGAGAGGCGACGGTGAGGCAAGGCGACGGCCAGGCGGCGGCAGCGGGGACGCAGTCTGACGGGACGGGACGGCGCGACGGGACGGGCCAGGCGGCGACGGAGATGAGGGCGGCGACGGGGACGGGGGCGGCGACGAGGACGGGGGCGGCGACGGAGACGAGTGGCAACGTCGGAGACGATCGAGGGCGGCGGCGGCGGTGACGAAGACGACGGAACAGAGGCGAAAACAGAGGGAAACTGAAATTTTCGTAGCAGTTGTATATATAGAAGGCACCTTTAGTACGGTTGGAGCCACCAACCGGTACTAAAGCTCCGTTTTGCCGAGCCAAGCGGCGGAAGCGACCCCCTTTAGTACCGGGTGGTGGCACAAACCGGTACTAAAAGCCCTCCCCTTTAGTACCGGTTTGTGCCACGACCAAAGGGGGTGCACTGGCGCAGGTGCGGTGCGGAAGTTTAGTCCCACCTCGCTAGTCGAGGGGCTACCGCACTGGTTTATAAGCCCCAGTGCCGTATCTCTCTCGAGCTCCTCTCCTAATCAGGCCTATTGGGCCTACCTGTCCTCCTCGCCTTGTGGGCCTACTGCGCCTTCGCGGGCCTGCATCCTGGCCCAACGAAAGGTTGTGTCGCTAGTCGTATGCAGGCCGCTTTGGCCCAGTAGGCGGGCTTTTTTTTCTTATTTTTTTGCTTTATTTTTTTGTTTTATTTATCTTTGAGTTGTTTTTTGCTGTATTTAGAGTTTCTTTGTGAATATTTTTGCTTTAGGTACAAAAAATTACAAACTTTCTGTTAATGCCGGTAGATTTCAAATTTGAATAGTTTAAATTTTGAATTATTTGAAATTTGTGTGAATCACTAGTTTGTGAATAACTTAACTTTGAAAAAAGTTTTTTCAGTGATTCTTTTTTCTTATGTTTAATATTAGTGTGTTTGATCACGAGCATCTACAAGACAGGGCGGGTGAAAAGGAACACATTATTAGCACGTTTGTATCTGGCCAGATAAAAGAAGACGGGGAAAGAGACATAGACCCATCAAAATATCGTCGCATCGTGCGTCATGTTAATACTTATCTACAACAAGATATGGTTAGTTTTTGTCTCGTTATCCATGCATATAATTATGGATTGTTTTTATTTACTTCATATGTTTAATAATTTATTAATACCTATATCTAATTGTGACTGTGACTTGTATGATATTCACACCAGTTATTCATTCCGATTAACATGTTGGGCTACCATTGGTATCTAGCAGTTGCCAACGCCAAAAAACGAGAGATCCAAGTATCGGACTCACTTGGTGAGAATGTCAAACGCAATGACCTTGCTACTACGGTAACTATCTATTTTTTTTACTCATCTTAACATTTGTTTTCTTTGACGCCAAAAAACGAGAGATCCAAGTTATTAGGTCTCGAGAAATGGCTGAAACTTGCAGAGCATAGTCCGGAGTTTATCAGAGGTCATAAGTGGCCTGATCTCAATGTTACAAAATGGACGGTTGTAGAGCAAATTCAGGAGGCAATACAAACCGATGGGTAAGCACTTGTTACAATGGTTTGTTTTTTGATTCATCTGTGTGATATTCTAAAGCATTATTGTATAATATTATAGCGTATCATGTGGATTGTTTATGTTAAATTATATGGAATATTGGACATCACATGGACTGTCAGACTAGTTCACCCAGGTATTTCGGTTTTATACATTATCTCGTAATTTTTTATCAAAATATTTTATAAACTATTTATATATTTTTTTGTAGGAGGATGTGAAACATTTTTGACAAAAATTAGCAGTTATTTTGCTTGATTCAGAGCTTAATAAGCTAAAAGAATGTCCCATGTACCATCAACCTGTCAACGAAGAAACTTTAGCTAATTCTGATCTCGAGATCCTGGATAATCCATCTGATGTAGTCGAAGACAAACGTCCTGCCCCGATCACTATCATTCCCATGGACCAACGTGAAATACTTGCCGGCCTCATCATGTCGATCGATGATGCCGGGTGTTTGGAGTAAGTATCATGTATCAATATTTAATGTGCGGATGTATATTATTGTTCTTCTTACCATTCAAATTACAGGAAGGTTTGGATGAGGAGCTCCACACCCGATCCAATGAGCTTAAGTCTTAAGAAACTTCAGTGCATACTTAACATGGAGCAGCCTATGAACAATGATTTCTTCAACACCGCCGTGCTTATGCTGACATGTGACGAGGGAGTATTGTTCACAAACCCTCCTATACACTACATGGATCTACGATTTTGTGTAAGTTATCGTAACTCTTCATTCTATGTGCCATTAGTATCAACATGTTGAAACAATATTTCTTTTTTTACTTAGTCCATGCTGCTAGAGTCAACACGAGGTCAGAAGTTTTGTGAGAAGGAAACTATCCAGACGTTGGCAACATTATTTGATAGCTGTCCTGGGATGGAGACCGACATCTCATATTGCAATAAGGTAAATAAAATATTTTGTCCATTGTTATCATGGTTTTTTTTGTTTCTAATAGCTCCACTTGTAGATTTATCTTCCCTATGCATCCATCGGCCGATACATCTTGTACGTCATCGACATAGAGGCACGTCGTCTATATATTATGGATCCTATTCAAACATCACAATCGTCAGAGGATAAAAATTTGAGGCATTAACTGAAATTATTATTTTTCAAGGGATTTCAAAGAAGCACTCGAAATAAAGCTGCCTGGTTGGAATTCTTATATATCTAAAGGGCAACGTTTATTTCCGTTCGGTGTTCCAATGAGTATAGACGGGTAATGAATTCATAACAAGAATATTTACTTTTGTTATCATTATATTATTTATATTATTAATTTAAAGTTTTCCAGGAATGTGTCTGGCTATTTTGTTTTTCATTTTTTGCTCTGGTGGAACGGTAAAGATTTAGTCAAGCCGGTTTGGGCGGTGAGTATTGTGCGTTACATGTTTTAAGACCTTGGGCATGAAATTTTCGTACTAACTACATGTATTGTTTCTGCAGGATGGGTATGAATTAGGGAAGCATTTTTTATTATACTTGCTAAAACATCATGGGAATGAAGCTACATATATTGTGAAAGAATTTCTTAAGCGCATCATCTAGATATTAATATTTTTGTAATAGATGTTAAGCTGGAACATCACTCAGTTTGTTACATTGCAATAATGGACTTCAGTTATTAAATAATTGTGTTTGTGTTATATTCTTTGTATGTGTGGATTTTAACACGTAACGCTCGTAAACTATTTCAAGAGCTCGTGGCAACGCACGGGCACTCTACTAGTCTTTGCTAAAATCTGAAGTTGGCAATTTTGTTAAGGAGATAAAGAATTTGTTAGTACTTGGGAGTTTAAACCACGAAACCTTTTTAGATCCAAGATAGTGTAGCACACCGTCTGCCCAATTATGCTCGTACAGCCTGTAGCACCGCTTGTTGGTTGCAACGTGGTCCTTATTTTAGTTCATCTTGTACTGGCCGATCATAAACTTTTGGACCTTGAATAAATATCTCAATTTACCGCAAAATAAAAGACTACATCACCTACATGGACCTTTGCCCAGATGCACGCCTTCTTGTAGATGCATGCCTAATGTTTGTTATCGCAAAGGAAAAACGTTTCATAGACCAGTGCTAGATGCTAAGCTAGGGAGAACCACATATATACAGGAGGAATGATTCATTCCTCTAAGTTATTCCTCTCCTAGGAGGGCTATATACTGTCAAACAAGGTGTATATGTGCAGGACAGTATTCACGTGGAGATCAACGTAGATACGTATGGAGGCTGTTAGAGCCGGGCTTGTTATCTCTTTTCTGTTGTAACTAGCTTGCCTTATCTCCTCTATTCTTCCTCTCCAAGTTGTACTCTCGATTCTCTCCAAACCGCATGTATGCGCTATCAGGGATCCTGCGCCCCTACCTATAACATGCAACATGTCGCCTCACATCGAGGTAAGACGTTTCCGCTCTCGCACATGGTATACAGAGCCTCCTCTTCCAATCTCATCTAGCCTAGCTCATCTCCATTAGTGCCCTAGCCATGTCTTCCTCCGGCTCCTCCCACCCAAACCTCAACCAGCAGGTCACGGAGAAACTTACCCGCACGAACTACATTCTGTGGCGCGCCCAGATCGTGCCACAGCTGCGGGGCGCCGGTGTCTTCGGCTATGCCGACGGCACCACACCGGAGCCGGCCCGACTCCTCGTCGCCAAGGACAAAGAAGGGAAGGAGTCATCGACGCCCAACCCTCTCCACCCAATATGGGTTCGGGAGGACCAGCAGGTCCTTGGTTACTTGCTCAACAACCTGTCCAAGGAGGTCCTCTTGCAGGTGACCGCGATCACCACGTCGCCCGCGCTCTAGGCTGCTCTGGCGGGCATGTTCTCGTCTCAGTCGCTCAGCCGGGTGAACAACATTCGCACGGCCCTCATCAACGCGCGGAAGGGGACGCAGTCCGTCTCCACCTACTTCGCCCACAGACGCGGCCTCGCGGACGAACTCGCCGCGGCCGGCAAGCCTCTGCAAGATGATGAAATTGTCTCCTATATTCTCCATGGGATGGACATGGACTACCAACCCCTGGTGTATGCCCTCGACGCCCGCATCACGCCGGTCTCAATAGACGAGCTCTTCTCCATGATGAGCAATTTTGATCAGCGTGTGGCGCTGTTCCAGTCCTCGGGCGGCTTCAAGTCGTCTGCCAACGCCGCCTACTGTGGCCGTGGCGGCGGCTCCTCTCATCAGCGCGGGCCACCGCGCAACACGGGCTAGAACTCTGGCGGCGGCAACGGCAACAGCAACACTCGCGGCGGCGGCGGACGCTCCTCATCTGGCACCAACAGGGGCCGCCGTGGCGGTTCCACCAGATCACGCTCGGATGCTCCTCGCTGCCAAATCTGTGGTAAGCTAGGGCATATGGCCAAAGACTGCTGGTACCGCTACGACGACGATGACGACTCCTCTCAAGATGAAGACAAAGTTGTTGCTGCTGCGGATGGCTCCTATGGGATCGACACCAACTGGTACGTCGATAGTGGTGCCACAAACCACATCACCAATCAACTTGAGAAGGTGACCATGAAGGAGAAATACCGCGGCAAGGACCAAATCCACACAGCTAGTGGTGAAGGTATGAGGATAAACCACATTGGTCACTCAATTTTTAATACCCCCCTTAGAAAAATTCATCTTAAGAAAATCTTGCATGTTCCTAGTGCCAATAAAAGTGTCCTTTCTGTTCATAGGATTGCCCTTGATAATCATGTTTTTCTTGAATTTCATCCATATTTCTTTTTGATCAAGGATCAGGCCACGAGGAGAATTCTCTATCGCGGTAGATGTGTTCGAGGGCTTTACCCATTCATTCTGGAGCACGCAAGACTCAATAAACAAGCTTTTGGTGTTGTCAAACTCTCGTCAACATGATGGCACGATCGTTTAGGACATGCTTATTTTGATTTAGTTGAAAAACTCCTTAGGAGAAATAAGCTCCCGTATGTTGGTGAGCGCAATGTTGAAACTATTTATGATTCTTGTCAGCGAGCTAAAAGTCATCAATTGCCATATCCAATTTCTACTAGTGTTTCTACTCAGCGATTGCAATTAATTTTTTCTGATGTTTGGGGGCCTGCCCCTAGCTCTGTTGGTAGACACACACATATTACGTAAGCTTTATTGATGACTGCATCAAATTTTCTTGGATCTATCTTCTTAAGAAAAGATCCGACGTTTTTCAAGTGTTCAAAAACTTCCAAGCAATTGTTGAGCGTAAATTTGATTCAAAAATCATTGTTGTCCAATCCGACTAGGGTGGGGAGTACGAGAAGTTAAATTCCTTCTTCCAAACCCTTGGCATCTCCCACCATGTGTCATGCCCCCACGCTCACCAACAAAATGGCTCGGCCGAACGCAAACACCGTCACATTGTTGAAGTTGGCCTTGCACTTCTAGCTCATCCGTCCATGCCACTAAAGTTTTGGGACGAGGCATTTCTTGCTGGTGTTCACATTATTAACATGCTCCCAAGTCGAGTCATCAATAATGAAATTCCGTTTGAACGGCTTCTTCATGTAAAACCGGACTATTCTACACTTCGTGTGTTTGGGTGTGCGTGCTGGCCTAACCTACGCCCCTACAACAAATGCAAGCTCATGTTTAGGTCGATGCAATGTGCCTTTCTTGGGTATAGTGCCCAACACAAGGGTGTAAAATGTCTTGACATTTCCACTGGTCGCGTCTACATCTCACGAGATGTCGTCTTCGATGAGACAAAATTCCCTTTTTCAGATCTTCATCCTAATGCCGGTGCTCTCCTCCAAAAAGAAATTATTTTGCTCCCTCCTAGTCTAACCGGTTATGATCAAGGGGGCCTTAATAATTGTGATGATCATATGTTGGCTAACCCTCTTAGCACTGCGCATGAGTCATCTGGTGATGTTACAGGAGCACCAAACAGTGGAAATAGAGATGAAAATGGCGAAGAAATCAACTCAACCGAGCCTCATCGCATGTGCCGCGGCCTGGGGAGCATATCCCCCTCGGGATCGGAGCTGCAGACGCCCAGGCGATCGTCTTCGGGATCCGTTCCAGCCGCCAACCACACGCCCCTTCCAGACGGGCCAGACGCGCCAGGCGCTGTCGGGCGCACGTGCACTAGCGAACCACGGCGTGACGCGCGGCCTTCCCCGACAGGACGAGACGCGCCTCCCAGCCCGAGCCAATCTCCTGCTGCCACGCGGCAGCGCAATGATGGCCCGGATTGCACGCGCTTCGCGGACCAACCGGTTTGCTACAGGCGGCGCGCCATCACGCGTCAGGCGGACGCGGGACCAGCCGCTGATTTTGACGGGCCCGCCATCATGGGCTCATGATGAGCTGACAGGCTGCCCCAGATCTTCTGTGGCCCCTTCCTCACCATCACCTTCATCCGCCGCCACAGAAGATCCTGCTCACCTTGAACTGGCAGCGCCAGGCGGAGCCTCCTCGGGTCCTGCTGCTGACTTGGCTCCTGCGAGATCCTCTGTGGCTGCTGATCCTGCTGCTTCACCGCCACGAAGCACAAGGCTACAGAAAGGTTTACTTCAACCGAAAAATTATAAAAATCTAATCAAATATGGCCTAGTTTGTTCCACAGGTGAACCAGGCGAGCCCAACACAGTAGAAGAAGCTCTCACTGATGAAAAGTGGAAAAAGGCAATGTGTGAAGAATATAAGGCTCTTGAGAGAAACAAAACATGGCATTCGGTTCCTCCACAGCAAGGTAAAAACCTCATTGATTGCATGTGGGTATTCAGAATTAAGAGAAAGTCTGACGGAACCATTGATCATTATAAGGCTAGACTTGTTGCGAAAGGGCTTCAAACAACGGTATGGCATAGACTATGAAGACACCTTTAGTCCAGTTGTAAAAGCTGCTACCATTCGTCTTGTGCTGTCTATTGCTGTTTCCAGGGGATGGAGCCTTCGCCAGCTAGATGTACAGAACGCGTTCCTCCATGGTGTTCTGGAAGAGGAAGTGTACATGAAACAACCTCTTGGGTTTGAAAACAAACATACACCTTCTCATGTGTGCAAGCTGGATAAAGCATTATATGGACTGAAACAAGCTCCAAGGGCGTGGTATTCTTATCTCAGTAAAAAGATGCAGACACTTGGTTTTGTTCCTTCCAAATCTGACACCTCCTTGTTCATTTATAACAAGTTCAACACCTCCATGTTTGTCCTTATATATGTTGATGATATTATTGTCACAAGCTCATCTGATGAAGCAATATCAGGACTCCTGAAGGACTTAGGTGCAGAATTTGCTCTTAAGGATCTAGGAGAATTACATTACTTCCTAGGAATTGAGGTGAAGCAGCATAAGGATGGGCTACATCTCTCTCAGGAAAAATATGCAACAGACTTGGTAAGGAAGGCAGGTTTGCAAGGTTGTAAACCCACACCCACTCCTCTCTCTAGTACAGAAAAATTATCTCTTGCAGAGGGAACACTCCTAAGTCCAGAAGAAATTATAAAATACAGAAGTCTTGTAGGTGCAGTTCAGTACTTAACACTGACCAGGCCAGACATTTCCTTTGCTGTTAACAAAGTATGTCAGTTTCTGCATGCACCCACTACAGTTCACATGACTGCTGCCAAGCGCATTGTCAAATATGTTAAATACACTCTGAATATTGGACTGAATTTCAGCAAGTCACCATCTACTCTTGTCAGTGCTTTTTCTGACTCAGATTGGGCAGGATGCTTGGATGACAGACGCTCAACTGGTGGTTTTGCAGTATTTTTTGGACCCAATCTCATATCATGGTGTGCCAGAAAACAAGCTATAGTCTCCAGGTCTAGTACTGAAGCAGAATACAAGGCCTTGGCGAATGCAACGGCGGAAATCATATGGGTACAGTATGTCTTAAAGGAGTTGGGTGTGAAAAGCTCTCAGGCTCCATGCTTATGGTGTGATAACCTTGGTGCCACCTATCTGTCTGCAAATCCAGTGTTTCATGCCAGGACAAAACACATCGAGATAGATTTTCATTTTGTCAGAGAAAGAGTTGCTGGTAAACTCTTGGACATTCGCTTTATTCACTCACGGGATCAAGTGGCAGATGGGTTTACAAAAGCCTTGCCTGCAAGGAGTTTTGAAGACTTCAAGCATAATCTCAACTTAATGAAGTTGTGATTAAGGGAGGGTGTCAAACAAGGCGTATATGTGCAGGACTGTATTCACGTGGAGATCAACGTAGATACGTATAGAGGCTGTTAGAGCCGGGCTTGTTATCTCTTTTCTGTTGTAACTAGCTAGCCTTATCTCCTCTATTCTTCCTCTCCAAGTTGTACTCCCGATTCTCTCCAAACCGCATGTATGCGCTATCAGGGATCCTGCGCCCCTGCCTATAACATGCAACACGTCGCCTCACATCGAGGTAAGACGTTTCCGCTCTCGCACATATACATCTTCTTTTAAAAAGGAAAAGGTATTCTTCCCTCAATTCATTTTCACATCAGAGCGAATAGAGAATCTTGGGGAGGGAGATATGGCGCCAGCGGCTAGTGGATACAGGGGCAGTGCTGCTGTCGTGGCTGAAGACGGTTTGTGATGAGTTTCTGCTCTAGGGAGAGAGCAGAGGGCACGCTGCGCGCTGCTGCTGGGAGTGATTGGTGAGGATGAGATGGAGTAGAGAGGTGAGAGAGGCGCTGATTGCTGCTTGATTAAGCTGTTGCACGACTACAAACAGAGAGACAACAGGGAAGGAGAGACAGGGTTCCAACGCCTACTAATCTGGTACTGCTAACCATTGTTGTTGTTATTGCTACAGTCTCATCAATCAATCAATACCAAAAAAAAGTGAGCTCCACAATACGTCCCAAAGGAGCTCGTCGGGTTGGACTATCACATTAGAGTATTTAGCAGAGTCGAACACAATTGTTGACCACTAAACCAGACGCTTGCATAGTGCACACAAGACACGACATGCCGGGCCAAATAAGAGCCTCCTCTGAGAGGGATAGCCATGTGGAATCTATGATTGCTTGACCCCACGACCATCACATGGCTGTGAGCAGCACAGACGAGCACAACAGACGACCATCAAACCAAACATGCCTACCCGGAACAAATGATCGTAGCGAACAGCCCTGTTATCGACCATCGACTTGTGAGTCGCCCAATATAAAATCAAGGAGTACGACTCCACCATCACGAAACATGTAATTCCAAATGTGAACTTACATAAGACATGGGCATGGCCAAGGTAGATACCAAAGCATTACGAACACACTCACTTGCAGTTTGCCTGTCTTTTCATTGATAGAAGAAATAGAATGGCTACAGTAGGAGGTACAACACATGGCATGTACGTAAAGAGGCATGACCATGGATTTCGGGGCAGAGAGGCAAGGACTGCTGAGCCAGGGACAGTCCTGACATGGCTGACGCTTAGTGCATGCTACCAAACTGGGGGCCCTTGTGTTTAACAAGTGTACATGTGACTTGAAGCAATTTCTATAAACTCATCTGCTAACTCTATTCCTTTTCGTTTTCACTACCAGAAATGCATTCATACGACACAGGCAATAACTAAACTGAAGCTTAAATTTTAAACAAAAGCACATAGTGGATGGATCCTGGACTGGTGAATGGTGGCGTTGCCACGAGTACAAGATGAATGCAGAAATCAGAGGTCAATTTTAGTATATTCATTGCTTCAATTTGTGTGACCCTTCTGATTTCCGAACCATATCACCAAAGTGAAACAGAAACATGATAGACAACATCATAATATCTTGTGGTTATGATGTCCACTAAGGGGTTATGGACATTCCAGTCAAATGGTATGCAGTACAAGCGATGGTTTAGTATGTCTTTCTCTTGAACCGTATCGCCAAAGGGATATTCCATAGTAGCATCGCATTGTAACAACAATTTGGGTGAGTGTGTGGTGCTCTAGGCCGCAGAAGGTTATATGCAAGTGAGTAGTTGGTGGCGGCGGCCGTCAAGTAATTTAACACAACATGAAAAGTTAACTCAAGTGAGAGGACATTTAATAGGTTTGATCATCTGAAATATATTCAATGTGCATAAATAATTTAAAATATCTCCCAAATTTGGGTTACTCTCGATATATTATGTCTTATACTATATCATATACATTAAATGTGTATTTATATATAGCTCCTCTAATGCATTGCATCTTATTTTGTATAAAATACCTTTCATTAAATTTTTTTGTGAGAGAAAAATATGGGTTTGTCTTGGTTTTAGTTCTAAGAGCTATTCTAGATTAAGATATGGCTAATTTATTTCCCCTCATTAATTAGGGAGCCAAATCAAAAAAAATCATGGGTACCAAGGCTAATACATATTTCAAGGTGGAGCATTGCGTATAGGCAAATGTATTGACATTTAATGGATACAATCATAAATGACAGAATCATCTTGTAGAAAGGACAGTCATATGTTCAGAGATCTTTTTTATATTATTTGAGTGAACTAGGAGTAAATGTTCTCTATAGTAATTATAAAAAGATAGCACGACATGTATGCCTCCTGACACACAATGACTAGAAACAAGAACAAGAAGCTGGTGCCTAATCTCATGGAGGGGAAAATTATTCTTCTTTGTCTTATGGTGCTTGTGTTGCTAGGAAATTCCACTCATGCTGGTAGAAAATTGATCTCCCTATTCCGATATATGTGTTTAAATTTTACATCCAATTGCAGTAAAACAAGTTGTCATGAATATTATCGACTCAACTGCATGAATTTCGTTGGACGCTTTCAATTTGGAATTCTTTGGCTGATGAATGTATGTTGTCTACAGAGCATTGCGAAACACACATTACACCGGACTTTATGTGCTCGAGTTACCATTGCCGGAGTATGTGCAGGGATGAGTGGGACCATGTTAAGAAAGCGTACTGCAGCATCGGCAAGTCTTTCTTTCAACGTCAATGTGTCTGCGTTGTATGTGGCTAGAGTTGCACTCTATCATCGTACCAAACAATGGACAATGATGTCCAATAATAAAATCTTCTTGTGACATGTATACAAGAAACTTGATCTTCAATGTCGTGTGTTCTATTTCATTTGATTTTATAGTGCACAATATTACATTATTTGTTTTGTGTTTGCCTGCTCTAGCTGTTAGTAAGTTCCCAGATAACAATATATAACATAAACCAAGCTTAATGTAATTGAAGCCTTTGCCATGGAGATCGAAGGACGTGGTTTTCCGGTAGCCGATGCTAGACCCAATTTTTGCCACCACTTGTTTTCATACGAGAAATCATGCATTCCATCAACCAAATTAAGAGCCAAACTCAGGCAGAATAATCTATGCAAGTCGTCATAACAAGATGTGAGACAACCGTACTCCCTCTGTTCCAAAATGTAGTGCATATAGATTTCCCGAAAAGTCAAACTTTACAAAGTTTGACCAAGTATATAGATAAAACTACTTATACCTATAATACCAAATATATACAATATGAAAGTATGTCTTGTGATGTATATAAGGATTTGTATTTGATACTATATCATATAAATTAAATGTGTATTTATATATAGCTCCTCTAATGCATTGCATCATATTTTGTATAAAATAGCCTTCATTAATATGTTTTGTGAGAGAAATATATGAATTGTCTTTGTTTTAGCTGTAAGATCTATATCTAGACTAAGATAAGCCCAATTTATCTTTTTTCATTAAATATGGAGACACATCAATTAAATCCTAGATATCAAGGCTAAGATATATTTCAAGGTGGAGCATTCACTAGTAGAAAACAGGGCTCTGGTCCCGGTTCTGGAGGGCCTTCGGTCCCGGTTCTGCAACCGGGACAGAATGATCGGGACTAATGCCCATACTTTTTGTCCCGATTGGCTTATGAACCGGGACTAAAGGAGCTCCACGTGGCCGTTGTGGGGCGCCCAGGCAGGAGGACCTCTAGCCCCGGTTGGTAACACCGACCGGGACTAAAGGGCAGCCACGCGTCAGCAGTTGCCAGGTGCTGCGGTTTTTGTGTTTTTTGAAAGAAGGGGTTTAGGGGTGTTGGTGGGTTTAGGGGTTTTCATACTTTGTTTCCCCCTTTTATTTTTATGTTTACCCTTCAATTCTTCTACATTTAGGGTTTCATTTGTGTTTAATGTTTTCCTTCAACTCAATGCTAGCTACTACATATAGCAATGAAGGAACCATTACACAAGATTGTCATGAACATATATAGAGAGAAGTGACCTATCGTTTTCCGTGCTTGGTCGAACAACAAGCTTTCGTATATCTATCCAACGCTACTACATATATATAATATAACATCTCTTACGATCCCTGACATCATCTAGCACCAAAATCGTATTGAATTTCCATATGGTATTCTCCCTTTTCAGGTATGACGTGGTCAAGAAAGAATCGCGCCAATTCCTCTTGAATTGCTCGTATACGATCATGTGGTAGGAGTTGATCCCTCATCTCCGACATCTAATTAAAGAAGGGGGTCTATCAGGGATATACCCCGCAGTTTGACCCGGCCTGGAGTATGACCTGCCTAGACTTGGAGACTCACCAGAGACCCGGCTGGTACTTGGTGATTCATTGGAGACCCGCCCGAAGCTCGGCGACTCATTTAATGACCCGACGGGGGTCAGATGATCGACAAGACCAACGGCTCAGAAGGCGGCTCGTGGGAGGGCCGGTTTATGTTATGGTGGGCCGGCTTAAGAGGAAAGGCATAAGGAATATTTCCCTTACAACAGAAGCAAGACTAGGATTTCACTTGTAATAGAGTAGTTCTAATCCTAGTAGGACTAGTCATGTAACCCGCCACTTCAATTTACATAAGGAGGGGCAGGGCACCCCAAGAGTGACAAGGTTAAGACAGACAAGTCAATAGCTCTCGACATAGAGGTAGCGAAACCTTGCCCTTATAACCGTGAGCATCATCATGATCAATATCAATGAATCAGGATGTAGGCTTTTACCTCCACCGTGAGGGGCCGAACCTATGTAAAAATTGCGCGTCTCTTGTCCCACTCAACTCCTCTCAAGCTTCTACATACATGTGTTGGCCTCACGACTAAGTCCTCATAATAGGACATCTGCCGTGACAAAACCACGACAATTGGCGCCCACCGTGGGGCCTGCGCACGGTGATGTTGAGTTCTTAGAGGGATCTTCCCTATGGTGTCGAGAAGCACCGCAAATTCATTGTTTGTGATTGGAGTTGTGATTAGCTTTGGAGCTGATAGTACATGGATCAAGAGAAATTATGGTGGCAGTGAGTACAGCACTGCTGCTGCCGCAAATCGAAGACGTGCACAAGGTCCATCGGTACAAGGATCAAGTCACGCAGGCCGACAAGAGTACAAGAAGAATATTCACAGCGTAATGAGTGCCTGGCGAGCAGTCAAATCGCCGAGCCGAGGTTGCCAAAAATTTCCGCTGCAGTGTCAATCTCTAGGGCAGCCGTATCCGACTGCTACTGCATCTCCCCTGGTCCAATGATCAAGTCCCGATGCTGTGAGAGGCTCAATCTGCCAAGGTACCACGTTTGTGTTGTTGCTCTCCACGTTATCAAAAAAAGAACGTTTGTCTAATTCACATCTAGATGTTTTCTAAGGATGTCACATCTAAGCTCCCACAAATAACACAGCAATAAGGAGCAAAAAAAAAGCTGGCAAAAAAAGAAATAGACCACAAATAGTGGGACACAAGGTTAGATGTGGCCCAAAAATAAATCAACAATCGACAGCAAAAGCAGAGAGCCACGGCTGGCAGCGTCTCGAGCATGCAAGGACGAAAGCACATACGCCGTTTAAAAAGAGAAAAAAAGGGGGGGTTATCAAGGGGCCACGACCCGGAAATGAAGAGGGAAGCGACCCGGACTCCTCCGCGGTCTGTGCCTCGCCTCTGCCCAGAATCCGAGCTGTTTGCTGCTTCTGCCCGGAGCAATCGGCACGCCTCATCCATAAACGAGCTACTAGCGCGCCTCCGCCTTGGTGTCCCCGTCTAAAGCCGCCGCTGCGGTCTGCGGTTGAGCCGCCTTCACCATCAGCCGCCGACTGAGCGGCCTCAAATAGCCCCGCTTGCGCGGCCTTGAGCCGCCGCCTCCGTAGCCACGTCAAAGCACGCCGCAAAAGAGCCGCCCCCTGCCATAATTCTGCCTCTAGATCAAGTTACCACTGTTAAATTGTGATCCAAATTCTACCGTATTGGACTAGACGTAGTACATATGGTGTGGGCCTTTGTGTTGGTACCGACGCATATGAGTACAACTCGTTTACTTGTCCTTCAAGAACTCTCATGTATTTCTCTCATATATACCCATGTAGTGGCACCTCAGACGGTCTGTCGTCTTATGCTTGTAACACTCCTCCTCATAGTGATTGCGCCTTCGTGCGTCCGTTGTTTTCTCTCGCAAGGGTTTCCACGTAAAAAACCATGTCTCTCGTGTCTTGTTTTTCTCGTTATTATCTAACAAGTGGTATACAGAGCCAAGTTGTAGATACGAGTTTGAGATGAAAGATTAGGGTTGCGTGCGCTGCCGCACGCGTCTGTCAGCGATCCGTCGAAATCCGATATTCCGCTGATGCGCCGCCGAGTTCGACCAGGTTCTCCACTGCCAGGTCGTGTCCGAGATTGACTGGAAGTCGATCTGCAGTGGATTTATTCCTGAGATCCCAAGCTGCTGCGGTTCATGAGCGGAAGTCCCAAGGATCGCTTCCCTCGTGTATCGTACGCTGCGCCGGTGTGATGTTCTGCCACTGCTACTCCAATCATTGAGGATCACGCGGCAGCTTCTGCTGCTAGTCCATCGTGAGTACCAAAAACAAATCAAGTGCTGACGTGAAGGCTACTCACGTACTAGTACTTGTTTGAGTACCACTAGTACTTCAGATTTCTGTCTTCGGTGTGCTATCTCATCTGTTTCATCTGATCCGCATTAATTAATTCTGTTAAGAATTTCTTTCCGGCTTGCACTACTTTGTGTACATAGATCTTCCGCTGCTGGACCGTGACACAAGATTTACCCTATGGCAAATCAACATGCGGGCGTTGTTGGCTCAGTCCGACTATGATGAAGCATTGGATGGTTTTGGGAAGAACAAAATTCTGGATTGGACTGATGTGGAGAAAAGAATTGATTGTCAGACTTTGTCGCAAATTCAACTCCATTTGCATAATAATATCTTGCAGGAAGTTTTGAGCGAGAAAACTGCCCCCGCTCTATGGTTTAAGTTGGAAGGGATTTGCATGACTAAAGATCTCACCAGCAAGATGCATCTGAAGCAAAAATTATTCCTGCACAGGTTACCCGAGGAAGGTAATGTTTTGAATCATATTTCAGAATTTAAAGAGATCATATATGATCTAGTAGCAATGGAGGTTAAGTATGAAGAGGAAGATAATGGTTTAATGTTACTTTGTTCACTGCCAAGTTCTTATACCAATTTTAGAGACACCATATTATACAGTCGTGATACTCTCACACTTAATGAAGTTTATGAAGCTTTGAACTCTAAGAAGAAGATGAAACTAATGGTGCCTCATGATGGCTCCAGTTCATCCCAAGCCGAGGGATTATCTGTTCGTGGAAGGACAAAGGAGAAGAACTCTAAGAATTGAAACAGAGGCAAAAGTAAAAACGGATATAGGGGCCGGTCGCAATCCAGAGACAAGAAGTATTGCAAATATTGCAAGAGAGACGGGCATGACATCTTAGAGTGTTTCAAGTTGCAGAACAAGGAAAAGAGGAAAGGTAACAAACAAGGTGAAAATTCAGCTAATGTTGCTCGTGATGATAGTTTCGATGATGCTCTTGTCATTATTGCTAGATGTGCTGAGACCAATGATTAGTGGGTACTTGACACTACATGCACTTTTCATATGTGTCCATATGGAGATTGGTTTACTACTTTTGATTCTACTACTGCCGCTGGTTCCGTTTTGGGTTTTGATAATTCACCATGCAAGATTGAAGGCATAGGTTCCGTTCGAATCGAGATGTTTGATGGCACAATCAGAACTTTCGCAGATGTTCGGTATATTCCGAAGATGAAGAGAAATCTTATCTCTGTTAGTGTCCTAGATGCAAAGGGGTACAAATATTCGGGTGGAGATGGTGTTTTGAAGGTCACCAAAGGCTCCCTTGTTGTGATGAAAGGTGACTTAAGTTTGACCAATGGTCTTTATTACCTTTGAGGTTCTACCGTTTCAGGTAACGCTACTCCAGTTATTTCAAAGAATTCTGATTGTGATGCTGCTAACCTTTGGCATATGCGTCTTGGACATATGAGTGAACTTGGTTTAGCAGAGTTAAATAAGAGAGGTCTCCTTGATGGATATGAACCTGGTAAATTGAAATTTTGTGAGCATTGTATCTTCGGCAAGCACAAGAGGATGAAGTTCAACACTTCGACTCATACAACTGAAGGTATTCTTGATTATGTCCATTCTGATTTATGGGGACCATCTCTCAAGAAGTCATTAGGTGGTGCAAGTTACATGCTAACTATTATTGATGATTATTCGAGAAAAGTTTGGCCTTATTTCTTGAAGCATAAATATGAAGCATTCTCAGCATTTAAGGAGTGGAAGATTATGATTGAGAGGCAAACTGAAAGGAAGGTAAAGATACTTCGCACTGATAATGGTATGGAATTCTGTTCTAAGCAATTTAATAATTATTGCAAGTCTGAAGGCATTGTCAGACATTACACCGTTCCTTATACTCCTCAACAAAACGGTGTTGCTAAGCGTATGAACAGGACCATTATTTTCAGAGCCTGTTGCATGTTATCCAATGCAGGTTTGCATAGGCGTTTTTGGGCTGAAGCCGCTTCCACTGCTTGTTATCTCATTAACCATTCACCATCTATTGCTCTTAATAAGAAAACTCCAATTGAGGTATGGTCTGGTTCACTTCCTGATTATTCACAGTTAAGAGTTTTTGGTTGCATTGCTTATGCTCATGTTGATAATGGAAGGTTGAACCCTAGGGTTGTTAAGTGCATCTTTCTAGGTTATAAATCTGGTGTTAAAGGTTTTAAATTGTGGAATACTGAAACCAAGAAGGTGGTTATTAGCAGAAATGTTATCTTTAATGAATCTGCTATGTTACATGATGTTCCATCTACTAATGTTCCTGCTGAGAGTGAACAGCAGCCTAGTATTCAGCAGCCTATTGTTTAGGTGGAGCATGTTATTGAAACAAGTGATACATCTGGTAATGAAATTTTGGATGCACATGATGAACCCGTAGTTAATGATGATCATGTCACTCCCACTCCAAATCAGCCTATTGTTCCACCCGGCTGGAATCATGAGATGCATGAGATGACATCACTCCAAATAAGTGGATACTGCTATGCATCATGAGATGGAATCACTTGAAAAGAATGGAACTTGGGATTTAGTAAAATTACCTAGAGAGAAGAAACCTATTCGTTGCAAGTGGGTTTTCAAGAGAAAAGAAGGTGTTTCTCCTAATGATGAGACAAGATATAAAGCAAGGTTAGTTGCTAAAGGTTACAATCAGATTCCAGGTATTGAATATAACGAAGTCTTTTCTCCTGTTGTGAAGCATAGCTCTATTAGCACTTTACTCAGTATTGTTGCCATGCATGATTTTGAGCTTGAACAATTGGATGTTACAACTGCATTTTTACATGGAGAATTAGAAGAGGATATTTATATGGAACAACCTGAAGGTTTTGTTATTCCTGGAAAAGAAAATTTTGTCTGTAAGTTAAAGAAATCTCTTTTTGGATTGAAACAATCCCCTAGACAGTTGTACAAGAGATTTGACACATTTATGCTCTCTCAAGGTTTCAAAAGGTCTAATTATGATAATTGTGTTTATTTGAAAACTGTTAATGGTTCAATTATTTATTTGCTCATTTATGTTGATGATATGCTTATTGCTGCAAAGAGTATGTCAGAGATTAATGAACTAAAGAAGCAATCGAGTAATGAATTTGAGATGAAGGATTTGGGTGCAGCAAAGAAAATACTTGGAATGGAAATATCCAAAGATAGACCATCTAGAAAAGTATATCTAAGTCGGAAGGGATATAATGATAAAGTTCTTCGTCATTTTAATATGTATAATGCCAAGCCGGTGAGTACACCATTAGCTGCACACTTTAAATTATCATCAGCTTTATGTCCTAAGTCGGATGCAGATATTGAGTACATGTCTAGAGTTCCCTATTCAAGTGCAATTGGTTCACTTATATGTGCCATGGTTTGTTCTTGTCTGGATTTATCTTATGCATTGAATATTGTCAGTAGATACATGGTTAATCCTGGAATAGAGCATTGGAAAGCAGTTCAGTGGATTTTCAGATACCTGCGAGGTACTTCTAATGCTTATTTATAGTTTGGGAAAACTAGAGATGGACTTGTTGGTTTTGTTGATTCTGATTTTGCTGGTGATTTGGATAAGAGAAGATCACTCACATGTTATGTTTTACCATTGGTGGTTGTGCTGTGAGTTGGAGAGCAACTTTGCAGTCTATTGTGGTTTGTTCCACTACTGATGCCGAGTATATGGCTATTACTGAGGCATGCAAAGAAGCTATCTGGTTGAAAGGTTGTTACACTGAGCTTTGTGGAGATTCATCTTGCCCTACCATATTTAGTGATAGTCAAAGTGTTATATATCTTACCAAGAATTCAATGTACCATGAGAGAACAAAGCACATTGATGTCAGATATCACTATATTCGAGATGTTATTGCTGAAGGTGATTTGAAGGTATGCAAAATAAGTACTCATGATAATCTTGCTCATATGATGACAAAGCCAGTTCCGACCAATAAGTTTGAGCTTTGCTCAGACTTAGTTGGTATTTCTCGTTAGTCCTATAGACTTCGACGCACAAGGTGTTTACGCTGATTTGGATGGAGTTATTCACCTTCTTCGACTACTATAGGGAATTTGGCTCATGGTGGAGATTGTTAAATTGTGATCCAAATTCTACCGTATTGGACTAGACATAGTACATATGGTGTGGGCCTTTGCGTTGGTACCGATGCGTACGAGTACAACTCATTTACTTGTCCTGAAGGACTCTCATGTATTGCCCTCATATATGCCCCACGTAGTCGCACCTCAGATGGTCTGTCGTCTTGTGCTTGTAACACTCCTCCTCATAATGATTGCGCCTTCGTGCGTCTGTGGTTTTCTCCCGCAAGGGTTTCCACGTAAAAAATATGTGTCTCTCGTGTCTCGTTTTTCTCATCATTATGTAACAGCCACTGCCAAATTTTTTGCTCAAACGAAAACTAGGCCTTGAGCCGGCCTCACTTCGCTAGACCCGCTGTTGCTGCGGCCCTGCCTCGGATGTTTTCTCTGCCCCTGCTATTTTTCTCCAACTCAAGACGGCGCCTGTGAGCCGGCCGCAGCAGAGCCGCCGCCTCCGCCAAGCTGCTGATTTCCACCTCGCCTCTGCCGGCCTTGCATCTTCCAAGCCGGCCGCTCACCTTTGTCTCCATCACTGAGGCTGCAACCCGCTCGTCACCGCCGTCTCACCTCGCGATGAGGCACCAGTTTCAGCTGCTGCTTGTGAGTCGCCCTCGCTCGTGTCAGTCTGCAGCTTGCGCGGCCTCGCCGAGCCGTGGCTCTTGCTTCTGCCGCTGAAGCTGCGGCCATGCCTCACGCTGCGCCTTCCGTTCCAATCTGTCACTTCAAGCCGCCCCTGCCCGCGCCTCTGAGTCCGTCGGCATGGGCCGTGTTTGAATGCTCCTGCTACAGCCTTTGCGAGGACAAAAAAGGGCGGAAGCAAAAAAGGCTGGATACTGAAAAAGTTCAATGCACAAGAACCTAGCAAAAGCAACGGATGAGAGAGCAGCCCACTTCACAAGAAGATTGGGTTTCCAGCCGACCGAGTGTGTGGCGATTAGTACTATATGGCTCAGAGCACAATGTATGGGTTTGCAAAAAGAGATTCCCTCACCTCGTGTGAGGAATTAAAGGAACTAATCGTCAATCCGTGCATTCGCACGGGCTAAAATATAGATATTGATGAATTGCTATTATTTGGGTTCATTGTTGTTATTTTACTCTTGCATGCTTTGAAATTCTACCTTTTTCCATACTGATTTGACTACAACACTATATTTTCAATATTAAAATTTTAATCAACATAATTTTATTATTTTATTTCTAATTTACCTTACCCTGAATTTTTAATGTATTTATGTTTCAAGTGCAACACTGTGCACATTTTAATTTGCAATCATTTTAATATGCATACTTCATTACATTTAGACTTTTTTATGTAGTATCACTACAGGAAAAAATTGTAAGCCGTGTACCTAATATACTCGGCTTATGCCGATTTGAACTCGGTTTATATATAAGCCGAGTAAAACTCCCGGCTTATAATACACGGCTTACAGTGGATCGGCTTATCAGGTATAAGCCGGGTGCCGTGGCAAAAATACTCGGTTTATATATAAGCCGAGTGTTTATACGAGGTACTCGGCTTAATAAAGTAACATGACGGCAGACGGCTGTTAACAGCCACATGTCACCGTCTGTATAAGCCGAGTGCAGGTGTGTGTTGCACAGTTTATACATACGCTGAGTGCCCTATACGTTGCACGGTTTATAGATAAGCGGGGTGCCAGATAGCTGAGGCACACGGCTTATATAGCCCTCCGGTGACTTATTTATCCTATAAGCCGGGTGCCAGGTTGCTGGGATACACGGCTTATAGCCTGCCCGTGGCTTATATGGCCTATAAGCCGGGTGCTATTTGTTGGGGTACACGGCTTAAAGGCCATATGGCATTTTTTTTAGTTGCTTCAGAGCAGCAACAATGTATATCCTGCAATGTATGTATCCAACAAATATATATCTAGCAACATATATATCCAACAAGCAAGCAATATATATCCAACGAAGGTTCACAACAACAATATATTACAAGTTGACAACCATAACAAACGAAAGGACCAGTAGTTCAAAGTCCACACATGCATACATACGCAACAAGAGTTCACAAACAAAAGGACCGTGAGTTCCAAGTCCACACATGCATACATATCCAACGAAGGTTCACAACAACATACATGTAACCAGAAGTTCACAAATGAAAGGACCATGAGTTCCAAGTTCACACCAAGCATTAACCTAAAAGATGCAATGAGCTCCACCGCAGCATGTATGTCCACCGTCAAAGGCATCCACGATGCAAACCTACAAGTCCATTATCACACGCATGAGTTTCTAAAGTTAAGTTGCAAAGGTCGATAAGGTACAAGAGTCAACAAGCATCAACATATAAGGTTCAAATTGAAGCTAAGAAGTATGAACAATATAACCATCAACACTTGTGGGCTCTACCATCAACAATGCACAAGTTCTAAGTTGAGAAGCACAAGCAACGACAGGACGCAAGCATCAACAATGCATAAACATAGACAACTACCTCGAGTGATCATTGTTGCAGGGAGATCGAAGCGACATGAGCCGTAGTGGGTGTCACCGGGCTTGCTTGGCCAGGTGTAGGTCCACCTACCACACAGTTATTGGAGCCTTGTCCCGACTGAGAGCACCTCAAGCACGAAACATTGACATGGTAAGATGCATGATCTTTAAGCAGGATGGTAAGATGCATGAGTGAAAACTTGGAAGACTTACAACGTTGAAAGTAGGAAGAGGTGAAAGTGGAGAAAGATCCGACAAAGTGGAACCCTGCATATTAGCTCTGAACTGAGCGAACGCCTCCTGTAGGGCTGCCTGTTGTGTAGCCATGAATTGCTGCTGTTGAAACAGGGGTTGCTGCATTTTCATGGCTTGCTCCTGTTTAAGCAGGGCATTCGCCTGAGCCTCCTCCCACAACCTGGTTTATTTCTCTAGGCGGGCCTACAATATGCCATCGCAACAAGTTCACCATCGTTGCAATACAAAGAAGAAATCACAAGGAAGGTCAATGAAGCAAGACATACCTCGAATTGATAGAGCATGTGCAGCCCAGGTTGTGGGAGACACTCTATAGCAGGACCTGAGCTCGACGTGGTAGCACGGAGGTGGGAGAGTTTTGAAATGTCCTTACGGATGGCACCATCGCCAACGTATAACCGGCCACACTTCTTGCCTTGTCCTAACTGGATGGAAATCGTAGCGTCAATATCCCTTGAGGCCGGATCAGAGTCGGGCCCGTTGTGCTCCTTGAACTTCCCACTGTATGCATCAATCCTCAAGCCAGCACCTCGGTTGACCCACCCCCCTTCTGGTTTTTTTGACTTGCGAGAGAGAAATTATCCCGTGAATGTATTGGGCGGCTCCTCGCCCGCACCTCTCTCCCTATTCTGCAATAGAAGCAATAATATCCATAAGGGCACAAGTTCAGAAGTTCATAGCCAGATGAGATTATTACCTTCTTCTGCACGTAAGCGTGGAGGTTGAGGTTGCCTTGAAGGTGTACCATACCACCCATCAAGGCACGCCGGTCTGAAGCCATTCTATGCTCAGCCCACCACTCCGTGTCTATTCACCTGGATATGATTTGCTGGTAGCAAGTAATCTTGTTATTGCACCACGAGGGAACCGCCTGAAGTATGAAAAATACATCCAACTTAGGAATGAAAGTAAGATGTTTTTATCCAGGAAACCATAAGTAAATGGAAACTACCTTCATGTACATTGAACAGGTGAGATGCAGTCTCTGGGCTAGAGGATTTTTTAGAAGCATTTTGCATTCGTACGGGAAATACTTCACCACGGCATGGACGCGCGCCTCGTAGGGCATGCCTTGGACAAAGAATAACTATGAAAATTGACAAAGAATTTTACCCAAAAATTGTTGACCACCTGCTCAGCAGCACTGGTGTATACCCTGCCCCACTTGTCTTCGATATCCGGAGCGCGTTTCCGATGCTCCCAATACCAAGCAGGCTCCTCCTCACCGTTTCCTATGGGGACCAGGGCAGGGTAATAATGCCTGCAAAGACATCCAATGATGCTGCTTGGCTGGCGTGGCACCTTTATGTCTTCTCCAAGAACCACCAAGGCCTTGCACAATGAAAAGGCAAGTAAGTTAGTATCTGCAAAAAATCTTGAATGTAAAGACGCAAGTAAGAGTCCACATAAGCACTTACCTCACACCGACTGGTTTGACAATGAGACCCTTATGTGGATATGGTCGCGAAGGGAGCGTGGACACCACACGCAACCAGATACGTGCTCTGTCCACTCCTTTTGTATTTAAAGTGACAACACTTGTATTTCCACAAGCTTAACGTATAATTGACACTGACTTTATTCACTAGATTACAATATATGTACAAATTCTAGCATTTGTAATGTTTGCTTGTGCCTTTAACTTGTAAGGGGGGCAAATAATTTCTTCTAAAGAGATGTTGGCAAAGAGCACAAAGAGGAAATTCATATATGCTCCATGGCCCTCTCGGTTGAATCAAGGATTTGCATCAGAAGTAAAACCAAGTGAGCATTTTCAGTAAACATCTAGCAGATAGGGAACTCTTGCAGCTCATGAACACTTTTATTTAGCCAGCGTGCTATTTCATTAGTTTGGTATTCTTGCAGCACATGAACACCTGGGTAGACAAAAATGCATTTATTTATTTTTGAAGCGAAAACAGAAACAAAAGCAGTGTCAACAAGTACCAACTCAAGGTTACAGAACCAAATCAGGGGGTCAAGTTCCCTCCTGACAACACAAACCTACATAATTTGACAGCAGAGCAAAAACCGGGCGGCCTTATTTCCAACCAGGGGGTCAAGTACCAACTCCAGGTTACAGAACCAAACCAGGGGGTCCCCATTTTCCAAAATGCAATTTTTTATGTACGTCAGCCTTGTCTCCAACCAAATCCATGATCATATCTCATACACTTGCTGCTGTGTCCATCACAATTGATTCAATTAAAATTACAAAGTAATGGACAGATGCAAACTGAACCAGATATGTAACAGAACATGCATTTGTTCCTGAAGATGCAATTGGGGGAGGGAGGGGAACCAATACCTGGTTGCTGATGTCGTTTTTGCACGAGGAGATCAGCAGGGCACACCGAACACCTTCACGCGGACTGCGGAGCACCTTGCCGCGGAGGAGCCCGCCTGGACAACAAAGAAATAGGCGCCGAGAGAGAGAGAGAGAGAGAGAGAGAGAGAGAGAGAGAGAGAGAGAGAGAGAGAGAGAGAGAGAGAGAGAGAGAGAGAGAGAGAGAGAGAGAGAGAGAGAGAGAGAGAGAGAGAGAGAGAGAGAGAGAGAGAGAGAGAGATACCTGGCGGAGGTGGCGCAGCGGAGATGGCCGGGCAACCTCAACTCTAGTGGACGGGGAGGGGCGGCGGCGCCGATGGGAGGGCCGACTCAGGCCAGCTCAGGGCTCCTCGTGCTCGGGGAGGAGGCGGGGGAGATTTGTGCGCCGAGGAGAGGGGGTGATGGCGAGGCGGCCGGTGGGTGGAGGGTGGGCGGCGGTGCGAGGAGAGGGACGGCGCGTGGGGAGAGACAGGGGGGCGCGGTTTGGGGCCAAAAATGAGCTATGCGCGCGGTCGATTTGGGCCAAAAATGAGCTATGCGCGCGGTCGATTTGGGCCAAAAATGAGCTATGGGCGCGTGTATTTTCGCTAAGTCCCGCGCTGGGTAAGCCGAGTGTCATAGCTAGATACACGGTTTATTATTTTTTTTCTTTTATTTCAATACAAAAAAGTTTATTACTTTTACTTTTAATATTTTCTGTATTTTATTTGATTGTATTTTTTATTATACTTAATTTATTTTCTTCTTATTTTATTTTTATTTCATTGTTTTCATAAATGAAACCTCTCCCCTTATTTAATTATTTGAACCACTATCCAAGATATCGGCCGATATTCAGATAAACCGGCCGATTTATCGCTTCGGTGTCTAGCCAATAAGATAAATTGGCCGACATGGCGATAAATCGGCTGATATGCCGATAAACTGACCAATTTACGCATTATCTCGGGTCGACCGATAGGTTGCTGATAAGTGATATCCCCAACATTGATTATTTCATACATATATTAGGTCATTGTTACATGTCGAATCAACATTGGGCCGCACGCAGGTGCGAGCGGTCTTCCTACCCTCTCTCGCACTGTTTAAATCTTCAGAAATCGTACGATGCCGAAAATCCTCGGGAGCTGGCACGGCGTCATCACATGGCCCCTGTAAGGTGTGGTAAAAGTTTGGGTGCATTTTGAATAGGCCTCACCTTAGGCCGCTTGTAAAATACACCATCTCCGAGGTAGTCTATGGGTACCGAGAGAGAACGTGTCGGGTTTGTGAAGGAAGTGCGGGTCCTGTTGCTCCGTTGGCATCGAAACATCTAGTGCCCTCAAAGGAGGCCATCGAATGACACGTGCCAGCCCCCTGCATTTTTCTAACCCGCCTGCAATATTTGAGACATTTATTGCACTAATAGGGTTTCAACGCCGGAAATTGCAAATCTGCAAGGCGCTACATGAAATCATGCCCAGAAGCGGCATGGAAAATCCTATGTGATGTCTTTGCGACATGCGTAGGCCTTGTGCAGATGAGGGAGGGGCAGGCACAGCCATCTGGTGGCGAAATTACCTCGGCGGCATGCCTATTCTAACCATTTAAATCCTCAAAAAATCGTACGATTCCGGAAATCCTCGGGAGCTGCCATAGTGTCATCACATGGCCCCTGTAGGGTGTGGTAAAATTTTGGGCATGTTTTTAATAGGCCTCACCTAAGGCCGCTTGTAAACTATATCATCTCCGAGGTAGTCTCTGGGTACCGAGAGGGAACGTGTCTGGTTTGTGAAGGAAGTGTGGGGCCTGTTGCTCCAGTGGTCTTGAAACTTTTCGTGCTCTCAAAGGAGGCCAACGAATGACACATGCCAGGCCCCTGCATTTTTCAGACCCGCCTGCAATATTTGAGACATTTATTGCACTGCTAGGGTTTCAGTGTCGGAAATTGCAGATCTCCAAGGTGCCACATGAAATCATGACCAGAAGCAGCATGGAAAATCCTATGTGATGTCTTTGCGACATGCATAGGCCTTGTGCAGACAAGAGAAGGGCAGGCCCAACCACTGAGGGACAAAATTACCTCGGCAGCATGCCTTAACCAATCATTTAAATCCTTAAAAATCATGTGATGCTGAAAAACATGGGGACCTGGCACGACATTTGTAGGCCTTGTGCAGCAGAAGGAGGGGCGGGCTCCGCCATCGATGGTGCGAACGTACCTCAGTGGCATGCAGGATGCACCCTTTCTAATTAATCCACGGAGAATCATACGATGACGAAATTCCTCGGCACCTGGCATGGTGTTTTCATATGGCCCTGTAGTGTGTGGTAAAAATCTCAGCGTATTCCACATAAGCCTGCCCGGAGGCTGCTTGTAAACTGCACCGTCTCTGAGGTAGTATCTAGCTATCGAGATGGAACGTGTCCGATTTGTGAAGGAAGTGTGGGGCTCGTTGCGTTGTTGGCCTTGAAACTTCTTGTACTCTTAAAAGAGGCCATCGCATGACACGTGCCAGACCCTGGCATTTTTTGGGCCTGCCTGCAATATTTGCGATATTTATTGCATTCTAGGGTTTCAACTCAGGAAATTGCAGAAGAAGTATGGGTGGGCCCTCCCACTGGGGGTGAGAAAGAAATAATTTTGAAGTAGTAAACATAAATGCAATGGAAATCATTTTTGCATAAATCTTATGGGTAGTAAAAAATCTACAAAAATGTAAGCCGAGTGCTTTCACAATGGGCACACGGCTTATATGCCATATAAGCCGTGTGTTCTCCCGGGCACACGGCTTATATGCCATGTAAGCCGAGTACTGCTTTACGGCACAGGTTTATAGGCTGCTCCATGACGGCGCCGTTACCTACATCTACTATAGCTACGTGGCAGATGTTTTGCCGAGGTCGACCTATCAGCCGAGTGCTTTTTTCAGCATATACCGTGTGGTACATGTAAGCCGAGAGCTTTTTTGTACGACTCGGCTTACAAACAGCTATAAGACGAGTCCTTTCTAGTTGCCGGGTGTTTTCTCCTGAAAACTCGGCTTATACACACATAAGCCGAGTACCCGAAAAAAAGCACTCGGCTTATAGTTGTTCACACGGCAAAACGTGATTTTCCCGTAGCGTATAAAATGCATCTGTTTACAAGTGTGAATTCACATAAGATTTACAAAATGGTAATATCTATCTAGGCATGACTTCATAATTATTGGGTAGAAATTTACCAATCGTTATCTTCTCCACCATGGAGTAGCTTTCTAAACAATATCTCCCAGTCAAACATCCCTTTGATTATGCAAAAGCAATTCAAATATTTATTTCAGAGTACTTGTTTCCTCCAAAAAATAATATTTTTCTTTTTTAGCTGAGTAAATACACTCCTATAAAAAACATTGATACAACTCCAAGACATGTCTAAACTGGGCTCTGGTCATAGATCATAATCTAATTATTTTCTATCAATTAAATATGTGGCTAGATATTAAGATGTACAAATTACTATTATTTTTTACTGTCAACATGATGAAGTCGGCCCTTTTGTCAACTATATACCATCTATTTAGATATAATTATACTATTATTTTTATATAGAGAGTGACCATGATTAGGTTGTACCGAAGCATCAACAACTAATGTCATCAACACAAAAGGATCAATTGGACACATATCATTCCTTGCTAATAACTTATAGTTTAGAAAGCTAATTTTCGGTGTACGTATGTGTCCCTAGATCCTAGCAATTTCAAATTGTATGGAATGCTATTTATATCTAATTATTATTTCTACATACAAAAGGAAATAAGTGTTCCAAAATATAGTTTTCAGTTCCCCTATTTGCATCTTTCTGGAATTTTTGTTTGAACCTGTACATCACGTATATATATGACCCCCCCAAAACCCTTCAAAACAAAACAGAGTATGCATCTGAATTTTGCATGACACACATTTTTTAAGATACTATAATAATTTATATGTATCTATTCCAAGAATCGTAGAGCACCATGCCATTGTTACTTTGCTATTACAAATATATAAAAGATGAAACAAACAATATGCATAATACATTAAGACATCCACCTAACAGCAACTAAACTGCGGTTTAAAACTGATTATTTATGGTCAAAGATCTCATGATCCAGTCGCAGCCATCAAAGGAATTAAGCCTGAAGCAACATGTTTGTTTTATAGGATTATTAAAGATTCAGCGTTCAGAGCAGCAGCGTAAGCGTCTGTTGCTCCGTTGGCTCTCCTCCGTCTTCTGTCCCTCTTTCCTTCATGTTTGACATGGTTGCAATTTCCTCTGTCCTGCTCTCCTCCTTCACCCTCTGCATTCATTGTCTCCGATGGCCCTTGGTATCTGGGTGTAAAGCAATGAAGAGTTGTCGTCATTGGTCGCCTCGTCGACCATCGACCGGTTCAGAGCAAAAGTGCTGCATCTTTTCATCGTGTTCGGGTGCAGAACAACCAGAGTTATCAACATTGGTGGCCTCGTCGACTTGTTCCTCTCAAGAATCGTTGTGGAGTAGTCATTCCCGCTCAGATTCTTCCTTCTCAGACACACTATATGTGATTTTCAATAAATGTGCAGCCGGCCAGTTCAAAATTAATAGTAGGTAGTATGATGATAAAATATTAATTTATCCTGTAGTTTCACATTGATTGTATTTAATTAATATTTTTACACATGCATAAAAATTTATATTATATACTTTTCTTACACATGTATAAACTCTGCAATGGTAAATTACATTTGACTGTACACAAAATTTCAACTACTACATCTCAGTAGGAACATTTTACTTTACCAAAACAAAAATAGGATGAAATCGTTCACACGATGGGAATACATAAATTTTGTAGGACATTTTATAGAGGCTGCAACAATTAATTCAGACCGGAGGGCATTTTTTCTGGTGGAGCTCATTCTCACGTATAAAATCCCTTCAAGATAGAGACCGGAGCTGTACATATTAGTATCATCTAGCTCGTGTAGGAAGACTGAACTTACTACCGCTCAGACCGAGTCTTTTCTTTTAAACCGCACACTCGTACATATTGGTTCTCTCTCACGTACAAAGGTTTCATACGAATGAAAATTCATGCTTAGTACAAAGAACAGCAGCACACCAGAGAGCCTCGGTCATTGGCATAACAACAAAGTTAAGCATAACAACAAAGTTAACTACAAATTAACTCACTGTAAATTTTAGCATTAAAGAACCATGATGTAAAGTGCAATATCATGCTGCGCAATGTTACTAACTCCTTCTGATATTCAAAATAGGTAGTATATGCATGTGTGTCAATGTTTATCATCGACAACAGAAGGAAAGAATCAAAATTCTAAAAATCAGAATTGGAGAACACCGTGTGTAATTATTTGTTATATTCACAACATTCATTTTTTGTTCATTATTAAATATAAGCTAATTTGACTAAATGTTTGATCCGCTGTCCCCAATAATTGTTTGTTATATTATAGTCACAAGATGTATTGTTTGCTCATCATCAAATATAAGCCAAATCCAGCCAAATGTGTTGATCCGGTACGAAAAATTTCAATGATCCAGATTTGTAATGTTACAGAATTATCAAAAACCACATCCTAGTTCTAAATTTGTAGCAGTGCTTTCCTTCTAGCACCTAAAATTAACTGTGCCTTTTTAATCAACCATGACAAAGTTTATGTCGTAAACAACATTATCAATCATTTTGCTTGTGAATCATGAATATTGCCAAAACTGTAGTTCCCTTCCTCCCCAGAAATTAACAAAAAACAAAACAATACAACACCTACTTCTCACTCATATTTCCAAATGACTTTCATACGGCACGGAGAGCTGTTCTGGTGAGAAAATGCATAAAAAGCTTCTATAGTCCTGGGAGATCAGCGAAACATGTGAAACATTAAAGTAACACTGAATGACAGACCGAATGCAAAAGAGTGAATTACAATGACAATTTACAGTCCCTAGCAACTGCAACAAACCGGTAGTTGTACAAGTGCGTACATCTATCCTCTTACACTGATACTGAAGCCAAGAATCAAAACAACACTATGAGGTCTATCTAAACTGACACCATACATGTTAGCAATGCCAAGACTGCATGTGAAAGGATATATCTATAGTTTGTAATTAGAAGCAAGTATATACTACATATTGGAATAATTTCGGGCATTTAGTTGAAGAATCATAAATTGAATTCTTACCACAAAATGTATTGTCTATGTTGATCTTTAAAGCTTTTTTTCGATGTGGTCATGTTCTATAAACTTGAATATTATGCATAATTTGTATTCTATCTCAAACAAAACTGAACAATAGGTCTATACCTCATTCTTATGACATACCTGACTGCTATACAAAACAATAGGCTACATCAAATTTTGTGGCAGAAGCTAAAAAGTAGAAATCTTACATCTTTTTCAAAGCTCTGGAGTTTGTTGGCTTGGAGCTCCTGAACCTGCTTTTCCCATCCAGTGCAGGTGAAACCTTAGCCTATTGTTATAGTCAAAGCACGATCTCCACTGAAATCCTCCTCTTGGGCCGCCATCTCCAAACCTTCATGGGTCAGAGGAAAACATAATAAAACATGACAAACGGATTGAGAAAAGTGATATAATAAGTAGTATCTATTTTTAGTTGAAGTAGAAACATCAAGGCTAGGATTAACTATTTTTTTTCGTTGTGCATTGCATGTGCTACTGCACACAAAAGTGATCATTGTATTCTTCCAAATCCAGAATGACCAGTCTTCGCCAATCTAGCTCATTATAATCATCATACAGGGAAGCTCAACATTGAGAAAAGAAAGAAACAGAAAAGAAAAAAGATAAATAGACACAGAAGATATTATTGCCATATTTTTGCTAGAAGATAACTCAGCCTATATGACTATAGCGATTTAGACAAAGGTATTTACCCATGATCCTTCTCTCTAATTATCAAAAATCATGCTAGGAGTCAAAATCAAGCAAACTTGCATCTTGATCTGCCTACACTTTATACTTACCACAGCAACCGTATACTGCACACATTACCAACAATACAAACTGAAAGACATGCAGTTCTTGTTTGAGAACTGCCTACACGCATATCATCCACTTTATACTTACAACACTGGCTGTACACTGCACATTATCGTGCAGTTATTGTTTGAGAACCTCTTGTTTGAGAACCAAAGAGAGTTGTTATATATAATATATAGCAAAGCTTGCAACGTGGAAGATCAGAACACAGAATTCAAATTAATTTGGTGAATGAATGATACTTACACAATCTGAATCTGATGCTGCCGATGTGGGTCGTGCTCACTGCTGTAGAAGGTGCAGCAGCAGCTGAACCGGAACGGCAGCCCCTTCACCTACTCATTGCACAGATCACAATCATACCTTGCTCCACCAGCTCATGCATCAGGATACTGGAACAAAAACGGCCCAGCAAGGTGAAGAAGGATTAATTTGCATACCAAGGTGTGAGGTGACCCGAACGGCAGAGGAGTCGTGGCCATAGATGTCGTGGATGATGAAGCGGGAAGCCGGGAACACCAGGTCCTCACACACGCACCTCCGCGGTCAGCTTATAGATGCGGATGGGACTATAGAAGGCCGGTGTGTTGATCTAGCCAAGTCGATGCTGAGCCGGAGCGGCGGCGTCGAGGTCCAGATAGAAGGGGGCGGCGGCGTCCATCTAGGGCTAGGGGCGGCTCGCTCGCTTGGGAGAGGAGACAGAAATGCGTTCTGTTATGGGGGAGAGAGGAAAAACAATATTAATGTTTTTTCCTTTTTGCAATTGAGGGAAAACGATTTGGGATGGATGGACGGAGACGTGTGTTCTATTCAACAGCGCTACGTGAAGACCCAATTAAACAAAAGTTGATTAACGTTTTTCTTCCTCTTTTTTGTTTTTTATATAAGAGACGAGCATACAACGTATTGTATTGCTCCACGTTAGTGTATACTAGCATAGCCCGCGCGGCGGCACGCCGCGCATGTCGATACGTTGTATCCATATATGGAGTGTGTTTACTATTTATAACAAATGTTACTTGATTAAGATAAAAGAACCATGCACTTAGGAAGATAAATTGAAAAGAGGCATATTTTTGGAAGCATGCATGCTACAATACACATTAATACATCTCTAATAAGTTCCATTTATTCTCGTTGTGCCATTCTTTAAGACATGGGTATGCTATGATGGTAATTTCCTTTCATTAATTTCAGTATGTGAAGGCAGTTATTCTAGAAAAATGACAAGGCACCATTAGCCGAGGGAGTGTCATATAAGTAGTTAACATGATAGAGTTCATACATGGGGCAAACAATGTGCATGAACCTATGCCTGAATCAGTAATTTATGAGCATATATATACTTAAGCTATATATCAAGTTAATGTTTGCATATATTGGAGGTGCCAATTTTTATGTATACGAAAGAATACCAATAGGTACTCCCATCTGTTGCAGTCTTTTTGTTTGACTGGTGACTAACTTGTATTCATGACATAGCAATTGATAAACATTTTCTCAGCCTTAGCCAGGCAAAAGTAGACACATTTCACTGAGCTTTCAGACTGGTCATTATCTTATACAACATTAAGAGGAAAAAACATATACAACAATAAGAAACATAGCTAGTGCGATGGGAATACGCCACACAAAGAAAAAAACATAGTGATTGTAGTATAAACCAAGTAGACCGTGCATACAAATCTTCATTCATGAGCTAAGTTTTTTTCTCTCCAAAATATGCACTGGAAGAGAAAAGTAAGCTTTCGAAATCATATACTGGGAGAAAAATGTAAGATGTCTGTGTAAAGTTGGTGTGCTGCAGAAAAAAATGAATACTGAAAATGACAACACAACAACACAATGCATTATTGTGTTGACATGGTAAGCATTTTTTAACAGCTAAAACATGACGGTACAAACTTTACATTTCTCATATGAGTAAAATCTGGCTCAACCTGAACCTAAAATATGCAGCAGGTCAAGAGAGCCATTAAATACATCGTGTTGTTCAGCTTCACTAAAAATAGATTGTTAATACCTAGCCATTGTGTTCGCACACGAACACGTCACGTGTACCCTCGACGTCGGGGGTGATGCACCGCAGCTCACGTCGAAGGAGTCTCACCGGAAGCGCGATTCGCAAGTCGACCGGCGAGAGCTTTTGAGGACCCGAAACCCTACACTCCCGGGAGGGACCCCGTCGGGGAGTGCAGCGGCTATGGGCTGCCCTAGGTCGGTCAAGCCGCCCCTAGAGCCTCGTGGTCCGCAGCTCTCCAACACGAAGAACAACGAAGAGCGAGGGAGCAAGAACGAGGGAGGGACAAGACGTAGATGAAAAAGCTGTAGATGTGTTTGCGATTGTGTGTTGTTCAATCGGCCGTCACCCCCAACATATATAAGAGGCGGCTGGACTTCCCGTACAAGAAAAGGATTCATCTAGACTTTCCTTACAATAAAATTGCATCAATTCACGTCCAAAACCCTAGCCAAATTCGGACTGGTTTTATCCGAACTTTCCAAAACGGTTCGGTTTACAACCTGGCTGCACCTTGCGGATCATGTTTGAGGCAGTAAACGACCTCGGATGGAAACGAGTCCAAAAGCAATCTTGACCGTTTCGACGAGACGAAAAACTTTCATGTTGAACGATTTTTTATCAGAGGTCATCTTGAGGGTCAAATAGCTCGCGCAAAACGGACTGTGACGCAAAACATCTGTCCCTCGCGCTACCCATCAGACATCTGGTGGGGCGCGCCACACTTCGCCTCCTGGCAGGGCTACATTCCGATGGCTCTAACTTTTGCATACGAACTCGTATTTGAACGATTTTTATATCAAAATCGATCGTTTCGACGAGACGAAGAACTTTGCAGTTGTAACGTTTTCCATCAGAGGCCATCTTGAGGGTGTAATGAGCCGAATAGTGTTTTGAATACAAAATCTCAGTGTTTCAAACACAACTTCGGCCTTCGAGATGAGATCGGATGGTGATGACCCAAACTTCAAAGATGTTTATATCGACAACACGGAACTTTTTTATGTAGATCACTTCTTCATTTGAGGACATATTAATTAAGTTCTTGATTGTGCCAAAATCTGGTGTCAACACATTGCTTGCGTTTTTTCACCCTTAAGGTTCTTATTATGTAAGTTAATAGTGTGTCATTCAAATTCATCACAGATTGATGCCTGCATAAAACAAATATGAGAAGCGGATAAAACCATATCTTTAATTGATGCACGCATATAACAAATATGAGAAGGGGTAAACCCATATTGTTTAGTATTGATGCCGGCATACTACAAATATAAGAAGGGTTTTCCCTGGAATTGCTCCATAGACCTTGAACCACAAATTGTTTTTAGAGCGTGGCATTAAGATGTAAAGTGGGAGATGATTTTTTCAGACGCAAATGTGCAAAGAGAAACAAATATAACACATCGATAATCATTCCCATGAAAACTACCAATACATGACTGGGAGGGAGCCCGCTGGACTACTTGTTTAGCATGGATTGAAAAGGACACCGATCCAAAAGTGTATTTTGTGCACTCGCGGTGAGCCAGACTAAATAATCATCTCTCCATCCAATAAAATACTGACTCTGACAACTAAGCAAAAACCCTACTCCTACAAGGAATGTGAGAAGCTAAATTGATGCGGAAAAAAAGCCAAACTGCCGACCAAAATTAGAGATGATCAGATCACAAACAGAGCACTCACTGAACAAACCCATAACTTACCACAGTGGCACCGTCTATATGTGGAAATGCTTTCCACACCAGCAACAAACATATCGCACTCCAGCTCCAGCTCCAGGTCCACAGTAATATCCAAGCTAGCATCCAGCTTTTGCCGCGGTCACACTACATGCAAGAATCCAGCTCCAGGTCTCCCGTTTTCCTCGGCACCTACTGTTGCAGCAGCTCGCTCTTCTGCTCCTACATATCCTTTGGCCAGCGGTGACTACAGTGAGGTGCTTGTGTTGTGGTCTCTCTGCTCGCGTGCTCCTGACATTCTCTCCATGGTGCTCCATCTTCTTCATTCCGGCCGAGTGCACCATGCCCGTGGGTACTCCATTACCACTGCTCGTCGTATTACAACCCTCTCAGCCGGTTGGAGGGGGCGGCATATGGGGCGCGAGGATCAGCGCATGGGGTGTGGCCGTGGGGGAGCCGCGTGCAAGGAGCCTAGGCGGCGGCGGTGCGGCCCGGCCGTCAGACGTTGTAGAGCGGCGAGGAGACTTTGGCAGACCCCGTAGGTGTTGACGACAGTGTTAGATAATCTTGTCTAGGTTTGTATTGTAGCAGAACATGTCCGTGTATTGCTTGGATGTGGTAACCGTGTTAGCTGTCTACGTGATGTTAGTATGAGTCAAATTAGGTTAGTCCGAGTAGTACTAGTTAATCAAGTCCGGCTGTGAGTCTGGCCGTGTACTTGTTTAGGCCAGGTTGAGTCCTAATAGTAATCATCTTAGGAGTCAAGAGTTGGACGTGGTATGCACGATCCGTGTAGGTTTAGGATCTATGGGTCGCCGGCTGCTCCTGTATATATATACATGTACAGGGCTGCAATATTGTAACACCGTGGAAAAGAAGAAAAGAGAAATAAAGAAAGAAAAGAAGGGCGCGACAAGAGCCCTTGGCTATCAGTTTTCGTGCACGTGTTCGTCGTGTGATTTGATGTGATCAATCCTGTGGCGAATTTCCAACAGGCAGCGGGCAGAATTCCAGTCGTAGCGGCATGGAGAGGGTCAAACTTACGTACTCTCGTGGTTGCCTGGACGCTCCTGTTCGAGCCGCTCCGCCGGCGACCGAACGCTTCGAGCTTAGTTGACTCGCACCGTCTTGAACGGAGAAACGACGCAAGGCAATGAGAGAGAGAGGTCGTGCCCATGCGGGCCTTGCGAGTAGTGGACCTCCAGTCGCCGCGGACGGAGGCAACTTCCGGAGTGATGGCGGCGTGATTATTCCTACGGAGAGCCGCAGCTGCAACTCCAGCAAGCCACTGTGAAGACATGCCGGGGACGACCGGTCGCAGCAGACGCCTACTCGGCTAGATAACATGCGGCCGCTCCGTCGTGCCTTCCCAGCTCTTGGAAGGATGAATCATGCACTTGATACAAACGGAAGAAGAGAAACAAACCCCGCAGATCACCTGGAAAATCAAGAGAAGGAGTGCCTATTTATAATGCGCAGATAGCTAGAAGAAGGAAACAGAAACAAACACGACTCAGCCAGCAGCGACGCTTCGAGATCGACCGAACTAAGCGGTTCAGCGGAAACCAGATGGAACGAATTAATGAGCGACCATGGAACCAACGTATGAGACACCAAAGAAGACCCGATGCAATAACATGGCAAGGAAGGCAACCTATTTATAGCCATAGCATGGAACGTGGATGTATATAACATGGCAAGAACGACAGCAATAGTCGGCGAGAACTCTAGAAACCGCGACAACAGCGGCAAGATTGCAGGCTCTCGAATCGACAGTAAAAGCGGCAGCGATGGGACACACCAGTAACATCTGGACAGGGCGGTCAAAGCGGCATTGCTTGTTGGAGGAGTACGAACGGGGACACGTGCAATAATACTACACGTACATGATATTCATACAAAGAGTTACAGGAAGGAAACGTGGCCTCATCTAATTGGGCCCCCCTGATTTTCACTAGTGGGCCCGCCCTCCTAATTAAACCGCTGCCAATCACACCCCCTCAGCCCGGTAAACCCCCTGTAATCTCCCCGTACGTCTAGCATTGCTCGGGACACGTGCGCCGACCGAAAACGATTGGAAGCCCAGGGAAGCACCGAACCACAGAGAGGATGTTGGGATACGAAGTCAACCAGCCCTGCGGGCCCACATACAACTTAAAACGCTAAACCAACCTGCGCGCACGTTCAAAAAATTTGAAACAAAAAACTAAACACACAACACATTCGTACACAGCCATTTACCAAAAAAAGGGCATGTAGCATGTACCACTTTACCTAGGGGTCATTTTCATACAAGTGGTTAAACCTTAGGGCAAAACCTTGCCGGATATAGAGGTTTGGGTATATGTCAGGTCGAGCACCCATGGCGAGGAATCGTTTTTTTTTTCACTTACCCGTGGACGTACGCAAAACCAAAGGTAATATTAGGTAAAGATACGCAAGTAAAATAGTACCACCTCGGATGTAGAAAATAATATAGGTGAAAAAATTAAAAGCGTAAATTCAAGGGAAGAAGCATATTGTGACGGTGAACCCACGGAGCCAATCCGTTCTTTATTATTGAAAAAAAACGTTCATCTTAAATCGGCTGATAACAACGGAACTTTAGCCGCCTCCCGCTGCCACCACGTGTCAGCTCCGACCCCACACACCGCTCCACCTATCTCCTCCAACCACCACATGTTTTCTTTCTTTCTTCCTCGCTCCTTCTCTTCCGTATCCCAAATCACCATGTCTTTCCGCCGACGCAGCAACAACAAGCCGCCACCGCGACCGGCCCATCATCACCGGTGGCAGCCACCGCTAAAGGAGCTAGCCAATCGCTCCTGCACGTACTACCAGCTACTGCAACCGCTCCCCTCGCTTCTTCTCTTTCCTAGACGCAAGCAGAGCAGCGCTGCGACCCCACGATCTCGTCGTCGACCACGGACCCTGCAACCCGAATCTCGCCACGACGGCGAAGCTACAACGCAGCAAGTGGCACGCGACCGTGGATATCGCAGGTGCCCGAGAGTTGCTGCCATGCAACATGCGTGGTACTGCGTCCTTGCAGACCTCGCCGGCCCGGGAGCTGCAGTGCAGCACGTGGTACTGCCCGCCGACGGATGGAGTCGCGATGCAACGGGCGTAATACTGCACGCCGGGGCAGCGGAGCTGCAGTGCAACGGGGGCGACACAGGGACCAGCGGATCTCGCGTGTCGTTGTGAGCCGTTGCAGTCGCCGTCGGTGCTGTGATGATCATCGGCGTTTCTCGGTGCTGTTGGATGTTGTCTCCGGTGCTGGTACTGCGGAGCTGCAATGCACCCGCGCGCGTTTGTGACTCGCGGTCCTCGTGGATCTCGATGGTGGCGAAGCTGCAATGCATCTCCCATGATGCTGCCCGCCGGCGACAGAGCGATTCTGCATGCGACCCGCTTCGTCGGCGGCGCGGCAAAGCTGCAATACAGCGTGTGACTGCGTGAAGGCTTCGACTTACAGTATCTTGGACTCAGCTTCGTCGGCTCAGGCATGCAACATCTTCACTGCTTCAGCAACCACGGCGGGGCTGCAAGCCGGAGGTGACAGTGGGGACCACCGCTGCTGCAACCCCCCTCGTCGTAGCACCCTCGGTGCTGCAAGTGAAGCTGCTACGGCGCTTCCTTCAATGCCCTTCACCGTAGTGCAGCCGCGTGTGACGATCGGTGAGCCTGGCGGGGTGACAATGTGTGGGAAAGGAAGGACGAGGCAGGGGGTGGGTGCTGCGTTTTGGAAGAACGACGGGAGGGGATGACGGGATGATGTGGGGACGTTGTGTTGACCAATCCGACGTCCACACATCACATGATCAGACGGCTCGTCACCCGACTGATTTCCTGAGAAATCAGTTGGTTGATCGATAGCAGCCGCCTTTATTATTAGGAAATGTATACTCTCTGTTTTTGTCCATCCACATCGATCATAAGTTTCGTACGCCGTCAGCCCGGTTGCTATGTAAGTCACAGTGGGCAAAAATTAAAATTTCTATTATGAGCCACTAAAAAAAGTAGCTTCACGTGTTAAAATTTTGGACTCCTTTTGTAATTAATAGTCCCACCCTGCTCTTTTAGATCAAATCCTAGCGACATATATACGTTCTCGAATTGCAAGTGTCGAACGAGCCAAGGCGGAAAAAGAAACGCCAGACCTGCCGCATATATTATTATTTTTGCATGGTAATACATGTCTCGTTCATATTATAAAGATCAAAGTACAAGTCACGTAAAGACCGACATGACAAAACTAAAAAAATAGGAGAACATCTCTGAGCTCGGGTGAGGAGGTAATCTGTCATTATTTTTTTCAGGTGGCTGCTGTGGTGGTGCCGGAGACAGGTGACCTGCCGTATATATGCATCATCAATAAAGGAACATCTACTAGGAAGAAGGCCATGAAAGGCGCATGAAATACAAGAAAAAACATCATTTGCTGGGGTGACGTGTGACAGCTAGCTACCGCATGTGGAGTATTAAAATCTCCGACTCCGTCACGACGTGTGGTAGCAGGCTGAACTACTTTTTATTTTAAGGTTCAATTTTACTCTGTTTATGGATAAGGGTTAGATAATGTTGAACTAAGGCCAACTTAAACGGACAACCTCATTTCATCCGGCCGCGTCCGTTTAAGGTGAAACGGACACAAATCAAATATGGTTGCAATCGTTGTGTTTTATATAAAATTTAAATTATTTATTATTATGACTCTATGTGATTTATTTGGTTGTAAACTATATACAATGAGTTGAGTGTTTTTATTCAGCTCTGAAACTATATGCAATATTGAGAGAAAAATTGTCAACATTTGGCCGTCTGAACGGGCGGACCAAATGGGTCATCTGCGTTGGGCGCATTCCCAAGGCATCTAAAAAAGAGGCCGAACTTTGCCACTTTACTCGAACCAAGCGGATAAAATTCATGTAAAACGGATGTCTATTTGGGGTCCGCCCATTGGAGTAGGACTAACATATATACATAAAGTAGGGCACACACAACAAAAACATATATGCTTGCACGTCCAGTAAAGTAAACACAAATATATTGTCTCCAGACGTAATTTATCCCGGTTCATACAAGTGCATAATGAACCATCGACATCAAAACACAGGTATTTACGTCTCATGGAAATAGAGTCTTTAGTTGATCTCAATAAAGCTATTGATCCGGATCAGGAAAAGAATGTCATGCCTGAAGTACCTAAAGATGGGCATATTGGGTGTGTTACGAAGAAACTTGACAACCACCTTATACACATTTTGGCCCCAAACATTAATGCTATGGAGGAACAACAACAAATTTATCTAGGTAAAATTACTTTGAAAGCGCTGCATGCACAATATTTTAATTGTCCGATGGTAGTACAATACATAATCTAGCGCCCCATGGAGTCGTGATGTTAATTGATCCATCATTTTTGTCCTAGTCAAGTTAATTGATCCAACCTGATTAGTGATAATTAGCATTTGCTTCCCGGCGAAGCTCGTCAATTTTGATTCTCCCATTGCAACGCATGGGCATGTATGTTTGTTAGTAGTAGGTAAAAAAGATAAAGACAAAGATTAGGTAGAGATTAAACTCGGTTTATTCTTAAGTAATTCTCAGGCAAAAAGAAAAAAACACACACAAGGAAACCATCTTGGATGGGCTGTCTTATCTGAGGATGCATCATTTATTCATGTCCTGCATGCGTCCCTGGCTCGCTCTCGCTACTCTTTGTCATGGTGATCGATGGAGTAGAGACACTGCTTGAAGGCCTCGAGGTTGTGCTGGAAGACAGGCACGAAGGCGTCGATGCTGCCGTCCCCGATGTAGGACGGTGCAAGGAAGATAAGCCCTTCCGCCGGGATGTAGGACGGCATGACGTACGTTGGGGTGCCCGTGCCGAAGTCCATGTCGTAGAACTGAAAGGTGAGCCAGCTGTGCACCTCCAAGTCTGGGCACAGCACGTCCCTCATGTTGATCTCGGAGCTCGGCGCAAGTCCTTCTTGCTCGACAAGGCCGGAGGTGGCAAACTCCACAAACGACCGGAAGTAGGCCGGGTCCGCCACCCTAGCCACCTCGTCGTGGATGAGCTGCGCGGCGTGACTCAGAGGTTCTCCCAGCAGGTCGGACACCCTGGCGCGCGGGAACGCCCAGAGGACTAGGTTGCCGGCATACTCTGCTGGCATGCCGAGGCGGCTGCGGCCGTCCACTGAGATACGCACCGTGGAGATGTCGTCGTGTGAGAGTCCCCGCGCCCGTGTCATGGCGCGCCACAGCTGGGCGAGAATAGTTTCGAATCGGGTAAACGGGCGGTCCCGCCCTTGTGAGGTGGTGTCGCGAAGGCCGGCGATCCAGTCCTTGCTAAAGTGCGCCTTGTGTACAACGATCACCTTCTTGTCGCCGGCGGTCGCTGTGGGCGCCGGCGCCGGCGGTGGTGGAAGGTAGTACTCGCGGTTGCGGTGGTCGAACTCGAACTCCAACTCGTTGATGCAGTGAGAGGTCAGGCGGGGCTGGAATAGGTCGAGGTGGTTGTACTTGTACATGGGCGGGAGGCCCATAGTGAGACCCCTGGTGGCACGTCCCCACGCGACGAGGAAGTTGCTGGTGGCGCGCCCGTCGGCGACGGCGTGGTTGCGGGCGAACCCCACCGCGAGGGAGCCGCACCTGAACCGCGTGAGCTGCACCACCACCACCTCCTTGATAGCTTCCTCCTCGAGGTCCGGAAGCAGCTGCAGCAGCTCCGGCTTGGGATTGGGCTGGGCCACGTCCACATCCACCATGTCGGCGTCCACGCACGCCTCCACCACACGGGCACCCCGGTCATTGAGCAGCACCACCGGCCCCTCGCTGCGGTTGCGGACCAGCTGCCCCGCCAAGGTGCGGTACTCCGAAAGGGCAACAGCTAGGCCCTTCTCTAGAGCGGCCGCGGTGGGCGCCGGCGCCGGCGCCGCAAAGGCAAAGATCATGGCCATATGCATTTGGTACGTCACCTTGTCAAAGACAGAGAGAGGGATGTACTCGGGGGCGCCGGCGGCCAGCTTGGTGGACGCGGGCTTGATGAGCTTGGAGCTCAGGACGTGGACCTCCATTGCCGGCGGGGACCCTCTGCGTAGCCAAGTACGTACGTGAAGCTCAACTTTGTGCTTATTGCCTTTTTTGTTTTGTTTCTGTCAGCGGATGTGGGCTGCGCCGTATTTATTACAGCCTCTGGACAGCCTCTGGACCGTCGGCACCCATACCGACAATGCCATGTTACCTACTATTAATACCAAACAATCTGACCCAAATTAAGTAGACCAGTTACACCTGCCATGTGCAAAAACACAATATCATGGAAATCCCTATTTGACGCATTTTGCGTCAAACTGTCGGGGCGATGCACACCCTTCGCCCGTCCCTTGGCCGGTCTTTTTTCCCGTTTTCTGTTTCGACCGACTCCATTGGCGCACACCTGTTTCCTCGTTACCCTTTCTTCCTGCGGCTGCTTTATTTTGATTCCTTCTCTCCTTGCTCCTCTCGATTCCCCTTCCATCCAGTCGATTCTTCCCCGTGGTCTTCATTCCTTCCTCCTTCGTGCGTCTTGTTCGCCAGGTGCTCTGGATCTTCATCTTCTCTCCCCTTCCTGCAAGTCTCTCGGATGGAATTAGGGTTAGCTGATTTTGTTCTTTGTTGTTGGTAGATGGTGTTTTGACAACCAAAATCTGAGGAATAACACTTCAATTTTTTGATAACTGGTCGAGGTTCGTCAGATCCGGCGTTCCCCATTTGATTTTTATTACAATTTACTAAGTTCCTCAACTGCATTCGTCTCTCTTTTTCTGTTTGTATTTGCAGGTTCGTCTGAGATCTAACAGATCATGGTTGTTCTAGAGGGATGTAGGTAAATCATTACAGCAAGTACTAGTCAACTATTTTCTGTTCTGGTGCTTGACAGTTTTGTTCATAACCCTTTGTGTGGATATGTTTTAAGATGTTTTGGATACGCCTATAGAAGTGAACAAGCATCTCCCTTCAATTGTGTAGTTGCTCTGAATTTTCCATGTATATACTTATGCAGTGGCGATGGTTCTGGTGATGCTGCTGTAGTTCTCCTCTAGGTTAGAACCAGAACTTGTACTAGACCTGTTACAGGATTGAAGTTGTGTGGAATTGTTCTTCTATTTAGCTCCATTGTTCTACAGCTTAGTCTTGGTGCTCACTAGATTTCTTTTCTACTATTTCTTTTATACTATGCTACTGTTAGCAATGCTCTTGACCCCCACTCTTTGCCGAAGACGGCCACTCTATATATCGCCGGTGAACAACACCACTCAAGAGTCCTGTTTCTGTGCTATGCATGAGCTAGCTGCTACTGTAAACAAATCCATTGAATCTCGCTTGGTTTTTCCGGTAAATGCTCATAGATACAGGAGGTGTCTTCTCTTGAAAATGTTGAGTAACCTAGTATTCATTTCAACATTATTTTGTTTCCATGCAAATCATATAATTTTCTAGTTCACAAATAGTCATAACCCCTTTTAATGTGGTTATCTTCACAATACATTCTACTCTGCTTTTGAATGTCCAGTTAATTAATTTGAAGCACCTCCTAGTTTGTTTGGCAGCTTAATTAGCATCTACGAGTCTAATCTGCAAGTTTTGTGATGTCAATTTAACTACGTGTGCACACTGTTTAGCTAACAGTCGCTACTTGCTTCCCTGGAAAAACACTAGCTAGTTGCTTGCTGATGTGATTTTTCTCCCCTATTTCTGTACCGGATTCTTCATTGTTACATTTTTTGATACAAACTAATTCTGCGCTTACTCCAGTGTTTTTCTGTCCAACGATTTTAGGAAATCACTCCTCAATCTCTGCAGATTGTGTTCAGAAAGGACATGAGTAGTTACAAGTAGATGATTATGTTGATTTGTACTTCCATTTCTGTCTCATCAATGTATACGTCAGAAAGCATTCAGCTGTCTAGTTCATATAACAGAATTTGCACCCTGTATGCATGTATCTCACACCACAATATTGCATCAGAAATAGAGAAGTTATTCTGAACCATATATTAAGGAAGTTCCTGTTTTTTTGTTGTCTTTGTACTATATTCAAATCACTATGTATGTATTTGAGCACGAATAGATTGTTGATTCAGCTTCTAATAATAATTTCGTCCAAAAATGATTTAAGCATGAATATAAAAATTTTTGAATCCAATTTTTTAAATTTTTTCGAACAAAATCTGAATCCTGAAAACTTTTTTGAATATCTCAAATAATTTTTAAATTTCAAGAACATTTTTTAAATGTCTTGAACAATTTCTCAAATCTTAGAACATAATTTCAGTTCCAAGAACAGTTTTTTATATGAAGGGCAATTTTTCAAATCCAAGAATAATATTCTCAATCCTAGAACATTTTTTAAATCGTAGATCATTTCAATCAAAGAATATTTTTTCAAACTTATAACATAATTTCGATTCGAAGAACATTTTTAAACACCTTGAACATTTATCGAATGATAGAACTTGATTTTGATTCCCAGAATGTCTTTTTCAAACCAAACACAGTTTTTGAATTCCAAGAATGTTTTGTAAACCTTAGGACATATGTTAAATTCCAACATCATTTCTGAACCTTAGAACATTTATTTTAATCTTAAAAAATGAATCCTAGAAATTTTTTTGAATCTTAGAACAAAACTTGGATCCTAGAACATGTTTTGAATGCATTGAATAATTTTTTAACTCCAAAAACATTTTTAATGTCTTGACCATTTATCGAATCTTTTTTAGGTGAACATCTATCGGATCTTAGAACATAATTTCAGTTCCAAGAACAATTTTTTTAATACCAAGAACAAGTGTTGAATAGCAAGAACATTTTTTGAATTCCAAGAACATTTTTTGAACCCTGGATTATTTTTGTCCCAGCAAAACACACCTATCCGGACCCATCGAGTTCACCTGGACACTGCCACTGCCAAACCATAACAAATCGGATCCACCGATACGGATCTTGGTCTCACCGAGATGGCCTTGCAAACTCTCTGTAATGGTCTACAATTATTTCGGTCTCACTGAGTGTTCAATCGGTCCCACTGAGGTGGCTTGCCAACTTTCTGGTGCCCTATTGCTTCACTTTGGTCCTACCGAGTTGATGCAATCGGTGCCACCGAAACAAGGTTTGCCCTTGCCATTGCACATCGATCAGTCCTTCCGGGTTGTCCCTAGTCGGTCCCACTGAGATCTCTAATGTTCATATCTTTTGTACAGATCGGTGCCACCGATATTTCTGATCAGTGCCACGTAGTTGTGCGAAAAGTGTGTACGGTTGGATTTTTGAGTGGAGGCTATATATACCCCACCATCCCCTCTTCCTTAGTAGAGAGAGCCATCAGATCGTGCCTACACTTCAACTACTCATTTTCTGATAGAGAACGACCTAATCATGTGTTGAGGTCATGAGTTTCCACTCCTACCATTTAAACCTTGATTTCTAGCCTTCCCCAAGTTGCTTTCCACTCAAATCCTTGTCCCACCATAGCCAAGTCTATGAGAGAGAGTTGAGCGTTGGGAAGACTAACATTTGAAGCACTAGAGCAAGGAGTTCGCTTGCGTCGAGGCCATGACGGAGCTGGGGAGGGCGGGTATGGATCGTGTGCTTGACGATGAGCACGCCTGTACCCATTCCTTACATACATAGGAGCTCCCTATATCTAAAGCAAGTGCCAAATAATGCTTTCCCGCCACGCAAACCCCCACTAGCAAAGTTTCTGTAGCTAGACGGCTACGTCGGCAAGGGCGGTATTTCCAATTTTAGGACCTTTCAACCATTTTGTAAAGGTTCTATAAGGTTCTGCACCGGATTTCCTTGAATTTTTTTGCATTTTATTCTTTTCCTACTTTTTGATTCATCTTTATTTTTCCTTTTTTTTGGTTTCCTTCTTTTTTTTCTTTTGTATTGTTCATGAATATTTTAAAATTCCTGAACATTATTCTAAAACTAATGAAGAATACATTAATCCAATATATATATATAGATATATATGTGTGTATATATATATACACACATAATTGAAGAACACTTTTGTAAATCAATATCTTTTATTGCATATTTTGAACATATATTCCAATTCGTGACTATTTTTTTATCGAATTCAAGATTATTGTCTTAGATTCATGGATTTTGCAAACTTCATGAAATTTTTGATTCAAATTATATAAAATTTGTGAACACTTTTACATACTCATATTTTGCTCAAATTAATGAACCTTTTTAAATAATGAACTTTTTTATATAATTCATGATTTTTTTTGAATTGACAAGCATTTTTTAAATCTGCTACTCCCTCAAATCCGTATTAATTGAAGATGACTTAGTACAACTTTAATGAAATTGTACTAAATCAATGTCAATTATATTGATCGGAGGGAGTAACATTTTTCAAAATGTTAACTTATACATGCAGTTTTTCAATAAATAATAAAAGCCACTAGGAACAACGCAGCAGGAAAACTGGTTGAAATTACTGGCTGACCTCATAAAAAAATCTTTGCGAGCTGGAACAAGAATCTTAAGAATGGGCAGCCCACCCGCACACGATGAGCGTTATAGTGCCAATTCCCCACAAGAGGCACGCAATAGGAGCTCCCGAAGAAAATACTGCAATAGCAGAAAAGCTTAAAGAAATAACACAACCAACCATGGTGCCAGCTTCGTCAGCAGTTATCACCTTAATTACTCAACTCGTTCACAATGCACTACTAGGAAAAGGCTATAGATAGGAGTGATACTAATGGCGCACCAGGTAAGTAGTGCGCCACTACTATATACTAATGGCGCCGCACCGGTTAGAGGTGCGCCATTAGTGTGGAAGACACTAATGGCGCACCAGGCACACGGTGCGCCACTAGTATTGCTTTTTTTTTTTCATTTTTTCATACACTCTAATGGCGCATGGTGCCAAAGTGCGCCATTACTAGTTCTACCAAGTAATGGCGCACCTTGTAAACAGTGCGCCATTAGTATATAATTTTTTAACTTTTTTGCAAAACTGCTAATGGCGCACCGTGTATATTTTCATGGACACTTTTTGATCTCGATCTCGATCCCACCCGCACCCTCCCCCGCTAGCTCCACCGCCGCCGACGACCCACCGCAACCCTCCCCCGCTCCACCGCCGCCGACGAGCACCCGCCCCCCACACCCTCCCCCGCTCCACCGCCAACGGCACCCCGCACCTTCCCCGCTAGCTCCACCGCCACGACGACCCACCGCAACCTCCCCGATCCACCGCCGACGAGCACCCGACCCTCGCACCTCCCCGCTCCACCGCCCAACGGCACCCCCGCACCTTCCCCCCGCTCCACCGCCGCCGCCGATGATATTTTCAATTAACAAATTGAACATATTTTCTAAATAATTATTACAGTTTTTATAAAAAAATATTACTGTTATGATTTAAACAAGTTTGAACATATTTAAACACAAATAAATATCAAACAGGATTTAAAATTCATAAAAAAGATTTGGGAGCTGAGCTACGCTGGAGAGAAGGTGCCGATGTTCCGTGTCAGATGGGCCAAGAGCGTCCTGAAAGAAGACCGATATTTCACCACCATGGTTATACCCGAAGCCAAATCCAAGACCACGGGTGCAAACGTCACCGCGAAAAATGAGCCATGGGTACTGGCTTGCCATGTGGACCAATGCTTCTTCATTACCGACCCGCCAAAGCCCAGTCGTGTTGTCGTGAGGAGAGGCAAAAGGAAGATCATCGGAATGGATGGAGTAGCCAATGAGCAAGACTTCGACAAGTACGGCGATCCGAAGATGAGCGTTATAACGCCAATTCCCCACAAGAGGCACACAATAGGAGCTCCCTAAGAAAATACTGCAATAGCAGAAAAGCTTAAAGAAATAACACAACCAACCAAGGTGCCAGTTTCGTCAGCAGTTATCACCTTAATTACTTAGCTCGTTCACAATGCACTACTAGGAAAAGGGCTATAGATAGGACTGATACTAATGGCGCACCAGGTAAGTAGTGCGCCACTACTATATACTAATGGCGCCGCACCGGTTAGAGGTGCGCCATTAGTGTGGAAGACACTAATGGCGCACCAGGCACACGGTGCGCCACTAGTATTGATTTTTTTTTCCATTTTTCCATACACTCTAATGGCGCATGGTGCCAAAGTGCGCCATTACTAGTTCTACCAAGTAATGGCGCACCTTGTAAACAGTGTGCCATTAGTATATTTTTTTTTTACTTTTTTGCAAAACTGCTAATGGCGCACCGTGTATATTTTCATGGACACTTTTGGATCTCGATCTCGATCCCACCCGCACACTCCCCCGCTAGCTCCACCGCCGCCGATGACCCACCGCAACCCTCCCCCGCTCCACCGCCGTCGACGAGCACCCGCCCAAGACCTCCCAGCCCGCTCCACCGCCAACGGCACCCCGCACCTCCCCGCTAGCTCCACCGCCCGATGACCCACCGCAACCTCCCCGCTCCACCGCCGCCGACGAGCACCTGCCCCCGACCTCCCCACTCCACCGCTGCCAACGGCACCCCGCACCTTCCCCCCTGCTCCACCGCCGCCGCCGATGATATTTTCAATTAACAAATTTGAACATATTTTCTAAATAATTACTATAGTTTTTATAAAAAAATATTACTGTTATGATGTAAACAAGTTTGAACATATTTAAACACAAATAAATATCAAACAGGATTTAAAATGCATAAAAAAGATTTGGGAGCTGAGCTACGCTGGAGAGAAGGTGCCGATGTTCCGTGTCAGATGGGCCAAGAGCGTCCTGAAAGAAGACCGATATTTCACCACCATGGTTATACCCGAAGCCAAATCCAAGACCGCGGGTGCAAACATCACCGCGAAAAATGAGCCATGGGTGCTGGCTTCCCAAGTGGACCAATGCTTCTTCATTACCGACCCGCCAAAGCCCAGTCGTGTTGTCGTGAGGAGAGGCAAAGGAAGATCATCGGAATGGATGGAGTAGCCAATGAGCAAGACTTGACAAGCACGGCGACCAAGATCGAACATGACGACGACGATGAAGTAGCCTCGATTCCCCTCCATCTCGATCTCGATCCCCGCACCTCCCCGCTCCACCGCCGCCGATGATATTTTCAAGTAAGAAATTTGAACATATTTTTAAAAAAATTATTACTAGTTTTTTTAAATATTACTGTTATGATTTAAACAAGTTTGAACATATTTAAACACAAATAAATATAAAAACAACATTTAAAATGCATAAAAAACATACTGGGGAGCCTGGGAATTGAACCCAGGACCTCCTAGTGTGTGTGCTGCGTGCTGGCCAGTCAGGCTAGTGGGTGGGTTCTATTGTAGATAGGGTTAGATTGTAGATATGGTTAGTGGGCTAGATTAAAACAAAATTCTAATGGCGCACCGAGGGGAGGTGCGCCATTACAATAGTCATACTTATGGCGCACGACTGGACGGTGCGCCATTAGAACCCTCCCCCTAGCTATCCTCCCTCTCCCTCGCCAGATCCCCTTCGACCCGCTCTCCCTCGCCACCAGATCCACCCGCGCGCCGCCCCGACCCTCACCGGACTCCACCGCCGCCCCAGCGCCTCGCGCCCCCCCCCGCCGCCCGACCCTCGCCGGTCTCCTCGCCGCCTGCGCCTTCTTCCACATCCTCCAGGCCTCCGCCGCCGCCGGCCGCCAAGGCACCAACCACCTCCTCGGACGGGGCTCTCTTCCTCGCGCTCTCCTCACCAACCACAACGCCGGCCACCTACTCCTCACCAACCACGATGTCGGCCACCTGCTCCGTCGTCTCCGGCAGAGGTTACTCCACCTAGCTGCAGCACTCGTGCGCTTGGCGGCTAGGGTTTGCCTCCAGCCTCTCCCCTCCACCATCAACGAGATGAGCATCCGGTGCCCCCGCCCTTGAGTTCGTCGACGGCGCCGTCCTCCAGCCGCAGCCGCTGCAGGTACAGAGCCCCCGATTCCATCTTCCCCCTCGCCCCCAATTCTTTCAGATGCAACTCTGTGATCTCATTCGGTAGAGAAGAAAGATAATTGGTATGTTCATTATGTCATTCAGTAGAGAAGAAAGCATTGCACTGCTATGAACTTATCCTTCCTCCTGTTGTCATATTGCACACATCTTGGAACTAGGAGAGTATGAGAACAGGGTATTGTGCAAATGCTTTGAAGTATTTCTGCACATTCTCTGTTTGTATGTTCTGAAATGGCCATTCAGTTTTGAATGCAACCCTCTATCTATCTTTCCAAGAAAGAATGTTCTCATTTTGGCCATGAAGATGATATGAAGTCTCAACCTTTCCTTTGCATGAAATTTTTGGACCCCTTTTTCTGTGGTAAACAATTTTGGGTCTGTTGGTGGCCAGTTGGCTACAGTTTGCTGATCACTGCCAATGATGCAGTTTTGATCTAGTTTGTTGGTTGCTTGCTGATCTAGTTTGATGCAGTTGCTGATCATTTGCACAAAATTCAGTTAACAACAACATCAGTAAAATTCAGTTAATTAACTGAAGAAGAGAAGAGAGAAAGTAGAGAGCAAGAGGAGTACTTGCATTAACTGAAACGTTTTACTTTAAACTTGCAAAATTGCAGTACTCCCTAAAACTACTGCAAGCAAGAACTACTGTTGGAGGGCACTACTGTAGGGATATTCTCTGGTCTACTGAAACTTGCACTACTGCAATTTACTCCAGTGATACTATAGTTCTTTGCAAATTCTCTGCTCTACTCCACTGCATGCACTGCAATACACTACTCCACTGCATGTTTAATCAGTTAACAGAAAAAGGTACAGAATAAGCAAATGTAAGAAAAGAAGAGAGCTTGTACTGCCAGTACATCATCAGGCAGTTCACCAGAGATTTTCAAGTTAGAAATACGCCCAGGGGTAGATGAAGAGATAATATCATGAAGGAACAATTTAGTTTTAATTAATGGAAAAGTTGCATTTACTTGTAGTGAAAGGAACAATTTCAGGTAATTATAAATATTCAATAGCAGCAGAGGCAAGCAGTATCAGTAGCAGTAGGTGCCAAATTTTGATATGCAAGCATGCATTCTTTGCTTGTTTATATTCATTCTTGTAAACTGAACATGCTCATCTATCTATCTATCTATCTATCTACCTGCTTAAGTATGTATGTATGCATTGTATTTTTATTTCCTTTAGAAAGTAAAGTTTATTTCCTGGCTAGCTGGCATGATGGCTCATGGATCCCTCAGCTGCAGCTACAGTTGGAGCTCAATCTGATCTCATCTGAAATGAATCTATAAATACAGAGTGTAGTTAGTTACAGAGTAGCAGAAATAGTTGCTGGATGCAGTTACTTGCATGGGCCTGGCTGATGAAGAAAAACTTTATATATATTCATACTGATGTTGACTCTATAAATCATACTTATTGGACATGTTTTATGTGTTGATCCATCAATTGATCACATTGAGAAAGACCATCGTTTCTCCGACCATTTTGCAAAGGTCATGTCTCCGACCATCGTGTCGTGATGAATTTGCAGGTACCCCGAGAGGCCCTTGAGTTTGCCGGAATGTCGATTAACTTCCGTTCCGAAAAATTCGGGTACTCCATATGTCCTATTTTCAGCAAAGGTAATGCTGAAATTTTCCGTGAATTTTAGCATTACTTTGCTAAAAATAGGACATATGGGGTACTTGCGACTAATGCCTGTTATTATGCATGTTTTATGATCTGTTGTAAGGGTACTAATTGGTCTGTTATGCTGCTTATCAGAAATGGCGGGAAGCAGCCACCGCCGATCTGCGACACCGTAGTACGAGTTGGATGCTTCCGAGTTCTTCACTATCATACTTGAGGCTTCAGTATCATCCATGAAGCAGGTATATAAAACGAGCTGATCTCCCCTTCACCCATCTCATTATGATATCTGTTGTTTGCTACATCACTCATTGTCCCAAACTTCAGAGGCTGCCTGACAGTTTTATGAACATGCTGATGGGTGAAGATCCGCCAAATAATGTGAAGCTGCGACAGGCCGGCAGCGGGTTTCGCAGGCAGTGGGATGTGCAGTTGGTGATCAAGAAGGGCCACATGTACTTGTCTCGTGGGTGGGAGAATTTCTACCGTACCTACGACCTGCAGCTGGGGTACTTCCTTGTCTTCAGGTACGACGACGACGCCAACATGCTCATTGTGAAGGTGTACAACAAGACTATGTGTCGCATGCGCTACGCTGCCGATGATGATGCCGGTACGTTCTGCCTCTTCTTATTCCTCTACATTTGGCTTTGTCTCACATCGATTGTTCACGGTCATTATTGCATTTTGGACAGGTAGGAGCAGCAGCAGCGACACTGGCTACAGCCAAAGCAGCAACGACTATGGCTGTAGCGAAAGCAGTAGCGATTCTTGCTGTAGTGAAAGCATCAGCTATTCTGGCAGCAGCATAGACAACAAGAAGGATGATCCGGACTGGAGTGCGGGAGAAGAGGAGCAGAGTGAGGATGAGGAGCTGCAGGATGACGATGGGCATCAGGCTGAGGATGACCTAGCGCTGGTGGTGGCTGACCAAGGGCAATAGATGGTGGTGGCTGACCATGGGCAAGAGATGGAGGTGGCTGAGCATGACCTAGCGATGGTCGTGCCTGAAGGTGGCCTCGCGATGGTGGTGGTGCCTGACAATGACCACGCACCGGTGGTGGCGCCGGCGATCCCACAGCTGGGCGACATGACCACGCCAATTGTGGTAGAAGACTACATCCCAGTGCCTCCACTGCCTCCACCGCCTCGCCGCTCTAGGCGCATCAGGGAGAGGAAGGAGAAGAAGGAGAAGAACAATGCATGAGAACTAAACTTTGTCAGGTATGTCAAATCTCCTATAGGTTAGCTATCCAAAATGATATATATATACTTAGTTACCTATGTTATCTCTAATATGCTTAGTTTCCTATAGGTTAGCTTCATTTTTACCTAAGTTGGCTCTAATATACTAACTTAGAGCTCATATGCTTAGTTTTCTATAGGTTAGCTCCAAAATAACTTATGTTAGCACAAAATGATCAAGTTTACATAATAAGCTAATAGTATTTTTCTTATTCTTCTTCTTTTCCAAAATGACATAGGTTAGCTTCATTTTACCTAAGTTGGGTCTAATATACTAACTTAGAGCTTATATGCTTAGTTTCCTATAGGTTAGCTCCAAAATAACTTATGTTAGCACAAAATGATCAAGTTTACATAATAAGCTTATAGTCTTTTTCTTATTCTTCTTCTTTTCCAAAATGACATAGGTTAGCTTCATTTTACCTAAGTTGGGTCTAATATACTAACTTAGAGCTTATATGCTTAGTTTCCTATAGGTTAGCTCCAAAATAACTTATGTTAGCACAAAATGATCAAGTTTACATAATAAGCTTATAGTCTTTTCTTATTCTTCTTCTTTTCCAAAATGACATAGGTTAGCTTCATTTTACCTAAGTTGGCTCTAATATACTAACTTAGAGCTTATATGCTTAGTTTCCTATAGGTTAGCTCCAAAATAACTTATGTTAGCACAAAATGATCAAGTTTACATAATAAGCTTATAGTCTTCTTCTTATTCTTCTCCTTTTCCAAAACTCTTCTTATTCTTCTTCTAGTGTTCTTCTTCTTCTAGTGTTCTTCTAGTCTTCTTCTTTTTCTTCTTCTAACTTCTTGTTTATCATTTTGCAGATTTGATTTAATTGACGGAAGCTTGCGTGGATGGAGAGCTTCTTTTCCATTTGTGTTTTTATTTTGTATCAATGTGAAACTTTTGTGAATTGATGGATAACAGTGTTGGATGAACAATGTGAAACTTTTGTAATATGTAATGACGGAACTATGTGTTGGCTATGTATGTATATATGATGAAACTTGTGTGTTGGATATGATTGCTATATGGATGCTTGTTGTATATATATGTGTCGAATATCTCATATGTGAAATAGTGACCTGAGATTAAGAAAAAACAAAAAAAATAAAAAAGTTGTTACTAATGGCGCACTACCATGTGCTGCGCTATAAGTATAGCAGATAATAGTGATGCGCTGTGGGCAATACTAATGGCGCACTGCCTGGTGCGCCATTAGAATACCAGATTCTAATGGCGCACATGTGGTGCGCCATTAGAAAAAAATTCTAATGGCGTGAGGCTAGTGGCGCACTAGCAGTGCGCCATTAGAAGGCAAAACTGGTGCGCCACTAGCATGCCTTTTCCTAGTAGTGATGAAAATACAGTAACTAAAGGATGTGATTATGAGCGCAAATCCCTTTCTCTCACATTGGATGTCTTCATTGCCCATCCATTCAGATGGAGGGAGCAACTAATTCTAAGTCGACTAGGAACTAGCAAAACTATTTTTTTTTCTTTTGAGGATTTTGTTCGAGCCTGTAGTGATGATTACCGCATAATACAATGCACATTAGTTTTTTTGCAAAAGTCAAACTTCACAAACTTTGATCAGGTTTATAAAGAAAGTTATCTTTATATTTACAATAGGAAATATATACCACATTAAACTGTATTCAAGATGCATCTAATGGTATTGTTTTGATATTCTAGATGTTAATGACTTTTTTGTTAACTCGGTCAAAATTTGCAAATTTTAACGTTAATAAAAATTAATACGCAGTACTAAATTTTAGGATCGAGGGGCTTCCCAGGTGCTTTCTGCAGCAATAGAATGCGCCCTCGGGCGTTTATTCTTGCTCAGTCCAAAATAAATTTATTGTTATCCTGCCATGTGCCTCAGCAAGACCAGGAAGTTGAGATGGAAACTAGGAATATATTGTTACGAAAATACTGATCTTACATACATTTCATTCATGCGTTACTGAGAATCATAGTGAAATGGAAACACGATATGTACTGTGTGTCTAGAGGTGCGGGTGCAACAAAACATGTGAGGCTGAAGAAGGAAGCCAGTCCATTGCAACGCTCGCCAGGATGCTAGAGACCTTTCAATTAGGCTATCACTAGTCGTCAACCCGTGCCACTGCACGGGCTAGCAATTTTTAATATTGCACTCGCTACTGCACAAAAAAACAATATGTTATTCAATGAGTTTTTGTAAGTATTGTTTTTTCTAAAGTCTCGTAAAAGCAGAAATACATAGTATATAAGCTAATATATTACTATTTTACTGCAAAATATATATATATATATATATATATATATATATATAACTGTTTTAAATTAATAAAAATTGGTGACAGTATACATATATTTTAACGGTTCTTAGTTTAGCAAGTAATAAATATATATGAGGATGTGTTTTCTTGGTAACATTATTGTACATATATTATCTATGATTCTTCTCTGTACCGGTTAAAATTTCATATTTGCTCCATCATTCGACATGCATACGTGTGGTTACCATATTCCATTTTAACAAATTTAGTCGGTTGCATAAACTAACCTTGCAGAATGGGTTTCTGATGCACATGCGCAGTTTAGCAAATTTAATTTTTGTTAATATAACCTAGGATTTTTTATTATGATATTCATGACATAGATTTTGAAAAAACATTGACAATGTCCCTATTCCATTTTCAGTAATCTATGTGTTGTCCCAAACAATTTTGGAAGTATAGTGTGGGTGATTTATCGACGGGGTTTATTTTTTTCCTTGTGGTTGTGCGCTTGGCGATTTATGGGTGAGCAAAAAATTGTTCACATTTATGCACCACACATTGAAATATTGTACGCAGATTTTTAGCACAGAGGACAACGTGTGTCTGTGACACTGAGCCATGATATTTATTTTTCTATCAGCTCCATGCCTGCAACTGGTACGTTTCTGGAAAGAAAAAATTTATTTTCTTTTTCTTCATCTCTTTTTACAACCTAAACGTTTCTTTCCTTCCGTTTAAAAAAACCCAGGCGTTTCTTCTATTGTAACATGTCTGGACTCTTGGGTGTTGTTTTCCTTAATCCTAGACGTTGTAACATATTAGGACTCTTTACCCTTGTGGCGTGAGGGGGTTCCTTAATCCTGGACGTTGTATTTCTCAAAAAAAAAAAAATCATGGACATTGTAACTTGTATGTACTCTTGGGGCTTTTACATGAGGTGGTAGTATTTTCTATCTGGTTTAATCCTAGACGCATAGTTACGGTCTAATGGTTATTGTAAATTAGTTTTTGAGGATCAACGTGGAGGCTCGTATGGTGCTTTCAATTAGTAAATATACTAGTGATCATACCGTGCGTCTGCACGGTCTAGATATTATAGGAGTCCATAATTACGAACACAATTGTAGTAACACATAAATGCAATAGGATGAAGTATGGATATCATACTGGCGGTAAAAATATTTTTATTAAAAATAATAATATAAAATATACACATGTATTTATAGGCTTCATGATTGGATAGAGTGTATCCATTTTTCCTTCATGTTGCGCAAAATGGCATTATTGGTCTGAATGGATCCTTCTTCACATTGAGGACACTATATTTCTGGGAAATTGTTGCTTTCTACTAAGCGATGGATGTATGGATAAAGTATATATAACTTTGATCCATATGGCCACATACCTGTCTTCCTGACCTAGAAAATAATATTTCTAATTTGATCCACATGGTAGCTTATATAACACAGCTCAAACAAAGTTTGGACAAACATGCATGCACACACTAACTCCACAACATATTGAAAAGCCTGAGAGGCATTTGCGGGATGGGCTAATTATATAGAAAATAAAATATTGCATAAACTACATTATTAGAAGAGGTACCAAATGTTCCTGAATGATACTCTCAGTAATTACTGCTTAGGTGGATGTGTTTGTCATTAGTTTCGATTCCATTTTCTATGGTCATATTGCTTTGCCGTGGTCGGCATATATGTATTATCACTACTACAAAGCTACTATATCATTTACATAATATATATTTCTTCTTAATGCAATGGGCAATGCTCCCTTAACTTGGAAAAAGCAACATACTTATCTATCTAGTATCAAATTAAACAGTAGAGTATTTAATAAGAATTGAAAAGTATGTGTATAAATTTAAAATTTAATGTACGTGATTGTGAAATATCCTATTGGGAATATTGAAAAGTCCGACTTGCCAAATCCTAGCACAAAAACTACTTACATTCCATTAATTTATATTTATTATCAGGTTTATGTTTGTATAAGATTTTTTAGTCTGATACTTTTTACGTGTTTTCGTAGTTGGGTAGAAATAAGGTGATTTCACCTATTGAATTAATGACCTTGGCAGAGGTGATATTTTGGAGCCATTCTAGAGAGATTTTTTTATGTTTGTGTCTTATTTATATTATCTTGATTGGTCGTTCTGTACGGTAAAATTGAAATTTCTTTTCCAAATATGTATAGACTATTTTTTACTATCCTAGGTCTTTATGATTCTTTATTTGTACATCTTTGTTTTCTTTTTAAAGGAAAAATGTGCATGCTTTTCTTTTTTAGAAACCTGCGATGTGAACATTTTTTAATGATGCTGGAGCACTTCCTCCTACGAATAGAGAAGGAACGACCAACTAAAAAAACAATGTTTAGACATGTGTATGTGAGGTTTTTTGTTTTTTAAGATTATGTACGTGGCTGTTGAGAACTTGTCCTCTTATACGTGTGGGGAGATTCTTTTTTTGTGGGGAAGCTTTTGCGGTAGATTTTTTCCAAAGGTGTGTCGTGAGGGCTGAGGACTTCTATTCTTATACGTGTAGGTTAGGTCCTCCTCACATATGTGGTGTTTCTCTTTTTCTAAAGAAAAGGAGGTAGCTTTTGTCAATAAATTTTGCTGATGTGGATTAACGTGAAGGCTCGTATGATGCCTCCGATTAGTAAATATAAGATAAGATAAGATGGAGAGAGAACGACAGTGAGAAGGGGCAGCACGGCCATGTGCAGGTGAGAAGATAGGAATTTTAGGCAGGATACATGGTTGGTATTCATTCGTTCATGGGCCCACTTTTTAGAACAATACACGCCGGGGTTCAATCGGATTGGTCCCAACATCCCACCCACTATATGATTGGCTAGGTGAGTGAGCTGTTCAAGCCTTCATAAATCACATCGTCAGAAACAAAGACGTCCCAGCTACTGTAGGTACAGGTCAAATAGACAACAAGGATAAACACCAGCGTCAGGAAAGGACCGATGACCGACCATAGGGGTCAATTCCACCACACGAGAGTGAGACTGACAACTTAATTGTCTTTAATAGTGATTTGATCCTTTCATGTAATGCATCTGTTATGGCCCATGCCTTATGCGCTCGATGGTTCTGCAATTAGGGGATGCTCATAGTCCAAAACAGTATCAGGGTATGTCTATTTATTATCTACCACTAGAAGGGTTTCTTACTAAGATTTTTAGAATGTCCAGAATTTTCTTAAAGAAAACATTGGTCCCGCTCCAGTTAATTTAAAAGGGAACTTTAGTTTCAAGGTTTGGATGCTTGTTAAGTATGAAGTTTACGTTCCTGCTTTCTGGCACTGGAATTGTTAGAGTTGTGTCGAATGTTGTGTACAAGATAGGTTACAATTGGACTGGGAGTTGTATTATGTTTAGATAGTTTATGGAGTCGTTTCCTAATTGGACACTTGTATCCAATGCCTTTTATATAATAAGGGGGTAGACACACGATGTATCATATGCCAACATAAATAGCACATGCACCTGGGGTAGTCGGCAATGTGTGTCGGCGCCCGTGCGGCCGGAGTGCGGTATTCTAGCGTTGTTATGGGGAGGAGAGCCCGTAGTCAGGCCCCGGGGATGTAGTCATATCCGTGAACCACGTTAACAAAATCTCGGTGTCATGCCTGTGTAATTGTTTGATCCTCGGTAGATCGACTACGAGCCACATGTTAATTCTAAAAAGTGGTATCAAAGAAGAAGAAGCCGGTGATTTTGGCAACGATGACTTAGGAGCATGATGCTGATGGTGGCCTACAATAGTTACCATCGTTTAAGGTCACATGGTGACCCTTACGCTTGAATATCTAGTCAAACCAACTGTAATCTCATGATCACCCCGTGATTACCTCAAGACCATCAACGTCTTTCTGCCAAATTATTACCTCGTCAGTCATTCTGAGATGAGTTCTTCCGTCATTAAAACAAGTCATCCCATCATCGGTGTTGATCAGACAGTGAGACTAAGTACGAACTATTTCCAATACCGTGGACTTGCCTATTCCTATAGATTATTACACTCTGCAAGGGTCTCGCACTTTACCCACACCATGGACCTTCATCCAACAAAACTTGTCTATCTTATGACAAGTTTACTGTATCATCGACATGCCCTTGGGTCATACGTTGTGTGTCCTCTTGCGTCACTGTTGGACATGTGCCACCTCGTGGCTAATACTGTCCCCATCGGGACCAAGTACCATATAGACTAAACAAGGCTCACAAGATTATCGCCTCCTACCTGATCAGGGTAGCACAGATATCTATGCATGACCTTCCCTCTTTGGTCGTACCGATAAGAGTGCACATGGTAGCCCGAGTCAGGGCCCCCCATAAAGGCAAATGCGGTTGCACTGTGAAGCTCGGTTCAATGGCACTTCATCAACGAATGAAGGAATTTATCCCCATGTGACTTCTCAGTTACTCCGATATCATTGTGATTCAAGTCTTAACAGTATCCAACTAGTAGTCCAATGAATAATATGATCGGGCTACTGCTACCAACTTGATAATTGAGACATGATCACGTAGTAATCACGGACAGTGATCTACCAACCTAATGGCATTTTGGTATCATCAAGCTTGCAAAATACTAGTCCTATTTAATCCTGTTATCAACCTGGCAGTAACACATCCCAACCATGAGCAAATCATTTCTATATAATTCTAATTATGGAAAAATTATCATATTAAACCATGGCATTGTAATGCAATGATGCAAATGAGAGCTCTGACTTGCCTTGCTCCAAGGGAGTGTGGAAATACTACTGGTCTTCACCAAATATTTAGATCATTCTGAAAAACATTTTTGATCGTATTTATACATATCACATAGAGCATTTTTCTCTGTCGAGAAATTTTAGACAGTAGAGAAAAATATAACTTTTTCCTGCAAATAAAGAAGCTTAAAGAAAACAACGCAAAAAAAACCAAACAAATTTGGAATTGTGGTTTAAAAGTAATGTACGACTAATATTCGGTCAAAATTCTGGTTTAGACTGAATTGAAACGAAAATCCAGAAAATCCATGGGGTGGTCACGTAGAAGGCGTACACTCAGTTTACGCCAGTTTACGCCTCCACTTGGATGAAGCTTCGGGAGAGAGTAGAGTCATGCATAGGTGGGGCCCTTGTCAGTTTTAAACATAGAGAGATGGAATATAGGTGGGCAAGCGTACCGGTGGCCGTTCGCCGGCGTAGAAGCCACGACAGAGGTGGGAGAGGGCGGGTATGGATCGTGAGCTTGACGACGAACACGCTTGTACCCAGAGCTGATGTACATAGGAGCTCCTTATATCCCGCTATGCAAACCCCCATTAGCAAAGTTTCGGAAGCTGGCCGGCCCATGTAGGCAAGGGCCAGTATTTCCAATTTTAGGACTTGTCAACCATTTTTGTAAAGGTTCTAGAAGTTTCTGCACCGGATTTTCTTGAATTGTTTTGCATTTTTTTTCTTCCAATTTTTTCAATTTTTTCTTTTCCTATTTTTTGGTTCATCTTTATTTTTCCTTTTTTTGTTTTCATTCTTTTTTTTGCTTTCTTTAGTTCATGAATATTTTAAAATTCCTGAACACTACTATAATATTTGTGAAAAATATATTTAATCCATATATATATATATATATATATATATATATATATATATAATAAATAATAAAATAGTGAACATTTTGCAAATCAATATCTTTATTTCATGTTTAAAACATATTTTCCAATTTGTGACCATTATTTTATGAAATTCGAAATTATTGTCTTAGATTCATGGGTTTTGCAAGCTTCATAAAAAATTATTCAAATTTTATAAACATTTTGAAAACTGTTACATTTCGATATTGTTTCTCAAATTAATGAACATTTTAATAGATTAATTATTTTTCAAATTCATGATTTTTTTTCTAAATTGGCAAGCATTTTTAGATCTCTTACTCCCTCAAATCCATATTAATTAATGATGCCTTAGTACAACATTACAGAAATTATACTAAAGCAGTGTCAACTAATATCTATCGGAGGGAGTAATATTTTTCCATATCCTTAAATATTTTTACAATTTTACTTTTTTAACAAAATATAAATTTATACATGCATTTTTTGGATAAATAAAAGCCACTAGGAACAACGCAACACGAAAACTGGCTGAAATAATAGGCTGGCCCCATAAAAACGATCCTTGCAAGTTGGAACAAGAAGCTTAAGAATGGGCCAGCCCACCCGCACCAGATGCGTGTTATAGCGCCAATTCCCCACAAGAGGCAGGGAATAGGAGCTCCCAAAGAAAATACTGCAATAGCAGAAAAGCTCCAAGCAATAACACAACCAACCATGGTGACAGTTTCATCCGTAATTATTACCTCAATTACAGAGCCCGTTCATAATGGATATCCAGTAATTAAAGGATGCGATTATGAGCGCAAATCCCTCTCTCACACATCAGATGTCTTCGTCGCCCCGCACGTCGGTAATATGCACCATGCATTCAAATGGAGGGAGTAACTAATTCAAATAGCAAAACTGTTTTTTTTTCTTTTGAGGATTTCGTTAGAGCCTCTAGTAACGATGACCGCATAATACAGTGCACATTCGTTTTTCTGGCAAAAGTCAAACTTCACAAACTTTGATCAGGTTAATAATGAAATATATACCACATTAAAATGTATTCCTGATGCATTTAATGGTTGTTATTTGATATTCTAGATGTTAATAAAAATTTTTGTTAACTCGACCGAAGTTTGCAAATTTTAACGTTAAGAAAAATTTAACATGCACTACTAAATTTTATGATGGAGGGCGTAGAAAGACTAGGATCTTCTCACTCTCAGTCCTGGGGCTGGCCCAGCTACTGCTGCTGATGCAATAGAATACGCCCTTGGGCGTTTATTCTTTGTCAGTCCAAAATATATAGATTGTTATCCTGCCATGTGCCTTTGCAAGACCAGGAAGTTGAAATGGAAACTAGAAATATATTGTTATGAATACACTGAGTTTACATACATTTCATTCATGCGTCGACTGAAAATCATTGTGAAATGCAAACACGATTTCTACTATGTGTCCAGAAGGATGCCAGTCCATCGCAGTGCTCCCCAAGAGGCTAGAGACCTTTCAATCAGGCTACCATGGAGAGAGAATGACAATGAGAAGGGGCAGCATGACCATGTGCAAGTTAGAAGATAGGAAATTTAGGGAGGATACATGGTTGGTATCCATTCTTTCATGGGCCCACTTTTTAGAGCAATGCACGTCGGGTTCAAACGGATTGGTCCCAACATCCCACCCACTATATGATTGGCCAGGTGAGTGAGCTGTCCAAGCCTTCTTAAATTACATCCTACCATACAGAGACATCCCACCTACTGTAGGTACTTACGAAAATGACAACAAGGACAAACAACAGCGTCAAGAAAGGACCGATGACCGACCATAGGGGTCAATTCCACCAAACAAGAGTGACACCGACAACTTAATTGTCTCTAGTAATGATTTGCCAAAAGCCCAGGAGAATATGAAAATATATAAAAGAGGCCCAGGAGTATTATGGGAATGATTCAGAATTTTGGAGAAATCTTGAAAAAAAAAGTTGTCAAGGAATGACGAAAAGTCAGAAAAATTTATCTAAACTCATAGAAAAATAAGGACAAGTCCAACAAAAAATTAAATATTTTGTGGAGGCCTATTTTCCAAACCTTTGGCGGAAACACCTCTTCCACTCAGCTTCATTCCCAACCTAGTTTCCTCTAGTAAATTTAACATTTATATTCTCAATTGAAATAAACTCGTTAACAAAATCTCGGTATCATGCTCGTGTGATTTCTTGATCCTCGCTAGATGGACTAGGAGCCTCGGATTAATTCTAAGAAGTGGTATCAAAGCAGAAGACGGTGGTGATTTTGGCAACAATGACTTTGGAGCGTGATGTTGATGGTTGCCTACAATAGGTACCATCGTTTAAGGTCAGATGGACATCCTTACCCTTGAATATCTAGTCAAACCAACTAATCTCATGATCACCCTGTGATTACCTCAAAATCATCAACATCTTTCTGACAAATTCTTACCTTGTCAATCATTCTGAGATGAGTTCGTCCTTCATTAAACAAGTTATCCCATGACCGGTGTTGATCAGACAGTGAGACTTAGTAAGAACAGTGTCCAATACCGTGGACTCGGCTATGCGAATAGATTCTTACACTCTGCAAGGGTCTCGCACTTTACCCACACCATGGACCTTCGTCCAACAAAGTTTGGTCAAAATTCTAGTTTCGAATGAACTAAAACAAAAATCCAGAGAATCCCTAGGGCGGCCACATCGAAGGCGTTAACTCAGTTTACGCCTCCACTTGCATAACGCTTCGGGCGAGAGTAGACTCACTCATAGGTGGGACCCCCTGTCAGTTTTAAACAGAGAGAGAGGGAACAGAGGCGGGTGACCGTAGCGGTGGTCGTTCGCCGGCGTCGAGGCCACGACAGAGATGGGAGTGGTCGGGTATTGATTGTGCACTTGACGACAAGCACGCATGTACCCGTAGCTGACATACATAGGAGCTGCCTATACCAGACGCAACCGCCAAATAATTCTTTCCCGCTACGCAAACCCCCACTAGCATAGTTTCCGAAGCTGCCTGGCCCATGTAGGCAAGGGAGAGTATTTCCAATTTTAGGACCTTTCAATCATTTTCGTAAAGGTTCTAGAAGGTTCTGCACCGCATTTTCTTGAATATTTTTGCATTTTTTTCTTGAGTTTTTTTCGACTATTTGGTTCATCTATATTTTTTATTTTTTGTTTTCATTATTTTTTCCTTTGTTTAGTTCACGAATATTTTAAAATTCCTGAACACTATTCTAAAATCAATGGAAAAATATTAAAATCCATTATATATATATATATATATATATATATATATATATATAAGTAATAAAACTTAAAATCATGAATATTTTTGTTAATCAATTTCTTTTATTGCATGTTTTGAACATATTTTTCAATGCGCGACCATTTTTTTTATCAAATTCAAGATTATTGTCTTAGATTCATGGGTTTTGTGAATTTCATGAAATTCTTTATTCTAATGTTAAAAAATTGTGAACACTTTTTACATTTTCATATCTTCTATCTATCTTCTATTATATTATTAAAACGATAGAAAATGAACGGTGAAGACTAATTATTCTATTGTTAAATATGTATGGACGGCAGAGATTGATTAGCATATCTATTGGCTGCAATTCTCGTGCTTGAGTCAATTAGAGATGTACACAGAGTTGGTTTCATGTACGCCAAGCAATATGTTTGACTTTTTCTATAAAGGGGCCAATGTTTAACATGGCATATGCACGTGTCCGTGTAAAAGTAGGAAACATCACGTGTTGTTGCTTTCTCTGCGTTTAGCCATGCATGAATACCTGTACATCACGTGTAACCTACCACACCTGTGCATTTGGCCATATATAAATCGTTTTCGCGCGTGCGTCTTTTGCTAGAAGATCTATTGCATCAAGCCAGCTAGCTTTGTACGTACAGATCGTTCTCGGCGAGCTGGTTCCCTCAAATAATCAGGCCAGCTTTGTTACTCTACAGTTGTAGGGATCGGGATAGGCCAACAAGAAGAAGCACACGTTCACCAGTATCCATGAAAGCGCGGAAGGTACGCCATGTCGGCCGGCTACCATAATGGCAGCAGCAACCAAGGAAAGCAGCACCGTTGAGTGGATCTGTAGATGCCGGTGCTCCCATGACGGGAGGCTTCTAATGAGTACAACAAGTTCCTCGAGCGGTGTTTGCGGCACAATCAAAAGCCCGCTGCAGTCAGAAATCTCCGCCATTACATTTACAGGTTGTGCGGCACGTACGGATACATAAGGTTGATCGGTGACTTTCAAACAACTGCAGAAGCACCCATGGAAGGATATGCAACAGCAAACATACATGCACAAATCTTGCAAAATAAACAGGCATGCTTACACCAAGCCCGTCAAGTTGACCTGGGGATGGCAGCAACCCCTCTACGGCCCGCCATAGATAGACGACCACCACCGTCTCGCAAGAACAAACAAAGGCACCTGGAGTCTACCACAAGTTCAACACGAATCCACACGGCTATATCGGTCTAGAGAGGCTGCAGCAAGGTCTACGACAAGTCTGTATGGCAATATCGGTCTACCAAGTAGTGACTGGTCTATAAGTCAGACAATGTATAAGACCGGTTTGATATGGCCATGAAGCTGTTGAAATAGATGGTGATCCCAATTCGGCAAACACGGATGCAAGCGTGACACATGGTAGAAGGGGTACATGATTTTTTCAATCCTTGGTGCCACGGCAGATTGCATTAGTTCGCCTCTGATTATTTCCTTACGTGCACCGATTTGAGTTCAGAGTTCAAGGCGATAACAAAATATGTACAAACAAAATATGTACAAACAGAAAGCAAAATCGATCAAATCAATTCAAATAGATTATGTCACCTCCTATTTGATGAAATCATGCACGTTAAACAGGTTTTAGATGCATTATACGAAGATATAGTGATTAGTTTCCTGTAACAACTCATCCATAGGATGACATAAATGATAGATGCACCATGTTAGAATGTTTGGATGTATCGATCTGTAACAATCATAAAAAAATGGAACACCCCACAAAACATAGTAAATATGGTCCGATAACAAAAATTAAAATGTGCACCCAGCATGGTGAGTTTGGATGTTAAGACAGAAGAAAGAATGAAACATGCATGATTATCTTGAATAAGCTTTTAAGGGAATGAGTCAGATAGAATATTGAAGTTAAATATTATCAGTACCTAAAACTAAGCGTCATAGATGATGAGCATCCCTCGATGCATATGTTGGTTGGCAGCATTAATCAAGAAAGGTAACTAAGAATGTGGCCGTTGGTTTATATGGGTGGAAGAAAATAACTTTACATATGAGTCTTTCAAGTTTAGATTGTATTCTTGGAAGGGAATGGCTCCAAAACCTATTGAGCAATGACACGAAATGAGGGACAAGGAGTGTACCAAAGACGAAAAACACCAAGATTGGCATGAATGCTCATCTATGGTTTTATATCGGTCTTACAACATCACATGCCAGTTAATTTATTTAACAACCTAATGCTTGCATGTTTCATTGGGATATTCAGTGTTGCTATAATGACCTACAAACACTGGAGAATTTAATCGTACAAATGGTTAGTAAGAGGCCAAATAATTAGGAAAGGAACAAAAACTAAATGGTTAATAATCTAGCCGCGCAAATGCGCGGGTAGCCCGGCTTGTTAAAAATAAAAGCAGTAGCAAATTTAGCAAAGTTAGCAAAATTTTGAGCAAGTTAGCTATGTATGAACCCTAGGAGCAAGTTTGTAGCTATTTTTGTCATTTTTGTGTATTTAAGTACAAGCATGTTTTTGCTTGAATGATATATGTCATTGATGTTATATGTTGGTTTTGCAATGTTGGTTGAATGTCGATAAATATCCGAGTGGCCTATGTTTTGCCGGAATGTTGATTCATTTCCGTTCCGGCAAATTTCAGGCGCTCCATATGTCCACTTTCTAGCAAAGTTCATGCTCGTGCAAGAAACTAGGACATATGGAGTACCCGGGCTTTGCCGAAAGGGGGATGAATCAACATTCCGACCAAATATAGGCCCCCTTATCTCTTCATTATATCTTTTATTTACAATTGTTGAATAGGAAACATGTCTACCGACGCCGAAGTCGTGGGTGGTTCTGCTCGCCTCGCAGGCCCCATCAAGGCAGCAAATCACTATTTCGATTACTGGGACGAACACCAGATGGGGTTGCATGGTGACGGCAGTGGCCCCAAACCCGACACCGACGCCGACACTGGCACCAGCACTAGCACCAATACCGACACCACCACCGAGACCGGCAACGATGCTGTCTTTGCTGGTAAAGCACCGAAGAAGAAGAGGACACGAAGACCAAACGAGCTTGGCATCGGACAAATTGTGGTCACGGAGATGCACCCCAAGAAGTTAGAGAGAACGGCGCTGGAGGAAGCGCACTTGTGCTGGGGTAATCAACTTGTATGCATCCACGGGGAAACCGCCAACATCAACGATGAGAGGTTGAAGCAGAAACCACTTATGGAGCACATGCTCCTAAAGAATTTGCACAATAGGTTCCTATTCCCCGGTCGGGATGAAGGAAAATTTAAAGAGCCATGGGACGACGTCGCCATGACAAAGATAAACGACAAGGCGATGGTGATGTTCAACAATGACTTGTCCTCCTGGAAAGTTCGGGTGAAAAAAGCGATTGCGAAGAATGAACCGTGGTCCAAGATTCATGTTGATAATCTGACAATAACGGCAGAGGACTTTGCAAAATTCAAGGAGAATTGCGGTAAAGAAGAAGTAAAGGCAAAGTCAGTGAAAATGAAGGCGCTCCAGGCCAGGAACCCGCCTCCCCACCACCTCGGAAGCAGTGGTTATGAGGGGAAGAGGCACATATGGGCCAAGGAGGACGCCGAACGGGAAAGTCTCGGAATCCTAGACCCCTTGGCCAAGTTCACCGACCCGCTGGAACATGACTGGATCAGGGCCTGGTACAAGTGGGATAAAGTCCGAAAGATCTTCTACACGGACCCGAACACGAGGGAGTTCATGAGACTTTTGGTAATTGTTATATTACCACATTATCATATTAGCTTCCAATCAATTCGACTGCAAGTTTTGTCACTTTAGTAAACCATCCACATTCCTTTTGCAGAAAGAGCAGCACCAAAAGGCAGCCGAAAGCGACGAGTCGTCAGAGTTGTCGGCGAGGCCCAAGTGGGACACCCCATTCAACCGGGCCCAGAACATACTGAAAAAGGTCCTGGTGGACAAGCCGCCATCCTATGGACGTGTGCACAGTGTCGGAGATGGCGCCTCGTGGAAGACGTGCTGCGCTGAGGAGCCAAATGAAAGAAGGAAGAGATGGTTGGTCGTCACTCAGCAGAGCATCGACGAGAAGGTCACGATTACGGTCAATAAGACCAAAGCTGAGACCAAAGACGAGTTTAACGCGGTGGCCAGCTTGATTCCGGCAATTTTCGATTGGTCGAAGAGCAATCCAAATGCATGGCCAGAGGACTTTCCCCTTCCCAGCTTTGTCGGGAGCAATTCGGCGAATACCACAACACCAATACCTGCCCAAGCAACCACAAAAGATCCCGTTCCTGTTCAGAGCAGCCCGACCACCATCTCTGGCATGCTCGGCGGGCCTTCGTTGCTGGCCGAGCTCGACACCCACACGGTAATTACATGTCATACCCTTTTCACCAGCATGTTTATAGTCTTTCGTTTCAGTTGCCTTTCAGATGTTTGATGTCACAGATATGTCTCCTTCGTAGGCCGACGACACCCCGTGCACCCTACTCTATGACATCAAGGGCCAGACGGTGGTTGTGGGATAGGCAACGATCGTGAAGCGAAGGACGGCATGTTCCACAACTGAGAGATGCCCGATGGCGTCTTCAAGGTTAACGTGGACAGTGTCTTAGCGGGCTTCGAGGATTTGCCTCCTCCAGTACCAGTCGATGACGAAAACGAGACCCCTAAGATGATTGGCGCATGCAAGAGCTGGTTCTTGCCTTGGCTGAAGTCTCTTCTTCGTATCAAGGCGCCCAGTATCATGCCAACGCCACCTTCTCAAGAAGGTATGAACACCACCCCACCTACCAAATTACCCGCACATGTCGTGGCAGATGGTAGAGTATGACGCGAGGGAGAGCCTCCATTAGTGCCAGATCATGTCGCCCCCGCTGTCGAAGAAGAAAATGCTAATGATGACATGGAGGATGATGATGATGACCCAGACAAGTATTTCAGTACCGCCTATGATGATGACCCACACAAGACTCAAGCTATGAGCGTGGAGATGATGACTTGATGCTGCCTGATTTGTCGGAGCTTGAACGTCCTAAGGCGGAATGCAAAAAGCCTCTCTTCAAGCCATCCTCGCAGGAGACGCCTCCAGATGCCGCCTCTACCCAGCAACCCCCTGAGGCCCTTCCATTTATTAGCCCGACGACACTTGGGGTGGTGGTTAGGGAAGGTATGGTGGGCTCACTACCGCCACCCGCCAAGAAGAAAAGGAAGAGACCGCCCAGGAAAGGCCCTAAAGGCGCCATAGGTGCTTCAAGCAGGCAGCCACCTCTGAAGCCCCGGGTGGCAGACAGAATACCTGTCGAAGGTAAGACGCGTTTCCATGTCGTCGGTGAGCCGATCCTACCAGCTAAAGCACTAGATCACATACTAAAAAATGATCTAAAGAGACTCCATGAAGATGTGCTGGCTAGAGAGAAAAACCTCCTTATCGCGAAAGAACCAGGATACCCGCTTTACGTGGCTCAGGTGCCGGCTGGGAAGTTGTACGTCGAGGCCTGGCCCGTGAAACAGTTCATCCTGCGATTTGACTACATCTATGACATGTTCCACATGACCAAGCTGGATTTCCAGTTCATCCTCATGTATGCGCTGTATCTCAACTACTTCATCGAGATCGAGAACATAAAATATATCTGTATCGCGGACCCGTACTATATGCATGAGAGCTTCTTGGCAGTTTGCAAAGAGCATCGTAACTATTCGAGCAAGTACGTCGGCGAATTCATGATCACTAATAAGGACAAGGAAGCAATTCCCCTGCCTTATCATCCCTAGTAAGTCATCTGCGCATATCCTTTTGTACGTGTTAATCATTCCTTTGGAGGCTAATTTGAGGTGTACTTAATTTGCGCAGTGGGGGCGCCGCGGTCCTCATCGTTCTGTACTCAGAATACTCCCATGCTATGTACTTGTACTCATCAAAGAACCTCAAGAAAAAGGATTACACGCACGTAAAGAGTGTTCTTGATAGTGCCTTTTAACCTTCAACCTATCTGGTGGATATATCAAGGAGAAAAGGCACAGGAAGAACGGGCTGGTTTTTCGCCATAAGACCGACTTCTGTTGCATCCAGCAACCGCACACCAGTAGGGATGATGGATTCTACCTAATGCATCACCTGATGGAGTACCGAAGGGATAATCAACGCCTTCGCATGTCAGCTACTACCGAAGAACCCGAGATTGTTAGCTGGGCCACAAGCATAGGAAAAACACCGGATCATCGAGCTGAGTTTTTTCACGTACAGTGTGAACTTTCCCAAGTGATCATGAAGCAAGTCCTCAAACCAACGGGGATGTTCTACCATGGGCCAATCACGCGGGTTGATGTCCGAGCACTGCCAGTCGCTCAGCGTCTGGACCTGAAGCCTTTCACGAAGCTCGGGTGCTTAGTCCCTGACTATGAAGATTGGAACGCCGACATGGAGGACTGATTGTCAATGACAATGTGATGTAACTAAACCATGGTCCTGAACTAGCGTGCCTTATCACTACTGTCTTTCTATGGCAAAACTTTGAAATTATGCACGACGAAACTATGTGATGTAACTAAACTGTGGTCTTGAACTAGCGTAGATTGCTCTAGTTAATTAGTTTGGGTATGAGGAACTTCGTCATTTATGTTTACTATTGGTTGCTTTTATTTTGCTAATCATGCCTCTTTGTTTTCTTAAGTACATTATGTTGCATATTATCGTTCAATTCATCAACTCACTATGCAGGTACATAGATCAGAGATGGCGAAGGACTACTACGTCATGTATGTCGGGAGGGTTCCAGGAGTCTACGACCACTGGCCAGCGGCTCAGGCCTAGATGCACGTGTACCCGGGTGCTAGCCTCAGAGGGTTCGACACCAGAGCCGAAGCAGAAAGTAGTTACTTGAGGTGGACACTCAAGCATGAGCAGGGGCGGACCGCAGGTACTACACAGTCTCGCTCTTGCTCATGTTGATCGCTCTTCTCTTCTACATCATGGTTTAGATAGAGATGATGAAACTTGTGTGTGTGTGCCATGACCATGCAGTTGCACTTATTCGAGACATGAAATGATCGCACTTGTGTATCGCTATTTTTGAGATCTGATGATATTTGTGTTGAATGATGATGATGATGATGATGGTATGACGAGACTACTGTATGTCTATGATATGTGAGAATAGTGTATGTTTAGTATGATGTGATGAAACTATTACATAGAGCATGTATAAATACATCACAAATACATAGAGGGTGCAAATCTGTGAAAGCAGGAATATTAGCAGTAGCGCTGGAAAATACTTACCGGTAGCGCTGGCTTAGCAGCTGCACGTCATCTGAACAAGGGCTATAGATATTTATTAGTAGCGCTGGTCCGGGAAGCGCTACTGCTAACAATACTTACTAGTAGCGCTGCCCATACCAGCGTTACTACTAGGATTTAGCTGTAGCGCGATAGCTGTAGCGCTGGACCCAGCGCTACTGCTATGAATATTTCAAGCGCTACTACTAGGGTTTTCCCTAGTAGTGAAGTGAGAGGGCCCACGTGGGGACCACAACCCACCAGGGTGCGCCTGGGGGTCCTGGCGCGCCCAGGTGGGTTGTGCCCATCTGGTGCACCTCCCTCTGATACTATTTGCACCAGAAATTCAGAAATATTCAGAAAAAATCGTATCAGATTTTTAGAGCATTTTGAGTAATTCTATTTTTGGGTCATTTTTTATTGCATGGAAAACTCAGAAAACAGACAAAACATGGCATTTTTATTTATTTAACTAATAAAAACAGAAAATCAAAAGGTAGGGACAGAAGGTAGTGCTCACTAAATTCATCAACTTCATACCTCTAAAAAATGATCCATTAATAAGATTGATCAAGTCTTATTAACAACCAGTTTCGATTAATATGAAACCGAAGAACTTTCGTAAATCACTAAGTTACCTCAATGGGGATATGAATGTCCCCAACAATAAGCATTTCTTATTTCTTTTACTGTTGGTAGAGGTAGTTGAAAACTTCCAATAGTGATTGTTGGAGATTTTTCAATAACATTAATACCATTCAGTTGGAATTGTTTCTTCAAAAAGTGCACCATATGCTCATTACCATTGATATGAAAAGTGACCTTGCTTTTATTGCAACCAATAACAGCCCCAGCAATATTCAAGAAGGGTCTACAAAGGATAATCGACATGTTGTCGTCCTCGGGCATCTCAAGACTCAAGTATAACAAAGTCAGTCAAAATAGTAACATTAGCAACAACAACGGGCACATCCTCACAAATACCGATAGGTATGTAAGTTGATTTGTCAGGCATTTGCAAAGATATTTCAGTAGGTGTGAGTTTATTCAAATCAAGTCTTTTATATAAAGAGAAAGTCATAACACTAACACCCGCTCCCAAATCACATAAAGCAGTTTTCACATAGTTTCTTTTGATGGAGCAAGGCATAGTTGGTATTCCCAGATCTTTGAGTTTTTCAGGTACTCCATCTTTAAAAGTGTAATTATCAAGCATAGTGGAGATTTCAGCTTCCGATATTTTTCTCTTATTGGTGATGATGTCTTTCATATACTTTGCATAAGGAGGCATTTTCAAGATATCAGTTAAGCGAGTTCGCAAAAAAACCGGCCTCAGCATTTCAGCAAAGCGTTCAAATTCTTCATCCTCTTTCTTTTTAGTTGACTTAGGTGCAAGGGGCATAGGCATCTGAACCCATGGTTCTCTGTTCTTTCCATGCTTTCTATCAACAAAGTATCTTTTATCATATCTTTTATTCTTAGGTTGTGGGTTATCAAGATCAACAGCTGGTTCTATCTCAACATCATTATCTGGTTCTTTATCATTTGGTTGACTGTCTTCATGAACCTCATCATTATCTTTTTCATTACCAGAAGTTGAGTGTTCATTACCAGATTGAGTTTCAGAATCAGAGATAGAAACTTCATTATCACTATCAGGAGGTTTTTCTATTTCAGGTTCACTAGAGGCAGGAAAAGTCCTATCATTTCTCGTCTTCTTTTTCTTTCTAGAAGGAGTAGGTGAAGTGGTGTTGTTCCTTTGTGAATGTTGTTCAATTCTCCTTGGGTGTCCCTCAAGATAAAATGGTTCCTGAGTCATTTATATTATTGTTCATTTCATCAAGTAACTCTCTTTGAGATTTAGCAACTTGTTCTAATTGAGTTTGAACCATAGAGGCATGCTTTCCTACACCTCTAACATCATTTGAGATTCTAAATAACAAGTCACTTAGTGAGCAATCATATCAGAGTTGTATTTCAATTGATTCATAACATTTGCATTGAAGTGATCTTGCTTTCTAATGTAATTATCAAACTCATAAAGGCATTGACTAGGATGTTTGTTACGAGGATCATAACTATCATTGAATTTCATTAAAGATTTTACCTCTACCACCTTAGGTGGTGGTGGTGCTTCAAGACCATGTATTTCTTCGGAAGGTGGTAAATTTTTAACATCCTCAGCCTTAATACCTTTTTCCTTCATAGATTTCTTTGCCTCTTGCATATCTTCATGACTGACATGCAAGATACCCCTCTTCTTCGGAGTGGGTTTAATAGGTGTTTCAGGAGGAGTCCAATCATCATAATTTTTCAATATCTAATCAATAATTCCTCAGCTTGCCCAATAGTTCATTCCCTGAAAACACAACCAACACAACTATCTAGGAAATGCCTAGAAGCATTGGTTAGTCCATTATAGAAGATATCAAGTATTTCATTTTTCTTAAGAGGATGATCAGGCAAATCATTAAGCAATTGGAGAAGCCTCCCCCAAGCTTGTGGGAGACTCTCTTCTTCAATTTTCACAAAGTTGAATATTTCCTACAACCAGGAGCATATCTTGGGGACTACGCGCACAACCATGAGCAAGAGTATTGTACCACGTTTTAGCATCACCCTTTAATGAGAACGGAAATAACTTGAGAATACACTACTAGGGAAAAGCCTAGCAGCTGCGAGGGTTTTAGGCCTATCAGTAGTGCGGGCTGGAGCGCTACTGGCATGGCGCTACAGCTAAAGGTTAGCAGTAGCATGCCTCAACCCACGCTACTGCTAAATCAACTTAGTAGTAGCGCTTTCCCAGGGGAGCGCTACTGGTAATTAGTAGTAGCGCTTCTCCTTGCCCATGCTACTACTATTATTTCGTATTTTATTTCTTTTTTATTTCATGTTGTATTCATACACCTTTACACAAGTTTTCATACAACAGGAATTTAGAGATTGTTTTTACATCATAATGAGTTATTACATCATGGGGTGAAAGAACCGTGGACTAGTTTCAAGTGGATGTCCATCCACTTGAAACTAATCCACGATTCTTTCACCCAGTGATATAATAAATATCATCATCATCATCATATCATTAACAACTTATCATCATAATACATATTGTCATATAACACCTCCTCAAGATCATCGTTTTCATCAATGGGACATCACATAGCAAATTGGTCACTAGTCGTAATCACAAGTACTCCTCATCATCAACTCTAACACATTGTACCACATAATAAACATATTGTACCTCATAGGACCTACTACATTCTCTTAGGACCTACTATATTCTCTAAGGTAAAATAACAAAAACAAGACAGCCCCTGACTCTCATTATGGAGAATGGAGATTATCCTGTCTCCAATTCTTGCCGTTCGCTTAATGTTACTTCCAAGAACCTCCTTGCGAATGTCCAAACATTTTTTCATTTCTATTATTAGCATGTGTTCACCAGTTTTAGTAATCCGATATGCACAGGTGAGCTCCCTCGTGTCCTACAGAACGACTCGTCCCCCGCGCGTCGCCTCTGGCGCATGGGGGAAACCCTATCCTCGCTGCCACCGCCCTCCCGCTCCTCCCCGCCGCGCGCCGCCGGAGGGGACACCGCGGCTCGCGTGGTCCCTGTGGAAGGTGGCGGCGGGGCATCCTCGTCGTTCTTGCGCAGATCTCGCGGTGGCCAATGGCCATCTCGCGGCGGCCGGTGGCGCGCGGCGGAGTTCTGTCGGTGGCTGGCGCCTGCTGCCTGTGGGGCGGCGTCCCTCACGGCGGCGGGGCTGCCCCTGAATGGCGCTTGATGGTGGCCATGTGGCGGCGCGCGGGTGGACCGGATCTGGGCTTACGGTCTGCGTCCTCGTCGGGCAGTGCTTGTCGTTGCCCTCGGTCATGAGGCGTGGTCCGGGACGGGCCGAGCACCGGTGGTGCTGGCCAGGACGCACGCTGGCAGCGCCCTACTTCATCTCGCGTCGTCTCGCTGGCCAATGGTGGTGGTTATCTTCTTCGCTGAGATGGCTGGCCAGAGGCTTGGTGATCGGATCTCGGGATCCATTATCTAGTCCCGGCTACGAGTTGGGGAAACATGGTTGCCGGTGAAAACCGAGCTGTTGGCAGGCGATGGCGGCGTTCTACGCCGTTACCTTGATGGAGGCATCGTCATGTAACTACTTTCAACCCACTCGTGCTGGTCTGGGGGAAACCCTAGGATCTGGTGTTCCAGATCGGACGATGTCGCGGTGTCGTTTCTCTCTTGGGAGCATCGTTTGGGAGTAGTGCTGGAAGTCAAAGGCAGGAGGTGGAGCGGCTGCGTCGTGCACGGAGCTTCGGTGGAGATGTCAAGTCATGCCTGACTGACAGGTGCTATGCTTTGTCATGCCTGGTCGGCAGGTGCTACGCACAACAGATTCCCAAAAGACATCAAGCTGTGTCGGCTGTGGTACTTGGCAGCATGGTGCTGAGGTGTATCAGTGGCAACCACGACGTGATCAGTTGTTTGCGCGCAGGGAGGAGGTGCCGTTGGGCGCTGTGGTTGCGTCGAAGATAGCTAGACCGAGCAAGGTTGATGCATCAGTACAGTTCTGAAGATGGAGCGGTGGCAGTTGGCGGCGGCGGCGTCTAAGAGCACGCCGGACCGGCGTGACCCATGCCCGGCAGGCGTCCTGGATGGGTCCTCAGGTCTTAGATGTTAGGTTTGGCTGCGATGTCTGTTTGGTATTAGGCCCAGGCTATATGCGCCCCTTCATCAACTGGATAGGTGTAGCGACAGTTTGTTGCTTCGACGGCGGCTTTAGGCTTACTGTGGTATTACTTTGTAAGGTCTTATGAGAATAATTAATAAAGTGTCTGTGTGCATCGCCCAGATGCAAAGGCCAGGGGTCATCCTCCTTTTCTAAAAAAAACAGGTGAGCTCCCTAGATTGACCAGGCTGTATGTTCAGAACTGCAAGGCGACCACTCTGATACATCAGATGAGGCACACAATCCATCGGTAGTTTATGTTGAAAAACATAGTAATAACTTCGTAGTTAGCAATGATGTACTAGTTTTATAAGTATGCAAAAGATGCACAGATGTCGTAATAGTAAAATATCTTACCAGGGTTTCTCCATAGAAGTTACCATGGTTCAACACGTGCACTAGTGGCACGTATTCACCATAATTTGGAGGAGTTCGATAATAGGTATTGTAATTCTCAAGATAAGTACAAAATGCGATCAGATGACTTTTCTCCTTACAAGTTAATTTGGAGCCATCAGTGTAGTGGGTTTTGTCTACCATCTTCCGCACATTCTTTGAAGAATCAAAATAAGCTGTCAATGGAAATAAGCTGTCAACTATTAAAAAAAACAATATAAATTAGTTAAAAACTATGTTTGAGAAACTCACATTGCGGTAGGATCGGAAGCGTATCAACAAGGACCCAGATGTCCATATTGTCTTGCTCGATGTCAGGATCACCAAGATCCAAGGTGACAATCATACCCTCATAAAAACCATACGTTTTGCAAAGTCCTTCCCAGTTTTGGCAACCAAAATGGGTTACGCTCTGAGAATTGTACAGATTTACTTCAAACTCCATATCTTGATGGGTCCTTAGGTGTATTTTCTTTGTTTCAAAATTTTCATGGTCTTTAAAATCCATCCTCTCCAAAACATAGCGTCTTGCATGGCATGGGATAAGCTAGTCGAATTGTAAAAGATGAAAATTAGACGTTGAAATAGTTGAAGTCATGCTTAATTACGAAAAAGACTTGTCATTGTTGCGTACCGTTTCAACATCGAAGGTCTCCTCGAGCTTAATACTGAAGCGTCGATCTTCGTCCAGCTGAAGGAACCTGTCGCACAGACCTCGATCGTCGTGGCACCAGTTGCACTCCCCCGGGAGACTGTCGTCGTCCGAGTAAGACATTTCCTACGTTCATAATTCAAAGATTAAACTTGTACAATTAAATATATGTACTGAAAAACCTAAATTAGATCATTATTTTTCGAGAAAATCTAGCCACTCGATTTTTCCTACAAATTCTAGCACAAGTCATGCCAGAATTCACGAAAAAATCCGGCATGAGCTTTGCTAAAAAAGGACATATCGAGCGCCTGAAATTTGCCAAAACGGAAATTAATCAATACTCCGGCAAAACATATGCCACTCGGAGGTGTAACCTGAAACTGACCGGCCACTTGGGCAACCACATATCCTATTTGAGCAACACAAGATATACATGGAGATTTGGCTGGTCTCACCTCGAGGTCGGAGGGGGTCGGTGACGAGGACGACGGCGGGGATGATGGAGGGGCTCCTTGATTTATGCAAAAGCAAAAACCCTATTAGTTATCACTAATATATCCCGGATAATTGCTTAAACTAAAAAAAATGACAACAAATATGACATGTTCAACTAGTTCTATTAATTCAACTAGTTCTTACTAAATATAAACTTACTATAAATAGAAAAAAACTTGTTCTTTCTAAAAATAAAGTAGTTCAACTAGTTATATTAATTATCTTACTAAAAATACATTAGTTATATTAATTCAACTAGTTCAACTAGTTTATTAATTTACTTACTATACTAGTTCAACTAAAACTAAACTAGTTCAACTAGTTTATTAATTTACTTACTAATTATTTTAAACACTTACTAAAATCAGTAAAAATAAACTACATTATACAATCGTAAAAAACATCTACTATTAACCATACTGCCCTATTTAACTAGTACCATCACTACTACTAATTAACATCTACTACTACTAAAAATCATTATCTATGAACACTAAATTAACATCTACTACTACTAAAAAACATCTAGTACTAACTAAGCAGTGATAAAGGGGGTGGGGAGGGGTAAGGGGCTTACAGAGAGGGGAGACACGGTGGTGCTCGGTGACGGAGAGGTAGGGGCGGCGAGGGCGGGCTCGGGATCGGGAGGCGGCCGTGCTGGGCGGGCTCGGGCGGCGGCGGTGAGGTCGAGGGCGGCGACGGCGAGGTCAAGAGTGGCGGCAGTGAGGTTGAGGGCGGCCTCGGGCGGCGGCGGTGAGGGCAGGCTCGGGCGGCGGCGACAGAGGAGTAGGGAAATAGGGGGGAATGGAGGACTTAGCAAAATTTTGAGCCCGCGGGTGGTTAAGTCGAACTAGCAGTAGCGCACTTTAGTAAACGCGCTATAGCTAACGTAGCAATAGCGTGTTTTACGTAAAAACGCTACTGATAAGTCTAAACTTAATTAGGTGCAATACTTAGCAGTAGCGAGTTTTGAAGTAAAACACTGCTACTAAGTACTTTAGCAGCAGCGCGTCCAGGAAAAGGGCGCTACTACTATATCTAGCCTGGAGGCAACGCCGTGGCAATTACAGTAGTAGCGCTTGTTTCATCTAGGGCGCTACTGCTACCGCGTTATTAGTAGCAAGCTTTTGTCAAGATCGCTACTGTTAATTAGCAGTAGCGTTTGTTTTTAAACCGCACTGCTGCTAATATTCTGTGTATAAGGTTTTCCCTAGTAGTGATATAGTAATAGCAAATCTTCTCATCATGAGCAAAAAGGTTAGCTATATCATTCTACTTTGTAAAATGTGCCACAACAGTTTCAGTTTCATAACCATGGAAAGGATCAGATTCAACCAAAGTAATTAACTCTGGGTCGATAGAGAATTCTAATCCTTATCATCAATAACAATAGGCGAAGTAGCAAACTCAGGATCATATTTAATTTTAGCATTCAGAGATCTTTCTTTATACTGGCATAATAATTTCTCTAGATCATCTCTATTGTTACAAGCAAGAATATCTCTAGGTCGCTCCTCACTCATAGTATAATCTTCTGGTACCTTTGGAAATTCATATCTAGGAGGACTAGTTCTAGTTGGTGTTTCAAGATTTTTAGTTTCAAGTTCATCATCAGATTCAACAATATCAGGTTGTCTTACTCTAGCAATTTGTTCATCAAGAAATTCACCTAATGGCACATCATCATCAAGCAAGGTACTGGCATCATCATGAGTAGCATTCATAGCAGAAGTAGCATCATCAATAACTTGCGACATATCAAAATTAATAGGATGTTATGGTGTTGCAAGTTTACTTATAACAGAAGGTGAATCTAAAGCAGGTGAATCTAAACCAGTCAAACCAATGGATTTTGTAGTAACTTTTCTTCCAGCCCCGTTGGGCAATCAACATGCCCGTAGGCCACATTTAGAGATAGCCACTCAGGCAACTCGAAAAGGGGGACGCAGCTGTGAAAGCAAGCGGGGTTGTCTTGCGGCGATGCAACAGCGAGGCGACTCGGAGGCTCGAGGCACAGTAGTAGCCGAAGTGGGCAACTCAACGAGGCAGTGGCGACTTGACATGGAACATCTCAAGGGTGGCGGGTCACAGCAGAAGACGGCGACCCAAAGTGATGGTGGCTCAAGGCCAGACGCGATTTGGATGGGCGCCGGTCGTGCAAAGCCACGGCCGCAGCAGAGGAGGGCATGCGAGTAATCCGGCGAGAAGCAGGTCGGAGGCAAGGGCAGATCAGAATGGGCCGGCGGGAGTGGCTCAACACGGCGGCAGCTCAACACAGCGATGGCGGCTTGACGCAGAGCCGACGGCGATTTGAAGTGATACCGAGACGAAGTCGGGAAGTGTCGTGGGAATGTGGGAGCACGAGCACCTATGGGGCACGGGGCCCCTTTTGGTCCGGCAAGGGAGCGGAGGGCGCACGCAGAGCAGATCGAGGCAAGAGCACGCGGGGTGTTTTACCCAGCTTCGGAGCTCTCCGGAGAGATAAAACTCCTACTGCTGCTTTGTGTTTCTAGTCTGTTCTTGCTCGAGAGCGTACGTGTGTTGTGGTGTTGAGTGCGTCGGATGAACCGAACCAACTGCGGAACCGAACTTCCGAACCCCTTCTACGTGCGCATGGGCCTCCTTTTTATAGGTTAAAGGGGTCACCGACAGGTGGCAGCGTAGGAAGAGGGGTAAAAAGGTAAAAATGCAGGTTGGTACAAGTACTACCAACAGTGTCCCCTACCTAACTCTGACGGCAGGGGATAAGGGCATTTAATGCCCGTCCGGTCGCCCCAACAGTGCAGGAAGCGACCGTTAGGGGCGCCACCGATCGCCACGATGGCCTCCTTGTCAGCTTCGCTTGCCACCTCGCACCGCATGGCTGCACAGCGCCTCGCCACGTGCTCCTGGTGTAGTCCTGGGGTGACACGTCGTTGGATGCGCTGGAGCTCGGGTGCAGAGTGGCAGCCTTGCCGCGGCCGTTGTCTTGTCGTATCAGCAAGCTTGCCGCTCGCCGTGCCTTGCCGGGACGCGCGGGGCGTCGCGGCGAGTTTTCTGAAGCGCCTTGGTTGGCCTTCCCGGCAAGCTCGTCTTGCCGGGGTCTTTGTCCTTCCCGGCAAGCTCCTCTTGCCGGGGTCTTGTCCTTCTTAATTAGCACTTTGTTCTTGAATGGCAGTAAGTAGGAATAACGGAGGATCTTGGTGGGCGCCCTGCAAGCCTTGCCGCGGGGCGCTGCGACTGCCCGTGCACAAGTTCGGGGTACTAAGGTACCCCTACTTTAGTACACCGACAGGAGCCCCCGGGCCTGGGCCATACACGGTGCCGAGCGCTGTTGGGCCAGGCCCAAAACAGGGCACGGGCACGCGCGGCCTGGGTCCACATTGAATCCACTCCGTATCCACCGCGTCCTCTCGTAACGGCACGCGTCGATCGCAGCTTCATGGGAGACGTGGGTGGCGTGCACGATTTTCGAGGCGTCCACCCCCCCGTGATCACGGGGCGGGGCGAGGTCACCTCATCTGTCGCCTCTGTTCTGCATCCCCGCCACGCGGCTCCCATGCACTCGGGGTCGCGGACGGTGGAGGTGGGAAACCGAGCCGTCACGGGCGGAGGCAGCGGGTCGGCCCCGACTCCCTGTTCTTCCCGTACTCTGACTCGCCGAGCGGGGCGGCCGAGCCCCCACCTCGCTCCTTTAAGAAGAGCGAGAGGGGAGCGCAGAAACCCGCACTCTCTCATCTTCTCCTTTCTTCAATTTCTGCTCCCCTTTTCTCTCGTCCGCCGTGGGAGGAAGGGAACCCTGGCCCTTCATCGGTGGCGGCGAGGGTCGCCGCTAGACAGCGCATCCCTCCCTATCCCGCGCCCGTGGTGGTGGAGGCAGCCGCAAGGGGAAGAGGGAGGGGGCGAGGTCGCGGACGAGGTCGAGGACGAGGTCGAGGTGCTCGGGGAAGAGGCGGACGGGGCGGCGCAGCATCTCCGCCTCCGCCGGCGGTTCCTCCCCTTGCGGCGGTCCATACAGGGGACGACCCTTGCGAGTTCTTCGTCAAGCTGCGCTGGGCACCTCATGGTCGCCTCCGGCTGCCGGCTCCGTTTGCGAACGCGATGGAGCCGGACCCGCCCGAGACGCTGAGATTGCACATGAGGGGCTGTGGGATCAGCGGCACGCGAGTCACCGTTGTATCCCCAGCCCCTAATGTGATGTATCTTGATCGAGGGTGGAAGACGTTCGCCCGTATCCACAGCGTGACGGCGGGGTTTACCCTCCATTTTAAGTTAATGGAGGGCGACCTCCTCTCCGTCAAGGTCTTCGGGGACTCCGGCACTCGGGCGAGATGCTGCGTGGACGGCTCCTCCGATAGCGAAGACTCCCCCTCGAGCGAGAGTGGCGAGGAGGAGAGCGACAGCGACGACGAGGGTGGCGGGCCCGACTAGGTGTCGGGCGTCGCCTCGTGCGTCACCGGCGACCCCATCATCCGGGTTGCCGGCCCCTTGAACTCCCCGGGGTCGTCTCCTTGGGCGGCTGGCGTAGGGAGGCTGCGGAAGGGGAAGAGGGCTAGTGGCAAGGCCGTCAAGTCGGAGTACGAGGGCGTGGTGCCCTCGACAGCATGCTGATGTCCTGCTGCCCCGTCTTCGAGCTCTGCTTCCGGTGCCGCCATCACCGTCCAGCCCCCGGACGGCCCCCGAGATGTTCTCTTGGTGTCTTCTGGCACCCGTAGCTCACCTAGGCGCTTCTTTCGCCCTTTTCGCCTCCTTGACCTACCTCCTGAAAAGGGGGACAGGAAAGGGATTACGGGCATCTTATCTTTTTAATTTGTAAGCCTTCGGGCCTTAGCTGCATCTAAAACTTGTAATCCTCTCTTTCATGTTTTTCATCCTCTATGGACTGTACCCAAGTGGGATGTTTTTTAATGAAAAGGGGATGCTTGCTATGTTATATCCTTTACCCTGTTACATCCCTTGCATGTTTTTACCCTACGCTTTGAGGGAACTTGCCGGCGCAAGCACACTTGCTGAGTGCGGAACATCAGCAGCCTGCTAGCGGTGTTGCCGCCGGCAAGAAACCTTGTCGGGGCTAGTTGCAGCTCGCTTGTATTGTTGAGCGGACTCGAAAACAAATTAAGGGCGCAACTTAGCCACGAGTCGATTCCTCCGCGCACAGGTTTTCCATACAAGGCACGGTCGGGGAGGACACGGCTTCGCATCCCCCAGTCCATAGGAGGATGCATGACGAGGGACGAAAGACTTATCTGATATCGCAGCCCCCGGCAACTCTGGCTTGCCGCGGATGAATCTTGGTATTCGCGGCCCCTGGCAACACTGGCTCGCCGGGGTCCAGGTGCCGGCGCGTCCTTCTTCTTCTTCCTTGTCGCTGTTATTTTAGTTATGAGAACAACTTAGTCAGCGCCTTAACAAGTCATTTTCGTAATATAACTTTGCCCTGAGCAACGCTTGCTATGTTATATCCTTTACTCTGTTACGTCCCTTGTATGTTTTTACCCTACGCTTTGAGGGAAACTTGCCGGCGCAAGCACACTTGCTGAGTGCGGAACATCAGCAGCCCGCTGGCGGTGTTGCCTCCGGCAAGAAACCTTGTCGGGGCTAGTTGCAGCGCACTTGTATTGTTGAGCGGACTCGAAACAAATCAAGGGCGCAACTTAGCCACGAGTCGATTCCTCCGCGCACAGGTTTCCCAAACAAGGCACGGACTTTCAAGGAATATAACTTAACAATTTAAAACTTGATTATGCTCAAACTTTGGCAACTTAGCTTTCCTGTCTTTTTCGCCCTGGCAAGGCTGTACTTCTTTGAACGATGCTCGGTCCACACCTTCATCCTCTCCCTCTCGAAGCTTCTGGTGTTAACTTTGCGGCTATGGTAGCAGCGCAAAACTTGCTGGTAGCGAGCAGCTCGTACCGCAGCCTGAAGACGGTCTTCCCCGAGGAGCAGCGCGTCATCTTGCCGCAACTGCTGTTGCTCTAGCCCATCATAAGCGAGCACTCGAGGCGATCCGTATACGAGGGGAGAGGGGCCGAGAATGTCGAGCCCCCAGACCAAAAATGGCCAGGATAAAGGGATTGTCCGGAGAGCTTGAGTTGGTTGATGTATCTGTTTGGAGTGGAACCGGCACACTTCACACTTGGTTACTTTTGCAGTTGCATCCTGGAGGGCTTTCGGCCAGAAGAAACCTTGCCGGAAAGCTTTGCCGGCAAGTGCTCTTGCGCCAATGTGGTGACCACATATGCCTCCGTGTATCTCCGCCAACAGCTCCTGTCCTTCTTCCCGGGAAATGCACTTCAATTTCACTCCGTTGAATCTTCTTCTGTACAGTATGTCGTCGACAAACTGGTACATACTTGATTGCCGGGCTACTCTCTCCGCTTCTTCCTGTTCCTTGGGAAGTTCTCCTGTTTGAAGGAAATGGACTATCTGCTGTGCCCATGTCGGAGCTTGTGGCTCGACGACAAGGACTAAAGGCGCAAATGCTGCTGCGGGAACATCTGCTTCCACGGCAAGAATCTGGGACCCTGCTGGAGTGTGATGCTCCCCGGCAAGCGTGTCGGGACACGGCTTGTCGGGAGCGTCTGCTTCAACGAAACAAACCCTAGGGCTTGTCGGAGCAGACTGCTCCTCAGCACTTTCTGTGTCGATCCTGGGGATCTTCTTGGCGGCGGCTTCGGGGAGTTCTGCTGGAAAGTAGTCGCCAGTAACCAACTTTCTCTTCTTGTTCTGTCCAGTTGATGGTATCACAGATGGTTGAGTCAGCTTGGGCACAAAAATCCCTGGTTCCACAGGTAACTTGAGTGCGGCACACTTTCATAGGCCATCTGCAATGTCATTCTGAGCTCTTGGAACATGTTCCATTTGTAGGCCGTCAAAATGCTCTTCCAACTTCCTCACTTCATCGATGTATGCTTCCATCAACGGACTCTGATAATCTTTGTTTACTTGACGGACGACAAGCTGTGAGTCACCCCTGACAATAAGCTTCTTGATCCTAAGCTCTGCTGCTATCCTGAGTCCGGCAAGCAAGCCCTCATACTCTGCAGTATTGTTTGTTGCTTGCTCCTTGGGTAAGTGCATTTGGACCACGTACTTGAGGTGCTCTCCGGTGGGGGCGACAAGTAGTACGCCCGCACCGGCGCCTTGCAGCGAGAAGGCACCATCAAAGTACATGATCCATTCTTTGCTACCTTCCTTGACGGGGATGCTCCTCTCCGGAATTTCTTCATCAGGTGTTGGCGTCCATTCTGCTATGAATTCTGCCAATGCTCGGCTCTGGATAGTTGAGGTACTCTCAAACTTGAGGCCAAAGCTTGACAATTCCAGTGCCCACTCGACAATCCTGCTGTTGCTTACGGATTCGCAATATCCTTTTCAACGGAAAGCGAGTGACCACTGTGATCTCATGTGCTCGAAAGTAATGGCGCAGCTTCCTCGAGGCCATGAGAAGGCCGAAAAGCAACTTCTGCACACCAGAGTACCTTGATCTAGCCCCCTGTAGAAGGGAACTGACAAAGTAAACTGGGCGTTGCACCATCCTCTTCTGTTTCTCCTCTTGTGGCTGCGCAGATCTATCTTTGCCGGAACCAGAACTTGTCGGATCAGGGCTTGTCGGGCCAGAGCTTGTCGGGGAAGCCCCCTGCTTGTCGCTGGACTTGCTTACCGCGGCCGCTGGCTCATCATCTGCCTCCCTCTCCGCTACTAACGCAGCACTAACCACTTGATTGGTTGTCGCCAGATATAGCAGCAACTTCTCTTGTGGCTTAGGTGCGACAAGTGTTGGAGTGGACGACAAATATTTCTTCAAGTCTTGCAGCGCAGCCTCCGCTTCTGGAGTCCATTTCATTGGACCCGCCTTTTTCAAGATTTTGAAAAACGGCAGGGCGCGTTCAGCAGACATGGAAATGAACGTGCTGAGAGCAGCAACGCAACCGGCAAGCCTTCGTACGTCCTTGACTCGCTTCGGTGCTTCGATTTGCTCGATGGCCTTGATCTTGTCGGGATTAGCTTCAATCCCTCTCTGTGACACAAAGAACCCGAGAAGCTTGCCGGAAGGAACTCCAAACACACACTTCTCGGGATTCAACTTGAGATTGATCTTGCGCAGATTTGTGAAGGTCTCGTCCAAATCTTGGATCAAAGTTGCTCTGTCTCTGCTCTTGACCACTATATCATCCATGTAAGCTTCTACATTTCTGTGCAGCTGTGGCTCAAAAGCATGACTGACTATTCTTGCAAATGTTGAACCAGCATTCTTTAGTCCGAAGGCATCCGTACAAAGCGAGACGTGCCACATGGAGTAATGAATGCGGTTTTCTTCATCCTCTTCAGCCATGAAGATCGATGATATCGAATATGCATCAAGAAATGAAAGCAGGTCACATCCTGCCGTGGAGTCGACAATCTGGTCAATGCGCGGCAAGGGAAATGGATCCTTGGGACAAGCTTTATTAACATCAGTGAAGTCAATACAAAGCCTCCATTTCCCGTTTGCTTTGTGCACGACTACTGGATTGGCTAACCACGTTGGATGGAGTACTCCTCGGACCAGGCCTGCTGCTTCCAATTTCCTGATCTCCTCTGCAATGAACTCTTGGCGTTCCACCGCCTGCTTCCTGATTCTCTGCTTGACGGGCCGCGCGTGAGGACAAACGGCAAGGTGGTGCTCAATTACTTTCCTGGGAATGCCGGGGATGTCAGATGGTTGCCATGCAAACACATCGACATTCGCCCGCAGGAAAGCAACGAGCGCGCTTTCCTATTTAGGATCAAGCGTTGCACTGATGGTGAAGGTACCACCAGTGCCGTTCTCCTTGGCGGCCACTTTCTTGGTCTCTGGTGAAGCCGTCTTTGCCTTCTTGCACTTGCCGGTGGAGCTCGATGGTGCGTCCTCGACGGTAGCGCAGCACTCCGAAGAGGTGCACTTGCCGGAGTAGGCATCAGAGCTGCTCTTGCCGGACTTGGTCTTCTTCTTTTTCCCTCCGGGAGCTTCAGCGGCAAGTGGGTTGCGCTCTGCTGCGGCCGCTGCTTCCCGGTAGATCTTGTCGGTACAGATAAGTGCATCCTTCTTGTCGCCTTGGACAGAAATGACACTTATCGGACCAGGCATCTTGAGCACATTGTAGGCGTAGTGAGAGGCTGCCATGAACTTGGCAAGCGTCGGATGGCCGAGTATCCCATTGTAGGGCAATGGGAAATCAGCAACATCAAATGTGACTCTCTCTGTCCTGAAATTCAGCTTGCTGCCAAACGTCACTGGCAGCGTAATCTTCCCCTTCGGCTTGCTCCTTCCTGGATTGATTCCTTGAAAGGTACCAGTCTCTTCGAGCTCGCTGTCGGGGATCTGGAGCTTCTTGAGCACCGTGGAAGAGATCAGACTCAGGCCGGCCCCGCCGTCAACCAGCATCTTCGTGACCTTGAGGTTGCGGATTGTTGGCGAAACCAACATCGGCAAGCACCCGACCGCAGTGATGCGATCAGGGTGATCCTCAACATCGAAGATGATGGGCGTGCTGGACCACTTCAGAGGCTTGCGCGATTCAACGGACGGTTCTGCTGCGTTCACTTCCCGCACCCACTGTTTGAGTTGGCGGTGCGAGGTGTGCAGAGAAGCACCGCCGTCGACGCACAAAACCTCCGTTGCCTTCTGAAACTCTTGGTCGTCAGTCTCATCTTCCTCCATCTCATCATCCTCATCTTCGTCTTCGTCCTTGTCGCGGCCACGGGGAGGCCTATCTCCTTGCCGCGGCTTGGCCTTGCCGCGGCGCCCTCCCCGGGCGGGAAGCTTCTTGCCGGATCCCCCACCACCTTCCCGGGCCTTCTCCTTGTCGCGGCGCTCGTATTCAGCTTTCTGTAGCTCCGCCATCTGCTCAACTTTCTTGCAGGCTTGAGGTCATGGCCCTTGGTGCGATGGATCTTGCAGTACTGCTTGCCGGAGCCGTCCTGGTTGTCGGCAGCTACCACAGCCTCGCCGGAGTCACCAGCTTTGGCCTTGTCGGAGCCGCCTCCGCTGCCGGACTGCTCAATAACTAGCACATCCTTAGCCTTTCTCTTTCTGTTATTCCGCCTCCGGTTCTTCCTTGCCGGGGCGGCATCCTCACTGTCAGATCCTTCTGATCCTGCGTTCTCTCCGGGGAGTCTCCTCCCCTCCTCATCCCGTGCACACTTGTCGGCCAGAGCATAAAGCTCGCTGACATCTCTGATCTTGCACATCGCCATCTCCTCCCTCATCCTGCGGTTACGCACGCTCTGATGGAACGCGCTGATAACCACGGCAGGGTGGACGTCTGGGATGTTGCGCTGCACCTGACTGAATCTCTGTATATACTTGCGCAGGGGTTCTCCTTCCTTCTGGGCAAGCAGATGAAGGTCGCTTTCCTGGCCATGGGGCTTGTGGCCACCTGTGAAGGCGCCGACAAACTGATGGCACAGGTCCGCCCACGAAGAAATGGAGTTGTCCGGCAAGTGCATGAGCCAATATCTGACGTTGGGCTTGAGCACCAGCAGGAAGTAGTTGGCGAGGATCTTCTCGTCTCGCCCTCCTGCAGCCTGCACCGCGATGGTGTAGACGCTGAGGAACTCCGACGGATGTATGCTGCCATCATACTTCTCGGGCACGTCTGGCTTGAAGTTCTTCGTACTGGGCCACTGGACTTGCCGCAGCTCACGGGTGAACGCAGGGCAACCTACCGCGTATGGCAAGTCGCCTGGTTCCCCTGGCGCATGCATATCGACAGTGGGCCCAGCGCGCTGGTCAGATTGACGCCGCGCTTCTCTTCTACGCTCGATGCGTGTGCGAGCATCTTCGTGCCGTCGTTCTTGAAGAACTTGGCGTTGATCGCGGCGAGCTCGCGGGTCCGACGACGCGGTGGAGTCGGCGTCGAGGTTGGCCCGGCGAGTCGGCGATCTTGGCCTTCGGGGCGGGGAGTGCACGGTGGTGGCACCCCCAGCGGTCTTGTCGGCGTCGGCTTGCGCTTGGGCGTCTTGCCGGGGCTTCGGTGTGCTCGGTTGCCGGGGCTTGTCGCCGTTGGCGAAGCCGATGAAGCTATAAATGGCGGCCCTCCAGTCGTCGATCTTGTCTGGCGCTGGAGGGTAATCTAGAAGCAACTGGGCTCGGGCCAGCGCTTCCTCTGGAGTCTTGGGTGGCGGTGGTGAGCGACGCAAGGTGCGAGACATGCTCAAACTCCTAACAGTGTTAGAAGGAGCAACATCTCGTCCAGGCGACCGCACTGCACTCGTGCCAGCGTGTTGACGTGTATGTTGGCCTTGAACGTCCCGCGACCCACCAGCTTGGCCTTGCTCCATCGCGAGTACGGTGCTAGGAGCACCGTGGCGTTGTCGATCCTGCACCTCCTGGGAGGGGTGCGGTGGATGTGCAGAGGCTGAACCTTGCGGGGCCTTGTCCTTGGACCGGGTGACGATGCGAGTCCCCCCGGTGGTGTCCGCTCCTCCGCCGGCGTCCACCTCGCCGCCTGTTTGCTCCGGTGGCGGTATGATATCCGCAGACGGAGCGGCCACCTCCGAAGTCTTCTTCTTCTATGGCATGTCGATGAAGATGTTGATGTAGTGCGCGTAGACGCCGGATCAGATACGCACGACCTCGACGCCCACTACCTGGCGCGCCAAAGATGTCGTGGGAATGTGGGAGCACGAGCACCTATGGGGCAGGGGGCCCCTTCTGGTCCAGCAAGGGAGCGGAGGGCGCGCGTAGAGCAGATCGAGGCGAGAGCACGCGGGGGTTTTTACCCTTTTTCTTATGTGCCTCCAAAGACGTACCTGTGTACTCTGCTTGCCTATCGCTCGGCGTTTTTTTGGAGGTTCCTATCGCTCGGTGTTGCCAGGTTGAGGTCAACTGATCTCTTTTCTTTTTCTTTTTTGAGAGAAGAGGTCAAGTAATCTCTGTCGTTGATTATCATAACTCTATATTTCAAATAGTCACCGTTCATTTTCTATAGTTTTAATAATATAATAGATAGATAATGGTATGCCCACTGATCTTGAGAATGATATTAAGGAATTTATCAATGCGCAAAAGGCTTTCAACACTACGATAGAGGAAAAGTTGAATAAGATTGATGATATGTCTAGAAGCATTGATATATTTTTGCATGATGTAGAAAAAATCTCAAGAATTAAAATTTTCCTAAGGTTGATATTAATGAATCAATTAAAGCTTTATATGTTTCCACAGATGAAAGTAAGAAAATAACACTATGCTTAGAGCTAAAAGGGAATTTTTAGAAAGAGCATTTACCGATTGTTTTCATAAAAATGATGAAGAGATTAAAATGATTGGTGTTTCTTCTATTGATTCCTTGTTTAGTAATGTTAAAATTAATGATGAGGGAACTGAAGTAGAGTCAACTTTGACTAGAAGGCGTTCCCATGATTTGGAGGGTGAGAATCTCGTTGAAAAATTTGATAAAAGAGGGATTGAAGAGGTCAAAACTTTAGCTAGTGATGTACCCACCATTTCGGATTACAAAGACATTAGTTTCGATAGTTGCTCTTTTAATGAGTGTATTTGTATGTTGCAATCCACTATAAATTCACCCAATGCCTATGAACAAAATAATGCTTTCACTAAACATATTTTAGAAGCGGTAATAAATCTTTAGAAGAAAAGTTAGAATTAGAAATTTCAATTCCTATTAAATTATATGATGAATGGGAACCCAACATTAAGATCAAGATTAAAACATTTGAGTGATATGCTTTATGTGATTTGGGTGCTAGTGTTTCCACAATTCCGAAATCTCTTTGTGATGTGCTTGGTCTTACAAATATTGAAGAATGTTCTCTCAACTTGCACTTGGCGGATTCTACTATTAAAAAGCCTACGGGAAGAATTAATGATGTTCTTATTCTCAAACTAGAAATTATGTGCCCATAGATTTTATGGTTCTTGATATTGATTGCAATCCGTCTTGTCCAATAATTCTTGGTAGACCATTTTTACGTACCATAGGAGTCGTGATTGATATGAAAGAAGGGAATATTAAATTTTAGTTTCCACTAAGAAAGGGTATGTAACACTTCCGTAGACCTAAGATTAAATTACCATATGAATCAATCATGAGGGCAACCTATGGATCAACCACTAAGGATGACAATACTAGAATCTATGCTTTATGCCTAGCTAGGGGCGTAAAATGATAGTGCTTGTTGAGAGGCAACCCAATGAATAAAATTTATTTTTCACTTTTTCTTTTTGTTCTAGAGTGTTTGCACAATTATGCTACTATTATGATTGTGTTTTTCATGTTTTAATTTTTGTTCCAAGTAAATCCTTTAGGATCATGTTGGGTGATAGTTGCTTTGATCTTGTTGGAGAGCAGAAACTTTTGAGTTACTTTACAGAAGAGACTGAAGTGTTTGAATTGCTTTACACAAGGTTGCTATACAAATTGGCTACATTTTCTTACATTTTAGAATTTTTTGAGTTACAGAAGTATGAATAAAATTCTAGTATTTACAAACTGTTTTGTTTTTGACAGGTGCTGATTTTCTTTGTGTCGTGTGCCTATTTTGATGAATCTATGAATTGTATCGGGGGGTATAAGCCATGGTAAAGTTAGAATACAGTATTTATAATGCGAAAACAAAATTGGAATGGGGTTTTCAACAGTAATTAAAGCAAAGACAGGTTTACTTATACTAACGGATCTCACGAAGGTTTTGTGTGATTGAAGTTTTCAAGTTTTGGGTGAGATCACAATGGATGAAGGAATAGGGAGTGACAAAAGCCTAATCTTGGGGATGCTTGATAACCCGCAAGTATATGAGATCGCAACAGTTTTTGATAAGTAAGAGTGTCGAACCCAATGAGGAGCTAAAGGTAGAATGAATATTCCCTCAAGTTCTATCGACCACCGATACCACTCTACGCATGCTTGATGTTCGCTTTACCTAGAACAAGTATGAAACTAGAAATACTTTGTAGGTGTGATAGGCTAGGTTTGCAAGATAATAAAGAGCACGTAAACATAAACTAGGGGCTGTTTAGATAAAGATGCAATAAAGTAAATATAGCGAGTGTGGAAAAGTGGTGGTAGGAGTTGTGAAATTGTCCCTAAGCAACTGACTATGTTACAAGACCGATAATCACTATTGCAATTCTATTTTAGGGAGAGGCATAAGCTAACATATCATCCCTTACTTGGAATGCTATGCACTTATGATTGGAACTCTAGCAAGCATCCGCAACTACTAAAGATTCATTAAGGTAAAACCCAACCATAGCATTAAAGCATCAAGTCCCCTTTTATCCCATAAGCAAACAGCCTACTTACTCGGGTTTGTGTTTCAGTCACTCACGCAACCCACCATAAGCAAATCATAAACATATTGCAAACCCTACAGCGGGAATCCCTCACGCTTGCGTGACACGGAGGGCACAATAGGACAGCACCAATAATAAAACATAAAACTCAAACCAATCATAGAATTTCATCAATCACCGATAGGACAATAGAAATCTACTTAGACATCATAGGATGGCAACACATCATTGGAAAATAATATGAAGCATAAAGCACCATGTTCAAGTAGAGGGTACAGCGGGTTGCGGGGGAGTGGACCGCTGTAGATAGATGGGGGAAGGTGATGGAGATGTTGGTGAAGATGACGGCGGTGTTGGTGAAGATCGCGGTGATGATGATGGCCCCCGGCGGTGTTCCGGTGCCACCGGAAGCAAGGGGGAGAGAGCCCCCCTTCTTCTTCTTCTTCCTTGACCTTCTCCCTTGATGGGAGAAGGGTTCCCCCTCTGGTTCTTGGCTCCCATGGCTTGGGAGGGGCGAGAGCCCCTCTGAGATTAGATCTATCTCTCTGTTTCTGCGTTCTCAGATTCTACCCCTTCACCGTTTCCTTTATATTTGGAGATCCGTAACTCCGATTGGGGTGAATCTTTCGCCCAGATGTTTTTCATAAAATTAGCTTCTTGCGCCAAAAGAACAGTGTCAACCGCCTTACGGGTGGCCCACGAGAGGCCAGGCCGCGCCCAGGGGGGAGGGCTGATACGTCCATTTTGCATCATGCTTTTATATCAATATTTATTGCATTATGGGCTGTTATTTCACGTTATGTCACAATACTTATGGCTATTCTCTCTTATTTTACAAGGTTTACATGAAGAGGAGAATGCGGTTGCTGAATTCGGGTGGAAAAGGAGCAAATATTGGAGACCTATTGGCGCAACTCCAAAAGTCCTGAAACTCCACGGAATATCTTAAAATAAATAAAGAAAAATTGTCGCTAAAGATGAAGGCCGGGGCCCACACCTGCTCACGAGGCCCCTCTGGGCGCCCCCAGGGCATGCCCCTACCTCGTGGGCCCCCTGGTGGCTCTCCGACGCCCATCTTCTCCTATATGAAGTCTTTCAATGAGAAAAAAATAGAAGGCAACCTTTCAGGACGAGACTCCGCAGCCACGAGGCGGAACCTTGGCAGAACCAATCTAGGGCTCCGCAGAGCTGTTCTGCCAGGGACACTTCCCTCCGGGAGGGGGAAATCATCACCATCATCATCACCAACGCTCCTCTCATCGGGAGAGGGCAATCTCCATCAACATCTTCACCAGCACCATCTTATCCCCAAACCCTAGTTCATCTCTTGTATCCAATTGTTGTCTCCAAGTCCGGGATTGGTGCTAGTAGGTTGCTAGTAGTGTTGATTACTCCTTGTAGTTGATGCTAGTTGGTTTATTTGGTGGAAGATCATATGTTCAGATCCTTTATGCATATTATTACCCCTCTGATTATGAACATGAATATGCTTTGTGAGTAATTATGTTTGTTCCTGAGGACAAGGGAGAAGTCTTGCTATTAGTAGTCATGTGAATTTGGTATTCGTTCGATATTTTGATAAGATGTATGTTGTCTAGCCTCTAGTGGTGTTACATGAACATCGACTACATAACACTTCACCATTATTTGGGCCTAGAGGAAGGCATTGGGAAGTAATAAGTAGATGATGGGTTGCTAGAGTGACAGAAGCTTAAACCCTAGTTTATGTGTTGCTTCGTAAGGGGATGATTTGGATCCATATGTTTCATGATATGGTTAGGTTTACCTTAATACTTTTGTTGTAGTTGCGGATTCTTGCAATAGAGGTTAATCATAAGTGGGATGCTTGTTCAAGTAAGAACAGCACCCAGCATCGGTCCACCCACATATCAAATTATCAAAGTACCGAACGCGAACCATATGAGCGTGATGAAAACTAGCTTGACGATATTCCCATGTGTCCTCGGGAGCGCTTTTCCTATTATAAGAGTTTGTCCAGGCTTGTCCTTTGCAACAAAAAGGATTGGGCCACGTTGTTGCACTTTATTTACTCTTATTACCTGTTGCTCGTTACAATTTATCTTATCACAAAACTATCTGTTACCACTTATTTCAGTACTTGCAGAGAATACCTTGCTGAAAACCGTTTATCATTTCCTTCTGCTCCTCGTTGGGTTCAACACTCTTACTTATCTAAAAGACTACGATATATCCCCTATACTTGTGGGTCATCAAGACTCTTTTTTGGCGCCATTGCCGGGGAGTGTAGCGCCTTTGGTAGGTGGAATTTGGTAAGGAAAAATTTATATAGTGTGCTGAAATTTTCTGTCACTTGTTACTATGGAAAGTAATTCTCTGAGGGGCTTGTTCGGGGTATCTTCACCCTGTCCAGTAGAGCAAAGATTTGCTCCTCAACCTACTGGACCTATTGAAAATGAAACTCCTTTTGAAATTCCTTCGGGTATGATGGAAAAACTGCTAGCTAACACTTTTACATGAGATGGAACAAAGCATCCTGATGAACATCTACTCTATATGGATGAAGTTTGTGGACTATTTAAGCTTGCAGGTATACCCGATGATGTTGTTAAGAAGAAGGCCTTCCCTTTATCTCTGAAGGGAGATGCATTGACATGGTACAGGCTATGTGATGATTGAGATCATGGAACTATAAAAGATTGAAATTGGAATTTCATCAAAAGTATTACCATATGCATCTTGTTCATCGTGATCGCAATTATATATATAATTTTTGGCCTCGCGAAGGAGAAAGCATTGCTCAAGCTTGGGGGAGGCTTAAATCAATGTTATATTCATGCCCCAATCATGATCTCCCAAGAGAAGTAATTATTCAAAGTTTTTATGCTCGGCTTTCTGATGACAATCGCACCATGCTCGATACTTCTTGCGCTGGCTCTTTTATGATGAAGACTATTGAATTTAAATGGAATTTATTGGATATAATTAAACGCAACTCTGAAGATTGGGACCTCGATGAAGGTAAGGAGTCAGGTATGACACCTAAGTTTGATTGTGTAAAATCTTTTATGGATACCGATATTTTCCTTAAGTTTAGCACTAAATATGGACTTGACTCTGAGATAGTAGCTTCTTTCTATGAATCTTTTGCTACCTATGTTGATCTCCCCAAGGAGAAGTGGTTTAAATATCATCCTCCCATAGAAGGAAAAGTAGTTGCACCTATTAAAGTTGAAGAAAAGACTGTCACTTATAATGATCCTATTGTTCCCACTTCTTATCTTGAAAAACCACCTTTCCCTGTTAGAATGAAGGATCATGCTAAAGCTTCAACAGTTGTTTGTAAAAGAAATATTAGAATTTATACACCTCCTGAGCAAGTCAAAGTAGAGCCTAATATTGCTATCGTTAAAGATCTCTTGTCTGATAATATTGATGGGCATGTTATTCAATTCTGTGGTGAAACTGCTAGAATTGCTAAACCTTGTGCTAGAGATAAACATAGACCTGTGATAGGCGTGCCTGTATTTCTGTTAAAATAGGAGATCATTGTTATCATGGCTTATGTGATATGGGTGTTAGTGTTAGTGTTATACCTATTACCTTGTATGAAGAAATTAAGCATGAAATTGCACCCGCTGAGATAGAAGATATTGATGTTACAATTAAACTTGCCAATAGAGACACTATATCTGCAATGGGAATTGTTAGAGATGTTGACGTCTTGTGTGGAAAAACCAAATATCCCGCTGATTTCCTTGTTCTTGGTTCTCCACAAGATAGCTTTTGTCCCATTATATTTGGTAGACCCTTCTTGAATACTGTTAATGCTAAGATAGACTGCGAAAAGAATGTTGTTACTATTGGCTTGGATGATATGGTTCATGAGTTTAATTTCTCTAAATTTAGTAAACAACATCGTGAGGAAGAATTGCCTAGTAAAGATGAAATTATTGGTCTTGCTTCTATTGCCGTACCTCCAAGTGATCCTTTAGAACACTATTTGCTAGACCATGAAAATGATATGTTCATGAATGAAAGAAGGGAAATAGATGAAGTATTCTTTAAACAGGAACCTATTCTGCAACACAATTTGCCTGTTGAAATCCTAGGGGATCCTCCTCCACCCAAGGGTGATCCCGTGTTTGAGCTTAAACCGTTGCCTGATAATATTAAATATGCTTATCTTGATGAAAAGAAAATATATCCTGTCATTATTAGTGCTAACCTTTTAGAGCATGAAGAAGAAAGATTATTGAAAACTCTGAAGAAGCACCGTGCCGCTATTGGATATACTCTTGATGATCTTAAGGGCATCAGTCCCACTCTATGTCAACATAAAATAAATTTGGAAGCGGATGCCAAACCAGTTCGTGATCCTCAACGACGTTTGAATCCTAAAATGAAGGAAGTGGTAAGAAAAGAAATACTCAAGCTTCTAGAGGCAGGTATAATTTATCATGTTGCTGATAGTCAGTGGCTAAGTCCTGTCCATTGTGTCCCTAAGAAGGGAGGTATTACTATTGTCCCTAATGATAAAGATGAATTGATTCCACAAAGAATTATCACAGGTTATAGGATGGTAATTGATTTACGCAAATTAAATAAGGCTACTAAGAAAGATCATTACCCCTTACATTTTATTGATCAAATGCTAGAAAGATTATGCAAACATACACATTATTGCTTTCTAGATGGTTATTCTGGTTTCTCTTAAATACCTGTGTCGGCTAGAGATCAATCAAAGACTACTTTTACATGCCCTTTTGGTACTTTTGCTTATAGACGTATGCCTTTCGGTTTATGTAATGCACCTTCTACCTTTCAAAGATGCATGATGGTTATATTATCTAATTTTTGTGAAAAAATTTGTGAGGTTTTCATGGACGATTTTTCCGTCTATGGTTCCTCTTTTGATGATTGCTTGAGCAATCTCAATCGAGTTTTGCAGAGATGTGAAGAAACTAATCTTGTCTTGAATTGGGAAAAGTGCCACTTTATGGTTAATGAAGGTATTTTCTTGGGGCACAAAGTTTCTGAAAGAGGTATTGAAGTTGATAAAGCCAAGGTTGATGCTATTGAAAACATGCCATGTCCCAAGGAAATCAAAGGTATAAGAAGTTTCCTTGGTCACGCTGGATTTTATAGGAGGTTCATTAAGGACTTCTCAAAAAGATGTACCATTTGTCTGTGATGATGATTGTGTAGAAGCATTTGAAATACTTAAGAAAGCATTAGTCTCTGCACCTGTTGTTCAGCCACCTGATTGGAATTTACCCTTTGAAATTATGTGTGATGCTAGTGATTATGTTGTAGGTGCTGTTCTAGGGCAAAGAGTTGATAAGAAATTAAATGTTATCCATTATGCTAGTAAGACTCTAGACAATGCTCAAAGAAATTATGCTACCACCGAAAAGGAACTTTTAGCAGTTGTATTTGCTTGTGCTAAATTCAGACCCTATATTATTGATTCTAAAGTAACTATTCACACTGATCATGCTGCTATTAAATATCTTATGGAAAAGAAAGATGCAAAACCTAGACTTATTAGATGGGTTCTCTTGCTGCAAGAATTTGATTTGCATACTGTTGATAGAAAAGGAGCTGAGAACCCCGTTGCAGACAATTTATCTAGGTTAGAGAATGTTCTTGATGACCCACTACCTATTGATGATAGCTTTCCTGATGAACAACTAAATGTCATAAGCACTTGTTGTAGCACTCCATGGTATGCTGATTATGCTAATTATATTGTTGCTAAATTTATACCACCTAGCTTCACATACCAACAAAAGAAAAAGTTTTTCTATGATTTGCGACATTACTTTTGGGATGACCCACATCTTTATAAAGGAGTAGATGGTGTACCTTAGCATGAACAGGCGCAGATCCTACGCAAGTGTCACTCCGAAGCTTATGGAGGACACCACGCTGTAGATAGAACTGCACATAAGGTATTGCAATCCGGTTTTTATTGGCCTAATCTCTTCAAGGATGCCCGTAAGTTTGTTTTGTCTTGCGATGAATGTCAAAGATTTGGTAATATTAGTAGACGTCATGAAATGCCTATGAATTATTCACTTGTTATTGAACCGTTTGATGTTTGGGCCTTTGATTATATGGGACCTTTTCCTGCCTCTAATGGATATACACATATTTTAGTTGTTGTTGATTACGTTAAAGTGGGTAGAAGCTATTCCAACTAGTAGTGCTGATCATAACACTTATATTAAAATGCTTAAGGAAGTTATTTTTCCGAGGTTTGGAGTCCATAGATATTTAATGACTGATGTTGGTTCACACTTTATTCATGGTGCTTTTCCGTAAAATGCTTGCTAAATATGACGTTAATCATACAATTGCATCTCCATATCACCCGCAATCTAGTGGTCAAGTAGAATTGAGCAATAGAGAGCTCAAATTAATTTTGCAAAAGACTGTCAATAGGTCTAGAAGGAATTGGTCCAAGAAACTTGATGATGCATTATGGGCCTATAGAACTGCATATAAGAATCCTATGGGTATGTCTCCGTATAAAATGGTTTATGGAAAAGCATGTCACTTACCTCTTGAACTAGAACATAAGGCATATTGGGCTATTAAAGAGCTCAACTATGATTTCAAGCTTGCCGGTGAGAAGAGGTTATTTGATATTGGCTCACTTGATGAATGGAGAGCCCAAGCTTATGAAAATACCAATTTGTTTAAAGAAAAAGTTAAAAGATGGCATGACAAAAGGATACAAAAGCGTGAGTTTAATGTAGGTGATTATGTATTGCTATACAACTCTCGTTTAAGATTTTTTGCAGGAAAACTTCTCTCTAAATGGGAAGGTCCTTACGTTATCGAGGAGGTCTATCGTTCCGATGCCATAAAAATCAATAACTTCGAAGGCACAAATCCGAAGGTGGTAAACTGTCAAAGGATCAAACATTATATCTCAGGTAATCCCATAAATGTTGAAACCAATATTATTGAAACTGTAACCCCGGAGGAATACATAAGGGACACATTCCAGCCCGTTTCAGACTCCGAAAAGGAATAGGTATGTGGTACGGTAAGTAAACCGACTCCAAAACAATTTTTAAGGCAATATTTCTCCGTTTTGGAATATTTAGAAAAATAGAAAAATAAGTGGTAGTCCAGGAAGGACACGAGGCCTCCACGAGGGTGGAGGGCGCGCCCTACCCCCCTGGGCGCGTCCCCCTACCTCGTGAGCACCTCGTGTGCCCTCCGGACTCCGTTTTCTTGCACGATACGTAATTTGGTCGGTAAAAATTCATTATATATATTCTCCCGAAGGTTTTGACTCTCGTATCACGCAAATATCCTCTCTTTTTGTTTCGAGCTGTTGCTGCTGCAGATTAGAGAAAGATGTCTGCTCAAGAGTCAGTTGGGGAGAGCCGGGTATCTAACCCGGCACCGGAACCAAGGGCAAACAGCGACGCTGACCACTTTGGGCCAGCAACGGAGGAAGAGATGGAGGATGACCTAATGAGGGTAGATGCCATGGAAGATCAAGAAGTCACCTCTCGCCTCCGAACTGGGTTTACGATGGGGGAACTACAGAGCTCAGCTATTCCAAACTCGGTTATCCCTTCCAATGTTAGATTTCTTTCCTATGAAAATATGAGGAGGAGTGTCTCTTGTTCTCCCGCAGCTATGCAACACCCTTGGGTGCAAGGAGCCTTAGCCGTTACAGGAAAGCTTCGCAAGGAAATAATGGACCTCAAGCAGCAAGTCAATAAGCTCGAGGAGGAGAACCGTATCTTGAGGGGAATCATCGCTAAGAATATTACACCAACAACAAAGAATGAGACATAATCACATGGGTACGGGCACTCCCCTTGGCAACTGCCAAGCTTGGGGGAGGTGCCCTGGTACCGTATCAGCATCACAACTCCTATCTTTATTGTTTTTCTTAGTTTGATCCTTTTAGTAGTATCTTGATTTAGTAGAATAAAGTCATGGCATGATCTAGTTTTGAGTTTTGCTTTATGATCTTTCTTTGTAATCGAGTCCGTGAGCTATATAATAAAGATTAGTGTTGAGTCAAGGGCTTGATTATTCTGCCATGATCTTGGGTGAATAAAAGAAAAGAATAAAAAGAATCAAAGAGTTCATATTGATCTTATTGAAAGTAATGACTTCACATAGAAAGAGTATGATGATTAAAAGTTATTGGGAGTTGGCAAATATAGCTTTGGTCATCGTTGCAATTAATAGGAACTAATAAGGAAAGAGAGGTTTCACATATAGATATATTATCATTGACATCTTTTATGATTGGGAGCACTCATTAAAATATGACATGTGCTAAAGAGTTGATGTTGGACAAGGAAGACAACATAATGAGTTATGTTTTCTTACATCTGAGATAAAGTATGTTTTCATGGATCCTCTAACGTGTTGAGCTTGCCTTTCCCCCTCATGCTAGCCAAATTCTCAGCACCAAGTAGAAATACTACTTGTTCTTCCAAATACCCTTAAACCAGTTCAGCCATGAGAGTCCACCATATCTACCTATGGATTGAGTAAGATCCTTCAAGTAAGTTGTCATCGGTGCAAGCAATAAAAATTGCTCTCTAAATATGCATGACTTATTAGTGCAGAGAAAATAAGCTTTGTACGAACTTGTTGTGGAAGTAATAAAAGCGACAGACTGCATAATAAAGGTCCACATACAAGGGGCAATATAAGGTGACATTCTTTTGCATTAAGATTTTGTGCATCAACCCTAAACGCGCAGGACAACCTCTGCTTCCCTCTACGAAGGGCCTATCTTTTATTATTATCCTCTACCTTATGCAAGAGTCACGGTGATCTTCACCTTTCCCTTTTTCATTTTATCCTTTGGCAAGCTCAGCATGTTGGAAAGAACATGATATATATATATATATATATATATCTAATTGGATGTAGGGGAGCATGAATTATTATTGTTGACATTACCCCTGAGGTAAAAGGTTGTGGGGCAAAACTATAAGCCCCTATCTTTCTCTGTGTCCGATTAAAACTCCGTAACCACAAGTATTGCGTGAGTGTTAGAAATTATGAAGGACTAAGTGATAGTTGAGTATGTGGACTTGCTTTTAAGCTCTGACATAGACTCTTTCCGATGTTATGATAAAATTGCAATTGCTTCAATGACTAAGGTTATTATTTGTTGGTGCTCAATAAGGTTTCTGATTCATACTTTTGCATTGTGAAAAGATCATCACTTGAACATATGTAATCATATGACAAAATCTATATATGTTGCTGTTATGGAAAAAATCATGATGCCTTTATGTCCGTATTTTATTTTTATCGACGCCTCAACCTCTAAACATGAGGACATATTTATTGTTATCGGCTTTTCGCTTGAGGACAAGCGAGGTCTAAGCTTGGGGGGAGTTGATACGTCCATTTTGCATCATGCTTTTATATCAATATTTATTGCATTATGGGCTGTTATTTCACGTTATGTCACAATACTTATGGCTATTCTCTCTTATTTTACAAGGTTTACATGAAGAGGGAGAATGCCGACAGCTGGAATTCTGGGCTGGAAAAGGAGCAAATATTGGAGACCTATTCTGCGCAACTCCAAAAGTCCTGAAACTCCACGGAATATCTTAAAATAAATAAAGAAAAATCGTAGCCAAAGATGAAGGCCAGGGGGCCCACACCCTGCTCACGGGGGTGGGGGGTGCCCCCCCCCCCCGGGGCGCGCCCCCCTACCTCGTGGTCCCCCTGGTGGCTCTTCGACGCCCATCTTCACCTATATGAAGTCTTTCGATGAGAAAAAAAATAGAAAGCAACCTTTCGGGACGAGACTCCGCCGCCACGAGGCGGAACCTTGGCGGAACCAATCTAGGGCTCCGGCAGAGCTGTTCTGCCAGGGACACTTCCCTCCGGGAGGGGGAAATCATCACCATCATCATCACCAGCACCATCTCATCTCCAAACCCTAGTTCATCTCTTGTATCCAATTCTTGTCTCCATGTCCGGGATTGGTGCTAGTAGGTTGCTAGTAGTGTTGATTACTCCTTGTAGTTGATGCTAGTTGGTTTATTTGGTGGAAGATCATATGTTCAGATCCTTTATGCATATTATTACCCCTCTGATTGTGAACATGAATATGCTTTGTGAGTAATTACGTTTGTTACTGAGGACAAGGGAGAAGTCTTGCTATTAGTAGTCATGTGAATTTAGTATTCGTTCGATATTTTGATAAGATGTATGTTGTCTAGCCTCTAGTGGTGTTACGTGAACGTCGACTACATAACACTTCACCATTATTTGGGCCTAGAGGAAGGCATTGGGAAGTAATAAGTAGATGATGGGTTGCTAGAGTGACAGAAGCTTAAACCCTAGTTTATGCGTTGCTTCGTAAGGGGCTGATTTGGATCCATATTTGCACCCAAGCATCGGTCCACCCACATATCAAATTATCAAAGTACAAAACGCGAATCATATGAGAGTGATGAAAACTAGCTTGACGATATTCCCATGTGACCTCGGGAGCGTTTTTCCTATTATAAGAGTTTGTCCAGGCTTGTCCTTTGCTACAAAAAGTATTGGGACACCTCGCTGCACTTTATTTACTCTTTTTACTTGTTGCTCGTTACAATTTATCTTATCACAAAACTATCTGTTACCACTTATTTCAGTACTTGCAGAGAATACCTTGCTGAAAACCGCTTATCATTTCCTTCTGCTCCTTGTTGGGTTCGACACTCTTACTTATCGAAAGGACTACGATAGATCCCCATTACTTGTGGGTAATCAAGGGCGCGCCCCCCTATCTCGTGGCCACCCAGGACACCGTTTCGCGTTGATTTTACTTCCCAAAAATCATAAATATTCCAAAAACAATCTCCGTCCGTTTTTATCCCGTTTGGACTACGTTTGATATTGGGTTTCTGTGAAACAAAAAAACATGCAACAGACAGGAACTGGCACTGGGCGCTAGATCAATATGTTAGTCCCAAAAAATAGTATAAAAAGTTGCCAAAAGTATATAAAAGTTGAATAATATTGGCATGGAACAGTCAAAAATTATAGATACGACGGAGACGTGTCAGCATCCCCATGCTTAATTCCTGCTTGTCCTCGAGTAGGTAAATGATAAAAAAGATAATTTTTTATGTGGAATGCTACCTAGCATAATCTTGATCATATGTCTAATCATGGCATGAATATTAAGACACGAGTGATTCAAAGCAATAGTCTATCATTTGACATAAAAACAATAATACTTCGAGCGTACCAATAAAGCAATCATGTCTTTTCAAAACAACATGGCCAAAGAAAGTTATCCCTACAAAATCATATAGTCTGGCTGTTGCTCTATCTTCATCACACAAAGTATTTAATCATGCACAACCCCGATGACAAGCCAAGCAATTGTTTCATACTTTAATAATCTCAAACTTTTTCAACTTTCACGCAATACATGAGTATGAGCCATGGACATAACACTATAGGCGGAGTAGAATATGATGGTGGGGGTTATGTGGAGAAGACAAAAAGGAGAAAGTCTCACATCGACTAGGCGTATCAACGGGCTATGGAGATGCCCATCCATAGATATCAATGTGAGTGAGTAGGGATTGCCATGCAACAGATGCACTAGAGCTATAAGTGTATGAAAGCTCAAACTGAAACTAAGTGGGTGTGCATCCAACTTGCTTGCTCATGAAGACCTCGGGCATTTGAGGAAGCCCATCATCGGAATATACAAGCCAAGTTCTATAATGAAAATTCCCACTAGTATGTGAAAGTGAAAGCATAGGAGACTCTCTCTATGAAGAACATGGTGCTACTCTGAAGCACAAGGGTGGTAAAAGGATAGTAACATCGCTCCTTCTCTCTTTTTCTCTCATTTTTTATTTTCTCTTTTTTTTTTCTTCTTTTTCCTTTTTTTATTATTTTTTTCTTTTTGATGGGCTTCTTTGGCCTTTTTTTTCTATTTGGGCTTCTTTGGCCTCTTTTATTTTTCATAAGTCCGAAGTCTCATCCCGACTTGTGGGGGAATCATAGTCTCCATCATCCTTCCTCACTGGGGCAATGCTCTAATAATGATGATCATCACACTTTTGTTTACTTACAACTCAATATCTAGAACAAGATATGACTCTATATGAATGCTTCCGGCGGTGTACCGGGATGTGCAATGATCTAGCATAGCAATGACATCAAAAACGGACAAGCCATGAAAACATCATGCTAGCTATCTTACGATCATGCAAAGCAATATGACAATGAATGCTCAAGTCATGTATAAGATGATGATGGAAGTTGCATGGCAATATATCTCGGATTGGCTATGGAAATGCCATGATAGGTAGGTATGGTGGCTGTTTTGAGGAAGATATAAGAAGGTTTATGTGTGATAGAGCGTATCGTATCACGGGGTTTGGATGCACCGGCGAAGTTTGCACCAACTCTTGAGGCGAGAAAGGGCAATGCACGGTACCGAAGAGGCTAGCAATGATGGAGGGGTAAGAGTGCGTATAATCCATGGACTCAACATTAGTCATAAAGAACTCATATACTTATTGCAAAAATCTACAAGCCATTGAAAACAAAGTACTACGTGCATGCTCCTAGGGGGATAGATTGGTAGGAAAAGACCATCGCTCGTCCCCGACCGCCACTCATAAGGAAGACAATCAATAAATAAAATTGTGCTCCAACTTCATCACAAAGCGGTTCACCATACGTGCATGCTACGGGAATCACAAACCTCAACACAAGTGTCTCTACAATCAACAACCACCCACTAGCATGACTCTAATATCACCACCTTTATATCGCAAAACTATTGCAAGGAATCAAACATATCATATTCAGCGATCTACAAGTTTATGTAGGATTTTATGACTAACCATGTGAATGACCAATTCTTGTCATCTCTCTAAATAGATATAAGTGAAGCAAGAGAGTTTAATTCTTTCTACAAAAGATATGCCCACGCTCTAACAATATAAGTGAAGCAAAAGAGCATTCTACAAATGGCGGTTTTCTATGTGAAGAGAAACATGCAATCCAAACTTCAAATGATATAAGTGAAGCACATGAAGCATTCTATAAAGCCATACTCAAAAGATTTAAGTGAAGTGCAATGAGCATTCTATAAATCAACCAAGGACTATCTCATACCAGCATGGTGCATAAAAGAAAAATGAAAACTAAATGCAAAAGATGCTCCAAGACTTGCACATAATGCATGAACGAAACGAATACGAAAACATACCGATACTTGTTGAAGAAAGAGGGGTTGCCTTCCGGGGCATCCCCAAACTTAGACTCTTGAGTCTCCTTGAATATTTACTTGGGGTGCCTCTGGCATCCCCAAGCTTGATCTATTGCCTCTCTTCCTTCTCCTCATATCGAGACTTCCTCGTTTAGACACTTCATCCACACAAAACTTCAACAGAAAACTTGGTAAGATCCGTTAGTATAATAAAGCAAATCACCACTCTAAGTACTGTTGCAAACCAATTCATATTTTGTTTTTCCATTGTGTCTACTGTAATATAACTTTTCCAAGGCTTAATCCACTGATATAAATTGATAGATTCATCAAAATAAGCAAACTATGCTTCTGAACATCCACCATACTGCTGGTACCCCAAAATTTCTACCAAAATTAGGAAACGTAAAAAAGTTGTATAGCAAGACAGTGCAAAAGGAATCAGAACCAATTGACGTTCCAGGTAAAAATGTAAAATCGTGCACTACAGCCAAAGTTTCTGTCCTGCACCGCACAAACCAACAAGCATTGTAAACATCTTAAAGGCAAACCTTGGCACATTATTTTTATAATACAATGGAATTATACAAGGGGATAATTATTTTTGTTGAAAAGTTTCTGTAATCAAGATTCACAAAGTTTCCGTGAGCATGAACAAAGTCCAAGGCTAGCTCCCACTTCAACAATGCTTGTCTTTCTCACTTTCACTTTCCTTTTTGAAAAGTTTTTAGGTTCCCCTCTTTATTTTTTTGTTTTTAAACTATATAAAACTTCCGGGTTGTCTCCCTGGCAGCACTTTCTTTAAAGCCATTAAGCTAGGCATTTAGTGCTTAAGTAATGGATCCACCCGGATCCCAAGGTATATCAAAGCCAATTTTAATTAACAATGATTTGTAATTTAGTAGTGAGCACAAAGTAACATATATCATGCAACAACTAAGTCTATCTCTCTTCCTATGCATCGGCATGTCATAAAAGAACAATTCATGCACACCAAGTAAAGGCCAATGCATAGTATAAGCAGTTTCTTGCAATTTCATCGTGTTGGAAACATAAAGAGGCGGAGATGTAGTTCTTCTATCATAATAATTGAAAGTAGGAGCAGCAAGCACATGCATATTATATCTATTAAAATCATCATGTAAAGTAGTAAAACGCAACCCATAAATATAATCCTTAGTAAGCAGAAACTTCTCCGATATAGTGTAGTTTGGAGAATTCCAAAAGATAATAGGATTATCATGCGTGGGTGCAATAGCAACAATTTCATGTTTAACATGAGGAACTATAGCAAGTTCATCTCCATAAGCATAATTCATATTGGCATCTTGGCCACAAGCATAGCAAGCATCATCAAAAAGGGATATTTCAAACAAATTCAAGGGATCATAGCAATCATCCTTCGGTAAGCACGAAGGGGAATTAAATAATGTATGAGTTGGAGGGTTACTCTCATTAGAAGGTGGGCACGGGTAGCTAATCCGCTCTTCCTCCTTTTGTTCTTCGCTCTCCTCATCATCTTTTTCATCTAATGAGCTCACTGTTTCATCAATTTCTTCTTCCATAGCTTCCTGCAAATATTAGTTTCTTCTTAGACAGTGTTGACTTTTTTCATAAAAGCATTAATATAGTAATTGTATTCATAATTTTCATAGCAATATCCAAGTATAGCAAGATTTTCTGGCCTATAACCATCATCATCAAAAGCTTCATACTTTTCAAACAAAGCTTCAATTTCATAAGCAGCCTTAAAAGCAACAAATTCTTCTATTTGTTCCACATCATAGTAATCATATATACCATTAGCATAAGAAGCTAAGGTTTCATTATAGTTAAATTTGCATGAAAAGGGGAGGTGTGGATCCTTCATCCTAGAGCAACAAGTAATATCATATCTCAAGCATAGATTCCAGGCATACCAACGCAACATAATAAATTGATCCCATAATAGTTTCCCTTTTTGTGTCGAGTGATAATCCCTAAAGTATTCACGTTGATCCAACGTGTCTCCCATTATAAAGTTGAATGGGGTTTTCTCAGGATTATCAAAGTAGTACATAATATCTTTCGCATAATGAGAAACGAGGGTTTTAGGAGTTACCCCATCTTCATGAGTAGCAAGTACAGCTATTTTCTTTGGTATTTTGCGTTCCATATACATAACTAAAGATAGAGAACAACTTAGAATACCAAATAAAAATTACTTAGTGATAAAGCAAACAAGCACACACGATAACATTCACCCCACGCTATGACTCCCCTGCAACGGCGCCAAAAAAAGGTCTTGATAACTCGCAAGTATACGGGATCACAACAGTTTTCGATAAGTAAGAGTGTCGAAGCCAACGAGGAGCTAAAGGTAGAATAAATATTCCCTCAAGTTCTATCGACCACCGATACAACACTACGCACGCTTGACATTCGCTTTACCTAGAACAAGTATGAAACTAGAAATACTTTGTAGGTGTGATAGGCTAGGTTTGCAAGATAATAAAGAGCACGTAAACATAACTAGGGGCTGTTTAGATAAGGATGCAATAAAGTAAATATAGCGTGTGTGGAAAAGTGGTGGTAGGAGTTGTGAAATTTTCCCTAAGCAACTGACTATGTTACTAGACCGATAATCACTATTGCAATTCTATTTGAGGGAGAGGCATAAGCTAACATATCATCCCTTACATGGAATTCAATGCACTTATGATTGGAACTCTAGCAAGCATCCGCAACTACTAAAGATTCATTAAGGTAAAACCCAACCATAGCACTAAAGCATCAAGTCCCCTTTTATCCCATACGCAAACAACCTACTTACTCGGGTTTGTGTTTCAGTCACTCATGCAACCCACCATAAGCAAATCATAAACATATTGCAAACCCTACAGCGGGAATCCCTCACGCTTGCGCAACACGGAGGGTGCAATAGGACAGCACCAATAATAAAACATACAACTCAAACCAATCATAGCAATTCATCAATCACCGATAGGACAATAGAAATCTACTCAGACATCATAGGATGGCAACACATCATTGGAAAATAATATGAAGCATAAAGCACCATGTTCAAGTAGAGGGTACAACGGGTTGCGGGAGAGTGAACCGCTGTAGATAGATGGGGGAAGGTGATGAGATGTTGGTGAAGATGACGGCGGTGTTGGTGAAGATCGCGGTGATGATGATGGCCCCCTGCGGCGTTCCGGCGCCACCGGAAGCAAGGGGGAGAGATCCCCCCTTCTTCTTCTCCTTCCTTGACCTTCTCCCTAGATGAGAGAAGGGTTTCCCCTCTGGTTCTTGGCTCCCATGGCTTGGGAGGGGCGAGAGCCCCTCCGAGATTGGATCTATCTCTCTGTTTCTGCGTTCTCAGATTCTACCCCTTCACCGTAACTCCGATTGGGGTGAATCTGTCGCCCAGATCTTTCTCATAAAATTAGCTTTCTTGCACCAAAAGAAGAGCGTTAACCGCCTTACGGGTTGCCCACGAGAGCCCAGGCCGCGCCCGGGGGGGAGGGCGCGCCCCCTGTCTCGTGGCCACCCAGGACACCGTTTCGCGTTGATTTTACTTCCCAAAAATCATAAATATTCCAAAAAAATCTCCGTCCGTTTTTATCCCGTTTGGACTCCGTTTGATATTGGGTTTCTGCGAAACAAAAAACATGCAACAGACAGGAACTGGCACTGGGCACTGGATCAATATGTTAGTCCCAAAAAATAGTATAAAATGCTGCCAAAAGTATATAAAAAAGTTGAATAATATTGGCATGGAACAATCTAAAATTATAGATACGACGGAGACGTATCAATGCTCCATGGCACCCCAAGGTAATATCCAAAGAGCACCAAGCAACTAAGCTTGGGGATGCCCCGGAATGCATCCCCTCGTTCTTCTAACGACCAACGGTAGTTTTATTTGGAGTTATATTTTTATTCGTCACATATCATGAGTTTTGCTTGGAGCATATTGTACTATCTGAGTGTTTTCTTACTTGGCTTGTTAGTTTGTCATAATAATCCTTGCTGGACACACCTATTTGAGAGAGCCAAATTATGTTATGATTTGTTAGAGTCGCTCTTTATGCTTCACTTCAATTTTTTAGAGCCATGGAATTGCTCTAGTGCTTCACTTATATTTTTTTGAGCACAGTGGTGCTGTTATTTTGAGGAAATATGCTCTCATGCTTCACTTATATTATTTTGAGAGTTAGTAGTAATTTTGAAGAAATCGTCTCTTGCTTAACTTATATTATTTTCAGAGTTGAAAATTTTATGGAAACTTGTGCTCTTGTTCTTCACTTATATTTGTTTGAGAGCTTGTTATTTGCAATGGCAATCTTGTTTAAATGAAATTAGTACCAAAGTGATAGATATCCAGGGGTGATATAATAAAAACTTTCATGACGATCATTGGATGTTAAACTTGATTCTTTGCAACAGTTTTGCGATATGAAGATAGTGATATGTGTGTTATGTTGATGAGTAATTATGCTTTAGTAAGAATATTGGTGCTAAGGTTTGTGATTCCCTATGCACGCACATGAATTCAATAATTATGCTATGAAATTACATAATACTTGTGTTGTATTATTCGGTGTTAGTTATGTTTAATGTTCGCTTATGATGGTTTTCGTTCCGTGGTTGGGCGCTTCTCAATCTATTTGCTAGCCTTCACTTGTACTAAGCGTGAATGCTGCTTGTGCATCCAAATCCTAAATCCAAAGTTGTGCCAAATGAGTCCACCATACCTACCTATATGCGGTATTGCAGTGCCATTCTAAGTAAATTTGTATGTGCCAACTCTAATATTCAAAAATAAGCTTTTGTTTTGTGTGCCCGTACCGCTCATGCAGCGGTGAGGGGTGGCCCGTATCTTCAGTGTTAAATAGGTTATTCTCAAGATGAGTGTTTATTCACTTGTCATTGCACGAGAGCAGTAATATGGATGCCCAGTCCCGAAATGCAAAGAAAATTTATTTTATGTTGTCAATTAATAAATTCCTTGGAAAGTGTTGGTATGGACGGTACCCTGGATGCGGCTAGCCATGGAGTGTGAAAGAATACTGGAAAAAGGAATAAAATTTATTATAAGTTTGGGAACCGCCTATGAGTCTTTTAGCATGGAAGATGTTTGGAACTCTTAGTCGTTTTCGTTGACAACAAAAGCATGCCACCCAAAATATTTTATCTTTCAATTTTTTGCTTTGAGCTCTGCCACCGCTACAAATCTCTGCTTCCCTCTGCGAATGGACTATCTATCTATTTACTCTATGCAATTTTTATTTTTAATTTGAGTCTCCATCTTCTTTTATAAAAAACCAACTACAGAACACTGTTATCATACTTGAGCTTTGGATGTAGCTAATATTTGGGTGTGTTGCATGAATGGATCAATGATGGAGCATGATGGGCTAGGGATAGCATTCTTTAGCTTTGATATTTTGAAAGACTTGGTTGCTTGTTGATATGCTTGAGTATTGAAGTTTTCATATCAAATTATAGACTATTGCTTTGAATCATCTACAAGTCCATATATATGTCCATGCTAAATAAAGAGTAGAATATGATGAACATGTGAGGTAGCATTCCACATCAAAAATTCTGTTTTTATCATTTACCTACTCGAGGACGAGAAGGAATTAATGTTGGGGATGTTGATACGTCTCCAACGTATCTATAATTTTTTATTGTTCTACGTTGTTATATTATCATTCTTGGATGTTTTACATTCTTTTTATAGCAACTTTATATCTTTTTTTGGGACTAACCAATTGACATAGTGCCCAGTGCCAGTTGTTGTTTTTGCTCTTTTTTTTCCTCTGCAGAAAATCAATATCAGATGAAGTCCAAATGCCACAAAACTTTCTGGAGAACTTTTTTGGACCAGAAGGAAACGTGTGAACCAAGGAAGCCCACCAGGGGAGGCCCAGGTGTCCCACTAGGCACCAGGGCGCGCCCTGGGCACCTGGCGCACCCTGGTGGGTAGTGGGGGCCTCGGGAACCTCCTCCAATGCCTCTTGACTCTATAAATACCCAAGTATTCCAGAAACCCTAGAGGAGTCGACGAAATATTATTTTAGCTGCCGCAAGTTCTAGAAGCCACGATATCCTATCTAGAGCCCATTCTAGCACCCTGCCGGAGGGGAACACGGTCATTGAAGGGTTCATCATCCTCATTGGTGCTCCTTCGATGATGCGTGAGTAGTTCATATCAGATCTACGGGTCCATAGGCAGTAGCTAGATGGCTTTCTCTCTTGTTTTGATTCTCAATACAATGGTCTCTCGGAGATCTATTTGATGCAACTTTTTCTTTTGCGGTGTGTTTGTTGGGATTCGATGAACTATGAGTTTATGATCAGATCTATGAAATTATATCCATTCTTGATTATTATAGCCTCGTATTTCTTCTCCGATATTTGGGTTTTGTTTGGCCAAATTGATCTTTTTATCTTGCAACGGGAAGAGGTGCTTTGTGATTGGTTCGATCTTGTGGTGCTCAATCTCAGTGACGGAAAGAAACATGACACACATGTATAGTTGCTATTAATGATAAAACGATGGGGTCTATTCCTACATGAATAGATCTTGTCTACATCATGTCATCTTCTTAAAGCATTACAACATTTCTCCATGAACTTAATACACTAGATGCATGTTGTATAGCGGTCGATGTGTGGAGTAATAGTAGTAGATGCAGCCAGGAGTCGGTCTACTTGTCTTGGACGTGATGCCTATATACATGATCATTGTTTTGGATATCATCATAATTATTTGCCATTCTATCCATTGCCCAACAGTAATTTGTTTACCCACCACATGCTATTTTCTCGAGAGAAGCCACTAGTGAAACCTACAGCCCCCGGGTCTATTTTCCATAATATATTTGCAAGATCTATTTTGCTATTCGCTTTTCCAATTTATTTTATCTTTTATTTACAGATCTATATTATCAAAAACAAGATACCTTGCTGCGTTTTATATACCGTTACTTTATTTGCATCTATCAATCTAACTTTTTATCATATTATTTAACCTACGAGAGATTGACAACCTCTGCACGCGTTGGGTTGCGAGAATTTGTTGTTTGTGTGCAGGTTCTGCTTACATAGTCTTGTGGATCTTCCTACTAGTTCGATACCTTGGTTTCATAAGTAACAGAAAAGCTTGCTGTCGCCGTGCTACATCAACCTCTTGGAGGGAAAAACCAACGCAACACCGCGTAAGCAGCTCACTAGGGACATGGTATTTGTTTATGTGTCCACACATGTATTTAAGTTTCCGGTCAATACAATTCCAGCATGAATAATAAACCTTTATCATGAATAGGGAAATATAATAATAACATGTCGTATCCCTAGCTTCTGGTAATGCCTGGTGTTTGCATCTTGCTGGCATCATGTTTAAATTTCAAATTAACTTGAAATGGGGGATGTTCAAACCCTAGCATCAAAAGGAATTCACTAGGTTCAACCAAAATATTTCCACTGAATCCAAATGGCCTTCGAAAATGTTCATCATTTTTGGAAAATGATGGAGACAATAACCAGTGGTGACGCACATTTTTCCATGACAGCTTGGATTTTTAAATCAATTCATATTGTATTTGAATTGGGGCTATTAATTCCTATAAAATATTTACTTGCACCAGTAATTCTGAATTTTGGTGAGGGGTTTTGGAATAATCCCTTAGCTCCTACAAAAACTATCAAAAGGAAATAAATTGTTAGTGTATTTACTAAATCAGAAACAAATTATAGTAAAGAAAAATAGAAACAAAACAGGAAAGGAGAGCAACTTACCTGGGTCTTACCCGGCGGCCCAGCAACCCGGCCCAGCCGACTGGCCTTGCCATTCGTCCCTCTCCTCTCACCAGGAGGAAAGGGGCACGCACCCGAGACACGCCGGCACGCGCCAGGCAAGCACCAACCAGCCTCCATGCCAACCGGCGCTCTAAGGGTGCCAGACAACCCCCCGAGCCCTCTCACCTCTTCTCCGTGCTCATCCCCTCCCCTGCTACTCTCCCTCTCGCTCCGCACCTCATACCCACTGGGCCCCTCGAGAGCATCCGAGCTGTCCCTGGGCTCCGTCGTGACGTACTTGTCCTCTCCACCGAGCCAAGCAATGCAATCCGGACCATATCACCGTCAGCGATGTCGTCTTCACCATCGCCTGCCCGAGATTGTCGTCGTCGTTCCGGCCACGCCAGGTCTCCCCCAAGCTTGCTGGCGGTGCCTACGGATTCGCTATGAGCTCCACCGCATTTCCCCTCTCTTCTTGTCGCTTTTCCCGTGCCATAGCCCTCCTAGCCACCGTGCCCGAACCTCGCCATCACCGTCCATGCTTCCAATGAGGCTAGAGCTCGAAGTCGTCGCTCCGGAGTACGTCACCATCTTCCATGCATCACCAGGGTGTCGTAGAGCCCCTTGGCAGGCCTCCCCATGCCCTGCAGCCCTGTGCCCGCTCAAGCCGAGCTCTGGCCGCCTCCGTGGGTTCTGTTCCGGCGAGCCCTGGCATCCCCGCAGCCTCCCACATACCCCACAAGATGCGGGGGAGCACGAGCTACATCTCGCTGCCCTCAGCCACCGCCCCCGTCGCCGGAAACGCGCACTCGGCCGCGACCAGAGGTCGCCCGCGACGACTCCACCGGCCTGAGCCACTGACCAATGGCCCCCACCTGTCAGGTACCTAATTAGTGTTAATCCACCCCCTGTGACGCTGACGATGGGCCCCAGCACCCACTAACCAATTAATTAGACTAAATAATCCTTGTTAAACCTTGTGTCACTGACGTGTGGAGCCCACACGTGAGGTTTGACCTGGTCATTGTTATTAACTTGCTGACACCAGCATGACACAGTAATTAATTTTCTGGGTTTAATTTAATTCAGGAAATCACAAAAATTTGTAAAACTTCAAAAATTCGTAGGAATTCATCAGTACCTTAGATGGAAACAATTCATATATGAAAAATTATCAGAAAAATTCAATCTATCCATCTGCACCATTTTCATGGATGACCAACCAAACTCTAGCTACTAACTATACGAAACACATAAACGTCATTTTAAAGGGTTTAATATAGAGTTGCATTTGAACCCTTGGTTCAAATGAACTTTATCCAAACTGAATGCCAAATGCGTTAGCACAAACCACATCAGATCTTCATGCCATGTCCATGCACCATATTGTTGCATATGCTTGTGTATAGATTACTGGCACCGTCATTCTCGATAGGTCCTGCTTCGTAGACCGTTCTAGAGTGCCTGTCAAAGGAGCAATGCCCCCCCCACCCCCCCCCCATTGATCTAACAGGCAAGCGAACCCCCTTGAGCATTCCGATACAACCCCACTATCTTGCTTCTACTCTTTTTTTTTTGCATTAGTACAACAACGATTCAACTACTACTTTATGCTGCGGTAGTTCAACCCATTCCTCTACATGACCTATCTTTGCCACAGTAAATAGTTGAAACCCACTAGCATGTGTAGGAGTTGCTTGAGCCATGTTGTGTTCCTACCATGCCATGCCTTCTATTGCTTAGAGTTGTGTTAGGTCTGATTCATTTGGAATGAATTGGATTGCTATGATATGTTCTAATGCCGAAAGTTAAGTGTGTGAACACGATTTGGTAAGGGTAGCAGTGAGAGGCCATGTAGGAGTACATGGTGGGTTGTCTCACTGGAACCGTCCCTAAGAACTGAGTTTTGTGTATATTATCCAAGACTAGCTCCTACCACACATTGGGTTCCGGTAACTTGGCCCCTCTCGACTTATTAACCGACTTGATCTCTGTCCAGGAGTTGCAACTAGTTTCTGGTATTTGTAGGTAGTGTTACTTCTCTACCATGTGGTACCCGGCAGGGTGGACTTTGGACAGACTAGGCACAGTGGCACGGTGTACCAAGTGGCACACGAATGGTGGTCTTGGGAACCCTGCTCACATCATTTGGGTCGTGATGGAAACTTTGGTCGGACTTCCCTTGCGTGTTCGACCTCAGATAGGCGATAAACCTGGACTAGAGTCTTGTGCGGTTAGTGAGGTCATGGCCGACCCCCTCGCTAGGCTTCCGCTTGAAGGTTGCCGAGATACATGACATGTACATGGCGTTAAGTGGCGAGAGTGTGTGTGAAATACACCCTTGCATGATTAACATGATCTATTCAAACAACCGCGTCCTCGGTTATGGACTACTTGGATACTTATATGGTACATAGAACACTTGAAGTGGATACTCTAAAATGATCAAGACAAGTGGGAATGCTATGGATGGCCTTCTTGTAGGGAGACAGGAATGAATCCATAGTAGTGTATTGATGCGGTGATTAGTGGACTCGTGTGCGCTTTCTCACCTCAAAGGATTTACTAGTAGTCGTAGTTCACGAAAGCCACTGAGTCAAACCTGGCTTGCTGCAGCTAAACCCCACATTGCCTTCTTAATACTAATGCATACTCAGACATGTTATGCTTCTATTGCTTGTATGCTTTGTATGCTCGATCATGTGACCCTTGCTTGCAATATAATGCTATGTTGGCTCTTCTGGGCCTTTTATCTACATGAGTTGTTGAGTTATGTGGTGATGCCATGTTGTATAACATGTACTTGCATGTTATGTGTACGTGTAATGTGTATTGCTATGTTTGGGGTTCGGCACTTAGTTGTTTGTCTTTGGTTGCCTTTCTTATGGGGAAATGCTCCCTAGTGCTTCCACTGAGCCATAGTAGTTCGCTACTGCCCCGGAACACTGGGATTGGTCGTCATGTATCCTTCTTTGATCATGCGTCTTTCCCTTCAGGGAAATGTCACGCGTTGTTCCTTTAAGCCCTTGTAGCTTGCTATAACTTGGGTTCATACGTGATGACCGACATGTTCATTCCTGGGTTACCAACGCCTGTCCCTGTACGACTGTGCCACCTTGGTTCACGGCTATCCATGTCGACCCGGGTTCTTTGTCATATGGATGCTAGCTACATAATCATATACGTGAGCCAAAAGGTGCAAACGGTCCCAGCCAGGTAAGGTGTCAGCCGTAGGAACACCATGCGTGAGTCCGCAAGGTGATATGATGTGATACATGCTAGATCAGTGTGACTTAGAATACATGGTGGGTTGTCTCACTGGAACCATCCTTAAGAACTGAGTTCTCTGTATGTTGTCCAAGACTAGCAACTACCACACTTTGGATTCTGGTAACTCAGCCCCGCTCGACTTATTAACTGACTTGATCTCTGTCCAGGAGTCGCAACTAGTTTCTGGTCTTTGTAGGTAGTGCTATTTTTCTACCAAGTGGTACCCGGCAGGTTGGACTTGGGACAGACTAGGCATAGTGGCACGATATACCAAGTAGCACCCGAAGGGTGGGCTTGGGAACCCTACTCACATCGTTTGGGGCTGTGATGGAAACTTCGGCCGGACATTCCTTGCGGGTTCGACCTTAGATAGGCGATAAACCTGGACTAGAGTCTTGTGTGGTTAGTCAGGTCATGACCGACTCCCTCGCCAGGCTTCCTTTTGAAGGTTGCCAAGATACATGACATGTACATGGCGGTAAGTCGCGAGAGCGTGTGTGAAGAAGTACACCCCTGTAGGGTTAACATGATCTATTCGACTAGTCATGTCGCCAGTTATGGACTACTTGGATACTTATATGGTACATAGACAACTTGAAGTGGATAATCTAAAATGCTCAAGATAAGTGTGACTGATATGGATGGGCTTCTCGTAGGGAGACGGGAATGATTCCATGGTAGTGTATTGATGTAGTGATTAGTGGACTCGTTTGTGTTTTCTCACCTCAAAGGAATTACTAATAGTCGTAGTTCAGGATAGCCACTGAGTCAAAGCTGGCTTGCTGCAGCTAAACCCCACATTGCCTTCCTGATACTAATGCATGTATGATAGGATCTGTAAGTCTTCATGGGTACCTTTGTACTCACATTTCCTTAATTTATGTTTTGCAGAGGAGACCTCGGTCTAGTAGTTTCGCATGGACTTCGACGAATAGTTTGTTACCTCAGCTACGATCTTGTACCCTTGGGAGGGTCTTGTAGATAGTCAGGCTTCTTAGTCTTTTCATTTGTAGTTGTCTGTACTAAGACATGTTATGCTTCCATTGCTTGTATGTTATGTATGCTGGGTCATGTGACCCTTGTTTGTAATATAATGCTATGTTGGCTCTTATGGGCCTTTGATCTATATGAGTTGTTGGGTTATGTTGTGATGCCATGTTGTACAACACATACTTGCATGTTATGCGTATGCGTAACGTGTATTGCTATGTGTGGGGTTCCACACTTAGGTGTTTGCCTTTGGTAGCCTTTCTTATGGGGAAATGCTCCCTAGTGCTTCCACTGAGCCATAGTAGTTCGCTACTACTCTGAAACACTGGGATTGGCCGAAATGTATCCTTCATTGATCATGTGTTTGTCCACATATAATGAGAGTTTTCTTAGAAAATATTAAGCCACGACTTACATAACTAGCTCGTGCTGTTGCATGGGTCGACGACTAGTTACATGATAGACATGTTATGTAGCATTTTACGTCAAAAAATATGTTTTGTTCATTTACCTACTCGAGAACGCGTAGGAATTAAGCTTAGGGATGCTTGATAAGTCTCCAACTTATCTACAATTTATTATTGTTCCATGCTATTATAGTATCAATCTTGGATGTTTTATATGCAATTATATATCATTTTTGAGACTAACATATTAACCTAGTGCCTAGTGCCGATTGTTTTCCGTTTGCTTGTTTTTAATTATCAAAAAATCAATACCAAACGGAGTCCAAACACAACAAAAATTTTGACTATTTTTCTGGACCCAGAGAGACCCTAGAAGATTCGGGAGAAGATCAGACAAGCCAGGACGATGCTACAAGCTCACTAGGCGCGCCCCCGGGGGGGGGAGCTTGTGGGCTCCTTGTGGCCCATCTTGACCTAATTCCACATATATAAATTCTCAAATATTCAAAGTGTACCACAGAGCTAGCCGAATCACTTTTTCGGCTGCCGCTAGTTTCTGTTCTATAAATAAACCATATAGAGGCCTTTTCCGGAACTTTGCCAGAGGGGGAAATCGATCACGGAGATCTTCTACATCAATCTTGCCGCCCTTCCGATGATGCGTGAGTAATTTACCTCAGACTTACGGGTCCATAGCTAGTAGCTATATGGCTTCTTCTCTCCCTTTGATCTTCAATACAATGTTCTCATCGATATGCTTCGAGTTCTATTTATCGTTGATGGTTATATGCATCGTGTACCACAGTAATTTTGCCAACCGACAGTCGAGAAAGAGGTTTTGTATACTTTTAGCCTGGTCACAAAAGCAACAACGAGAGATACCTACCCAGTTATGCTTACCAAATTATCTTTCGTCAAGATCACTCCCTTATGGACAAACGACATGAAGATTTTAATTCTAAGTGAAACTTTAATCTTCCAGTTATTTAGGGATCTCGGAACTGGCCCAGTATCAATTAAATCCATGTACATAGACTTCACTGAGAAACTACACTGGTTGGCCTGCTTAGTTTGTTAGTAATAGTTAGCGATGGATCGACACAAAACAATGTTGTTCATGCATGGCTACATGTACGTGCATCTCAATTAATCCCTTCTTGGATCAGAACCCACGTGTTATCTCTGCCTCTCTCTATATCTATAAATATAGTGTATGTAGCTAGCCTGAAACAGGTCACAAGCAAAGCAACCTCCATCGTGACAACGTACAAGCAGAAGCACATCATGGGAGCTACCACCGGCACCACCGTACGGATCGTTTCCGGGCGCATGGTCCAGCCGCCAAGCGGTGGCGGTGGCACGCCATCGGAAGACATCCACCTCACGCCCTGGGACCTTCGTCTCCTCACCATATACTACATACAGATGGGTATCGTCCTGCCCAAGCCTCCTGTCGGCGGCAAGAGCTTGGTTGACGCCCTGGCCTCCTCCTTGGCGCGCACCCTCGTCCGGTACTACCACTTTGCCGGCCGGCTGGCCGTCGAGGAGCTCGGCGACGGGACTGTCACCGTCTCTCTGCGATGCACCGGGGAAGGCGCGGAGCTCGTCCACGCGGAGGCGCCCGGCGTGGCCGTGGCGGACCTGGTGGGCTCGGTGCACACCTCGTCGCCCGTGGACTCTGCCTTCTTCTCGCTGAGCGGCGTGCTTAACGGGGACGCCGCTATCCAGTCACTCCCTGTGCTGTCTGCGCAGGTGACTGACCTGGCGGACGGTGTCTTCATCGCGGTGTCCATGAACCACTCTGTTGCCGGGGGCGCCTCCACGGCATCGCGCCAGGCTACGTGGGCAGCGCCCTGGTGGTCGGAAGGGCGGTCTGTGCCGCCGGCGAGGTTCAAGACAAGGGGCTAGGCTGGACGGCCTGGCAGCTGAACCGCACCGTGGCATCCTTCGACGAGGCCACGTTGAGGGAGTTCCTCGACCGCTGGGTCCGGGAACCCACGTTCCCCTACTCCAAGGACCTGTCGGCACGGGGCGGGCTGGAGATGAGCAATTCGCCTCTGTTCAACGTCTTCGGGAACGACTTCGGGTGGGGGAGGCCCCTCGGCGTCCGGAGCGGCTTCGGCGCCGACGACAAGTCGGACGGGAAGGCCACGGTGTTCGAGGGGCCGGAGGGGGAAGGAAGCATGTCGCTCGAGGTGTGCTTGGCGCCGGACGTGCTGGAGAGGCTGCTCGCCGACCACGAGTTCATGGAAGCGGTCACCCTTCCACTTCCTGCGTGATCACTCTTCTTCTGCGGCGGCAACCACTGTTTTTTTTCTCCAATAAGTCACTCTTCTTCAGTGGCAACTCCTGTATTTTTTTTTCAATAATGTCATCAGTGCCGCGTGCAGGGGCTCAACAATGAGTTGAGAGTTTTTTTTTCAATAATAAGTCGCTCTTCTGTTTCAAAGAAAACTTCCTAAATAATTTTTTTTTGCTTCTCCTTTTGGTTTATACCATCATAGAACAATATTGATTTATGGCCACTATTAGGCGCCGGCGCACCGGCCCAACTTTGGGCCGGTCGTACCAGCAGCGTCCGATCGAACAACGAGTAGCCGCACGATTCTCTCCTCATCTTCCATCAGACGTCTTTTCTTTTACAAAAAACTTTCATCCCACGACCATGGATGAGCAATGCGCCCGGCCTCGAAGCACCGCCCATGCGCTCGCCTGTCGCTGCCCTCCCCACCGGTCGCAGTAGTCGCTGCCGGCCGCGGGTCGCCTCGTCGCTGCCGGTGGTCGCCGTCATGGTGGAAGCAAAAAAAGAAACTGGATCCAGCAAAAAACAGAACATGGTGGAAGCAAAATTTTGGAGCTGTTTCCAGTAAAATAGAGTTGGTGGTAGCAAAAACAATTTGTTGGATCTAGCTTCCGGTGATGCCCATGGTATCACTCAGGTGGCTGGTTGCAGCATCTCTGCGTCTCCGGCTCGCTGCGGCTCAGAGCAACAAAAATCTGGAAGCAACAAATTTCTTCAAGCAAAAAACTTCACAGCGGGTCAAAGTCCGATGGTCTGTTGAAGCAAAATCAAAAAACGGTTCAGCAAAAATAAACTTAGGTTCCATCAAAAACAAGATGAGCATTTGAGAGCTCTGCACCGATGAAGCAAAAAATCATTTCGGTTCCAGCAAAAAAATACATGGGTTCCAGCAAGAACAAAAAATTGGTTCGGCAAAAAGCGGCCACCCCTCTTGCAGCTCCCCCAATAGTCGGTTGCAGCTCCCCGACATCGAACGGCGTTGGATGCAGCACTCCTCGCCGCTGGATGTAGCTTCCTCTGGTGAGTCACTGACCTTGTAGCACATACACCAGCTGGTTGTAGCACAGCGGGGCACCAGTTCCAGCAAAAAACGAAAAACGAAGATGTTCATCAAAAATTGAATGGGGATGGTAGCAAAAAATAAAAGGGTTGTAGCAAAAAAAAGGTGGATCCAGCAAAAAAATACCTGGTTCCAGCAACCCCCTCGGTTCCAGCACAAATTCGCCGTTGTCGTGGTCGGTTGTAGCTTGGCCATGGCGACCGGCACACTCTGGCTGTGGCGGCCATGGAGAGGGCGCACATCCAGCTGCTGCCAGAGGCGGACAAGGCGACGGCGACGAGCGCGCCCCTGGTTGCGGGCGGCCATGGAGAGGGATGCATCCGGCACCGGCGGTCCACACACGATTCGAACAAGGTGCATCGAGCTGCCGGCGGCCATGGCCACGAGCGCGCTTCGTGGCTGTGGAGGAAGACGCAGCCGGTTGGATAGGAATGGGGATGGGCATCGAATGGATAAGGAAAAGAAGACACGAATCACGATGTCTGGGTCCCCAACAGCCACGCGTTTAGTAATTAGTCCCTGTGTGTGATGACGCGGCTAAACTAGGAGCTTCCATCGCCAATGCGCGTTGGACCGGCCGAAACTTCGGCCTATCTGCCGGTGGCAAACGTTTACCTTGATTTATATGCCACGAGGTGAAGAAAAATCCCCTATTTAGGAGCAAAAATCCCATTATGCCTCCCCTCCTAGCACATTCTATATAAGTCAGGAAGAGCACGTCGGGCTGAGCGTTGAACTCTCTTACATTGTACATACCTACGCCGAAGAGTAAGAACACCATACATGTTTAGGGTATTAACTTCACCATTCAGGGTCTGAACTTGTATAATTCCTTGTGCTCACTACCATCCATAATAATTGATAGGTACGATTGACTCTACATTCACACCCCCATAGTACTGTCAAGATTATATCCTGGACATGGTGGTCGGAATCGAATGGATGGCGGCGGCGTTATGGTGACCATTTCGGGCGCGTATGGAAGGCTACTTCGTGCATTCTTCAAAATGCACTGAGGAAGGAGAACGGTTGAGGGAGGCGTGAGAAAGGATCTGTAAGGCTCGTCAGGTTTCCGAGGAAGGATGGACGCAAGGCGTTGGCAGCCTTGCACAGGTGCAGTGTGGAAGACGACCCTGGGGGTTTCTTTTCATTTATGTATTCTAGTTTAGGTTTAGTTATATTTTATTTCTTTTCATTTATGTATTCTAGTTTAGGTTTAATAACAAACAAAAATTCATCTATCTTAGAAAAATAATCAGGCTATTTCTATACATTGGTTTGCTTAGTTAGGTCTTACGATTATTTCAAGCAATAAATAAGCTGTTTAATGCACTTTATTTTAATAATGCATCATATGATATATAAATCCCCCAAAACCATTGCATTTTTTATTAATAAAGCTTACGTTTCATATAAGGGAGGAAGTCCTATTATCCTCACTCTTTTTGTGGAGTGAGTTTAAATGGAAATTGCTTTATCTATAATTCAAAAATCTAAATTATGATCAAGGAGTTTGCAAAATGCACATGCCTATCTATAACATTCCTGATGTTACAAACCTACAGCCCTTAAAAAGAATCTCGGCCACGAGATTTTGGGAGAGAAAAGATGCAAGTTATCTGCTCTCTAATATTCTTCTCGCTCCCGGGTTGCCTCATCTTTAGTATGATGACTCACTTCCACATTGCATAGCCTGATAGTCTTGGTGCGAGTGACGCAGTCTGCTGGCATGAGAATTTTGATAGGCTGCTCTACGTATGTAAGGTCCTCCTCCACTTGACGGCTTCCAAAGGAACAATATCGCTCAAAGGGGTGTTTTCGGACCGGCTCGGACCTATGTGTTTTTTCATGCAGCATTTCATGCAGCAATGCTAGTGACAACTTACAACATTACAGCCTTAGAAGAGGGGTGGCGAGAAGAGTCGGTGGTGGGGAAGGAAACAGAGGAGGCATTCCAGTCTAGAATCACAACTGACAAGTGGAGAAAATCCGAAGGCATTGTATTGTAAGGTCGAGAAAAGGCCACACGCCGGCTTACGCAGCGCAAGTAAACGTAGCGAACATGGTGGCTTGCACAACACAAGTATACGCACCGAGGGGTTTTTTTGTGAGAAATTTGAACCCTGGTTGGTAGCCCCAACCCAGGAGGCCTCTACCACCGTCCTAGACACGTGTATTTTTTAGGGAAACGATTGGGCGCGGTGCGCCGGCCGAACTTTGGGCCGGTCGCATCCACGCGCGCTTTGCTCCAGCCACCCACCAGGCGACACGTAGACATGGGGGCCACCAAACGTTATCCTTTCTGCTTTCTTCCACCTCGCGCGGATCTCGCGCCCACAACGCATGCATCTCTCGCCTCCCCTGATGCAGCACGTGAGCAGCTCGCCGTCGGCCATGGATGAGCTTGGAAGATCGAAGTCCCCGTCGGCCATGGTTGCAGCCCCGCTCGTGTTCCCACCTCCCCCCTCTTCCTTCTTCCTCACTTCCTTTCTCCTCCTCTTTCCCCCTTTTTTTGCTGCAACCGGCGGCAGGCAAAACGTCGTGGAGGGGAACCGAGGTGCCCCGTGCTACGACCATGGCGACCGGGGGGAGCTGCAACCGCGGCATCGGGGAGAGTTGCGAACAGAGGAAAAAGCTACAACCGTGTTTCCCCATGCTACAACCGTGGACGCAAAAAGCTACATCCAACAGATAAAAAAGCTTCAACCAAACAATGGAACAGAGGAAAAGTTACAACCGTTTTGACAAAAGCTTCAACCCGCAGATGAAAAAGCTTCAACCAGAGATTAAGAAATCTTTCAGCCGGGGAATTTTTTCGCAACCAAAATGTTGGACACAGAAAAAGCTGCAACCCTTACAAAAAAAGCTGCAACCCTTTACAAAAAAAGCTTCAACCCTGGGTGAAAAAAGCTTCAATCGGCATGGCGGAAGTTTTAATGTGCGAAAAAAGTTTCAACCGGCATAGAGAAAAGCTGCAACCGATGATAGAAAAAGCTTCAACCCGACTCACCAATGGTGGCAAGCGGCAAAGTTGAGAGCTGCACGGCGACACGACAAACGCAGCGACGACGGCGGCTGACAGGTGCTGCAACGATAGAGGGGCTTCGGCGTGCTTCAAGGCGGCGGCGTTTTTTGCTACAAGGGGGCAACGACTTCCTGCTGGGGAACGCGAGGGGTGCTGCGACGGCGACCGGCGGCGATGGGGACGAAGAGCGCATCCAGCAACATGGGACTGCGAGGGGGGGAAGAGGTCCAGGTGAGGGGAGGAAGGGTGGGCGGCGGCAGGAGGCGGACGGGGTGGGCGAAGAAGAAGAAGAGAGAAGTCAACGCGGAGGGGAGAAGGCAGATCTGACGGCTTTGGTTAGCTGCATCGGGCGGCTGGGACGCGACCGGCCGAAACGGTTCGGCCGGCGCGCCGGCGCCTAGCATCGCCCTATTTTTTATAGGTGTATCGGAAGTAAACACGATAATCCAAGCACAGTGGGCCACAATTTTTTTCATGTTACAAAAATGGATCGCATGTGTGGTCATGCGTCTTTGATCGAGCTTATGGAGACTTATTCAGAACTTATGGAGACTTATTCAGAAAGCATGTCTTCCTTCTTATGGGGACACACGGTTGGGTACTACTCCCTCCGTTACTAAATAGAAGTCTTTTTAGAGATTTCAATGCGGACTACATACAGAGCAAAATGAGTGAATCTACATTCTAAAATGTGTGTATATACATCCGTATGTAGTTCATATGAAATCTCTAAAAAGACTTGTATTTAGGAACGGAGGGAGTACGTAACATGAACTTGTACAGATGAACTTGTTTTGACCAAAACGAAAATTTGCGGTATATGTTATTCCCACAAGGAAAAAGTTGTACGTGAGTTAAAAAAATTGGTGAATGAGTTGTACGTGAGTATTACTCTTGGCACGGCCAACTTCAATAAAATTATTCAGTTTAGTTAGAGGTAAATTGTCTTAACTTGAAATTTGGGTCAGTGGATTCTTTTTTGGAAGAAAGCGGTCGCGTAGACCCCTAACGATCCCGACGGCGGCTCATGGGAGAGTGAAGCGAGGCCAGACACGCAGCTGGATGTGTCGCGTAAGAACGAGCCGCCGCTGGATGTGTCTGTTGGAAACGTGACACGCACCCACACCCGCGCGTGCAACAGGCCGGCCCGAGTCCTGCGGCGCCCACGCTCCCGCTCTGATCGCCTCCGCCCACATAGCCACGCACGGCGTGATCGCCTATTCTGTTGTAACCGTAGCTCCCTCTTCCTCTCGTGTAATCTGCTATATAAGCAGCTGTAATGTGTACTGATGAATATACAGTGAGTTCATCCTTCCAACTTGGTATCAGCTTCTTCCCGATCCTCTCCTGCTTCCGCCATGAGCATCCGACGTCCCCTCCGCCGGACTCGCTCGTTCGGGGACGCCGACGCCGTCTTCATCCTGCCGGAAGTCGCCCCCCACCCCGCCCCGGCCGTCGCCCCGGCACCCGCCGCCCCCGCGCCCGTCGCCCCTGCACCCGTCGCCGCGGCGCCCGCCTCCCCCAACGCCCGTTCTCTGCGCCGGGCTCCTGCTGCTCCCGTGGTGCCCCCCCTCCGGGCCGTTCGTCCTCACGCCGACGCCCTGGCCATTGCGCCGCCCCAGGTCCCCCTCGCTCCTGCCCCTTCCATGCACCATGTTAACATCTCTTCCTACATCCCGTTCAAGCTCTCCATCGACTCGGGAAACTACTCGAAGTGGCGCCACCTCTTCTGGTACGTACTCTGCAAGTACCGTGTCGAGGACCACGTCCTGGAGGAGGTGGAGCCGCTGCAAGCCGACGCGATGTGGCGCAACGACGACATCACGATCGTCCTGTGGGTGTACGGGACGATCTCCGATGAACTCTACGACACCATTCAGTCGCCGGAGAGCACCGCGTTCCATCTCTGGCAGCAGCTCGAGATCTTCTTCCGCGACAACGCCGCCGGCCGCGCCGTCCACATCGGCGCCGACTTCCGCGCCACGATCCAGGGCGACATGACGGTGGCCCAGTATTGCCGTCGTCTCCAGCAGCTCGCCTCCGCCATGGCCGACGTCGGGGAGCCGGTCACCGACCGCTCTCTCACGCTCCAGCTGATCCGCGGGCTGAACCGGCGCTTCCACGTCATGGCGACTCTCCTTCCCATGCAGGAACCGTTCCCGACCTTCCTCCAGGCGCGGTCGCGGCTGCTCCTCGAAGATCGCCATCACCGCCTTGGCGGCGGCGTGTGGTGCCACCGCTTTTCGCCGTTGGGCACGGCGGCGGCTCCTCCTCCTCCGGCGGGTCGTCCTCTGGTGACCGCGCGCCTCCTCCATCGCCAACCGACAAGGGCAAGTCTCCCTCCACTGGGAGTCCTTCGGCCGATCGGCAGCGCGGTGGCCGCGGTCGTGGCCGCGGGCGTGGCCGTGGTCTGCCCGACGGTGGTCGCGGGCGTGGCCAGCCCGGGCAAACGCCCTCGATGGGATACTTCGCCCCGTTCGGCACCCCGCTGCCCTCGCCCCAACAGTGGCGTGCCCCCTGGACTCCGCCGAACGCCGCCGGCGTGTTGGGGCCCCGTCCTGGCGCACCACACCAGGCCTACCCCGTCATCGGCTCGTCCTCCTCCGCACCGCATTGGGACACCGCCGGGATGATGCAGCAGCAGTTCGCCAACCTGCAGCTCCAGCAGCCGCCGTCCGGATCCGAGTGGTACATGGACACCGGTGCCACTTCCCACATTGCCGGCTCGTCAGGTAACCTCGACCGTGCCTCCTCTAGCATCACTGTCGGCGATGGTTCTGTCCTTCCCGTAGTTGCTCGCGGCTCCAAAACCCTCCCTCCCTTTCATCTCCATGATATTCTAGTCTCTCCAGGCATCATCCAAAATCTTATTTCTGTTCATCGTTTTACATGTGATAATTGGTGTATTGTGGCTTTTGACCCGTTGGCTTCTCTGTGAAGGACATGGCAACGGGGAACCTTCTCATGAGGTCCAGTAGTACTGGCGATCTTTACCCGTTTCTTCAAAATAATGGCGGCGCGCGGGCTCTTTCTGCTTCCAGCAATGGCGACTTGTGGCACATGCGACTCGGCCACCCTAGCCGTCTTTCCCTTTCTATATTAGCCAAGAACTTTTTAGATTCATGTAATAACACACAACGGTCCCCTGTTTGTGATGCATGTATGATTGGCAAGCAACCACGTTTACCCTTTTCCACCTCACACTCTCGCACTACTGCACCTTTCCAACTCATACATTGTGATTTATGGACTTCTCCCGTTTGTAGTTTCTCTGGCTACCAATATTACCTTATTGTGCTTGATGACTATACTCATTTTTCATGGGCGTTCCCGCTGCGCCACAAGAGTGACACCGCAGCCACCTTACAACGTTTCTTCTCTTACGTCCTTACCCAATATAACCTCTCCATTAAATGTGTGCAGTGTGACAATGGCGGCGAATTTCTCTCCCACTCCCTCCGCGACCTCTTCTCCAATCTCGGCGTCTCGTTTCGCCTCTCGTACCCTCACACTTCCCCCCAAAATGGTAAGGCCGAGCGTCTCTTACGCACCACTAACGACGTTCTCCGCACCCTGCTAGTACATGCTCACATGCCTCCCGAGTATTGGCTGGAGGCCCTCCACACCGCCAACCACCTAATCAACCGGCGACCCTCCTCCGCCGTCAACCACCTCACACCATTTTACTTACTCCACGGCCACCACCCTACCTACGAGCATTTACGCGTCTTCGGGTGCCTCTGCTTCCCCAACCTTAGCCACCTCGCTCCGCATAAACTAGCGCCGCGCTCCACCCCTTGCGTCCTTCTTGGCTACCCTCTCGAGCACAAGGGGTATAGGTGCCTCGACCTTCGCACACGCCGCGTCCATATTTCTCGTCATGTCATCTTTGACGAGCAGAGATTTCCCTTCGCCACACAGATCACCCCTGGCGCGCCAGCCACACCGGATCCTGCCCCGGATCCTGTGCCCCAACTGACCCCGATCCCACCTACCTCGTACTGGGAGGCGGATCCCGCGCCAAACCCCGCGCCAATCCCACCCAATCCCCGGCCTCCACCTCCGCACCCACTCCCCATGGTGGGCCGTGCGCCCCGCGTTCCCGCCGTGGCCCCGCCACCTGCTCCTTGCAGCCCGCGGCCCCCACCGAACCCCACTCCTGTCGCTGTCAACCCCACCACCCCGCCTCGATCCACTCCGGATCGCGCGCCTGGCCCCGATTCGCGCCCGTCCTCGCCATAATCCGCGCCCGCATCTACCTCCCCTTCCGCGCTAGCCGCTCGCACGTCGCCAGCTCAGCCCACAATCCCTCCACGCGCCGTGCCCGTCCACCCGCCTACCAACCTGCACACAATGCGCACCCGTGCAAAATCAGGTTTTTCGCTTCCCAAGCACCCCGTTAGTCTCATCGTGTCCAACACCATCAGCCCCATCCCATCTTCCTACCGCGCTGCACTTAAGGATCCGAACTGGGCCGCTGCGATGCTTGATGAGTATAACGCGTTGTTGCGGAATGACACTTGGTCGTTGGTTCCTTGTCCTGCAGGTGCTAATGTGGTGAGCGGCAAATGGATTTTCCGGCACAAGTTCAACACTGACGGCACGCTCTCTCGGTACAAGGCGCGGTGGGTGCTCCGCGGCTTCACGCAGCAGGCCGGCGTCGACTACGGCGAGACATTCAGTCCCGTCGTCAAGCCGGCCACGATCCGCGTCGTCCTCGCCCTCGCCACCAGCAGCTCGTGGCCGGTCCACCAGCTCGACGTCAAGAACGCCTTCCTCCACGGGCATCTCGCTGAGACGGTCTACAGTGCGCAGCCGGCCGGCTTCGTCAACGCCGGGCGGCCTCGGGACGTGTGTCGTCTCAACCGCTCGCTCTACGGGCTCAAGCAAGCCCCTCGGGCATGGTTTGCGCGCTTCACCTCGTACCTGTTCACCCTCGGCTTTCATGCCTCGAAGGCGGACTCCTCACTGTTCTCACTTCACCGCGGCGCTGACACAGCTTACCTCCTCCTTTACGTCGATGATATTATCCTCACTGCCAGTTCACCCTCCTTTCTCCAGTCCATCATCTCCTCACTCCACCGAGAGTTCTCCATGACTGATCTGGGCTCCCTACACCACTTCCTCGGCATAAATGTTCACCACACATCCACCGGCCTGCATCTCTCCCAAGAGCAGTACGCGCTCGAGATTCTGGACCGCGCCGGCATGCTCAACTGCAAGCCCGTCTCCACGCCCGTCGACACCACATCCAAACTCTCTGCCACCGACGGTCCTGCCTTCCACGATCCCTCGTTATACCGCAGTCTCGCCGGCGCACTCCAGTACCTCACCCTCACGAGACCTGACTTGTCATACGCAGTACAACAATGTTGTCTCTTTATGCATGATCCCAGGGATGCCCACTTCCAGATGGTGAAGCGGATTCTTCGGTATGTGCGTGGGACTACCCACCTCGGGCTTCACTTCTTCCGCTCCGCCACCACCGAGCTGACGGCCTACTCCGACGCGGACTGGGCCGGGTGCCCCGACACTCGCAAGTCCATGTCTGGCTTCGCTGTGTACCTCGGCTCCAACCTCGTCAGTTGGTCTTCGAAGCGCCAGACCACGGTCTCGCGCTCGAGCGCGGAGGCCGAGTACCGTGGCATCGCCAACGCCGTTGCCGAGGCGTCATGGCTGCGTCAGCTCCTCGCCGAGCTTCGCCGCCCCCCGTCCCGCGCCACCATCGTCTACCGCGACAACATCAGCGCCATGTACATGTCGAGCAACCCTGTTCAGCACCAGCGGACGAAGCATATCGAGATCGACTTGCACTTTGTCCGGGAGCGCGTCGCTCTTGGTGAGGTGCGTGTTCTACACGTGCCGACCACCTCGCAGTTCGCCGACATCTTCACCAAGGGGCTGCCCACGAGCGTGTTCGTCGACTTCCGATCCAGCCTCAACGTCGGCGAGCACCCCGTTTCGGCTGCGGGGGGGTGTTGGAAACGTGACACGCACCCACACCCGCGCGTGCAACAGGCCGGCCCGAGTCCTGCGGCGCCCACGCTCCCGCTCTGATCGCCTCCGCCCACGTAGCCACGCACGGCGTGATCGCCTATTCTGTTGTAACCGTAGCTCCCTCTTCCTCTCGTGTAATCTGCTATATAAGCAGCTGTAATGTGTACTGATGAATATACAGTGAGTTCATCCTTCCAACTGTGTCAAGTTCGGAGGTTGACGATTGAGCGTGCAAGCTTGCCCGGAAAAACAAATCTTGTGATTCCCTGTCTAGAAGGATGGCCACAGGCGGCGGTAAGGGCAAACACGACGTGTTAGCATTAATCTTGTCATGATGTATATGCATGTTAGTTTTCTTTTAAGTTTCATATTTAGATTTGAGTTTGCATGTAGTCTAGATAGTCTGTATGTGTGACCGATGTGCTGGCCGAGTCTCGACAAGATGTGTCCGTTGCCGAGCGTGGTCATGGTTGAAGAAACGGCAGCTCAAGAATCGGATCAACGTGCGTGTGAAAAGGCTGCGTGAGTTGCAATCCGCTTCGTGCGTGTCACGAGGCTGAGGTTGCGTCCAGATAGTTAGTGGTTAGTTTACTACTGTACTAGATGCATGCAACTCTGTTAGCCGCGTATGTGAAAGTGGTGGCCGGGTCATGTGCTAGTGACCGGTGTGGTGTGCACGAGTTAGAAGCGGAACTTGTGGCCTTCCGGCCGTGTGTGTGCAGTGGCGGAGCTTGGACCAAATCTTTAGAGGGGCAATGGGCTAAGGAGGAGCAAAAGTATGAGGTTTAGCCTGTTTTTACTGAACATACGGCAAAAAAACTAATGAGTAGTGGGTAATTTTTCCTTGGACAGGGTGGGCAAACTAGGGCTGGATTAACGAGTTGCTCGGCTCGTTATCATTAATCTCGTTAATATTAACCAGGGAAAAATGTTTGTTCAGCTCTTCATTATGGGCTTGATATGCTCATGATTGTTCACAAGTGCTAGTTAAGGTAATAAACAACATAAAAGAATTTTATGATTCCATAAAAATTCACAATGAATAAATTAAACAAGGATATAAAGGTAATAAAAAACACAGAAGAATCTCCTGATCCCGTAAAAGACCACAACGATATAAATTTAACAAGGATGTTTGGTTCCTGGCGGCTAGCTCCTAGTTGACTCTAGGATCTCCTAGCGGCTAGCTCCTAGGTCCAGGATAAGTGCCGAAGTGGGCTGGAGTGTTGGGCCCTAGGCTGGGCTAACTAGCAGCTTTTTTGTTAGTGGGCTGATTTGAACTAAGGGTCTTCTATCAAACTTTTGAAAATTAGCGAGCTAAACGAGGTAGCTCGTGAAACTCGTTTGCTCGCTCGTTAAACTCGTTAATCTTAATGAGCAAAAAACATTGTTCGGCTTGGTTCATTAACTAACGAGCACGAGCCGAAAGGAGCCGAACTATCGAGCACTCATTATGCTCGCGAGCTTCGAGTTTTTCGTCCAGCCCTAGGGCCAACGCCCAAGTTGGCCCCGTAAAGGAATTTTTCAGATCAGGTACATGCCACCGGGTGTCAATGATACGGTAATTGTCCTCATTCCAAAAGTCGCTGGCCCAGCTCGCCTTACTGATTCCAGACCCATTAGTTTATGCAATTTTATCTACATGATTGTGGCCAAATGTTTGGTGAATAGACACCGTCCTCTCCTGGATGAGATCATATCCCCTATCACAGTGCTTTTACTCTAGGTCGTCTAATCACAGATAACGCGTTGCTCGCCTTTTGAATACCTCCATTATATTCAGCATGAGAACAATCCAAAGAATAGTTATTGTGCTTATAACTAGACTTGTCAAAGGCCTATGACCTGGTGGATGGGATTTCTTGTAGCAGGCGGTGGAAAAGTTAGGCTTCGCTCATTAGTGGGTACGATGGATAAAGACATGTGTTACCTCGGTGGGATATTCTGTTAAATTTAATGGAGCCATCTTTGATACGTTTGCACCGACGTGTGGGCTTCGGCAAGGTGATTATGTATCCCCTTTTTGATTCCTATTATTGCTGATGGTCTCTCCACCTTACTCAGACAAGGGGTGCAGTCACCTCTCCAACCAGTGAAAATTTGCAGTCGAGCTTCAAAGGTGTCACACCCCCTCTTCGCCGATGACACCCTCCTTTTCTTCAAAGCTAATTCAGCCCAAGTACAGTATATTAAGGGTGTCATAAATAGCAATGCAAGAGCCATGGGACAGTTAATAAATCCCCACAAATGCTCTATTCAGTTTGGAGATAACTGCCCCATTGAGAAGCGAACAGAAGTCAGGTAAGAGTTACAAGTGCAAAGCTCACAATTTGAAGGGAAGTACCTTGGGCTGCCCACTCTCGATGGCCGCATGAATAAAGGAAAATTTCAGCTGCTGCAAGAGAGCTTAACGAAATGTATCATTGCGTGGGTGACACTCTTTCCCAGGCGGGCAAGGAAACAATGATTAAGTCCATGGCACAACTATATAATGGGGTTTTTGAAACTGCCATATTCAGTCCGTGATGATCTATCTAGACTTGTGCGGAACTTTTGGTGGGGCTTCAAACATGGGAAGGAAGGCGCACTGGCTTGCTTGGGACAAAATGCTCAAACTGAAAGCGAAAGGAGGAATTGGGTTCCGAGCCTTCCGATTATTTAATCAAGCTCTGCTTGCGTGGCAAGCCTGGCGTCTCCTCACCAATCCGGATTCTCTATGCACACAAATTCTCAAGGCGAAATATTATCCTAACGGCAACCTCGAGGACACTCTTTTGACAGGTAACACTTCACCAACATCTCACGGCATCTAACATAGCCTCGACCTGCTCAAGAAAGGGCTTCTGTGGCAGGTCGACAATGGCAAGAACATCTGCATCTGGAGGGATCCTAGGCTACCACGGCCGACGTCCTATCGGCATATCTCTGTGCATGGGACTTTGCCGGCTACGGAGGGTAGCTGATTTGCTGGACGATGGCGTGGGGATGTACTCTGCCAATACTTTCGGTCGATGGGAGTGGACCGCATCTTGACAATAAAGCCCAGCCCGCATTAGCTTGACAATGTCCTCACCTGGGCCCATGATCTCCGTGGCATCTTGATTGTAAGGAGTGCGTACAAGCTCGCCTTGGAGTAAAAAACTCACACCAATGCGTGCGCCACGAGCAGGGAACCGGACGACACATGTGTCGTCTAGAACGTAGTGTTGGGTTGGCGTGGTATGTTCATGTTAGATGTCATGGGTAGGCTTATCGAATGTGGTTGGGACCAAAGGACGTCGGTGGGTTCCGGAGGCGATATTGTGGACAAGCTGCGTGTGACACTCGATGTACCCAGGCTCTCCATGGCACATGACACCTCTAGTCCTGCCAGATCTACTAGATGGATCACAAGAGGGCTACAATCGTTCTCCTTGATCTTTGTTGGGTGGAGGAGCAAGAGCTAGCTCTCTACTTCTCCTTTTGTGTGTGTGACAAACGGGTGGAGTGGCAGAAGAGTCGACCCTCTGCATGGAGGGCTCCTAGGGGGTCTTATAGGCCCACCCCCAAGGTACAAGGGTAAATCTACATGGGCGTGAAGCGTTGGCATTTGTGTCTTCTCCTTCTTGTGGGGCCCATTGACGGTGTCAAAACCGGTAGATATTGGGTAGGGGGGCCCAAGCTGTACATCTGAGGACCAATGGTAACTATGGATAAAGGACATGGTGTTTACCCAGGTTCGGGCCCTCTTGATGGAGGTAAAACCCTACTCCTGCTTGACTATAGTCGAGGGTATAGGGGTTACAAAAGTTGATCTACCTTGAGATCTATTCGGCTAACCCAAGATTAGCTAGCCTAGCAATGTTGTGATCCTGCCTCCGATCTACCCCTCCGGTTTATATAGACGCGGGGGGGGGGGGGGGTTAGGGTTGTACAAAGTCGGTTTTACAGAAAGGAATAAGATATCCGGACACCTATACTTTCCATCCACACATACGAGAGTCCCTACCGGACATGAGGGAAACACTACTAGAGAAAAGCTTACCAGTAGCGCTATTTTTTTTGCTACCAGTAGCACGGGGACCAGCACTACTGCTACGGCGCTACAGCTATTTTGTAGCAGTAGCGCGTTTCTGGACCAGCGCTACTGGTAAGTTTAAGTACTAGTAGCGTGTTTTTAGGACAGCGCTACTGCTAACATTTATGTCTTTTTTTTAAAAAAAATGGCGCTGTACATGTTTAAACAGATATATCTTTCATACAATAACAACTCATCATGAACTAGTCTGTTTAAATAGCATATTCATTAGCACTAGTCATCACCACCAAACAATGTTCGTCAATGAGACATCATATATCTATACTACTCTATAGTGTACCAGTTTTGAAATGGATCCAGAGCATCAATCATAACCGTTGGTCTCCAAAATCCAAGGGCTAAGATCAGCCGGATTCGCCATGAACAGTAGCCTGATGTTGCCTCTACTCTGTTCTAGAACATTCACGTGGCCCTTCCAGGAAAAAAAGGCCCATATGTGATGCCTCATGGGCCATATTGCCGTTTGAGTGGATGACGACTTGAGCCCAGATAAGATGGTTTGGGAGGAGAATGGGGAGAAAAGAAAAAGATAGAGTAACATACATTTTTTTTAGTGAACCTACGGTACTTTAGATGTGAATGTACAATTTTTTGTGTGAATATTAAAAACAATTGTGGGTGGAGTTCCATTTATCAAAATCACTCTGTTATACTTTTTTCGAGTCATGCTTCAAAATCACTCCATTCTTTTAAGACGTGCATTGCACGTGCATACATACTAGTATAACAAGTTGGTCACTAGTCATAATCACAACTCCTCATCCTCCTCATCAACTCTAACACATTATAGCACATAATAACACATTCTACCTAGGACCTACTCCTCTCATAGGACCTACTCTACCCTCTCTTAGGTAAAATATCATAAAACAAGATAGGCATTGACTCTTCATTAAGGAAACTGGACTCTCCATAATGAAGAACGGAGATCATCCTGTCTCCAAGTCTTGGCCTACGCACAATGTTGCTTCCAAGTAGCTCTCTACGATGGTTGAAACATTTTTTCCAATCTTTTATTATCATGGCTTCCTCGCTTTTAGAAATCCGGTATGGACAGGAGTGATGTGGATACTGTGGCTGACCTGGCCGTGGTGGCCGTAAGCTCATAACATCAACGCGACCTCTTGGCAACATCAGATGAGGCACACAATCCATCGGGATTTTCTGTTCAAAAACATAGTAATAACTTTGTCGTTAGCAATGTAGACTAGTTTTAGAAAAATTTATGCAAAAGATGCACGAATGTCGTAATAGTACAAAATCTTACCATGATATCTCCATTGATGTTACCGTAGCACACCGCATGCACTAGTGGCACATATGGACCATAATTTTGAGGAATTCGATAATAGCTATTGTAATTCTCAAGATCAGTAAAAAATGTGATCAGAACATCTTTCTCCTTATAAGTTAATTGTGCTTCATCACTGCAGTAGTAGGTTCTGTCTACCATCTTCCGTACATTTTTTGAAGAATGAAAATAAGCTGCCAATGGAAATAAGCTGTCAAATATTTTGAAATAAACAATATAAATTACTTAGTAAATATGTTTAAGAAACTCACACAGTGGTAGAACTGGAAGCGTGTCAACAAGGACCCACATGGTCATATCATTTTCGTCGATGTCAGGATCACCAAGATCGAAGGTGAGAAGCATACCCTCCTGAAAATCATACGCCTTGGAAAGGGCTTCCCAATTCGGGCAACCAAAATTGGATAAGTTCACAAAATTGTATATTTTTACAGCAAAATCATAACCATGATGGGTCCTTAGTTGAATTATCTTTGTCTCCGTGCTTTCATGATCTTCAAACCCCATCTTCTCCAAGACATAGCGTCTTGCATGGCATGGGATAAGCTAGTCGAATTGTAAAAGACGGAAATTACACGTTGAAGAAGCACAGAAGTCGTGCAAAAATAACAAAAAACACTTGTCATCGTTGCGTACCGTATCAACATCGAAGGTCTCTTGGAGCTTGATGCTGAAGTGCCGACCTTCTACCAGGTCAGACCTGTCGCACATACCGCGCTTATCTTTGCAGTAACCGCACATAGCGAATTCCCTTTCGTCGTCAGACATTTCCTAATAGGTAATTAATAATCCATCATCGAATACATATATAGTAGTTTGTAGCAAAGATCATCATATAACAACTAAAACACCTAAAATTTGTAGTTTGTAGTAGTTTGTAGCAAAGATCATCATATAACAACTAAAACACCTAAAATTTGTAGTTTGTAGTAGTTTGTAGCAAAGATCATCATGTAATCCATCATGAATACATATCTTTTGCATTCAATAAGAAAATACCTGATAGCTAATTAATAAGCCATCATTGAATACATATATAGTAGTTTGTAGCAAAGAGATCATCATATAATATCACTAATACATCTCGAATAATAGCTCCTCTAGGTCCAGTGTGCCGCGGAGGACACCCAAAGAGAAGGAACCATCACCGGATCATAGCTCTGGTGAGATCCCCAAAGAAACTGCCAGGTATTGGAGAACTGGCCGTTCGCCAACTCAACCAAGTAGCGCTGGACGTGCGCGTTCTCCTCCATGACACGGTGTTGCACAACCTGCGCGGGGGACGGAAGCCTCTCCACCGATGCAGGCCCACGTGACTGCCACCAAAGAAGCTCCGGGTCGACGACGGGCTGGCTCCTCACTAAGCTGCGCTCACCAGAAGGTAGCACAACCCAGTACCAGCCCGGCGGAGCCCAGTCCCGGACATGGCCCCTCGGCTCACCAGAAGAAGCTCCGAGTCGACGACTAGGATGCAGGATAGGCATCGTCGACGTCGAGAACAAAATGCCTAATTATGAAAACAAAATTAATAAACACTTAGCAAAATTTGGCATGACCTTTGCTAAAAACAGGACCAATCGAGCGCCTGAAATTTGCCAGAACGTAAACGAATCGAAATTTCTGGCAAAACATAGGCCACTCGGAAAAATATGACATGTCCAAAATGTGACATGTTCAAAATATGACATGTCCACTGCAAATTTGCATATAACAGGAAAAATTGCTTTAACTAAAAAAATAACAACAATTGCTTTAAATAAAAAATACCTAGAATTCTATTAACTACACATAAAACAACTAAAACACCTAAAATTCTGTTAACCACACCTAAAACAACTAAACAACCAAAAATTCTGTTAACTACACCTAAAACAACTGAAACACCTAAAACTCTTTTAAATACACTTAAAACAAATTCAACATTATTCTAAGAACACCTACATTATTCTAAGAACCTACATTTTTAACTAAAACACCTACAAATTTAACTAAAACACCTAAAAATTCAACCGAAACACCTACATTATTCTAAGAACCTACATTTTTTCAACTAGGATTCAAAATAATTAACTACTCTCTAATAACTATAACTAGGGAGGGAGGGAGGAGGAGGAAGGAGGGAGGAGTACCTCTCGGTGGAGGAGGGGGGGCAGGCGGCGGCGTGGGAGGATGGCGGTCTTGGGGTAGTGGAGGAGGGCGGTCGGGAGGCCGGCCGGGGAGGAGGACCGGTGCAGGAGGCCGGCCGGCAGGGGAGGAGAGTCGGCGCGGTGGAGGGCGGCCGGAGTAGGACGTGGGGGCGGCGGCCGGATCGGGGGACGGCTGAGGGATTCGATCTGGTGGTGCGAGCGTGTGAGTGTGAGTGAGGGGAGAGGGGTGGTGCACAGGCCGGTGCGGGAGGAAGAGGTGGGCTTAGCGGCAGCGCGCGGGAGGAGGCCCAGCGCTATAGCTAAAGCTGCAACGGGGGGCCGAGAGCGTGGCCCATTACCAATAGCGCTGGCCGTGAAATCCAGCGCTACTGCTAACGTGTGCTTGTAGCGCTAGTGCTGGCCGGCGCTACTGCTAAATAGTAGTAGCAAGGGGTATATAACCAACACTACTGCTAAATGTCTACCTATAAGCATTTTCCTAGTAGTGATAATCTTTTGTCTTGTATCTTGACGGCCAATCAGTCCGGCCCACATTAATAGACAAGATGTCCGAGGACCCCCTAGTCCAGGACTCCTATAGTAGCCCCTGAACTAGTATTCAATGATGATATATTCGGCGTTCGGATTGTCTTCGTCATTGCAAGGAGGGTTCCTTGAATAATACACATCGGCTTTCCTCTGTTAAAAAATTGTATCCAGCTTTTCATAATAAACACAACCCTTAGCCGCGAAGGCAGGATATATATAAAAAATTAGAACAGTCTTTTACTGACAACTTTTTCGACAAAGCGTCAAACTTGACCCTTCAGCTTTTCGAACCGTTTTCACACCCCGTGCTCCTTGTTTAGAGGCCACACCTCGTTAGCACGTCCTGTCAAAACAGAGATCATGCCCACTTAATACGGGATTGCACATCAATGGTATTTGGGTAATCCAACCGACTGCGGCACATACCCACATTGGGAATAGGCGAGGTTTTAAGGCTAGGGGGGCGGGTGCTCAGTATTCACGGCCTATATAAGCGGATAAAGATCCATCTTTTCTACCCCACGCCTTCTTCCTTCCTCAGCCTTCCCATCTTCGAGCTCCAGCGCCCAAGCTTCGATCCTACCCACCGCCACCAACCTCTCCAGTCATGTCCGGATCCGGCTCTCAAGGCAAGTGGGTGGCCTCCTCCGTGAAGGAGAAGGACATCAAGGAGCTCCGGGAGGTGGGGTACCTGAGTACGGACATTGCATACAGGATCGCTGCCAAGAAGCAGGTCATCCCCACTCCGGAGCCCGGCGAAAGGGTGGTATTTATCCCCCACTTCCTCCGCGGACTAGGGTTTCCACTTCACACTTTTGTCGGTGGCCTAATGTTCTATTACGGGCTAGATTTCCATGATCTAGCCCCAAACTCCTTCCTCCATATCTCGGTGTTTATCGTCGTGTGCGAGGCGCTCCTTCGCGTCCCCCCCTTTGTATTTTGGCTCAAAGTCTTCAACGTGAAGCCAAAGGTGGTGGACGGGCAGCACGCAGACTGTGGAGGTGCAATGGTGAGCAAACTCCCCAACGTCACCTAGCCCAAAGGGGCCTTCATGGAAACTGTCAAGATATGGCAGCAGGAATGGTTCTACATCACTGAACCCCGTGGCACCAACTGGGCAGCCACTCCTGAGTTTAGATCCGGACCCCCGATGCGGCTCGCGTCGTGGATCAACAAGGGTCTGGACTGGGGGTCGACCGACGAGGTGTTGATGCTGCAAAAGCGCATCAAAAACATTATAGAAAAGAACACCAGCCTCACTGACGTGATCCAGCTGATGCTATTTCGCCGGACCATTCCCTGCCAGCGCCGGCCTCTCCATATGTGGGAGTTCAACCCGGAAGGACCGCGGACCCTGCAGCAATTCTTCGGCACGACACACGAAGACATCTGGATGCTGCTTTTCAAGGTCCAGAAGTCATGGTCGGAGACGACTGACGACATTGGCCTCGACTGTGCTCACCCAGCCTCTCCGGTAAGTTTTTTAGTTTCCAAACATAAGTTTAGTTCAAAAATCGAAGAGGTATACTGAGACTTCCATCCTTTAATCAGGGCTAGTCGAAGAAGGCGGAGCGGATCAAGTGTCCGGCTCCACTGCCCGAAAACCCAGCTGATCCTCTGCTGATGAGGATGCTGGTCCAGGCGCCGTATCAAGCGCCAGAGAAGAAGTCCAAGAAGAAGGGCAAGAAGGCCAAAGGTGGCCTCGGTCGTAAAGGTACTCCGGACACTGTGTCCGGAGATACTTAGGCTCTCTCCTCCCATGAGGGAGATGAGGACGAACAAGAGGAGGAGGAAGAGAGTGAATCTCCCCTTAAGGGGAGGAGGAAGAAAAGAGCGGCCTTCGTAGACCCAGAGGCGGAGGCGTCCAAGTGGGGGAAGATATCCCTCTCAGACGACTCAGATTCGGATGCCGAAGCATCCCCGAGCGGCGACTCAATTCCAAGCCCCTGGCCGATTCATAAGTATCCAAGGATGCCTTACATATATCGGCTTTTATGATCGTAGTTTTAATACACTATATTGTATGCTTCAGTCTGGCCCGTGATCTCCCCCAACTATCATCTCCAGGGAACTCGCTGGAGCCAGGGATGGTGGAGAGCAAGATGCCTCCGCGGGCCTCCCCGCCCACCGCAACGGACGACACTGAAGTCTTGTCTCGAAGAGCCTCTCCAGGCCGTAGAGTGGTGCGGGAGGCCGTCAAGACGGCGCCAGAGGGTAACGCCTCGGCTGCCGAAGACATGGGGGGACCAACTGATGACCCACAAGTATAGGGGATCTACCGTAGTCCTTTCGATAAGTAAGAGTGTCGAACCCAACGAGGAGCAGAAGGAAATGATAAGCGGTTTTCAGCAAGGTATTCTCTGCAAGTACTGAAATAAGTGGTAACAGATAGTTTTGTGATAAGATAAATTGTAACGAGCAACAAGTAACAAAAGTAAATAAAGTGCAGCAAGGTGGCCCAATCCTTTTTGTAGCAAAGGACAAGCGTGGACAAACTCTTATAATAGGAAAAGCGCTCCCGAGGACACATGGGAATATCGTCAAGCTAGTTTTCATCACGCTCATATGATTCGCGTTCGGTACTTTGATAATTTGATATGTGGGTGGACCGGTGCTTGGGTGATGTTCTTATTTGAACAAGCATCCCACTTATGATTAACTTCTATTGCAAGCATCCGCAACTACAACAAAAGTATTAAGGTAAACCTAACCATAGCATGAAACATATGGATCCAAATCAGCCCCTTACGAAGCAACGCAGAAACTAGGGTTTAAGCTTCTGTCACTCTAGCAACCCATCATCTACTTATTACTTCCCAATGCCTTCCTCTAGGCCCAAATAATGGTGAAGTGGTATGTAGTCCACGTTCACATAACACCACTAGAGGCTAGACAACATACATCTTATCAAAATATCGAACGAATACCAAATTCACATGACTACTAATAGCAAGACTTCTCCCTTGTCCTCAGGAACAAACGTAACTACTCACAAAGCATATTCATGTTCATAATCAGAGGGGTAATAATATGCATAAAGGATCTGAACATATGATCTTCCACCAAATAAACCAACTAGCATCAACTACAAGGAGTAATCCACACTACTAGCAACCTACTAGCACCAATCCCGGACTTGGAGACAAGAATTGGATACAAGAGATGAACTAGGGTTTGGAGATGAGATGGTGCTGATGAAGATGTTGATGGAGATTGCCCTCTCTCGATGAGAGGAGCGTTGGTGATGACGATGGTGATGATTTCCCCCTCCCGGAGGGAAGTGTCCCCGGCAGAACAGCTCTGCCGGAGCCCTAGATTGGTTCCGCCAAGGTTCCGCCTCGTGGCGGTGGAGTCTCGTCCCGAAAGGTTGCCTTCTTTTGTTTTTCTCATTGAAAGACATCATATAGGAGAAGATGGGCCACCAGGGGGCCCACGGGGTAGGGGGGCCCACTCGCGTGAGCAGGGTGTGGCCCCCCTGGCCTTCATCTTTGGCGACGATTTTTCTTTATTTATTTTAAGATATTCCGTGGAGTTTTAGGACTTTTAGCGTTGCTCAGAATAGGTCTCCAACATTTGCTCCTTTTCCAGCCCAGAATTCCAGCTGCCGGCATTCTCCCTCTTCATGTCAACCTTGTAAAATAAGAGAGAATAGCCATAAGTATTGTGACATAACGTGAAATAACAACCCATAATGCAATAAATATTGATATAAAAGCATGATGCAAAATGGATGTATCAACTCCCCCAAGCTTAGACCTCGCTTGTCCTCAAGAGAAAAGCCAATAACAATAAATATGTCCTCATGTTTAGAGGTAGAGGCGTTGATAAAAATAAAATACGTGCATGAAGGCATCATGATATTTCCATAACAGCCACATATATAGATTTTGTCATATGATTACTTATGTTCAAGTGATGATCTTTTCAGAAAGCAAAAGTATGAATCAGAAACCTTATTGAGCACCAACAAATTATAACCTTAGTCATTGAAGCAATTGCAATTTATCATAAAATCGGAATGAGTCTATGTTAGAGCTTAAAAGCAAGTCCACATACTCAACTATCACTTAGTCCTTCATAATTTCTAACACTCACGCAATACTTGTGGTTACAGAGTCTTAATCAGACACAGAGAAAGATAGGGGCTTATAGTTTTGCCCCACAACCTTTTACCTCAATGGTAATGTCAACAATAATAATTCATGCTCCCCTACATCCAATTAGGTATATATATCATGTTCTTTCCAACGTGCTGAGCTTGCCAAAGGATAAAATGAAAAAGGAAAGGTGAAGATCACCGTGACTCTTGCATAAGGTAGAGGATAATAATAAAAGATAGGCCCTTCGCAAAGGGAAGCAGAGGTTGTCATGCGCGTTTAGGGTTGATGCACAAAATCTTAATGCAAAAGAACGTCACTTTATATTGCCCCTTGTATGTGGACCTTTATTATGCAGTCCGTCGCTTTTATTACTTCCACAACAAGTTCGTACAAAGATTATTTTCTCTGCACTAATAAGTCATGCATATTTAGAGAGCAATTTTTATTGCTTGCACCGATGACAACTTACTTGAAGGATCTTACTCAATCCATAGGTAGATATGGTGGACTCTCATGGCAAAACTAGTTTAAGGTTATTTGGAAGCACAAGTAGTATTTCTAGTTGGTGCTGAGAATTTGGCTAGCATGAGGGGGAAAGGCAAGCTCAACATGTTAGAGGATCCATGACAACATACTTTATCTCAGATGTAAGAAAACATAACTTATTATGCTGTCTTCCTTGTCCAACCTCAACTCTTTAGCATGTCATATTTTAATGAGTGCTCCCAATCATAAAAGATGTCAATGATAATATATCTATATGTGAAACCTCTCTTTCCTTATTACTTCCTTTTAATTGCAACGATGACCAAAACTATATTTGCCAACTCGCAACAACTTTTAATCATCATACTCATTCTATGTGAAGTCATTGCTTTCAATAAGATCAATATGAACTATTTGATTCTTTTATTCTTTTTCTTCTTTCTATTTACCCAGGATCATGGCAAAATAATCAAACCCTTGAATCAAGACTAATCTTTATTATATAGCTCACGGACTCGATTACAAAGAAGGATCATAAAACAAAACTCAAAACTAGATCATGCCATGACTTTATTCTACTAAATCAAGATACTACTAATAGGATCAAACTAAGAAAAACGGTAAAGATAGGAGTTGTGATGGTGATACGATACCAGGGCACCTCCCCCAAGCTTGGCAGTTGCCAAGGGGGGTGCCCATACCCATGTGATTATATCTCCTTCTTTGTTGTTGGTGTAATATTCTTGGCGATGATTCCCTTCAAGATATGGTTCTCCTCCTCGAGCTTATTGACTTGCTGCTTGAGGTCGATTATTTCCTTGCGAAGCTTTCCTGTAACGGCTAAAGCTCCTTGCACCCAAGGGTGTTGCATACCTGCGGGAGAACAAGAGACACTCCTCCTCATATTTTCATAGGAAAGAAATCTAACATTGGAAGGGATAACCGAGTTTGGAATAGCTGAGCTCTGTAGTTCCCCCATCGTAAACCCAGCTCGGAGGCGAGAGGTGACTTCTTGATCTTCCATGGCATCTACCCTCATCAGTTCAGCCTCCATCTCTTCCTCCGTTGCTGGCCCAAAGTGGTCAGCGTCGCTATTTGCCCTTCGTTCTGGTGCTGGGTTAGATACCCGGCTCTCCCCGACCGACTCTTGAGAAGACATCTTGCTCTAATCTGCAGCAGCAACAGCTCGGAACAAAAACAGAGGATATTTGCGTCATACAAGAGTCAAAACCTTCGGGAGAATATATAATGATTTTTTACTGACCAAAATACGTATCGTGCAAGAATACAGAGTCCGGAGGGCACACGAGGTGCTCACGAGGTAGGGGGTGCGCCCAGGCAGGTAGGGCGCACCCTCCACCCTCGTGATGGCCTTGTGTACTTCCAGGACTGCCACTTATTTTTCTATTTTTCTAAATATTCCAAAACGGAGAAATATTGCCTTAAAAATTGTTTTGGAGTCGGTTTACTTATTATCATATCATAATTTGGTGTACTATCATAGGAACATATTTTTGAACATAAATTATTAGTGATAATGCTAGATGGGATATACAAGATCACATAAAGCAGTTCTAACATAATTTCTTTTAATAGAGCATGGTATAGTTGGAACACCCGAATCTCCAAGTTTCTTAGGTATTCCACCCTTAAAAGTGTAATTAGCAAGCATGGTGGAAATTTCAGCTTCCGGTATCTTTCTTTTATTTGTGATGATATCCTTCATATACTTACCATAAGGATTTACTTTAAGCATATCAGTTAAGCACATACGTAAGAAAATAGGCCTAATCATTTCAGCAAAGCGCTCAAAATCCTCATCATCCTTGGACTTGGATGGTTTAGGAGGAAAGGGCATGGGTTTCTGAACCCATGGTTCTCTTTCTTTACCGTGCTTCCTAGCAACAAAATCTCTCTTATCATAACGTTGATTCTTTGATTATGGGTTATCAAGATCAACAGCAGGTTCAATCTCTACATCATTGTCTTTGCTAGGTTGAGCATCAACATGAACATTATCATTGACATTATCACTAGGTTCATGTTCATCACCTGATTGTGTTTCAGCATCAGAAATAGAAATATCATTGGGATTCTCAGGTGTGTCTACAGTAGGTTCAATAGAAGCATGCAAAGTTCTATCGTTTTTCTTCTTCTTCTTTTTAGAAGAACTAGGTGCCTCTAAATTATTTCTCTGAGAATCTTGCTCGATTCTCTTAGGGTGGCCTTCAGGATACAAAGGTTCCTGAGTCATTCTACCAGTACTAGTAGCCACTCTTACAACAAAGTCATTTTTATTATTAAATTCCTCAAGCAAACCATTTTGAGCTTGAAGTACTTGCTCAGCTTGGGTAGAAACCATAGAAGCATAATTGCTAATGCGGTGAAGTTCATCTTTAACTCTAGCCAGATTATCACCTACGCATCCTATCTCGAAAGCATTATTCTTTAATCTCTACCAACATAAGCATTAAAACTTTCTTGTCTAGCCATAAAGTCATCAAACTCATCTAAGCATGGGCTATGAAATTTAGTAGAGGGTACTTCAACTTTATCATATCGATAGAGAGAATTTACCTTTACTACCTGTGCCGGGTTATCAAGACAATGTGATTCTTCAGGAGGTAAATTAAGACCATGTATTTCTTCAATAGGAGGTAAATTCTTAACATCTTCAGCTTTAATACCTTTTTCTTTCATTGATTTCTTTGCTTCTTGCATATCTTCCGGACTAAGAAATAAAACACCTCTCTTCTTTGGAGTGGGTTTAGGAATAGGCTCAGGAGTTGGCTCAATTGGTTTAGGAATTAATTCAGGAACTGGCTCAGGAAGAGTCCAATTATTTTCATTAGTCAACATATTATTCAATAATATTTCAGCTTCGTCGACTGTTCTTTCCCCGAAAACACAACCAGCACAACTATCCAAGTAGTCCTTGGAAGCATCAGTTAGTCCATTATAAAAGATATCAAGTATTTCATTTTTCTTAAGAGGATGATCAAGCAAAGCATTAAGTAACCGGAGAAGCCTCCCCCAAGCTTGTGGGAGACTCTCATCTTTGATTTGCACAAAATTATATATTTCCCGCAAGGCAGCTTGTTTCTTATGAGCAGGAAAATATTTAGCAGAAAAGTAACAAATCATATCCTGGGGACTACGCACACAAACAGGAGCAAGAGAATTATACCAAGTCTTGGCATCACCCTTTAATGAGAACGGAAATATCTTAAGGATATATAAATAGCGAGACTTCTCATCATGAGTAAACAGGGTGGCAATATCATTCAACTTGGTAAGATGTGCCACAATAGTTTCAGATTCAACGCCATAAAAAGGATCAGATTCAACTAAGGTAATAATATCAGGATTAGCAGAGAATTCATAATCCTTATCAGTAACACAGATAGGTGAAGTAGCAAAAGCAGGATCGGGTTTTATTCTAGCATTAAGAGACTGCTGCTTCCATTTAGCTAATAATTTCTTATGATCATTTCTATCATTGCAAGCAAAAATTTCCATAGCAGCTGTTTCATGCATAACATAACCCTTAGGAACAACAGGTAAAACATAATCATTGGGGGGACCTTCATCGTCACTAACGTCAGTAATAGGTTCTTCAATATTTTCATTCCCCCTAAATCTAGCAAGTTGTTCATCAAGAAATTCACCTAATGGCAAAATAGTATCACACACAGAAGTAGTTTCATCATGCATAGCAGAACTGGCATCATAAATAACATGCGACATATCAGAATTCATAGCAGTAGCAGGTTTAGGTGTCGCAAGCTTACTTATAACGGAAGGAGAATCTAGTGCAGAGCTAGATGACAGTTCCTTACCTCCCCTCGTAGTTGAGGGCAAAATCTTGGTTTTATCATCTTTCATATTCTTCATAGTGATCAACAGATATAAATCCCAAGTGACTCAGAGAATAGAGCTATGCTCCCCGGCAACGGTGCCAGAAATTAGTCTTGATAACCCACAAGTATAGGGGATCGCAACAGCTTTCGAGGGTAGAGTATTCAACCCAAATTTATTGATTCGACACAAGGGGAGCCAAAGAATATTCTTGAGTATTAGCAGTTGAGTTGTCAATTCAACCACACCTGGATAACTTAGTATCTGCGGCAAAGTGTTTAGTAGCAAAAGTGGTATGATAATAAAGGTAACGGTAGCGAAAGTAAAGATAAATGTTGTTGGGTTTTTGTAGTAGTTGTAACAGTAGCAACGGAAAAGTAAATGAGCGAAGAACAATATATGAAAAGCTCGTAGGCAATGGATCAATGATGGATAATTATGCCGGATGCGATTCCTCATGCAATAGTTATAAGATAGGGTGATATAGAACTAGCTCCAATTCATCAATGTAATGTAGGCATGTATTCCGTAAATAGCCATACGTGCTTATGGAAAAGAACTTGCATGGCATATTTTGTCCTACCCTCCCGTGGCAGCGAGGTCCTAGCGGAAACTAAGGGATATTAAGGCCTCCATTTAATAGAGAACCGGAACAAAGAATTAGCACATAGTGAATACATGAACTCCTCAAACTACGGTCATCACTGAGAAGTATCACGATTATTGTCACTTCGGGGTTGTTGGATCATAACACATAATAGGTGACTATAGACTTGCAATATAGGATCAAGAACACACATATATTCATGAAAACATAATAGGTTCAGATATGAAATCATGGCACTCGGGCCCTAGTGACAAGCATTAAGCATAGCAAAGTCATAGCAACATCAATCTCAGAACATAGTGGATACTAGGGATCAAACCCTAACAAAACTAACTTGATTACATGGTAAATCTCATACAACCCATCACCGTCCAGCAAGCCTATGATGGAATTACTCACGCACGGCGGCGAGCATCATGAAATTGGTGATGGAGGATGGTTGATGATGACGACGGCGACGAATCCCCCTCTCCGGAGCCCCGAACGACTCCAGATCAGCCCTCCCGAGAGAGATTAGGGCTTAGCGGCGGCTCCGTGTCGTGAAACGCGATGAAACTTTCTCCGTGATTTTTTCTCCCCGACACGGTATATATGGAGTTGGAGTTGAGGTCGGGAGGTGTCCAGGGGGCCCACGAGATAGGAGGGCGCGCCCTAGGGGGGGGCGCCCCCTGTCTCGTGGACAGCCCATGGGCCCCCTGGCCTTCATTATTTCGCCAAAAATTGTTATTAATTCTGAAAAGTGCCTCCGTGGATTTCCAGGACATTTCGAGAACTTTTCTTTTCTACGCATAAAACAACATCATGGCAGTTCTGCTGAAAACAGTGTCAGTCCGGGTTAGTTTCATTCAAATCATGCAAGTTAGAGTCCAAAACAAGGGCAAAAGTGTTTGGAAAAGTAGCACTAGTGCAGAACAGGGCATTAGCACCGGTTCGTAAGGACCTATAGTGCCGGTTACATAACCGGCACTAATTTGTGGTCACTAAAGCCCCCCCCCTTTAGCACCGGTTCAGCACGAACCGGTGCTAAAGGGCAACCACGTGGCACTAGCCAGCTCCGGGGGCCTGGAGCCCTTTAGTACCGGTTGGTAACACCAACCGGTACTATAAGGTTTGGAGGGTTTTTGGTTTTATGATTTCTTTTTCATTTAATTTTGTGTTTCCATTTTAGTTCTTTTTCGTTTGCTGGTATTTTACGATACTACACATTGTACACGTTATGCATATATATATATATATATATATATATATATATATATATATATATATAATTTCTAGTAGAACCAATCATGCATATATATATCACATCAATGTCTCACAAATTAAACCACCATATTAATTAATTCACGCATACACACATGTACAGATATATACAATTTCTCCTACATATGAATGTTGCCTTCGGAGCCAGTCTAATTGGTGCCTTGAACACGATGACAATTGAAAGTGGTTTTCATGGGGGCGGTAGCGGGTAATAGAATTCTCCATTCGGATTTATGACCTGGTCGAGCAAAAATCCCGCTATTTCCTCTTGAAGTGCTTCTACGCGCTCCGTTTCTATGAGCTTCTCCCGCACCTCTTTGAACTGTTAAGAAGGAGATCAATATGCATGTGTATTAGTTGTGTGACTAGCTAGATATCGATAATGGTGTAAAATTGTGAATAGTGTTCTGACAAGCGTACCCATTGCTGTCTTTGAGATCTGCTCCTTTCGGACGCCATCATGCGAATATTCTCGCAAACGCAGAATGCACACAGATCAGTACCCTGCGCCTGCTTCAGGGCCTTTACGAGAATGGAATTTGATTAGATAAAAATTAATCAAGCATGATAATTAAAGAGATGGCAGCTAGCTAGCTAGCTAGCTATAGTACTATAATTACTTACCTTGGGTCGTAACCATTCAAGCTTTTTGTTTCCACGGGCGGGCGTGGCTGATGAATCTTGCCCAAGCCCTGCCCGCCGACAAAGAAAATGAATAAAGGGTTATTAAATAGTTCATATCATGAAATAACAAACTAAATAGGCGAGATATATAGTTAATAATGATTGAAATTACCTGTTGACTATCCCATACAAGATGTTAAAGTCAGTTTTTTGAGACTAGTGAGTCGAGTACTTCAACTGTTCGTCGTCAACTTTAATGATACACAAGACCCAGTGAAATCTGCATATGCACACACGTTTACATGTCTTAATTAAGCGGGCATATGTTAGCAAAAACATGTAGCTATAGCTAGTAGGCAAAAACAGAGAATTTGTAGTACAAGACAGTGTGACTCACCCAAAGTGGTAAGGAAGTAGTATATCTTCATTGTATTTGAGGCGCTTCAAGAACTCTAGCATGCTGTCCTCTACTTCCTTTGCATGATGTTCTTTTATCTTCCATGTGAATTCATTAACGGTGTTTGGGTCAATGAACCCAATGCCATAGCGTCCACCTTTTCTCATTTCATATATCTTCATCCTGCATAATACCACAGAAAAGAATATATATAGTGAGGATAATTACAGGTAATGATTGATCTCAAAAGGATCACTACAGCTAGCTTGAGACTTAAATTATAGAAAGAAATCACTTACGAGACAATAGCAATGACGATAGATTTGTCGAGTGCTTCCTTATTGTATAACTGAAACAGTTCTAAATACTCAACGGACCCAGCTTTCTCATGGTAGTAATGGTCCTCCTTGACATTCACCATGAGGGACACTCGATCTGAAATCTTGGTCATGTTCATGTACCATTTATGCAATTCATACATTCTCGTTGGGAGGTTCTTGACCTTGTGCTGCGCGACCAAAGGTTGGCCCCGGACATATTGCCGTTTACTTCATCCTCTCTAAGCAAAGGCATGGGCTCGATCTCGAGGAGTTGTCCAACAGTGATGTTGAGAACTTCAGCCTGCATTATATGCTCCTCCGTTATTACCACATTGCCCACCTCGGGAACATGCCTGTTTGCCCACAATAATATTGGGGCGCAGATTTATCTTTGTTGTTGGCACAACAAGCGAGGGATCGATTCGCCGCCTGTTCTCCCAGCTGGGAATGGTTTTCCGCATTTTTGGCAGCTGCTTCTTGTTTGCTCGATCCCGATGTAGGCGTGCTCGCCTCCCTTTGTAGGCGTGCTCGATTTAACTTCCGATGTGGCGCTCATAGTGCGTGTCAACAGGCTTGGAAGCTGGTGGTTGAGCCATACGAATGAAGTGGTCAATCGTTTCCTCGTGCACTTTCTCCTTGGCGGCGGTGGCGGTTTCGGTGCAAAATGGGCTTCCACCTCGGCCTTCGATATGGCTATGATTTCCTCCTCGGACTTGTCATAAGACCTCTGCGGAAGAGGCTTGAGCTTGGACCATATTTATACCGCTTGCCTCCGCTGTACTTCCAGCTGTACTACCTCGACTCAGACGCAGCTCGCACTGAGCTGCGGGGTGTCTTTGCGATTGCTGAGGCGGCGGAGATGGCTGACGGGACTGAGTTGGACGAGGAGGAGGAGTGGCCTGAGGTTGTGCCGGACTTGGAGGAGGTGGGCGTCTGACGGTGTGGCGGACTTGGAGGATTGTCGACACTTTGCGGACTTGGAGGAGGAGGATTGTCGACACTTTGCCGGACTTGGAGGAGTGGGAGTCTGCTGACTCGGTGGCGGACTTCGACGAGGACTCGGGTGACGCGGTGTGGGTGGCCTTGGAAAGATGATGCAATCCTTTTTCCATAGGATGATACGATGTTTGGCCTCTCCGAGAAAGCGCTCGCCGTCACCTCCAGCAATGTCAAGCTGTAGCCCCGAATATGGGTCCAGCACATCATCAACCACGACACGAGCATAGCCCGCTGTAATTGGGTTGCCATGGAAGGTTGCCTCGGGGGGATTTGTGAAAGCAGAGTCGTCCGCCACCTTCATGGATATGTTCTTCATTTTGTAGTGTAGCTCGCAGTTAGTGTTCTCCGTGATGTCATCCACGGGGTATCTACCCAGCATTGGGTCGTCCGGGACGGAACCAATGCTGCTTCTCGGCATGGATGGGCCGGTGCTATCCAATGCTGGATCATCCGCTAGCTGCTGCAGCTGTTGAGACCCCTTTGATGGGTAAGTGAGTCGATCTACTCCTGCTGCCGCTGGAATTTGACTGCCAATTCCGCTTGACTTGCTTCTAGGCCTTGAAGGCGTTCATAGTCCCGCTTCCTCTGCTCCTCCTCCATCTTCCTCTTCTTCTCCTCCGCAATCTTCTTTCTCGCACGGGTTCTGTAGTCGGTGTTCCAGTCTGAAAACCCCTCATACCACGGAATAGCACCCTTGCCTCGTGTTCTTCCCGGTGTTCAGATTTCCCGCACGCAGCGTAAGCTCGTCGTTCTCTCTGTTGGGCTGGAACACCCCGTTCGTGCCTCTTCTATTGCAACAAGTATCGCATCGTCGGCTCCTTCAGACTTGCCCTCGTCGAAACTTTTCTGTCTCCCGGTCCAACTCCCCCCCATGCGCATAGAACCAAGTCCTGACCCTGACGGGCCAGCTCTTAGTAACCGGAGTGACACCTGCATCCTCCATCTCTTTCTCAGACTTATCCCACTTAGGCATTGCCACCGCATAGCCACCGCCCTGACTTATGGAACTTATCCTTCTTTTCGGCATTCTTCTTGTTTATTCTCGACCGTTCCTTAGCTAATTCCAATCCTTGAATTTCACGAAATCGGCCCAATGATCACGTTGGTTCTCCGGTGTTCCTTGAATCTGGAGTCTTCCTTCCTCCGCCGACGTACTTGTTCCATTCACCATTCTTGTAGTTCTTGAATGCAGTCGCCATCATCTTAAGAGCAGCCTCTTTGACTTTTTGCACATCCGCATACGTGAAATGATCTGGTAGGGTGAAATGTTCCATGAGAGTATCCCAAAGCAGATCTTTTGATTCTTGTCGACATAAGTAACATCTGGGCGTGGCTTTCTTTGGCGCCCTCCATTCTTGAAGTTTGATCGGGAGTTGGTCCTTCACAAGAACTCCGTGACCGACGAACGAACTTGTTCGCAATCTTCTTAGGCGCTATTGGTTTGCCAAGAGGGTCGCATGCCTCGATATTGTACTTTACGCCCGGCTTCAACTTTTGTTCGGGCCTCGTTTAAATCCTTTTTTCGAAGATTTGCTCGATCCGGATGGCTGAAAGAACAAAGATCGATTCATTAATATATCTTCAAGTCATTTAAAACATGTGATGATCACCGGATGCCCGCTTATATAAATATATATATACCTCGTCGGTGTTTGTTGTTTCAGGATCATGTTCTTCGTCATCGTCATAATCATTCATGACTTCGTCGTGATCGAATATCATATCACCCTCTCCGTGTTGCTTAGAAATTGAACCGTCATAATCTTCTTCATTTTGATTATCATCTGCCTCGCGTATCATATCGAACATGGTCATTCTCCTCTCTGTCGGTATTATCGCCATAGCTTTTGTTTAACTAATCCAAAAGAAATATAAAACAATTTAGTATTCAAATCTCGAATAATAGATATAATCTTGAATACATCGTCCAGAATAATAGATATAATCTCGAATACATCGTCCAGAATAATAGATATAATCTCGAATACATCGTCCAGAATAATAGATATAATCTCGAATACATCATCTCGAATAATATATAATATTGAAAAGTACATCACTGGCTATTAGCTAATAAAGATCGAATACTACAGAAGAATCTAGGACACTCGCGGTTCCTCCGGCGCGGGCAGTGGACACCCAAAGAGAAGGAACCCTCACAGGATCATAGCTGAAGTGAGATCCCCGAAGATACTGCCACGTATTGGAGAACCTGCCGCCCTCTAACGCAACCATGTAGCGATGGACGTGCTCGTCCTCCTCCACGACACGGCGACGTACCACCTCGGCGGGCCGGGTCCTCCGCACCAAACTGGCCCACGCGAACGCCACCAAACGAGATCGAGGTCGACGGCTGGACCCATGGCCGGGTTCCTCGTCAAGCGGCGCGTCCTCAAGCAGCACCTCCAGTGCCAGCCAGTGAGCCAGTCCGGACATGGGTCGGCTGGACATCGTCATGACGGGTCGACAGCGAGGATGCGGGCCGGCATCGTCGAGAACAAATACTAGCTATATGCCCATAAAAAGTAACATTTTTTAATGATTGGATTTTGATAACTAAAATTTCTAACATTTCTATATATATATAACTAACATTTCTATAACATTTCTAACAATGCTATATATAACTAACATTTCTATAACATTTCTAATATTTTAGAACTAAAAACAGAAAAAATTATAACATTTCTATATATATAACTAACATTTTTATAACTATTTCTATAACTAAAAACAGAAAAATTTCTAACAATTCTAACTTTTTAATAACTATATATTTCTATAACTAAAAACAGAAAAATTTCTACAATTTCAAACATTTCTAACAAATCTAACAATTCTAACATTTCTAACTATTTCTAAAAAACAGAAAAATGTCTAACAATGTATGTGTGTAAAAGGCTCACCGGCGGCTAGGCGAGGCGACGGGGCGGTGTGGCGACGGGACGGCGACGGCGCTGGCGACGACGGGCGGCGACGACGGGACGGGACGACGGGCGGGCGGCGGCGGCGGCGGCGGCAGGCGGCGGCGACGACGGGACGGGCGGCGGCAGCGGGACGAAGCGGCGGCAGGCGGCGGCGGCGACGACGGGACGGCGCGGCGGCGGGGCGGCGACGACGGGTCGAAGCGGCGGCAGTGCAGAGGAGAAGAAGCGAGGGAGATGAGAAAGCAGCGAAATTTTGAAGTGTTTAGTTATATAGAAGGCACCTTTAGTACGGTTGGTGCCACCAACCGTACTAAAGGTCTGTTTTGGCCAGGCCAAGCGGCGGGAAGCGACCCCCTTTAGTACCGGGTCGTGGCACAAACCGGTACTAAAGGCCCCCCCTTTAGTACCGGTTTGTGCCACGACCCGGTACTAAAGGGGTCTTGCGCGGCGATCTTGATCTTGCGGCAAGTTTAGTCCCACCTCGCTAGTCGAGGGGCTACCACACTGGTTTATAAGCCCCAGTGCGGTAGCTCTCTCGAGCTCCTCTCCTATTCAGGCCTACTGGGCCTACCTGTCCTCCTCGCCTTGTGGGCCTAATGGGCCTTCGCGGGCCTGCATCCTGGCCCAATGAAAAGTTGTATCGCTGGTCGTATGCAGGCCGCTTTGGCCCAGTAGGCGGGCTTTTTTTGCTTTATTTTTTTGTTTTATTTATTTTTGAGTTGTTTTTTGTTGTATTTAGAGTTTCTTTGTGAATATTTTTGCTTTAGGTACAAAAAATTACAAACTTTCTCTTAGTGCCGGTAGATTTCAAATTTGAATAGTTTAAATTTTGAATTATTTGAAATTTGTGTGAATCACTAGTTTGTGAATAACTTAACTTTGAAAAAAAAATCCAGTGATTCTTTTTTCTTATGTTCAATATTAGTGTGTTTTATCATTATATTCAATTTAGTAATGCTTAGGTTATTTAAAAAGTGAAATGCCTTTGTAACAGTTCAGTTTTCGTCGGAAACCCTGATACTTCGAAAGAGATTGTCCATTTTGTACACGAAGTGCATCCAGTTTTTGTCATAACCCTCTCTACTTTCTTGCACATGCTATTTATATGAAATTATGATACCATGCCAACTTTCAACCTTTTCTGAGTTCATTTGAATTGCTTTTCAATTTCAGGGTCATTTAGCTGGAAAAAAATCCGTAAATGCATGAAAAGAATTTGTTTGCACATAAAATTTCTTCGTGTTTCAAATGCCAAAACACATAACTACCCTAACTATTACAGACATTCCCTCCTGGGTGTGAAACACAGAAGAAAGTGATGATAGTGAAGCCGATCACATCCCAGATCTTTGGGTGTGAAACTTTTTCTTCGTGTGTGTCCCTTTGCGCCGTAACCATGGAAAATCTTCATCATTTAACGGGATGCTCGGGTCAATATTCACTGTGAATGGAGCAATTTCATCAAACTTTTCATAATCTTCGACTGTCTGTCTTGTCATCCACTCCCACGATGTTTCTCTTCCCAGAAAGAACTATGTGCCGCTTTGGCTCATCGTACGATGCATTCGCTTCCTTATCTTTTCTTTTTCTTGGCTTGGTAGACATGTCCTTCACATAGAAAACCTGTGCCACATCATTGGCTAGGACGAATGGTTAAATCGCATACGCAAGATTGTTGAGATCCTTTGTTGTCATTCCGTCTTTGCGTCGTGTCATATTAACCCATTTGCACGAAACAAAGGGACCTTTAAACCACGTCGATAGTCAAGTTCCCATATGTCCTGTATATAACCATAATATGTTTCCTTTCCGTCTTGGTTTACGCATCAGCGGACACCACTGTTTTGGTTGGTGATCTTCTTATCTTGGGCAATCGTGTAAAATGTATTACCATTTATCTCGCACCCTTTGAAAGTCATTATATTCAAGATGGTAAGCGGGACAACAAGTACAGGTCATCTTCAATAGAGGTGGCATGCATGGTGCGTGTCTACAACCAGTTGGCGAAACTCTGGTTTGTTCACGTGTAATCCACTCATCGACCGCTCCGGTGTTTGGAGCGTAGCAAATTCTTGTGTTCATCCATATACGGAGCCACCAAGGTGGAATTCTGTAGAACTGTGTAGTGTGCTTGGTGAGAGAATGTCCGTCCATACATATTATTTGTTCCCCTCCTAGCGTGCCTTTTCCATCCATCTGCCCTTATGCGCGATTCAGAACACCAATCGGCTTAAGGTCAGGAATAAAGTCAATACAAAACTCAATGACCTCCTCATTTTGATGGCCCTTGGAGATGCTTCCTTCTGGCCTAGCACGGTTATGAACATATTTCTTTAAGACTCCCATGAACCTTTCAAAGGGGAACATATTGTATAGAAATACAGGACCCAAAACGTTAATCTCTTCGCATAGGTGAACTAGGATGTGCGTCATGATGTTGAAGAAGGATGGTGGGAACACCAACTCGAAACTGACAAGACATTGCCCCAAATCATTCTGTAACCTTGGTATGATTTCTGGATCGATTACCTTCTAAGAGATTGCATTGAGAATGCACGTAGCTTCACCATGGATAATCGAACGTTTTGCGGTAGAAGCCCCCTCAATGCAACCGGAAGCGGTTGCGTCATAATCACGAGGCAGTCATGAGACTTTAGGTTCTGGAACTTTTTCTCTGCCATGTTTATTATTCCCTTTATATTCGACGAGAAGCCAGACGGTACCTTAATACTGAGCAGGCATTCAAAGAAGATTTCCTTCTCTTCTTTGGTAAGATCGTAGCTTGCATGACCCTGATGTATGCCATCTTCTCCGTGCATACGTTGCTGGTCCTCCCGTGCCTCAGGTGTATCTTTTTTCTTCCCATACACGCCCAAGAAGCCAAGCAGGGTCACGCAAAGATTCTTCGTGACGTGCATCACGTCGATTGCGGAGAGGAACTCTAGGTCTTTCCAATATGGCAGGTCCCAAAATATAGATTTCTTCTTCCACATGGGTGCGCGTCGTCGCGCCCTTCGAACAGGTTGTCCGCCGGGACCCTTTCCAAATATCACCTTCAAATCCTTGACCATATCATGTACATCAGCACCAAGACGATGGCGAGGCTTCGTCCCGTGATCCGCCTCACCTTTGAAATGCTTGCCTTTCTTTTTTACGGATGCCCGCTCGGAAGAAATCGACGATGTCCTGTACACATTCTTCTTACAACTATTCAAATATATACTGTCGGTATCATCCAAACAGTGCGTGCATCCGCGGTATCCCTTGTTTGTCTGTCCTGGAAGGTTACTGAGAGCAGGCCAATCATTGATGGTCACGAACAGCAACGCCTTGAGGTCAAATTCTTCCCCCATGTGCTCATCCCACGCACGTACACCTGTTCCATTCCACAGCTGTAAGAGTTCTTCAACTAATGGCCTTAGGTACACATCAATGTCGTTGCCGGGTTGCTTAGGGCCTTGGATGAGCACTGGCATCATAATGAACTTCCGCTTCATGCACAACCAAGGAGGAAGGTTATACAAACATAGAGTCACAGGCCAGGTGCTATGGTTGCTGCTCTGCTCCCCAAAAGGATTAATGCCATCTGCGCTTAGACCAAACCTGTTGGGGAACGTAGTAATTTCAAAAAATTTCCTACGCACACGCAAGATCATGGTGATGTACAGCAACGAGAGGGGAGAGTGTTGTCTACGTACCCTCGTAGTCCCGAAGCGGAAGCGATCACAACGTAGAGGAAGTAGTCGTACGTTCTCCTCGTGATCCGACCGATCCCGGCGCCGTTACTCCGACGCCCCCGAGTTCTTGACACACGTACAGCTCGATGACGTCCCTCGTACTCCGATCCAGCCGAGTGTCGAGGAAGAGTTCCGTCAGCACGACGGCGTGGTGACGATCTTGATGTTCTACCGGCGCAGAGCTTCACCTAAGCAGCGACGATATGACCGAGGTGGAATATGGTGGAGGGGGCACCGCACACGGCTAAGGAACGATCCGTAGATCAAACTTGTGTGTCCTAGGGTGCCCCCCCTGCCCCCGTATATAAAGGAGCAAGGGGGGGTGCGGCCGGCCTAGAGGAGGCGCGCCAAGAGGAGTCCTACTCCCATCGGGAGTAGGACTCCCCCCCCCTTTCCTAGTTGGAGTAGGATTGGGGGAGGGGGAAGAAGGAAGGGGGGCGCCGCCTCCTTGTCCTATTCGGACTAGGGGGGGAGGGGGCGCGCGGCCTGCCCTGGCCGGCCCCTCCTCTTCTCCCTCGAGGCCCACTAAGGCCCATTTAGTTCTCGGGGTTCCGTAACCTCCGGTACTCCTCATAAATTCGATTTCACCCGAACCATTCCGAACTCCAAATATAGGCTTCCAATATATCAATCTTTATGTCTCGACCATTTTGAGACTCCTCGTCATGTCCGTGATCACATCCGGGACTCCGAACTTCTTCGGTACATCAAAATACATAAACTCATAATATAACTGTCATCGAAACCTTAAGCGTGCGGACCCTACGGTTCGAGAACAATGTAGACATGACCGAGACACGTCTCCGGTCAATAACCAACAGCGGGACCTGGATGCCCATATTGGTTCCTACATATTCTACGAAGATCTTTATCGGTCAGACCGCATAACAACATACTTTGTTCCCTTTGTCATCGGTATGTTACTTGTCCGAGATTCGATCGTCGGTATCCGATACCTAGTTCAATCTCGTTACCGGCAAGTCTCTTTACTCGTTCCGTAATACACCATCTCACAGCTAACTCATTAGTTGTAATGCTTGCAAGGCTTCAGTGATGTGTATTACCGAGAGGGCCCAGAGATACCTCTCCGACAATCGGAGTGACAAAACCTAAACTCGAAATACGCCAACCCAACATCTGCCTTTGGAGACACCTGTAGTACTCCTTTATAATCACCCGATTCGTTGTGACGTTTGGTAGCACCAAAGTGTTCCTCCGTAAACGGAGTTGCATAATCTCATAGTTACAGGAACATGTATAAGTCATGGATAAAAGCAGTAGCAACATACTAAACGATCGAGTGCTAAGCTAATGGAATGGGTCATGTCAATCAGATCATTCTACTAATGATGTGACCTTGTTTATCAAATAACAACTCTTTGTTCATGGTCAGGAAACATAACCATCTTTGATTAACAAGCTAGTCTAGTAGAGGCATACTAGTGACATATTGTTTGTCTATGCATTCACACATGTATCATGTTTCCGGTTAATACAATTCTAGCATGAATGATAAACATTTATCATGAAATAAGGAAATAAATAATAACTTTATTATTGCCTCTAGGGCATATTTCCTTCAGTCTCCCACTTGCACTAGAGTCAATAATCTAGATTACATAGTAATGATTCTAACACCCATGGAGTCTTGGTGTTGATCATTTTTGCTCGTGGAAGAGGCTTAGTCAACGGGTCTGCTACGTTCAGATCCGTATGTATCTTGCAAATCTCTATGTCTCCCACCTGAACTAAGTCCCGGATGGAATTGAAGCGTCTCTTGATGTGCTTGGTCCTTTTGTGAAATCTGGATTCCTTCGCTAAGGCAATTGCTCCAGTATTGTCACGAAGATTTTCATTGGACCCGATGCACTAGGTATGACACCTAGATCGGATATGAACTCCTTCATCCAGACTCCTTCATTAGCTGCTTCCGAAGCTGCTATGTACTCCGCTTCACATGTAGATCCCGCTACGACGCTTTGTTTAGAACTGCACCAACTGACAGCTCCTCCGTTTAGTGTAAATACGTATCCGGTCTGCGATTTAGAATCGTCCGGATCAGTGTCAAAGCTTGCATCAACGTAACCGTTTACGATGAGCTCTTTGTCACCTCCATATACGAGAAACATATCCTTAGTCCTTTTCAGGTATTTCAGGATGTTCTTGACCGCTGTCCAGTGATCCACTCCTGGATTACTTTGGTACCTCCCTGCTAGGCTTATAGCAAGGCACACATCAGTCAGTACACAGATCGCATACATGATAGAGCCTATGGCTGAAGCATAGGGAACATCTTTCATTTTCTCTCTATCTTCTGCAGTGGTCGGGCATTGAGTCTTACTCAACTTCACACCTTGTAACACAGGCAAGAACCCTTTCTTTGCTTGATCCATTTTGAACTTCTTCAAAATTTTGTCAAGGTATGTGCTTTGTGAAAGTCCAATTAAGCGTCTTGATCTATCTCTATAGATCTTAATGCCCAATATGTAAGCAGCTTCACCGAGGTCTTTCATTGAAAAACTTTTATTCAAGTATCCCTTTATGCTATCCAGAAATTCTATATCATTTCCGATCAGCAATATGTCATCTACATATAATATCAGAAATGCTACAGAGCTCCCACTCACTTTCTTGTAAATACAAGGCTTCTCCAAAAGTCTCAGATGAACCCAAATGCTTTGATCACACTATCAAAACGTTTATTCCAACTCCGAGATGCTTGCACCAGTCCATAAATGGATCGCTGGAGCTTGCACACTTTGTTAGCTCCTTTGGATCGATAAAACCTTCGGTTGCATCATATACAACTCTTCTTCCGTAAATCCATTCAGAATGCAGTCTTTACATCCATTTGCCAAATTTCATAATCATAAAATGCGACAATTGCTAACATGATTTGGACAGACTTAAGCATCGCTACGGGTGAGAAGGTCTCATCGTAGTCAATCCCTTGAACTTGTCGAAAACCCTTTGCGACAAGTCGAGCTTTGTAGACGATAACATTACCGTCAACGCGGTCTTCTTCTTGAAGATCCACTTGTTTTCTATTGCTTGCCGACCCTCGGGCAAGTCAACCAAAGTCCATACTTTGTTTTCATACATGGATCCCATCTCGATTTCATGGCCTCAAGCCATTTTATGGAATCTGGGCTCACCATCGCTTCTTCATAGTTCGTAGGTTCATCATGATCTAGTAGCATGATTTCCAGAACTGGATTACCGTACCACTCTGGTGCGGATCTTACTCTGGTTGATCTACGTGGTTCTGTAGTAACTTGATCCGAAGTTTCATGATCAACATCATCAACTTCCTCACTACTTGGTGTAGATGTCTCAGAAACCGGTTTCTGTGACAAACTACCTTCAAGTAAGGGAGAAGGTACAATTACCTCATCAAGTTCTACTTTCCTCCCACTCACTTCTTTCGAGAGAAACTCCTTCTCTAGAAAGGATCCATTCTTAGCAACGAATGTCTTGCCTTCGGATCTGTGATAGAAGGTGTACCCAACTGTCTCCTTTGGGTATCCTATGAAGACACATTTCTCCGATTTGGGTTCGAGCTTATCAGGTTGAAGTTTTTCACATAAGCATCGCATCCCCAAACTTTAAGAACGACAACTTTGGTTTCTTGCTAAACCATAGTTCATAAGGTGTCGCCTCAACGGATTTTGACGGTGTTCTATTTAGTGTGAATGCGGCCGCCTCTAGAGCATAACCCCAAAACGATAGCGATAAATCTGTAAGAGACATCATAGATCGCACCATATCTAGTAAAGTACGATTCGACGCTCGGACACACCATTACGCTGTGGTGTTCCGGTGGCGTGAGTTGCTAAACTATTACGCATTGTTTCAAATGTAGACCAAACTCAGAACTCAAATATTCACCTCCACGATCAGATCGTAGAAACTTAATTTTCTTATTACGATGATTTTCAACTTCACTCTGAAATTCTTTGAACTTTTCAAATGTTTCAGACTTATGTTTCATTAAGTAGATATACCCATATCTGCTTAAGTCATCTGTGAAGGTGAGAAAATAACGATATCCGCCACGAGCCTCAACATTCATCGGACCACATACATCTGTATGTATGATTTCCAACAAATCTGTTGCTCTCTCCATAATACCGAGAACGGGTTCTAGTCATCTTGCCCATGAGGCACGGTTATAAGTGCCAAGTGATTCATAATCAAGTGACTCCAAAAGTCCATCAAGATGGAGTTTCTTCATGCGCTTTACATCGATATGACCTAAACGGCGGTGCCACAAATAAGTTGCACTATCATTATCAACTCTGCATCTTTTGGTTTCAACATTATGAATATGTGTATTACTACTATCGAGATTCATCAAAATAGACCACTCTTCAAGGGTGCATGACCATAAAAGATATTACTCATATAAATAGAACAACCATTATTCTCTCGATTTAAATGAATAACCGTCTCGCATCAAACAAGATCCAGATATAATGTTCATGCTCAACGCAGGCACCAAATAACAATTATTTAGGTCTAAAACTAGTCCGAAGGTAGATGTAGAGGTAGCGTGCCGACCGCGATCACATCGACTTTGGAACCATTTCCCACGCGATCGTCACCTCGTCCTTTGCCGTTGTTCGCTAATCCGTAGTCCCTGTTTCGAGTTGCAAATATTAGCAATGTAACCAGTATCAAATACCAGTGCTATCTGCGAGCTCTAGTAAGGTACACATCAATAACATGTATATCACATATACCTTTGTTCACCTTGCCATCCTTCTTATCCGCCAAATACTTGGGGCAGTTCCGCTTCAAAGGACGATCGCTTGCAAGAGAAGCACTCGATTTCAGGCTTAGGTCCAGACTTGGGTTTCTTCTCCTGAGCAGCAACTTGCTTGTTGTTCTTCTTGAGGTTCCTTCTTCTTCCCTTTGCCTTTCTTCTTGAAACTAGTGGTCTTATTGGCCATCAACACTTGATGCTCCTTCTGATTTCTACCTCCGCAGCCTTTAGCATTGCGAAGAGCTCGGTATAGTCTTTACTAACCCTTGCATATTATAGTTCATCACGAAGCCTTTGTAGCTTGGTGGCGTGATTGAAGAATTCATCAATGACACAATCATCCGGAAGATTAACTCCCAATTGTGTCAAGTGATTGTAGTACCCGGACATTACGAGTATGTGTTCACTAATGTAACTATTCTCCTCCATCTTGCAGCTATAGAACTTATTGGAGACTTCATATCTCTCAATCCGGGCATTCTGTTGAATATCAACTTCAACTCTGGAACATCTCATATGCTCCATGACGCTCAAAACGTCGTTGAAGTCCCGGTTCTAAGCCGTAAAGCATGGCACACTCGAACTATAGAGTAGTCATCAGCTTTGCTCGCCAGACGCTCACATCATCCGGTGTTGCTCCAAAGAAGAAGCTCGGCACCTAGCGGTGCATCTAGGACGAACTCTTACGTGCAGCAATGAGGATAATCCTCAAAGTTACGGACCCATCCGTGTAATTGCTACCATCATCTTTCAACTTTGCTTTCTCAAGGAACGCATTAAAATTCAACGGAACAACAAAGACGAGCCATCTATCTACAATCAAACATAAACAAGCAAGATACTATCAGTACTAAGTTCATGATAAATTTAAGTTCAATTAATCATATTACTTAAGAACTCCCACTTAGACAGACATCCTCTAGTCATCTAAGTGATCACGTGATCCAAATCAACTAAACCATAACCGATCATCACGTGAAATGGAGTAGTTTTCAATGGTGAACATCTTATGTTGATCATATCTACTATATGATTCACGCCGACCTTTCGGTCTCCGTGTTCCGAGGCCATATCTGCATATGCTAGGCTCGTCAAGTATAACCCGTGTATTCTGCGTGTGCAAAACTGGCTTGCACCCGTTGTAGATGGACGAGAGCTTATCACACCCGATCATCACGTGGTGTCCGGGCACGATTTAACTTTGGCAACGGTGCATACTCGGGAGAACACTTCTTGATAATTTAGTGAGAGATCATCTTATAATGCTACCGTCAATCAAAGCAAGATAAGATGCATAAAAGATAAACATCACATGCAAATCAATATAAGTGATATGATATGGTCATCATCATCTTGTGCTTCGTGATCTCCATCTCCGCAGCACCACCATGATCACCATCGCCACCGCGCGACACCTTGATCTCCATCGTAGCATCGTTGTCGTCTCGCCAATCTTATGCTTCTACGACTATCGCTACCGCTTAGTGATAAAGTAAAGCATTACTGTATGCGATTGCATTTCATACAATAAAGCGACAACCATATGGCTCCTGCCATTGCCGATAACTTCGGTTACAAAACATGATCATCTCATACAATAAAATATAGCATCACGTCTTGACCATATCACATCACAACATGCCCTGCAAAAACAAGTTAGACGTCCTCTACTTTGTTGTTGCAAATTTTACGTGGCTGCTACGGGCTTAAGCAAGAACCAGTCTCACCTACGCATCAAAACCACAACGATACTTCATCAAATAGACTCCGTTTTAACCTTCTCAAGGACCGGGCGTAGCCACACTCGGTTCAACTAAAGTGAGAGAGACAGACACCCACTAGTCACCTTTAAGCAACGAGTAACCTCCCGGTACTCCGGTAAATTCCCGATTTCACCCGGAACCATTCCGAACTCCAAATATAGGCTTCCAATATATCAATCTTTATGTCTCGACCATTTTGAGACTCCTCGTCATGTCTGTGATCACATCCGGGACCCCGAACTTCTTCGGTACATCAAAATACATAAACTCATAATATAACTGTCATCGAAACCTTAAGCGTGCGGACCCTACGGTTCGAGAACAATGTAGACATGACCGAGACACGTCTCCGGTCAATAACCAACAGCGGGACCTAGATGCCCATATTGGTTCCTACATATTCTACGAAGATCTTTATCGGTCAGACCGCATAACAACATACTTTGTTCCCTTTGTCATCGGTATGTTACTTGTCCGAGATTCGATCGTCGGTATCCGATACCTAGTTCAATCTCGTTATCGGCAAGTCTCTTTACTCGTTCCGTAATACATCATCTCACAGCTAACTCATTAGTTGTAATGCTTGCAAGGCTTCAGTGATGTGTATTACCGAGAGGGCCCAGAGATACCTCTCCGACAATCGGAGTGACAAAACCTAATCTCGAAATACGCCAACCCAACATCTGCCTTTGGAGACACTTGTAGTACTCCTTTATAATCACCCAGTTACATTGTGACGTTTGGTAGCACCCAAAGTGTTCCTCCGGTAAACGGGAGTTGCATAATCTCATAGTTACAGGAACATGTATAAGTCATGGATAAAAGCAGTAGCAACATACTAAACGATCGAGTGCTAAGCTAATGGAATGGGTCATGTCAATTAGATCATTCTACTAATGATGTGACCTTGTTTATCAAATAACAACTCTTTGTTCATGGTCAGGAAACATAACCATCTTTGATTAACAAGCTAGTCTAGTAGAGGCATACTAGTGACATATTGTTTGTCTATGCATTCACACATGTATCATGTTTCCGGTTAATACAATTCTAGCATGAATGATAAACATTTATCATGAAATAAGGAAATAAATAATAACTTTATTATTGCCACTAGGGCATATTTCCTTCAAAACCATACGCTCCTTGCGTCATCTGCAAACTCCTTCCTGTACTTTCTTTCGATTTTTCTCCACTGCGACCCGTCAGCGGGTACTCTCAACTTTCCGTCTTTCTTACGGTCTTCTCTGTGCCATCTCATCGCCTTGGCATGCTCTTTGTTTTGGAACAAACGTTTCAACCGTGGTATTATAGGAGAATACCACATCACCTTGGCAGGAATCTTCTTCCTGGCGCGCCCTCGACATCACCCAGCTCATCGCGGCTGATCTTATAGCGCAATGCACCACATACCGGGCAAGCGCTCAAATCCTCGTACTCACCGCTGATACAGGATGCAATCATTAGGGCATGCATGTATCTTTTGCACCTCTAACCCTAGAGGGCGACAGCCTTCTTTGCTTCAGACGCATTCTCGGGCAATTCGTTGTCCTTTGAAGCATATCCTTTATCATTACCAAGAACTTTCCAAATCCCTTGTCGATACACCATTCTCGCCTTCCATTGCAGCAATTCCAGCAGTGGTGCCCAGCTTTTTCTTGTCACCTACGCAATTGGTACAACAATTTTTGTGATCCTCTAACATGCACTCGCAACTTCTTCTTCTCCAAATCACTTTGCGCAGTTTCTCTTTGCATCGGCAATGGCCCGACCTAGATCATCAACGGCCTCATCTGATGCCTCTTCTTCAGCTTCTTCCCGCATTGCCGGCTCAGCTTCTTCCCGCATTACCGGCTCAGCTTCTTCCCCCATTGTTCTATCATCGTATTCAGGGAACCCATGGCCAGGATAGCTGTTGTCGTCCTCTTCTTCTTCATTGTCTTCCATCATAACTCCTCTTTCTCCGTGCTTGGTCCAAACATTATAGTGGGGCATGAAACCGGACTCAAACAGGTGGACGTGAATGGTTCTTGACGAGAGTAATTGTGACCACTCTTACAGACACCACATGGACAAGGCATAAAACCATCCGCCCGCTTGTTTGCCTTTAGCCGCAAGCGTAAAAGTAAGCACGCCTCAACGAACTGGGGTGAGCATCGGTCATCGTACATCCATTGCAGGCTCATCTTCATTACACAACACTGAATAGACCAAATTAATACAAGTTCATACATAAAGTTCATACAACACTTAAATGCAACAAACAAATAACTCTCTAGCTAAAGCATTTAAATGCAACAACAAATGCGATCAAGATCGCAACTAAGGTAACAATTGATCCAACAGCATAATGATACCAAGCCTCACTATCGATGGCATATTTTCTAATCTTTCTATTCTTCAAGCGCATTTTCTCCATCTTGATCTTGTGATCATCGACGACATCGGCAACATGCAACTCCAATTCCATCTTCTCCCCCTGAATTCTTTTCAATTTTTCTTTCAAGTACTCGTTTTCTCTTTCAACTAAATTTAACCTCTCGACAATAGGGTCGGTTGGAATTTCCGGTTTACATACCTCCTAGATAAAAATATCTATGTCAACTTGATGGGCATAATTTGTCATAAACACGAAATGCAACTAATAGTTTTAAAAGAGAATATACCACATCCGAATCATAACAAGGACGAGGGCCGACGGGGATGGATATCAAAACCATGGCACTATGTATAACAAACAACGTACGGGTAAGATAATTATTACATGATTAACTATATATCCAAATCACACAAACATCAATTTTTATATAAAATTACATGAACAAGAGGCTCACCACAAGGTGGTGCCGTGACGGACGGAAAAGGGCGATCGACGGTGGTTACGACGGAGATTTAGAAGGCACTAAGTAAACCACACCTACATATGCAAACTAAGTGTTATTTTTGACCTCAAATTGCATATAAATTAAATACTAGCACATATATATATTTCCTCCCAAATTACTAAACTCACAAATTAGTAACTATATAAAGCATTGCAAGAGCTAATCTAGAAATGAGAGATGAAAGGACAAAGTTGCTAACCTTTGTGATCATTTGAATGGATGGGGGCCTTCAAATCTTGACAAATTTTGGGCAAAATGTGTGATGAGCTCGAGAGGAAGAGGGAAGAACAGAGAGGAGAGGGAAAGGGGAAGAACAGAGCGAGCTCGGGTGGACGAAGGGTTTATGGGATTTACCTTTAGTACCGGTTCGTGCCAAGAACCGGTACTAAAGGTGCTGGAGGGGCCCAGATCGACAACATCCTGCCACCACTCTCATTAGTACCGGTTCGTGGCACAAACCGGTGCTAAAGGTTAGCCACTTAACCGGTACTAATGAGAGCGGCCCGGCTAGCCGTTGAACCGGCACTAATGTATACATTAGTGCCGGCTCTAATACAAACCGGCACTAATGTGCTTCACATTTGACCCTTTTTCTACTAGTGTAGATACGTTGGAGACGTATCAGCCCCCGACCCGCCTCGTCGACCTCGTCGCCGCCCTCTGCCCCGTCGACGCCATCACACCTGCCCCGACCACGCCACCGTCGCCCCTGCCCCGACCACGCCGCCGTCGCCACCTCAGACACCGACGCCCGGCGCCGTGCCTGCCCTGCCCGACCACGCCGCACCTCTCCCTTGGTCGAGACGCCTGGCCCCTCTCCTCTGTTTTCCAGATTATATGTATATGTGATGTTTTTTTATGTATGTGTGTATATCTGATTATAAAATGTATATATGTATGTATGTTCTCTGTGCATATAAAAGTTAGATTTTTAGTACATTTGGGTACATTTTAGGTTAGTTTTATCTATATATGTTCTCTGATTTAGTACATTGTAGGTTAGTTTAATTTTTAGAAAAGTTTTATATATTTAGGAAAAGAAGGAAGAGAAGGAAGAAGGAAGAAGAAGAAAAGTTTTATATATGCAAAAGTTACATTTTTAGATTAGTATTATAGATCTAGCTAGGAAGATAAGGATGAAGAAGAAAAAGAAGGGGAGGAAAAAGGAAAATAATAATAAGAGGAAGAAAGGAGAAGAAGAGGAGAGAAAGAAGAGGATAAATAAATAAGAAGAGGAAAAAAGAAGAAAAAGAAGAGGAGAAGAATAAAGGAATAGAGGAGAAAGAAGAAGAAAATAGAATACTTTTTTTTCTTCTTTTTTTCTTCGAGTGCTTCTCTTCTATTCCTTTCTTCTTCTCCTCTTTTTATTTCTTATTTTGTCTTCTTATTTTTTATCGGGTATGTCATTGTCGATATACCCCCTCCCAAGAACTTCAACACGAGGGGGGGTACCGATATACCCCCTCCCCGATAACATTATTTTCCCATGTATATGTATGTCGCGTCGTTGTACATATAACCCCCTCCCGGATAACTTCGACATGAGGGGCGGTCGATATTTATACCCCCTCTCAACCGTGATAACTAATACCACGGCAGCACCCCCCTCGGCCCTCTCGCTCGACCAAAACTCTCGAGGACACCCATACCCTAGAGAAAAAACGTTGTTGGTCTCCTACCCCCTCCCGCCACGCCCCTACCCGACAAACTCTCTCGAGGCCACCCAAATTTACCAAGTTAAAAGAGCGTTGTCGTCGAGGCCACCCCAAACCCTTGAAGCGTTGTGTCGAGGCCACCCCAAACCCTTGAAGCATTGTCTAGGCCACCCCAAACCCTAGAGAAGCAGCGTCGAGGCCACTAACATGATTCCTTATTGTGATTAGCTAGCTAGTTCTATGTTTGCCACTAATATTTATCCATCTGTACCATGTTTGAATAATAATTGACATGTTGTAAATATTTGCAGAAACTATGGAGCACTCCCGAGACGAAGCAACATAAGCGATGTTGGGGGACATAATCGCACAAGGAAGTGATGTCGTTGCGTCATTTCTCAACGACACCGATGATCAGGAAGGATTGGGTGAAGAAGAGGGCTATGTTCATGATGGCTCTGGCCCATTAATGCCGGTACAAGAAGAGGGCTATGTTCATGATGGCTCCGGTGACCCAATGGAGGTACAAGAAGGAGACCGTGCTGACTGCTCCAGTGACCGAACCGAGTCCGGCCAGGTATATATATATTAGTTAAGCCCGTGCTGACTAGCTAATTGATGCATTCATTGTTTTCATATGTACGCATATTAATTAACTCTCATCTTTCTTCTTTTTTCTCTAGACCTCCGGATCGAGCTCAACTTTGGTAAAGAAACGAGGCCCGAAGAAAAAGTTGCGCTCGGATGAAAGGTTTGAGATCACAGCAATCGCGCGCGATGGCAAGCTGATTGAACCCATCCGGACAAGGGATGCATTTCGTGCTCAGTGCGGGGTTCTTGTTAGGGACAAGATCCCGATCAGTATCCAGCAAATAGTTAAAGCCAAAGAAGGAAGAACCCGAGGTGCCGACGTCTTATGTCTCTGATATGCAAAAAGAAGATCTTTGGACAACGCTTAAGGCAAATTTCACCCTACCGCCAGAGGAGGATCCAAAGAATCCAGTTAAAGAGGAATTGATCAAGTCTCGTGCTCTTAAGAAGATGGCAGAACTATTCAGGAGGTGGAAGAATGAGCTGAAAACGTTTGTCGACAAAGAAGAGACAACAGAATTCACCGGCTGGTTTGAGAAGATCAGAGATCAATGGCCCGCATTTGTGGCCCACAAGACATTGGAAAAGAGTAAGAAGATCTCAGCGACAAACAAGATTAATGCTGCGAAGAAGAAGCATCACCATCACACGGGGTCAGGTGGTTACCTCAAAGACCGACCTTTGTGGGACAAGGCTGAGAATGACCTGATTGCTAAAGGGGTTGAACCAGAGACATTGAGATGGCCAGACTGTTGCCGGAGTTGGTTCTTCAGGGTTGGCGGAACCTTGGACCCTGTATCAGGGAAGTGCGTTTGGACAGAAGAGCAACTGCGAATACCCGTTCAGGAAGCTTCGGGAGTATATCGAAAAAGCGCAGGAAGGGACGTACATTCCAGACAGAGAGAAGGACGAGCTCACAATGACCCTCGGGAATCCTGAGCACCCTAGACGGACACGAGGCACGCCAGGCTCCCTTCCGTGGAAGGCTGGGTTTCCAGACGCAGGGGGTTACAAAACCTAGGAGAGGAGGAAGAAAGTGGAGCATAGCCAACTACAGGCGCTGCACAAAAGGGTACAAGGGCTAGAGGAACGAGAAGCAGATCGCAGCAAACGACCTGGCGAAGCTTCCCCTGAAGCTACCCCGCCATCTCAGCGGAGAAGCAGCGTGGCTTCCACCGAGCAGACTTAGCAGCTGCAGCCTGTCTTCATGGGCTACCCCATGGATGCCAACACAGAGTCTCAACATTGCCACCTTATGACGCGATGGATGACATTGAAAGTCAAGGCGGCTGTTGGCTCTGTTATACCTAATGCACCTGGATCAACCTACCATGGCCAGCCGATTCCATAAGGATATGCTAGGGTGATGGTGGATCAAATAACGGATGGATTTGAGGACCTTGAGCTTGACCACCCTACGGGTGAAGGGGAGATTCAGCTGGGTTCTTCTCTGAAGACTCCATGCCTATGGCGGAAGGAGCTCATCAACATTCCGAACTGGACGCCTCCGCCTCCTCCTCCTCCTCTGGCGAGTCAGGGCACTCCGCCTCCTCCTCCGCCTCCTCCGGCAAGTGATCAGGGCACTCAGCCTCCTTGTCCGGCGCGTGGCGGCACTCCGCCTCCTTCTCCGCCTGCGCCGGCGCGCTCTAGCAGCCAGCTGCCTCCTCCTTCTCCGCCTCGCCAGCACGGGCAGAAGAGACCCGCCGCCGCCCCGGCTGCTCCGGCGCATCGTAGTCCATCTCCTCCGCCTCGTAAGCAAGAACGAAAGAAGACAGCCGCAGCCGCTCCTTCTGCTCTGGCGTCTAGCAGTACAGCCAGAGGCGGGAGGTAATACAGATACGGTAAATCTCTCAAGCCTCTAGAGAAGTTACCGTACGAGAGGACCGAGGAGGAAAACGCGAAGATCGTGCGGACCGAAGTGAAGGACTTCTTTGAAGGGTTGAAAGCAAAGAGACATCCACCTCCGAAGGAGAAGGTAGATCCAGTGAAAGCAAAACGCACTATCGATGCCCTAAGAAAACCACCAAAGTCTCCACCGAGAACCAACTATGAGCGCATTACTGAACAGACATATCTCCAAGCGGAGCGGTCGGGAAGTACTGTCAGTGATCAAAGGTTAAAAGAACGAGAAGTTGGGAAAAAAATTGCCCAGCTGGGCGAAAAAGCAAAGCAATCGTGCCCCCCGCTCAATGTGTCTAGCGACATCGTCGCTAATGCTCCGGGGACGGTGCCCGGTTATAACATTCTTACAGATTACTTGCCTCACGATGTACATTTTGATTTCTTCGAGGTGAACGAACACAGACACGAGTACGGGAAGCTCTCGTCAAAGATGAAAAATCTCTAACAACGATGATGCGAAGATTCCATAATTGGTACATGAAAACCTGCAGAGTCTGGGGGGACGAATACTTTGTATCTGAGAATTTCAGAGGAGCACAACCTCGTTGGAACTGATCTGTTGTCTGTTCCATTTGAGGAGTTCTTCGAGTTCTTCAATCAAAAGGCCCTCGATAAATTAACGGTCTTTTGCTACTGTCTGTAAGTACTATTTCTGTCATTAAGTCTCTATATATAGCTCGACTCTTTCATTGCATGTATTTATAATTAATTATCCTCAATATATTATGCATATTGAAGATCGTCGAGTGCAAAAAACAAGAAATGTATGATATTGGGTTCATTAACGCAAATATCATAGATGAACTTCAGGTTAAAAAGAAGGTCGAAGAGGCCGAGGACAACTTGCTACAATCATTGATCAAAAATCAAAACAAAGATTAATACTCTTTCCTTACAACTTCGATCGAGTGTTACTGTCGTGTGCATATTCGGTTTCCCTTATTACTCGAGCGAGGTTATAGTAATGTAATTGATGAGTTATGCATGCGTGCGCAGTTTCCACTATGTTCTTCTGGAGATTAAGCTTGAGCGGGGACTAGTAATTGTCTTAGACTCGAGACGAAAAGATCCCGAAATCTATGCGGACATGACTAAAATGCTCAACAAGTAAGTTCAAAGATCATTATCGCACCATATCGGCAACTTTTTCTTCATTTCCTGTTGTCTCAAGTAATAAGAATTATTTTCTTTGTCTTGTAGGGTTTGGAAACAGTTCACTGCAGAAGCTCCGGGACTGCCGAAGGAGCTGCGATATACATACCCGAAAGTAAGTACTACTAGCTAGCTAGTTGCGCACATCTCCCGTTGATTCTATAGCTATACTTTCATCAATGCCATTTATATGCTTCATTATCAGTTTGATTGACCTCTATTTCTCGTAAAGTGCTTGTGGTAGGAACCCGGGAATGATTTCTGTGGATACTACGTGTGCGAGTTCATCTACAACGCGACTTTGGAAAATAAGCGGGGCTACTCTAAAAGACAATATGTAGTGCGTAAGCAATAATATTCACACTTTCATTTTATTACACCATCATTTCTGTTGAGTTTCATTCATATATATGTATTAACCCCCTTCTTCAAATTAGACGTGGCAGATGCGGAATGAACTCCTACCACAAGATCGCATGAAAGCTATTCAAGAGGAATTGGCGGGATTCTTTCTTGACCACGTCATCAATAAAGCCGGAGAATACCATGTGGAAGTAGATTTCAAATGCTAGGGGATTGTAAGAGATCTTACATATTGTATATATATATATGTAGCCAGTAGCGTCGGATAGATAATACGAAAACTTGTTGTTCGACCAATCTCTAGGAGAAGGAGAGGTCGATCGATCACTTCTCTCGATATGCATGACGAACTTCTGTACTTAATTGTTTCCTTCATTTTCTTACTAGCTAGCGTGTCGAGGGCCTCTCTATGTACAGTACGTAGCGTCGACCAAGCATAGACATAAGAGAGGACACTTCCCTCTATTAATTAGCTAGCTAGCTAACACAATATATGAAACACCTAAATTAACCCCCCAACCCCACCCCCCTTTAAAAAAACAAAAACCCCAGCCCCTGAAATGCTGACGCGTGGATGTCTTTTGGTCCCGGTTGATGCCACCAACCGGGACCAAAGGGCCTCCTGCCTGGGCGCGCCGCACTAGCCACGTGGAGGCCCATCTGTCCTGGTTTATGCAAGAACCGGGACTAAAGGTATAGGGCATTAGTACCGACACTTTAGTCTCGGCTCAAAAACCGAGACTAATGGCCCTTACGAACCGGGACTATAGGTCCTTTTTCTACTAGTGACCGGCTGCGGGAGCCGGTATGTGCGCCATGATATGCAGGGTGGAGCCTGGTGTGACGTGAATGCGCGAGGATGTTATCTGCGGGAGTGACAAGAGCACGCCCGTCGAAGCCGCGCGGTTGACACCATCGAACATCGAATAAGCAATCTGGGCACCGGCAGCAAGGAGGGCCGCACCGCCCGCTGGAAACGACCGTGCTCAGGCTGCTTGATTCATGGCCTCGGCCATGGGGGAGCACATATCTAAGCATCTGATTATACATTTTTGTGGTTGTGTAATTAATATATGCACTTTTAAATATAATTTGCAAGAACTATATCAGGGGATAATGAGCCCATATGATGCACATGTACTTGTTTATCTTGGATGGCAAACAATCTTGCCAAGGGGAGCTTTCACATTCTGTAGAGAAAATTTGCATTTTCTATTTTTGTAAGTGCCCATTTTTTTTGAAGCAGCTACCAAGAACACATCAGTAGGCCCACTAAGATATTTACGGGATACTAACATTTGTGTAGTATGTTCCATAACATATCCGATTATTATGTTGTACTCATTAATGTTCACCATGTCTTTAAGATGTAGGTAGTATGTTCACCTCTTGCCATATAATCTAGTGGGAAATTATTTTGTTATTGATTTTAATGAATTAGATTTTCAAGTGCAAGATTTTTTGTAAGTTTTAAGTGTACAATAATTATTTACTGTTAATCCTGTCTGATTATTGGTTGTACCCATAAATAATAAGATGTATGGATTATTACACAAGGTTTGACAGCCACACTGGCCAACACAAGGACTAACCTCCAAAGAGGACTAACAACCAAAGACAATGCCACAACAAGCTTCAGTGACATTAGCTGAAAGAGCGGGAAGAGACAAGGTTGTTGTCTTGTACTAAACTTTTATACTTGCTTAATTAGGCTCAACAAATGTTCTTTAGTAAGATTTCATACAATCCGGTACGCAGTTTAAATGTTTTAAAAAAATTACATTCGTGCTAAATTTAAAATATACTTTTTAGAAAAAATGCTATGATCTTTCATGTTTGAGGCATTCTGGTAGATAAAACTTTTATAAAATTGTTTCAGAAAGAAAGAAAACTGAAAGACCAAAATCACACACATCCACATTTTGATGTATGACTTTGCATAATTAACTTTTATGCAATCATGGGAGTGTATGACTATGTATAGCTTTATAGCCTTAAATATATGAAAGATACCTCTAGAATGGGCAATCATGCAATTATTTTGATTGAAACTTCTAGTGTATGATGTGTATTATTGGTTGTAATCATTGTAAACTCTATAGTATAAATGGTGTGCACATGAATTATCATTTAATTGGCACCCCCAGTTTAGTGGGGTTTTGTGGTAAACATTATGCAAATCACACATGCAGAAGTTATTTTTTATTTTTTTGAACGGTCACCGGGGGGGAGAGATTCCCCACCTGAATATATTGCTCAAAGTGGCCAAATGCCAAGTGTTTGATCCAGTTTATAAGGAAAACCGGATCGAAAACCTTAACAGGTTGACCCCGTTTATAAGGGAAACCGGGCCGAAAAACCACACAGCGGGGAAAGATTACATAGGGTGAGAGCATATGGACACCCCGAAGAAAGCACTACCTAGCCAGCAAGCCAAGAGACCACCACCATAAAAGTCGAGAGGAAGTGGTGTGTCATCGAGGAAACACAATACCAACACTAAACAACTATCCTAACGACCACACCTGCGTGCATACCAACCCCTTGGCACAACAGAGGAGCAGCACCAATCAACGAGTGATCCATCACGAACCTTAACTGGAAACTCCGCCACAGCAAGCCGACACGATTATCAAGGTGGGGAGGCATCATTGCGTCGTTGTTGAGCAAAGATGAACCGTATAGCACGAAGAGCACGAAGCTCACCAAAACGGACGACAGGCATGAGAGGCTCTTGAGCTAGCAGAGCAGAGGATGACCAACCCCCAAGGGCAACGGAGGATGAATGGCGGCAAGGAGCTCCCTAGTGACGCCTTCAAGAAGGTGGACGACATCCGAGGATGACGCCGTCGCAGAGCTTTCGCCTGGAGCATAACCGGTTAAATTCCCAGAGGGCAGAGCCGAGAGCTGTGAATCCGGACCGAGAGACAAGAGTGGCACATGAGCCACGCCCCCAAGAGGGTAAGCGACGCTAGAGTAGCGCCGCCGTGGTCAGCTGACAAGGTCAGCGGGGATTTCTCCCGTAGCACATCCGTCAATGGTGGGCCGCCATCCAAGTGGAGTCGAAGGGCGACAGAGACAGGACCGAGATGGACATATGAGGCGGATGGTGAACCGGGGAAGGACGAGTGGAGCAGGCCGCCGGTGAGGAGGGTGGAGACGAGGTGGGGCAGCATCGGAGGTGGATAGAGGGCGGGGGCACCAGAGTGGAGGTTCTTCCCAGCAGGGACTGGCGGTGGCGGGGACGGGGAGGGCGAGCAGGGTGGAGGCGCAGGACAGGTTGTCGATGTAGAGGGGAGGGGACGCCGGCGCCGGATCTGTGGCCGCCCGGCTTCGGTCGCACAGGAGGACGGGTCGAGAAGGATCCGTGGGGAGCAAGGCGAGGTGGAGCGGGGTGCATCGTCCGCCGGAGAGGATGGGGGTGGCGAGGGGAGCAATGGGAGCTGCGAGCCGAGGGAGAGCCGGATCCGCGCCCAGAACCGCCGGATCCGTTGCCAGCCAGCCGAGAACGGACGACCAGGTGGCCGAAACGCAGCCGCGGACGGCGCCGGCGCCAGGGGCCAGGCCGCTCGCCCACCTACCGCCAATAGAGGAGGGTCGATGCGGAGGATGGCGGCGCAGGTCGAGAGCGGCGAGCACCGGCTGGAACTGACCGGAGGAGGACGCCGACGGCCCCGGAGAGCTGAGGACGAGATGGATCTGGATCTGGCAAGTGGAGATGGACCGGGGAGGGTGGTCGAGCCAGCTGGCTGCGTCGCGTTTCGCCGCCGCCGTCAGCCGCTGGGCTTTGCCCTTAGGCTTCCTCCGGAGATGGCGAGAAGGGAATGGGCAGCATGGTTGCTTCCTGTTGTTGGCGGCGGCGGGGGCCTCCGGAGTCGCGAGAGCGACACGGGAGGCAGCAGGGGGGATTTCATGCAGAAGTTATTAGTGTTGTTCCCCGGAAGTACACGCGGCTGGCTCAATGTAACATTCTGATGTTGCGCATTATCCAATGTTCTTATGGTTCCATGTTGTACTTGCTGAGCATGTCTATACTCACCCCTTGCATTATTTGGTTTTCAGGTAATGACTAAGCGACATGGATGGGATATGGGAGTAGCAACACTACATTACATCACAAATTACATATGATCATTGAAAGTCACTCATACTACTGTATAATCACCTAACTAGTGTTGCTTCTGTCGAGGTTGCTTTTGTTTTGTCTTTGTTGCTAGATGTTCACGCCAATGACGTGTCTGACGACATGTCCTTACACATGGCTCCACGTTCTCGTTAAGGTGCGCCTACTCGCTTTTTTGCTCTCACCACGAGATTGATCTCAACGATGGACACATCTAGAACTCCAAAGCACCCATCAACGCCTAGATCTGGTTGGCTTCTGTGTCGTAACAAGCTAAGTACGAAGGCCAACTCCGCGGCCAGTCAAACGCATTTTTATCTACATACAAGGCGTGATATGGGATCAGGGAGAGAGCTAGGCTTCCAGCCTATACCCCGGCTCGCCTAACCCGCTTCGCGGGGGGGCGGGGCGAACCCCGCGCCGCCGCCTCAACCCTTCCCGTCCCTCCTCTCCGCGCCGTCGGGCAAAGCCCGCCGCATCGTGGCGGCGGGCCTCCTCCTTCGGCGTGGTGTGGGGCTGGCACGGGACAGCGCCACGCGGATGCGCGCAGCCATGCAGGCGGCGCGGCGCGGATGCGCCGTGGCGGCCGGATGGCGGCTCTCTGGCGCGGAGGCGCGGGTGGCTGCAGATTCGCGGCCAGGCGGGGCGTGCCGGCGTGGGGCAGCCGTGGTCAGCTTCTCGGTCAAGATCTGGATCGGGGGGGGGCTCCTCCGGCCTGCTGCAGGTGAGCGGCACACCCTGTCGGCGGCGGCTGGATCCCAGGGCGGCGGCCCTGGAAGGTGGCGACGAGTGATGCTCTGGCTTCCCGCGGCGGCATGGCGTGGTGTAGTCTCTATCCAAGGCGGATCTGCATCGGCGATCTCGTGGTTTGGCCACAGATTGGTTCAGATCAGAGACGGTGATGAGCGTGCGGGATCCATCCCGGCGGCTCTCACGGTTTGGCGAGGTGGGTGAGAGCCCTCCTCCCGAGCTCCAGCAGGCACATTCAGCAAATGGCTGGTGTGCCAAGGGCTCTGATGCATCATTGTCGCGTTGGTCGCGGATCTAGGAGGCTAGGTCTGGGGCTTTGAAGGCGGTCGAGACAGTGCACAGGTTGTCGGGTGGATTTCTTGGAATGGATCCGGGTAAAAACTTGTTCTTCGGTCATTGGCCGGAGCCGGTGATGACGATGCTTTATCATCGTTTCCTTCATGAAGGCATCATCGAGGTGAAGTTCCCAACCCCACCCAATACCTCCGGGGGAAACCCTATATCAGTTGATCGGATGATGGCGGCATTCATATGTCGTTACCCCCTTGGGGGCGGCATTTTTGGAGATGCAGTCGGGCTCGAGGGACCAGCGGATGGCAGCTGCGGTGGAGCGGTGTTTCTTTCACCATATTCATGGCGACGGTTCTCGACGGCATGGAGCAGTGGAGGCTTGGCGTCAGATGTGTGGTGAGGGACACGCGCAGGAGGTCGACGTTGTCGGCGCCGTGGTGGCGTCGATGGCGAGAGGCTCGACAAGGTCGATCGCCAAGACATGCTTTGAGGATGGATCGAGGAGGATGGAGGTGACGCCCTTTGCAGCGTGTGCGTGTGGTACTCACCGAGAGTGTGCGGACAGAGTGTTACCCAGCCCGCATATGTGCTCGGACGGGCATCCGGCGTTAGATGTTAGGCTTTCCTGCGATGTCTGTTTGGTATTTGGCCCGGACATTCGGCACGCTTTCATCAAGGGGATAGGAGTAGCGACAGGTGTCGTCTAGATGGTGGCCTTGGGCTTACTGTTGTATTACTTTATAAGGCCTTTGTGATTAATAAATAATATGGCCGCATGAATCATCCGGATGCAGAGGCTGGGATGATTCCTCTTTTTCTAAAAAAAACAAGGCGTGATATGAGCCCGCCAACCCGTATGTACTGACTTGCGGTCCAGTGCTGTTTGCAAACAGAAGGATAGGAAGAAATCCGCTAGAGCTATACATCGCGTACTACGACTTGTAACATAGCGTTGCCTCAAGGAGCCCTCTTAGTGGGTTGTTCCAGTCACATGGCTTTATTTTGGTTTTCCTCTAGTTTTTCGGTTTTCTTCCAATATTACTTTCAGTTTTTTCTATTTACTAGAAAAAGAGCCCGTGCGTTGCAACGGGAGAAAAAAATACAAGACGATTCTAACCCAATAACCATGACTAAGACCCTCAATATGTCTTGTCGAGGCGTCTCTGTCGGCATAAGATGAGAAATCTGGTTTTTTTCATGCTAAATTTTGCCGAGGCATACATGCACAGTTATGGACGGTTTCTTACGTCTCCTACTTTGCTTTGATGAGGTGTTCATTGCAATCCGGGTCAGTGTCAGTACGAAATAAGATGGGCCGTGCGCTATTGATTATGGTTGCACCCTCAATAGCATTAAATATATTTAATAGATAAACTAACATCATATTTATATTCTACACATTTTTCTAATCAAATTTCATATATAACATGTCAAAGTTAAAGTTAAGGTTTAAAAGATATGGGTATTTTAACAAGTACGGACTGCGTTGTAGGGAGAGAAAAAATTGTATGTCACTAACCCGATATGCATTGCTTAAGGCCCGAAACAAACTCATGCCTTCTATTTTAACATGACCCCACAATTGTGTTGCCGCTTATACTCATTTGTCATTTCTTCCCTTGTGAACAGTGGCGACAATGTTCATTAGGTGACCATGCGTTTGAATGCGTTTGAATGTGGTGAATTCCAAAGCAATGATGTTGATCACCGGACGGCCCACATGTCATTGAACTATACGAAGACAAGAAAATGTTTGCACGCACCCAGTTCATATACCGGCATTCATACTTTTAGAAACGGAGAGATGAAAATTACAAGGGTGAGGATCTATGGAAGGACTCGAGCCAATCCACCACAACATATTCCTTAAATAAATTTAAGATAAAGGGACCACCAGGGGTTATTTTGTTATACTCAGACTTTCTCCGGGAGCTCTTTGTTCAATGGGCATGCAGCCACGCACACGTGTGCTTCTGGGGTCTTCGATTGGATTGGTACTTGGAAATGGCCAGTTTTGTTACTCATGACCAGACACATGCAAAGACACTAAAAGATTTCAGAGTATATATATATTAGGACACGACTAACCTCCATACGGCAGGATTTTAGTGGCAGGATTTTAGCGATCGCATCACTTTTCCCGCTTCTTTTTTATTTTCTGGCATGGTAAATAAATGCAGTAAAAAAGTGAAAGAGGTAGGAGTCGAACTCAGCAGTGCATAAAATATCATGCTATTTATACAGAAATTAGCAAGGGTGCGTTTCAAGCACCCCCCATGTCGAAAATGTTCCCACCATGTTTCTATCTAAAATTATCAAGGTCGCGGTGCACAAATTATCATGTCATTTACACAAAAGTTATCGGAGTTTTCAAAGGATAAATTTTCCTAGTCAAAATTATCAACTCTATTGTGCGTATATTACCGCGCTATTTGCACAGAAGTTAACAGGGGTATGGTTTTCAACAAATTTTATATCGGGGTAAAAAAAAAGAGTTATCACGGTGTTTTTGCATGAGTTATCTGCTCGCTTGTGTGTATACTACCAACCTATTTACGTAGAAGTTATCAGGGTTGATTTTCAATAAAATTTCTCCGGGTCAAAAGGTTACCATAGTATTTGTACGTGACCTATCACCTTTGTTGTGTCTATATTATCATGCTTTTTACACACAAGTTACTGGGCTACATTAATTTATATTTTTTTGGTTAAAAAAGGTACCATAGTGCATGTACGCGATTTATCGGCTTTGGTGTGCGTATTTTCATAGAAGTTACCGAAGTATGATTTCAACAACTTTTATTATAGGGCCAAAAACATGGAAGGTATATTACCATGGTGCATGTACGTGAGTTACCATGCTATTTAAGAAGCTTATGGAGAAAATAAAAAAAAACTTTGCTACTACCGTTTATGAAAGGACATGTATTGTGATAGTACGATTTATTTCACAACAAGCACAACCTAGTGCGATGGTTGTTAAAACAGCGTTGACGCCTGGGGTCTTGAGTTCGATCCCAGTAGCCATCACTTTTGTTTTTGCGGGAGTGCTACCAGGAACCGGAGAAAAAAACGCTGCACAGGAAACTGCCTGAAAAAACGGATCCAACGCAGCGGATAAGTTAGCGGAACGGGAAACTGCCTGCAAAAACGGATCCAACGCAGCGGAGAAGTTAGAGCAAGTACAATAGAGCTGAGTCAGCGCTATAAGGAATAAAGGTAAGTGGGCTCTTCGTGAAGAGACAGCTCTAGCACGTGCTCCTAGACACTTTGTGAGAATGAAAGGTGGGCCACATAATTAAAAAGTAGTACACTTTTTTGATCTACTATTGTACATGTTGGCCATAAGATGGGCTGTAGATGACACGGCACAAGCTTATAGCCAGCAGCTGGCTATACTATTAACCATGCTCTTAGCGGAACGTGCGAAACAATCCTGAAATTGTGGATTAGATCAAACTCCATGCTAGCGTACGATGTGAATCGAACGACGCGGAGGTCGTTCGGACCTGTTGCAATTTTCCTGCCGGCAGGAAAATAGCTTTGTCGTATATATTAAATAAAATACTACTATTATCATTGGCTCATCTACCTTTTTTATCTCCAGCCTGAGCCTCACTTCGACCAGATCTCTTTGCCAAGCGGCCACGACGACCGGACGGGTCGGAACCACCATCCACCAGCGCCCCGCGCAAGCCGGCCTCGCTCTGAGCCCTTGCTTCTCCCTTTTCCCCTCAGCCCCGTCCCAACCATCGCTGCTTCCATGCTCATCGGCAACCTGCCGGACCAGCAGCAAGTCCTTTCTCGCCGCCCGACCTCCTGCCGCTGGGAACCGTTCGTTAGGATTTTGGAGCAGTGTCGCCACCCGACCTCCTGCCGCCCGACATCCATGCTGCTTTTTTCTAAGTTTCTGTGCCTCTCCTCTTTCATTGGTCGTGAGCTTCCTTTCGGGCTATTGATTTGTGATGCATGGCATCTTTCTTCGTATCTTTTGTTGGCTCATTGATTTTGTCCACTCCAAGCGTATGTAAGCTACTAGGATATGATGTAAAGGGGCAGGGTGGGACTAATTAATCCAAATTTGTAGCATATGGGCTTAAGAAAACCTTTTTTTCCTTTGTTGCGCAGAGGGCAGGTCGTGAGGTTGAAGTTTTTTACCGGCCCATAGCAAAGTTTCTAGCCCATGTGATACTGGACGGACGAAACGATACGAGCGAACAAAACCGGACGCACAGGCAAAAATCTTGCAAGTGGACGAAATTTAGTACCACTTCACGTATATGTTTTATGTTCAAAGTGAAAGCGTAAACTTACGGGAAGAAGCGCGTTACGACCGTGAACTCAGGGAGTCAATCCGTGCTTTATTATTAAGGGAAATAGTTTTTAATTTGTTTCTTCAATTCATTTAATCGGGTTTCTTTCGGGGTTTTTCCTGAGTTTTCGCCAGTTTCTTGAGATTTTATTTTCCTTATCTCTCTTTTTTCATTTTTCCAACACATGTCTACTTATATTTTCCGTAAACACATGTCTACTGTTGAATACACATTGTGCATTTTTCATATACATGTGGAACATTTCTCCGATACACATTGAACGTTTTTTAAGTACATGATGTATTTGTTTTCTAATACATTTTTCTAACATTTTATTTAAGAACCTGTGAAAAACAATTCTTATACACGTTGATCATGTTCCTAATGGCGCGAAAGTAATTATTCAAATAGGCAATATATTTTTACATTGTATAATTGTTTTCACAAATATCATGCACATAATTTTAAAACGCATGACATTTTTTTAATGTCCCATATATTTTTGTGAATGGTACAAAAATTTATTTCAACTTCATGAATATTTTTTACGTTGTATTTTTTTTCAGAAAATGCCATGTATATATTATTGAAAAGCGCGAACATCTTTTAAAAAAGTCAAATACATTTTATTAAATGCTACCAGCATTCTTTAAAAGTTACAAGAATATTTATTATACTATAATTGAAAAAATGCATTATGAATGTTTTAAGTAAATTAATTCGTGAAAATTTATAATACATATTCATAATACTTTCAAAATGTAAACAAAAGTAAAGGAAAAGGAAAGTAGAGAACGAACCTAACACTACTTGGGCCGGCCCATCTTACGTTCGCTTGAAGCGATGATGGACTCCAACTCGACGATATATGGTTTTCTCAAAAATCAAAATTATTTATATATGAGGAGTGCTCGAAGGAATCACCGGCCGGTACATACGTCGACCTAGGTTTGACCACCCATATAATTTCGACGAAGGCATCGAGAGCGGCCTTATCGACATCGAGAGCGGCCATCATAGTCGCAGGGTGATCATCGAGAGCAGCCTTATCATCTACCTGATGGGTATGGACGCGTTTGACCTCGATTTCGTGGCCTTAATCGTTTGCCTCCTCATCGGCCTCGCCGTCGGCTGCCGCGTCTTCAGCGTGTTGAGGAAGCCCGTGGAGGAGTGGAAGCTGCTTGAGTGGCTCATCGTCATCTATCTACTAATTGCATAAGTAGTGAATCCAGTATGTACGCACGTTGCAGTCGTACTGCCCTAGCTTAATTTGTCCATCTGTCTTTGACTCCTTGTACATAATGAGACACTATTTTGTTGTTGATTCCTAGTACCACTACCAACTTGATGATAAACTTTTTGATAACGAGACTAACTTGCTCCCGTGTCCCTCCTGCGGGCGGCTCAGAGCAAACCCTAGCCACCGCCGCTAGTACCACATCCACGCTTTCCTCCCCCCTCGCCATAGCCGGTGGAGGTCACCAGGCAAAGCCCGCGCGGCTCGGCGCCTGCGGGGCCCTTTTCCTCTCCTCTGCTCGGGGCTGGCTGGCGTGGGCTGGTGGCATCAAGGGGACCTCAAGCGGCTACGCACACTCGGGGCGGTGCTGTTGGCCGCCAAGGCTGCCCACAGAGGCGCGGATGTGCGGAGCTGGCGCGTAGGTGTAGGCTCGTCATCGGGGAGGTAGTAGGTGGCCCTGCATAGCGTTGGCGTGCTCGTTGTGTGGCGGGTGCACAGTCCAATAGAGGTACGTGTCGGCATCGAAAGGCTGCGTAGGAATGGCAGCTCCCGGTGAAAGCCTGGCCAGTGCTAGCCGGCCGGCGGCGATGCCGCCCGTGGGCGTCGCTATCCTACTTGGATGCGTCGTCGGGAATTCACACAACCTGTACTCCCGGATCAAGTTCTTCAGGTGAAGTCCCAGATCCCGTTGCAGGGGTGGGCATTGGTGTCGTCTTCAATGTCGTTCCCCTCTTTAGGGCACCGTTTTGAAGACCATGAGCCCATTGGTTCTTCCTACGGCTGTACGTGCATGGTGGCTTTTGTGGCAACAATGACGGCGGTGAGCAATGTCGGAGGCATGTCATTGGTCGGGGTAGCACTACAAGGGAAAACCATATAGGTAGATGATTATCCATAGTGGTGGTCCAAAAGGGGCGTTACTGCTAATTAGTACTAGCAAGGGAAAACTACATGTGCTACACATAGAAAAGTAGTAGTAGCGCGGGCTTACTGCTGTGTGGTCCCATTGGGACCGATGGGGGCTGCCCACAGTAGTAGCGATGGTCGGAAAACCTCGCTAGGTACTGCTACGACAGTATCAGTAGCGTGCAAATTTTGCCCCCGCCACCGCAATGTGTGTCCGGTGTCAGCAGGTGGGGCTCACTTAGCAGTAGCGCGGGCAAATGGCACGCGCTCCTGCTATGGAGATTAGCAGTAGGGCCTTTATCAAACCCGCACTACTACTATGCGTAGCTGCCACCTTTTTCCCCACCCTCCCTCTCCTCCTCCCCATTTCCCTTTTCCCTCCTCTACCTCCCTCACTTACTTCTTCCTTATCCTACCTCTCTTCTCTCCCCATTAATGTCCCCATCCACCATCTCCTCTATTAATGACCTCTCTTTCTAGCTGCTTCTTCCGTCACTGTTAGACTATTATTTGCCTCTCAAGTTATCTAGTCCTAGTCGTGTTGTAATAGGTCTAGTTGGCTTGTAATCTCTTATATATACGGCTGTATGCGGCTGCAATAATCAATCAACAATAGTACTATTCAATCTTACATGGTATCTTAGGGTTTCTGTTCCTAGGGTATGGCTCCGCCGCCCACCCCACGACCGCTGCCACCGCCCGGCTACTTCGGGTGTCGGGCCGCTACCCTCACCCGCGTCACCGCCGTGGCTTCCTCCTCCTCTGCCCTAGTTCTACCACCACCAACACCCATGCCTCCGGTGCTCTCCTTCACCGATACAATCTCCAATACTAGTCCCTATATCCCCATTACCCTCGATCTCACCTCCCACAACTATTACCATTGGCGCCACCTCTTCAAAGTTCACCTCGGGCGCTGCAATCTTCGCTCCCACGTCAACGCCACCACCGTGCCGCAATCCCATGATCCACAATGGATCAAGGATGACCTCGCTATCATCCAATGGATCTACATGCGCGTCTCCACTGAGATCTTCAATCTCGTCTTCCGGGAAGCTGCCCCGCCGCCGGTCTCTGGGCGGCCGTTCAGCAGTTGTTCCAAGACAACGTCGATCCTCGCACCAAACTACTCCACACTGAGCTCAGGAATACGTTGCAAGGCAACTCCTCCCTCAGTGTCTATTGCCAACGCCTCAGGTCCATCACCGACGAACTACGTGAACTTGGTTATCCCGTTGAAGACCGGAAGCTTATCAACATCCACCTCATCGGGCTCAGCAAACAGTTCGACAAGAAGGCTTCTTTCATGCCCATGATGCGGCCCCAGCCATCCTTTGCCGAGGTGCACTCCATCCTCCAATGGGCCGACCATGCTCAAACCAACAAGGACACTCGCCCTCAACTCTTTGCCGCCATTCCGCGCGGTCCGGCACCCGCGGCGCCCCCTTCACCAGCGGTGCCTTCTTCCTCGACCGCGCTCGCTCCAGCGCCAGGCTGGCGTCCCAGCCCTAATTATCGTGGCAAGAACCCCGTCTACCGACCGCCTACGATGCTCTCGGTGCGCACTCCTTCACTGTCGCCGGCCCCCAAGTGCGCCACCAACAGCTACGCCTTGGCGTCCTCCATATGATCCCTGGACGAGGCTCGTCCAAGCTTGGCCCATGCCATGGTCCTCTCCGGCTCCCCTCGGCACTCCACCGGCTTACACCAGTGCCTGGCAGCCTGGCGGGCGGCCCCATACTGGTGCCCCAGGACTCCTCACGCCTCTCTCGCCGACTCATGCCTACCATGCTCCTCCATCATAAGGCGCTCCCTACTACGCTGACGGCGGCCACTACTACACCCCACCATCGGCCCTACTTCCATCGCCGTAGTACCAGCCGGCCCTGCTGCCATCGTCGTCGTACCAGCCGGCGCTGCTGCCATCGCCTCCACCGTCGGCTCAACTGCCCTCGCCGCTGTACCAGCCGACCCTGCTACACTGCCAAGCTAGGACCAAGCCGCCTTCATCCAGGCCATGAACAATTTTGCCTCCCAAGGCAACACAACTACGGATTGGATTTTCAATTCCGGTGCTTTTAGTCATATGTCTGCATCTAGTACGTTTCTCTCCTCTTGCACTTCACCACTTTTTAAATTCATCACCCTTGGTGACGGTTGTTCTATACCCATCTATTGTGTTGGTCAGGCTCAACTTCCCTCCACCACCAAAACTCTTCTTCTTTGTGATGTACTTGTTGCTCCTTCCCTTGTCAAAAATTTAATGTCTGTTCGTCAATTCACATGTGATAATCTTGTTTCTGTCGAATTTGGCCCCTTTGGCTTATCTGTGAAGGATTATCGGACCAAGGTCGAGATCGCGCATTTCAATAGCTCGGGTGACTTATAATCTATCAATGGTATTCCCGCCATTGCCTCTCCAACCTCCATGATGGCATCTGTTGTTATCTGGCATCGGCCTCTAGGGCATCCCAACCCGGCAGTTTTAGCATCTATTCTTAGTGAATTTACTATACCTTGTAATAGAGATTCTCACAATTCCTCCATTTGTGAGTCATGCCAATTAGGCAAGCATGTGTGTCTTCCTTTTAGTTCTTCTAGCTCTTGAAGCACTTATCGATTTGAATTACTACATTATGATCTCTGGACATCGCCCATTGCTAGTGTCTCTGGTTTTAAATACTATCTTGTTATAGTAGATGATTTTACACACTTTGTCTGGACCTTTCCTCTCCGCAACAAATCCTAAGTTCACATTCTCTTTCTCAATTTTCAGTGATACGTCTCCGTGCACTTCTTTCTCCCTATTCGCTTAATACAATGTGATAATGGTCGTGAATTTGATAATGTTAAAAATTATACCTTCTTTCTTAACCACGGCATTCTTCTCCATTTTTCTTGTCCCTACACTTCTCCTCAAAACGGCAAAGCTGAACGTTGTCTTCGTACTATCAATGATATTATTCGTACCCTTCTTCTTCAATCTTCCATGCCTTCCCAATACTGGGCTGAGGCTCTCCACACCGCTACATATCTTCTTAGTATCCGTCCCACCAATGCCAATCCCAATGTCACCCCCTACTTCTCTCTGTTTCTGTGTTCCAAACTACTCCGACATTCGTGTTTTTGGTGGCCTCTGCTTTCCTAACACTTCCGCTACCACTGCTCATAAAAAGTTCTTCCCCTACCTCTCTCACCACATATTCTGATGCAGACTGGGCTGGTTGTCCCGACACTCCACGATCTACATCTGGTTTCCTTGTTTTTCTTGGTGACAATTTGATTTCTTGGTCCTCGAAAAGGCAGGTAACCGTCTCCCGCTCGTCTACTGAAGCTGAATATCGTGCAGTTGCACATGCTGTGGCTGATCCGGTCTGGCTTCGTCAGTTACTCTTGGAGTTGTATCAACCGCTTGCACATGCTACCATTGTTTATTGTGATAACAGCTCAGCTGTTTACATGTCCGGGAATCCTGTTCAACATTGCCGGACTAAACATATTGAGATTGATATCCATTTTATTCGCGAGAAGGTGGCGCTTGGACAAGTTCGTGTGCTGCATGTTCCTTTTGCTGATATTTTTACCAAGGGACTACCATCAACATCATTTTGTAATATTCGATCCAGTCTCAACGTTGTCGAGCCCCCCGTTGATACTGCGGGGGGATGTTAGACTATTACTTGCCTCTCAAGTTATGTAGTCCTAGTATTGTAATATGTCTAGTTGGCTTGTAATCCCTTATATATACTGCTGTATGCGGCTGCAATAATAAATCAACAATAGTTCTATTCAATCTTACACTCAATTTATTTGCCTCTCCCTCCTTCCCTTTCCCCACTCCTACCTTTGTCTCACTAGCTAGCTCTCCCTCCCTCTCCACTAGTTAGGTATATCACCTAGCCATTTTAGAAGTAAGCCATGCATCTTTGTCCACTACTTTCGATCCGTACATAGCGGCACCGCCCGCCAACTACCGTGTGCTCGATTCCTGTCTCGCGATGATAGGCTAGTACAAAGTTGTGCTTTGCAAGAATGGAAATATGTGTGTATGCGCTATATCACTGGTAGAAAACAAGGCATTTGTCCCGGTTCGTAAGGGCCTTTAGTCCTGGTTCATGAACCGGGACTAATGGGTCATTACTAATACCTCCCCTCTTTAGTCCCAGTTCAAACACGAACCGGGACAGATGGTCCTCCACGTGGCCGGTGCGCCAAGCCCAGGCAGGGGGGCCTATGGTCCCGGTTGGTGGCACCAACCGGGACCAAAAGGCGTCCACGCCACAAGATTCCATGGCTGGGGTTTTGTTTTTCTAAAGGGGGTTGGGGGTTTTGGGGGTTAATTTAGGTGTTTCATATATTGTGTTAGCTAGCTAATTAATAGAGAGAAGTGTCCTCTCTTATGTCTGTGCTTGGTCGACGCTACGTACTATATACATAAGTGATCGAGAGAACCATTGAGTACAGAAGTTCGTCATGCATACCGAGAGAAGTGATCGATCGGCCTCTCCTCCGAGAGATTGGTCGAACAACAAGTTTTCGTATCATGTATCCGACACTACTGGCTACATACATGTACAATATGTAACATCTCTTAATTACAATCCCCTAGCAATTGAAATCAACTTCCACATGGTATTCTACGGCTTTATTGCTGACGTGGTCAAGAAAGAATCCCGCCAGTTCCTCTTGAATTGCTTTCGTGCGATCTGGTTCTAGGAGTTCATTCCGCATCTCCCACGTCTAATTTGAAAAAGGGGGTTAATTAATACATATATATGAATGAAACTCAACAGAAATGATGGTGTAATAAAATGAAATTGTTAATATTATTGCTTACGCACTTCATATTGTCTTTAAGAGTAGCCTCGCTTGTTTTTCAAAGTCGCGTTGTGGACTTGATGGGCCTTCTGGGCCTACTGCGGGCCTGAATCCTGGCCCATGGTAGGGTTTCTAGTCGTATTCAGGCCGTGGGGGCCCAATAGGAGGCATTTTTTTGTTTTTTTGTTTTCTTTACTTATTGTTGCTATTTTTATTTTTTTGTTTTGTTTTCTGCATTTTTTATTTTCTTTTGTTTTTGCTTTATTTTTTAATTCTTTTTGCTTTTAGTTTTAGGAAAATTATAAACTTTCTGTTAGTGCCATTAGTTTTCAAATTTGAAAACACTTTTTTTTGTTTTTTTGTTTTCTTTATTGCTTTATTTATTTTATTTTGTTTCTACTTACAACAAAATACTTATTGTTGCTATTTTTAATTATTACGAGGGCCGAACCATAAGACATTAAAGCATTTCAAATGAACTCTGAAAAACTTGAAAGTTAGCATGGTATCATAAATTCACCCACATAGCATGTGCATGTACAAAATGGACAATTGTATCATACTCGTCTGTTACAAAGTTGGCATGGTATCATCATAATAGTTGTGGGAGAAAGTCTTCACTTTTTCTTCGCTTGTGTCATTTGCTTATTCTTACCGTAACCATGGATAATCTTCATCGCTTATCGGGATGTGGAGTCAGCCTTGACTTTGAAGGGAGGAATTTCATGAAACTTTTCATAATCTTCAGACATGTCTGTCTTGCCCTCCACTCCCACGATGTCCCTTTTCCAGAAAGAACTATGTGGCGCTTTGGCTCATCGTATGATGTATTCGCTTCCTTATCTTTTCTCTTTCTCGGTCTGGTAGACATGTCCTTCACATAGATAACATGTGCCACATCTGATCCAACGACATAATGATACCAAGCCTCGGTATGAATGGCATATTTTCTAATCTTTCTAATCTTCAAGCGCATTGCATCCATCTTGATCTTGTGATCATCGACGACATCCGCAACATGCAACTCCAATATCATCTTCTCCTCCTCAATTTTTCTATTTTTTCCTTCAACAAATTGTTTTCTTCTTCAACTAAATTTAACCTCTCAACAATAGGGTCGGTTGGAATTTCCGGTTCAACAACCTCCTAGATAAATAAAATCTCTGTCACGTTGCTCGGCATAATTGTCATAAACAATAAATGAACCTGTCACTACTAGGAAAAGTGCTATAGATAGGATTGATTCTAATGGCGCACCGTGGTTGCAGTGCGCCACTACTATATACTAATGGCGCACCTGTTCCTCATACGCCATTAGAGTGGAAGACTCTAATGGCGCACACGCGATGATGAGTGCGCCATTAGTATGAATTTTTTTTTTTCCATTTTCCCATACAAACTAATGGCGATGTTTCACCCAATGCGCCGTTACATTATATATAACTTCTAATGGCGCACCGGCCTGTATGTGCGCCATATCAGATCCCTCCATCACGACCTCGATCCCTCCATCTCGATCGCACCCAAGACCTCCCCGCTTAGCTCTACCCATCGCAACCTCCCCGCTCCACCACGAGCACTGCCCGCCCCTCACAAGACCAAGACATTTTGAACATATTTTATTTTTTTACTATTTTTATAAAAATATTACACTGTTATAATTTAAACAAGTTTGATAAACACAAATAAATATAAAACACCATTCCCACTCCACCGCCGACCCCCGCCCGCACCCTTCCCACTCCACCGCGCCGACGCCCCACCGCACCTCCCCGCTCCACCGGCCGCCGACCCGGCCCGCACTGCCCCCACTCCACCGCCGCCGACGACCACTGCACCTCCCCGCACCTCCCGCCCCGCTCCATCCGTCACAAATGGATGCAACTAAAATTGCAAAAAAACAAATTTGATTATATTTCCAAATAAGAAATTTGATGATATTTTCAAATAATAAATTTGATGATATTTTTCATATTCATAAATATTTTCAAAATAACAAATTTGATGATATTTTTAAAAATTATTTCTATTTTGATAAAAATATTACTATTATGATTTAAACAAGTTTGAACATATTTAAACACAAATAAATATCAAACATCATTTTAAATGCATAAATACAAAAATGGGGAGCACTCGAATCGAACCGGGACCTCCTCGTGCGTGTGTTGCGTCTTGACCGACCGGGCTATAGTGGGCTTGTTCGATGGAGTGGGGGTTATGTGGTATATAACCGACAAATCGGGCTAGTAAATTCTAATGGCGCAAGGTGGTGCGCCATTAGAATGGTTGTACTTATGGCGACTTGGGCTTCACTACAAGAAATATGTCAACTTATGACCTTTCATCGGTGACCTCAAGAATTGGTCATAAATCTATGACCATTTTAGACCAATTGGTCAAAAGCTGTTCAGGGGCTCCAAACCTCGAACCATTGCACCATTTTGGTCGAAGGTCGTAATTTCCTTACACGAAATGGTCACAAAGCAAATAGTGCTAGTCCGCTGCCTTATTTCTAGTTGTTAACGACCAATATAGATGGTCATAGCCTTGTAAATTATGGTGGGTTGCTATGACTAGGCGCCACCTCATCGCTTTTGCCTATGTGTCATGTCCATGTGGCAGTTTTGCCCTAGGTTGTGAAGCAACCTATATTTCTATCATTCCCAAAATTCCCAAAAAAATCTCATAAATTCTTTGGGTCATATCTTCGTCAAATATGTAAAAACCTTCCTTGCCTAGTTCAAAAATAATTCAAAAATATTCATTTTCCTATTTTGTTCAGAGTAACAGTTTGTGAAGGAAGTACCACTTTGGCATGTCCAAATAGTATCCATTTTCTACAGTGCTTTCCTATGCCCAAATAACCATCCTCCACCAAATGCCAGCTCAATCCATTCATTATTTTGAGCCGAGCTTCAACATTCAGATTTATGTCCAGGTGGTGGTTTGCAAAGCAAGTACCACCTAGGCTCCTCCTTTGAGCTGAAAATTTGTGAAAACGGTCTTCCTAGTAACTGATCATCCTCAGCCAAAACTCACGCCCATTATCCATGTACATTTCCGCACCACTAATCAAACACTTGGCTGCTAATTCATGTTTGAGCATCGATTGGTCTCCTCATGAGAATCTTATGTTGTAATTTTCTTCCTAGCACCCACCTGGGAGTGCCCAACCCACTAGACATGCCTAGGCCGCCCAGAACACATGGCAACGCCACGGTCACGCGGTGACCACGCTTGGCGAGCATGCGAAGTTTCTGGCGCTCTAGAGTTGGGGCCCTCGCCACCGCCCAAACCTTGACGACGCCACCAAACCATGTATTTATGATTAAATAGGTCCTTATGTACCTAGAAATGATTTTTGGAAAAATAAAGAGCAAACTATGAGGCAGCTACAGTTCAAATTTGACCTGCTTCGGTGAATCGGCGATAATTTGTCTTTTTCATCGAGGTGGATCAAAACTTTTTCACCCAACCATTTTGTCAATTGTGCATTATATATGGCCTAGTATTTTAGAAAATGATTTGGTCCAATTTTGCAACAATTATTTGGTAGTTCCTTCACAAAAAACCTCATTTCGCACTCAGAAAATGGAAAATGGTTTTTTCGTCCAACGAAAATGAAAACTTCCTTAGGCAACATTGTTTGCCATTCCAATATGCACCCTTGTGCACAATATGAGATCATTTGAACAAACTATGCCATGAATGTGGCCATAAGATTGATCATTTGGCTTGAAAGCCATGAATCTTCACACTTGATAGCTCATTTCGAGAACACTTTTTAAAATAATTACCGACACAAGTTTATTATTTTTCCTGCAAACTTGGTCACATATAATGACACAATGTGAAGGTTTTCCAATTTTTTGATTTTTTTTGAATTTTTTATGCCCGTTTCAAAATGCGGTCAAAACGGCGGGCTTGACCGTTCCTAGCTAGTGGTTGAATCTTGGAATTTTTTGGTGTTTCTATGATTAAATAGATACTTATGTACCTAGAAATGATTTTTGGAAAAATAAAGAGCAAACTATGAGGCAGCTACAGTTCAAATTTGACCCGCTTCAAATTGAATCGACGATAATTTGTCTTTTTCATCAGAGGTGGATCAAAACTTTTTTCACCCAACCATTTTGTCAATTGTGCATTAGATATGTCCTAGTATTTTATAAAAATGATTTGGTCCAATTTTGCAACAATTATTTGGTAGTTCCTTCACAAAAACACCTCCTTTCGCACTCGAAAAATGGAAAATGGTTTTTTCGTCCAACGAAAATGAAAACTTCCTTAGGCAACATTGTTTGCCATTCCAATATGCACCCTTGTGCACAATATGAGATCATTTGAACAAACTATGCCACGAATGTGGCCATAAGATTGATCATTTGGCTTGAAAGCCATGAATCTTCGAGATGATAGCTCATTTCGAGAATACTTTTTAAAATAATTGCCGTAGACATAAGTTTGTTATTTTTCCTGGGAACTTGTCCACATATAATGACACAATGTGAAGGTTTCCCAATTTTTGATTTTTTGAATTTTTATGCCTGTTTCAAAATGCGGTCAAAACGACGGAATGACCGCTCCTAGCTAGTGGTTGAATCTTGGAATTTTTTGGTATTTCTCTGATTAAATAGATACTTATGTACCTAGAAATGATTTTTGGAAAAAATAAATAACAAACTATGAGGCAACTGCAGTTCAAATTTGACCCGCTTCCAGCTGAATCGACGGAAATTTGTCTTTTTCATGAGAGGTGGATCAAAACTTTTACACCCAACCATTTGGTAAATTGTGCATTAAATATGGCCTAGTATTTTATAAAATGATTTGCTCCAATTTTGCAACAATTATTTGGTAGGCCCTTCACAAAATACCTCCTTTTGGGCACTCAAAAATGATTAAAATAGCTAGAAAGATCACAAATGCATAGAAATTGGTCCTTATCCATAAAATGTGGTCTAAATCTAGTGAAAATTTGTGTGGTGCCATTTTGAAAAATATTTTTGATTGCTATTTCACAAAATCCCTATATTTTTAGTACTTAGACACTTTTTTAAATCACTGGTTTTTCGAACCAATCAGGAGTCTTCCCACGGATCAATGACATGGCGCCCATCCATCCATCGATCCATCGATCCATCCCACATCCATCCATCCATCTATCTACAAAAAAAAAGAAAATAAAAGAAAAGAAAAGGAGATACCCCCACCCGCAGCCCAAACCCTAGCTCAGATCGACCCCTCCCCCCGTCGCCCCCTTCCTCCCTCGTCCCCATCTCCTCGCCGCTGCCCCCTCCCCGATCTCGATCTGCCGCCGCCCCCTCCCCGATCTCGATCTGCCGCCGCCCCCACCGCCACCATCGATGACCCGCTGCCCCCACCGCTCCCACCGCCCTCTACTCCACAGCCGGCGCCCCTACCCTCTCCTTCACCCCTCTCCCTACATCCCAGATCCATTCGACCGTGGGTGGATCTCGTCGATCCGCACCTCTCACCCACCACATCGCCGGATCCGCGACATGGGAAGGTGTCCACGAGCTCCGCAGCTCCCCTCTGCATCAACTACGGCCACCAGTTCAAGCTGGGCGCCCCCACATCGCCGGATCCGAGCGTCTTCCCCGTCGGCCGCCGCGCGCCTTCCCCCGTCGATCCGTGTCGCCCTTGCTGCTCCGACGTCTCCGGCCTCCCCGAGCTCGTCATCCGCACCATGTGAGCCCTCACCGATCCCCTGCTTGGCGCCTCGATCCGTTGCCATATGTTGCTGCGCCACCGAGGCCAGATCACCCATCCATCCACCATCATCTCGCGCCACCGTGCCACCCAATCAGCACCACACCATCCAGCCACCACTCCGTCTTCGCCGCCATCACCTTGCGCCTACCCAGGAATGTTAGCAGTGACACTTGATCCAGTGTTTTAAATTTGTGCACCTAGATGTCTGATAGATAGTTGGTTGTGAACTCGCTTTATTTAGGACGATTTGCACAAGATATTGAATCACTGTCCAAATTAGAAATATTTACATGGATTGGTTGGTGGATTCCATTAGGTATTGCAGTCCAAGAACACATTATGTTTTCCATATTTTCCGAGCAGGAGGCTGCTGCTTGTTTTGTTAACAAACATGAATTGTTAAGTCATCTATTCCGGCTGTTGCTTTTGTTCAATATATATGTGCTTTCTGTTCTTTTGCTATTTCACAAACTATCCTGTTTTGTTAAGTATGTTCAGTGAGCAACTAGAACTTGTAGTTCTGATTCGGATGATTATTCATGGTTATATGTACGTAGGGATGTGAAAGAGAGGTTGCTGAGGCTGCAACCGAAGAACATAAGAAGAAGCCGGTGATCGCACTCCAGCCCTCTACTCCTGCTTGGAATCTCTGCGCGGCGTGTGATCCGACTGGGTTGGGTTGGTGTCCGTTGCAGGACAAGGTGGTGAACTCATTGTTCGAGAAGAGGTCAAGCAGTTCGGCACCGCGGCACGCTATCGCCCAAGAAGGACCTCCACCGGTTCGTCAAGTGGCCCAAGCTTAGGCGCATCCAGCGCCACACTGCATCCTCAACTTCCCAAAGAAGTTCAGAGATGATATTGGTCTTAGATTGCTGATTTATTCAGAGTGAAGCTTACTAAGATTGGGTTGCGATGGGTGGAGGTGGACACGACATGCAGGAGCATGAGAGGATGTAGAGGGTGACACGGGAGGAGTCTCGACTCGCCGCCTGACGACGCCTCGCCCGCCAACCTCCACTCCTCCATGAGGTATGCATGCATTGCATTCCTTGTAGTCACATCGAACTGTTACTTTATTTGTTCAAGTGTTGAATTCTAAGGTAGTTGAACTAGCTAAGATAAGAGGGTGGCAATTATGTCACCAATTGTGAACACCACCTGTGTGTGTTATGAACTTGTGGTGCTGCTTGATCGTCAGAAGAACATGTAGTATCGCCGATAAGAGCAGAATTAAATGTAATTTTGCAGAATCCACTTGATTCTCGTGCGAGAATTCAATGTTGTCCAATCGCTTGGGATTATTTCCTGCTGTGATTATCGTCAATAAGAGCAACCCGGTGGTTTGCTTGCCATGTCCGGGTTCTTATTTTGGTAGTAGTTTACTTTGCTTATCCAAAGAGTATGAGTCAATTGGCCACTCGAGTAGCTTGGTGTTTTACATTATGGTGTTAATCGTGAAAATGCCAAGTGTGAGAAAATTAGACCAACTGTCCATTTCTTGCTGAATGCATTCTTTAAACGAGATAATGTGCTAGAGACATGCTACTATATTGCCTTGCTATAAACAAGATGGTGTTTACTGTATTGTCTTTCATGCACATTTGGTGTATTATCTTCTGACCTTCAAGAACTATCTTCACTGTCTCTCCTCGTTGCATTATCTCACTCGTTCTCCTTCTATTTACTCTGGGCGGGCATGATGTACATCTGGTGGTCGTCAAGTCAAGGAACCTTCTCTTCTTCTTGTGATAGTCCTCCTCCGCCGCTGCTCGCTTCTCGCTCAACAGCTAGCGTGCATGGCTAAAACAAAGGTAAGACTCTGGCCGGTCGGTGTGTTGAGCCATGGTGGTCTGTTTGTGGGGGTCATCAACATTGGTATAGGTTAGCATGTGCCCTTCAATCAGTGCACGGTGATGAAACGCTTCATTTGATGATGACGATCGGTTCCAGATCCGCACCTCTTGTTTGTTAATTTGGCTCATGTATGTTGTCGTGTCTGCGAAAGATGCAACCTGAGTGCTTTTCTTGTTGTTAAGTTTAATAAACGAGGAACAACATTCAGATCATGCTCCATGGCGTGCATCAGCTGTTGTGTTTGTAATGTTTGAGTCTGCTCCATCATCGATCTGTAGGCCTACTTGACAGTCATAAAGTTGCATGATTTAGCCCGGTAGGGTAGGATATGCCCAAATGTGGTCGAGATAGGAACCGGGGTCCCTAATTGCTAGCAAAACTTGTGTAATGAGCTCTTGTTACCTTCTACTGATTTTTAGTCTTGTTTTTTAGTACTTACAGATTGGTATTCAGAAATAAAATTCATATGTTTCGTATATGTTCTTTTATATAAGTATGTCAATACATAACTAGTAATGTAAATGGTGTGACACAGTTCTTAATAAAATGAAAATAACTTGTGAATGTCAATGATGTATCGTGGTCCTGTTCTTGTAAACCTTATGTAAAGCTAAAATTCTTGTGTGCGGGGTGACTAGTGATGCGGCACAACAAGCATGAGAGTGCACGTGAAGCAGCGGGGAGGGGGTCTCGAACGCCGCCATCACATCCGATTGATGATGGATGATCTCTCTCCTCTCTTGCAAGCGTCTACAAATCTGGTAGAAATAGAAATGGCAGCTCTAGTCCCATGTTGTTGTAGACCCATGTAGTTCCTTTTCTCGATCGCCCTTTGTTGCTTCATTTCTATGTTAATTCAGTCTCTGTTTAATGTATCTACTATCTATTATCGTGGTTGTGTAATGAATCCTTTTGTGTTGAAAGAAATAAAATGGTTTGGATACATTTGTACATCTTTGAGATGTCAAGCTTCTAAATATATGTTGTGGAGGCCCAAAATAGATTGATTGTAAAAGGCCGAGGCCCAAAAAGAAATGAATTATAGAAGGCAACGCCCTAGAAAAAAAATGGGCCAGGCCCATGTAGCTAGTGAAAATTAATGAAATAAATATATATTGAAAAGGTCAAATGTTGGGCTTGGCCCATGTAGAAAACCGAATCGGACCGGGCTGAATCTTGTGCCACGTCGACTTGCCACACTGGATGCCTACGTGGCAGGGAGGTTGCTAGTGACCAAAAATTTGGTCAAAGAACCAACGACCTTTTACATATCACAGAGAAGGTCGCTATAGTCGATTAATGACCCTCACTTTTGACCTTCGTTTTTGGTCACAAAAGGTCGCAAATGAAAAACTATGACCTTTCAAATGACCAATAGTGAGGGTCACAAGTTGACATATTTCTTGTAGTGCTTTATGCGCCATTAGATCCCTCTCCCAGTTTACTGTTCCCCTCTCACTTGTTGCCTCCCTCCCTCCCTCGCCAGATCTCACTGTTCCCCTCTCACCGTCGCACGCCGCTCCTTGCTCCGCCTCCGTCTGTCACAGATGCATGCGCCGCCGGTGCCGCCCGCCGCCGCTGTGGTCTTGCGCTGCCCGACGCCGCCGCCCGACCCCGCAGAGTCCACCCCGCCGCCCGCGCCCCGAACGGGATCGGCCGAGCCCCCCCCCGCTCCTCTCCTCTCCTCCGCCCGCGCCGCCGCTCCTCTCCTCTCCTCCTCCCTCCCAGAGTCCTCCTCCTCCCGCCCGCCCACTGCCCTGCTCTCCTTCGATCATGGTGAGCGAGGACCGGACGAGCTCGGACCCCGACCCGACCCGACTCGGCGACCGGCCGCGCCGCCTGTACCTCTCCTCCTTCCTCCTTCCTCCTCTCCATCCTTCCTCCCTCCCCAACCTATACATGGTGAAGATGAGTTCAGGAGGCTATAAGCATGCAAGTTGCTCAACCTCGACATTGTTCAGTTGCAAATGCATCCAAGTAGATTGAGATTTCATTCGCTTCCTTGTGCTCTATGTAGAATGCTTCTAAATTTCCTATTTTGTCCAACTGCAGTTTCTTGAATTAATTTGCTATGCATTAGGTTGGTCTCACCCTCAAACCGATCTTTGGTAATGATATGTATGTGCTATTAGATGCTGGTATTGTTCTAGTTTTAGTTGTGATGGTTTGCTTGTGGGTTTGTTTGACTCGTGTGTTTTAGTTCATGTTTCCATGTACAGATATTTTAGTTAGTCAACTGAATCGAGTTTCGATGTTCATTTTCGATGGAGTGTCAAAGCGATGGAGTGTCAAAGCAGAGAGTTTTCAAAACTAGATCATTTTACTGGCCATTTAGTGACAAGTTTCCTGGGAGTTGTCGACCCTTCTGCCTTTAGTTGTTGCTAGCCTAGAAGTAAGCTCTCTAGCTGATTGACTATGCGTGTTCTGTTATAGCTATTTTAGCAAATTGATGTCATCCTCTATTAGCAATGTTGCAATAAGGGACCATATATATCATTAGTAAGGTTAAAAGGAAGTGATCCATCTGCAACTGGTGTTTATTAGTCTTTTTGAGTGAGTTATCTACATCTGCTCCTTGTGTTGGTGGTTGTTTAGATGGGCGAAGAAACCATGCTTGATTTGGGGACTGAACTTATGCTTATGTATGCCATCAGAAGCAGTTCGAAATCATTATTCTCTCTTTTCCTTGCAGGTTTGGGCAACTTCAGTCGGTTGATCTTGAATCCATTGAGCCTTCACTTAGAGCTGGTACTCATCCATGTAACTCTTCACATTTCCATGTAGGGGTTGCCTATCACTTACTAGTGTGCTAGTGCCCCTTAGTCCAAAGACTAATAGCTATGACAAAGTATAATTCCTTGTAGTGTTTAAGTATAACAAAATTCAGAGAAATGCATGCGAAGCTAGATCAAGACCTAGCTAGCTAGCTAGTAGTAGTACTCGCTCTCGTTCTTTCCTTTCTTTTTCTCTCTGTTCATAATTTTTTTAAGATTTATCTGTTCATACGATGATATACTAATAATTATAAAGAAAATCTTGGACACCCATGGATTCAAGAGTTAGCTAGCTAGATGATAAGAGGGATGCATGAGAAGCTAGCTACACGCCATGAACTTTGTTTTTCCTTTTGACAAACACTCTTGTTAACATCAGAACTAAAAATGCAACATAGAACTAAATTTTTTTATAAAGTTGTTCTTATATGGGTGAAACTTCACTTGTTTTTAGGCTAGTGCAGGGTGTTGCTTTATTGTGATGCCTCTCAATTACTTGTGATCACATTGAGAAAGACTTGCTAGTTTGTTGGGTTTTGTCTCCGACCATTGTATCGTGATGAACTTGCAGGTACCCCGAGAGGCCCTTGAGTTTGCCGGAAAGTCGATTAACTTCCGTTCCGGCAAATTCGGGCACTCCATATGTCCTATTTTCAGCAAAGGTCATGCTGAAATTTTCCGTGAATTTTAGCATGACTTTGTTAAAATAGGACATATGGGGTACTGCGACTAATGCATGTTTTATGATCTGTTGTAAGGGTACTAATTGGTCTCTTCGCTGCTTATCGAGATGGCGGAAGCAGCCACCGCCGATCAGCGACACCGCAGTACGAGTTGGATGATTCCGAGTTCTTCACTATCATACTTGAGGCTTCATTGGATCCATGACGCTGGTATATAAAATGAGAGATCTCCTTTCACCCATCTCATTATGATATCTGTTGTTTGCTACATCACTCATTTTCCCAAACTGCAGAGGCTGCCCGACAGGTTTATGAACATCTTGATGGGTGAAGATCCGCCAATAATGTGAAGCTGCGACAGGCGGGCAGCGGGTTTCGCAGCGATGGGATGTGCGGTTGGCGATCAAGAAGGGCCACATGTACTTGTCTCGTGGGTGGGAGAACTTCTACCGTGCTCACGACCTGCAGCACTGGGGTACTTCCTTGTCTTCAGTACGACGACGACGCCAACATGCTCATCGTGAAGGTGTACAACAAGACTATGTGTCGCATGCGACTGTTGTCGATGATGATGCCGCACGCTCGCCTCTTCTTATTCCTCTACATTTGGCTTTGTCTCACATCGATTGTTAATGGTCATTGTTGCATTTTGGACAGGTAGGAGCAGCAGAAGCGATCATCTACTGACCAAAGCAAAGCGGCGACTATGGCTGTAGCGAAGTCTGCGGCGATTCGGTCAGAGCGACAAAGAAGCAGCGATTCTGCACCAAAGATAGACAACAAGAAGGATGATCCGGACTGGAGTGCGGGAGAAGAGGAGCAGAGTGAGGATGGGCATCGGTGAGGATGACCTAGCTGGTGGTGGTGACCAAGGGCAAGAGATGGTGGTGGCTGACCATGGGCAAGAGATGGAGGTGGTGAGGATGACCTAGCGATGGTCATGCCTCAAGGTGGCCTCGCGATGATGGTGGTGCTCGACAATGACCACGCACCGTGGTGGCGCCGGCGATCCCACACTGGGCAACATGACCACGCCAATTGTGGTAGAAGACTACATCCCACTACCTCCACTGCCTCCACAGCCTCGCCGCCTAGGCGATCGAGGAGATGAAGGAGAAGAAGGAGAAGAACTGCCTACTTTGTCGTGTATGTCGATCTCCTATAGGTTAGCTATCCAAAATGATATATATATACTTAGTTACCTATGTTATCTCTAATATGCTTAGTTTCCTATAGGTTAGCTTCATTTTACCTAAGTTGGCTCTAATATACTAACTTAGACCTTATATGCTTAGTTTCCTATAGGTTAGCTCCAAAATAACTTATGTTAGCACAAAATGATCAAGTTTACATAATAAGCTTATAGTCTTTTCTTAATCTTCTTCTTTTCCAAAATGACATAGGTTAGCTTCATTTTACCTAAGTTGGCTCTAATATACTAACTTAGACCTTATATGCTTAGTTTCCTATAGGTTAGCTCCAAAATAACTTATGTTAGCACAAAATGATCAAGTTTACATAATAAGCTTATAGTCTTTTCTTAATCTTCTTCTTTTCCAAAACTCTTCTTATTCTTCTTCTAGTCTTCTTCTTTTCTTCTTCTAACTTCTTGTTTATCATTTTGCAGATTTGATTTAATTGACGGAAGCTTGCGTGGATGGGGTGCTTCTTTTCCATTTCTGTTTTTATTTTGTATGAATGTGAAACTTTTGTGAATTGATGGATAACGGTGTTGGATGAACAATGTGAAACTTTTGTAACGAGCGGAACTATGTGTTGGCTATGTACGTATGTATATATGATGAAACTTGTGTGTTGGATATGATTGCTATATGGATGCTTGTTGTACATATATGATTGCTATATGGATGCTTGTTGTACATATATATGTGTTGAATATCTCATATGTGAAATAGTGACATGAGATTAAGAAGAAAAGAATTAAAAAGTTGTTACTAATGGCGACTACAATATGCTCATACTGTAAGTATAGCAGATAATAGTGGCGATCTGTGAGAAAAGATTACTAATGGCGCATCACAAAGCGCCATTAGAATACTGATTCTAATGGCGCACATGTGGTGCGCCATTAGAAAGAAATTTAATGGCGTGATGCGGTGGCGCACCAGCCATGCGCCATTAGAAGGCAAAACTGGTGCGCCACTAGCATGCCTTTTCCTAGTAGTGTGTAGTTATGAAAAGATAATATATACCACATCCGAATCATAGAGAGGACGAGGGCCGACGGGTGCGGATACCAAAACCATCGCACTATATAAGATGCAATAATAAAAGTAAGAAAATTATACAAGTATCTATATAAACATACAAGTAAGAATTTTTTTCCTTTCAAAAAGAAGATAAGAACAAGAGGCTCACCACGGTGGTGCCGGCGACGAGATCGGCGTGGGCCATCGACGGCGGTGAAGACAGGGACGGGACGTGACGAACTGCTAAACCTAGACAAATATTGAGGAAAATAGAGCTTGGAGAGGATAAAGCTTAAGTAGTGTGGCTCGGGCATTTCATCGAACACCTCGTGTCAATAGGAGGTGAGCTAGAGCACCACAAAGCTCTCCCCTCACTGGCCACGAAAAACAGAGCAGTGGGAGTGCTCTGCTCATGGGCGAGGGATATATATAGGCAATTAATTGGTCCCGGTTGGTGGCTTGAACCGGGACTCAAGGGCAGCCTTTGGTCCCGGTTCAAGCCTCCAACCGGGACCAATGGTGGTGGGCCAGGAGCGAGGCCCATTGGTCCCGGTTCGTCCTACCAACCGGGACCAAAAGGTCCAGACAAACCGGGACCAATGGCCCACGTGGCCCGGCCGGCCCCCGGGGCTAACGAACCGGGTCAAATGCTTCCATTGGTCCCGGTTCTGGATTGAACCGGGACTAATGGGCTGACCTGGCCTGGACCATTGCCCCCTTTTCTACTAGCGTATGATGGTGGGAATGTGTGTGTCGCATGGGTTGCCACCTATATGAGTATTTGTCGATCTAGGTTTGACCACCGACGTACGATTGATATCTCTACCTAATAATAAAGCAAATTGGGTTTCGGTGGTCCATCATGCACTTTTGCAGAAAACCCCCTGTGTTTTCTATGAATTAACCCGCAGTACACACTTAAGTCATAACCGAACCGTTATTTTACATTTTTACGGAAACCCCCCTGACGTATTAGATAATTCACCCGCCGATCATATATAAGTCAAACACATGTTTTTTTCTAAATTATCCATATCTTTTAAACCGTAACTCCGATTTTAACATGTTATATATGAAAACTGATTAGAAAAATGTGTAGAATCTGAATATTATGTTATTTTGTTTGTTAAATATTTTTTAAATATTATTTTGTAAGATATTTAATTCAAACAAATATTTTTCTTAATTATCCATATCTATTAAACCTTAACTCTGATTTTAACATGTTATATATGAAATTTGAATAGAAAAATATGTAGAATTTGAATATGATATTATTTTTACCTATTAAATATTTTAAAATATTATTTGAAAAGCAAACTTGTAACCTATAGGGCACGTCCGTTTTTCTTTCGTACCGCGACGATCTGGATTGCAAATAAACAACCACTAAAATCATAAAGAGACGAAAGAAAACATCGATAAACACACATGAGCACCTCTGAACAAACTGGCAGGGGAAAAACAACATTCAAACACACTTTGGTTTGTGTGAACACTGAGGCCACTGAAGGTGAGAAGGAGGATAAGCGGCAACACAAAAATGATGCCTCGCTAAAATAAAGGGCATGAACATATTCTGGTTATTGGGTTAAGAGTGTTGATTATTTTTTTTTCTCCCGTTGCAACGCACGGGCTCTTTTGCTAGTATAATATAATATAACTTTGACGAAGGCATCGAGAGCGGCCTTATCAACATCGAGAGCGGTCATCGCAAGGTGATCATCGAGAGCGGCCTTATTGTCTACCTGATCCTGATGGGGTATAGACGCGTTTGACCTCGATTTTGTGGCCTTGATCGTTTGCCTCTTCATCGGCCTCGCCGTCGGCTGCCGCGTCTTCAGCGTCTTGAGGAAGCCCGTGGAGGAGTGGGAGCTGCTTGACTGGCTCATCGTCATCTATCTACTAATTGCATAAGTAGTGAATCAACTATGTACCCACCTTGCTGTCGTCTTGCTCTAGCTTCATCTGTCCATCTGTCCTTGTTCGCAATGTGATACTATTTTCTTGTTCATTTCTAGTACAGCTACCAACTTGATGATGAACATTATGAGAACGAGACCAATATGTGCTCCCGTATGGCTCCCTCGGGCGACTCGGGAGCAAACCCTAGCCGCCGTTGCCGCACCCACTCTTCCCTCCTCCCTCGCCGTTGCTGATGGAGGTCGGCGGGCAAAGCCCATATGGCTCGGTGGCGGTGCGGCCCTTTTCATCCTCTGCCCAGTGCTGGCTGGCATGGACCTGTGGCATAAGGGGGAGGTCAAGCGGCTGCGCACGCTCAGGACAGCGCTCCTTGCCGCCAAGGCTGCCCACGGAGGCATGGGCGTGCGGGTCCGAGACGCACGGATCTCACTCGTAGTAGGTGAGCCAGGTGGGAGAGCTCTAGGCCGCAAAGATCATTGACATTATATATTTTTTAGCATAACACAATGTTGTAAATTGAGAGCAGGTCATTGACATTGTCATTTTGTGAGCATATCACTTGATGTTGTCAAATTGATAACAGAATTGAGTATGGCAAAAGGGGTTGAGATAACTCAGTGTGGTTGTTGTGAATGAATTCTATAATTGAATGAGCTGAATTTTAGAGACTTTGCTCACTGAACTGGACATGAAATGCCAGTGGGAAAAGGGAACTTAATTGAGCAGCAACAGAAGTGCACATTACAGAATGGTAAAATGAACACTACAAAATTGAATATCTCACCCGAGAGCAGAACAACTCATCCTCCGGCAGCCTGGCGATCGGTTCCTTCGTTCGTACCTCCGCTGCCTCGCGCTGTTTTTCCTGCTTCGGCAACGCGTTGGACTGGGCCGACAACACTGTGTCCATGGGCTTTATTTGCTGCCGTCGGATGGCGCATGAACAGTGATATGAATTTGACGTCCCTCTGCCATAGTCTCAGCTAAGTCAGAGGATCTCTAAACTCTGTCCTCATCATCATCAGTACAAATACAATTACATTCTCAGTTTGATTGTGCGTGAATTCCCTTATTGCTTTCTCTAAAGCGGTCATCCTATTTGGACATGGTGTACTAACCGGTGCCGCTGAGTCGGACCGTACTCTGACCAAATATGTCTAAACAGAAGTCAAACATCTATAACATTCGACAATGACATCACTAGATTGCAATAATTCAATTCCAGAATAGCAATACAGAAATATTCACCAAATTATTGCCCACAACTGAAACCCAGATTTCACGCTTTACTAAAGTGGTGTTTTCAGACAGTTCACAAGTGGAAGAAAAAGATTTACTTTTCTCAACACAAGTCACCCGTGGAGCTCCCAAATCTATTTGCAGACTGCTAGTAGACTAACAATGAACACCACATACTTCCATGTCACTGACGCATACAAGGCAAGTGGAAATCAATAGGGGATTTCTGTTATGTATTAACCTCTTGCTCTTAGTCCACCACGGGCTTGCGGGTTCATCTTGCCGATCGACTGCTTGCACACCTGGGTTGAGTTCTCCCTTCTCCATCCCAGATGTAACCGTAACTGGCACCATCACTTGTTCCAGCTCCACCACCAAAGCAGCCACCGTGTAAGGTCTCTATGGGTGCTTCATTGTCCTCCACCTCTTAAAGCACATGGAATATGATGCAGATGAGAGTACACAACAGATAGCATTCATCGGAAATCCCACTCCAAAATAGTTTAGCCAAACCAAATACTACATCGCTTACCTGCTGATAGGCTGCATTAAGAAATCCATCAATGGCATTGTCTCCTACCCCCGGCTTCGCCTCTACCAGCTCCTCTATTTCACAATTGAAACTTGCAAGGCTCTACCGGCCCTGCAATAACTCTATCCAGCCACACTAATGGTAAAAGCAATTTTCCTCTTCCAGGAACTCTAGAAAGGAAACAAGCCTTACAATAACTCTATCCAGCTGCACCAATGGTGTTCTGCTAGGTGCGGCAGCACCAATCCTAAGCCTGCAAACAAAGGCACATACTACATGAATTTTCTAACTGAAGAAACCTATCAGTCTACAGACAATGCACATTTAGTATGAAATATCTAACCGAGGCAGCAAACAATCTCCAAACACCAGCACAAAATTCAGGAGTTTTTGTGACTGCACAGAGCAACCAGCAAGCAAAGACAGGCGCAATACAATATGAATTTTGTAAATGCAGAGAGCAAATCAACCTGCAAATGCGGACACATATAGCATGAGTTTTCTGGATGCACAGAGCAATCAACCCTGCCGCTAACTTCAGGATTTGTTTACTGATTTCCACTTTCCATTTCCTAAATCTCTGAAAATCTGATGGACTGTAAGTTGGTATACCTTTTGTTTCATCCCAGTGCTTGGGTATTTATCTTCCCCGTTGACAGCTCCGACATCGCCAGTGAGCTCTCCCTTCTGTTAGCCGCAGCTTCGTGCGCGAACAAGATTTGTCCGTCGCCGCTGTCCACCGCCGGCTGTCTCGCACTCCGCTGTTGGGCTACCTCCAAATCCCCCACCCTAGAGACACTCACAGACACAGGAGCCAGCACCAAGTTTTCCCCAACCTCCTCAAGGACACTGGATCTGAAATCTGGGGGAAATCGTCCGCTGGATCACCTAAACCAAAAAGGCAAAAAATGGATTGGACATCACTGGAGAAGCAAAGATCCACATTCCTGCCGATTAGCTGCATCAGAAACCCCATGGTGTCTGGCCGCCGGCGCTCCTTGCCTCTATCTAGCAGTCCGCAGCTTCCAACTGAACCACGCCCTAGCCGAGAACACTCTCGGCCCTGCATTCATCTCCGGTCTGGATCCTCTGGATGGAAAGCAAACTTCCTGAGCCACGGATCAGACGGAACGTGGATTCTGGTCCGCGGCTCACCACACCGTCGGGTGACGACCGTCCAACCTTTCGTCAGATCCCTACGTATTTCACTACAGGACTCAATTTCTGGCACACCGCATGCGAGCAAGGGCACGGATCTGTAAGCGCGTAACAACGACCGAGATAGCGGGCTCATCTGAGCTCGCGCTCAATTACTCCATCTCCACTACAAACTTCCATCTAAAGATATGCATACCTGTAGCTGACTACAGGTGCAACTACAGGAAGGAAAGACATTTTGCGATGGACTAGATATACACGAGCCGCATGCATAGATCATGCAAAATAGCCATGTATTTGGTCATGAAAATATTATGTGAATTGATGCATGTAATTCGGACGAATGCACGCCATATGCGACTCAAAGTTAGCAAAATTACAAGAAACATGACTGTTTTCAGGGATACGTGCGTACGTATGCTAATTGCAAGTGTCTACCTAGCTAGCTAGTATAAGTGCACATGCCTGAAGCTTTACAATCATGTTAATTTCACCTGTAGTACCAGAATCAAATGTGACGCAAAGTGAGAACCAATCCGTAAGTAGTTACCCTATCAACCATGAATTTCACATTTCCAATCACAAATCCATTTGGCCATGAGAGCTAGCAAGTAAATGTCCACCGTTAGTAAATGTCCACCGTCTTGCAGTGCCGAACACAGGTGAGATCGCCCCGCACTCACGTCCTCTCTCCTCCAGCACCACCAGCACCACCAACAACACCAGAGATCTCGCCTCCATCAGAACCCCCTCTCTCACAACCTCACCATAACCAGCCCACCCCTCTCGTCTCAGACTAACACCACCCATAAAAAAATACCTGAACAGACCCGCAGGGTCCATCTATGTTAGGCCGGGGCATATTGCTCGGTGGTCCATCGCGGGCGTGGGACATAACATAGGGCTGGCATTCCAACAGCAAATCGCCACCGGCCTTCGATCACATGTCACTGCATCCGACCCATCTAATTCCTACTCGCTTTCCTTCGGCTTCTGCTTTCACACCTAGTTTTTTCTTCACCCTTCCCTCGTCGCAGCCATGCTTCAGGATGCGTCTGGAGGCCTTGCAATCCAGTTCTTTGTCTTGCGCATTAATGATCTTTACTTCTCCTTCCAGGCCGCCTCGCCTAAAATCGTAACCATTTCCACCATCAAGATACCATCGAACATAGCAACTTCGGCAACACCTATGTTGACCTCTCCTCCATGTCCAATTGTCCATCCCAGGGCCTCTGGGACTGGCCTCTGTCGCCTCCTGCTCCTCGATCTGCTAGAAGTGCGACCTCAGAAATCGGGATCAAGTTACCGTGCGACCCTCATCAAGGTGCAGATATTTGTGGGGTAAAATCGCGATTTTACTATTTGTCAACAGATATTGTCACATGCTTTTCACGTAGTGATCTGTGATTGCCTTCCAGTCACCCCGACAGGGATGTGGGAATCACGAACGTCATTTTTTTAACCCTCTACTTTCTGGAAATAATACTTCTTCTTGATTAGGTACAGAAAGAAAGGCCCATTTTTATACATGTATTTACTTTTTCGAGTTCACCATGCAGGAAAATATAGTTTCATGAAGGATCGCGATATTTGGCACACGTGTGCCACAAAGCAAAAACTAGCACACACCTCATTTCTCTGCTTTAATTACATGCATGATTGTATTACTCCCTCCGTTTCTAAACATAAGTCTTTATAAACTTTCAAATAGACAACAACATATGGATGTATTTAGACATATTTTAGAGTATAGATTCAAATGGACAAAAAGATTCGCCATGGTGAAATCTTCGAAACTAAATCCCATGTTGATATGCTAAGACAATATTTTTTTTCAGGTCAAAAGTTACCACGCTTTGGTTACATAAGTTACCACCCTGATGGTATGCAAGTTACCATGATATTTTCACATAAGTTACCTGTGGTATAAACATGGTTCTCCACCCTTCTCCACATGCACATTCATATATGCACTAGAGGACAAAAAAGCTGATGTCATCATAGATTCTTCTTGTTTCAGAAATTTAAAACGTTTTCCAGCTTAAAAGGTCAGTCTGATGCAAAAATCGTTTTCGCATAAAATATTCATTGTGACGAGAACTTTGAAATTAGATCACACGTCAATATGTTTCGATGACTTTTTTTGGATCAATAGTTAACACGCATGAGCTACATTAGTTACCACGCCTGTGGTATGCAAGTTATCTTGCTATTTACCGTGTTATTTTCACATAAGTTACGTGAGTATGATTTTCAACAAAAAAAAAAATTCTTGGTCAAAATTACCATGGTGTTTGTATGTAAGTTATCGGATATGCGGTTCGTATATTACCTTGTTATTTTCACATAAGTGATCGGAGTTATCTTTCTAACAACATTTTTCTCATTGATCAAAGTTACCGCGTGTGTTTGTGCGTAACTTATTGGATATGAGGTTCATATATTACCGTGCTATTTTCACATAAATTACCGGTGGTATGTGTTGACAAAAAAATTCCCTTGGTTAAAATTACCACGGTATTTATACGTATGTATCGGCTATGCCGCTCATATGTCGGGTATGTTTTCAACAAATTTTCCCTTCTTGGTCAAAGCTACGGCGGTGTTTGTAGCTAATTTTTTTTAAATAATACATATTTTTTATTAAATTTCAGAAATATTACACCGTAATAATATTTTTCAAAAATAATACCCAGTCAGCCTACTGCTGGCCGATTGGATCCAATCGGCCTGCTGCTAACGATTAGACCCAGTCGACCCACTATAGGTCGATTGGATCCAGATCGACCTGCTGTTGGCCGATAGGCCCCAATCGGCCCACTGCTGACCGATTGACGCATGATCTGCTTCCTCTAGGCTGATAGATGCATGCACCCATTTATCTTTGGAATGAATATTTGAAAATGTTGAAGAAGTATTTAAAAATGTTGATCATGCATATAAAAATGTTAATCAAGCATTTGAAATAACAATATTTAACAAGTATTTGAAAAATATTGAAACAATTTTGAAACTGTTGAATAGGTATTTGAAAAATGTTGAAGAAGTATTTTAAAAAATGATGATCATGTATAAAAAAATGTTAATCTAGCATTTGCAAAAAATTTAAACAATTATTTGAGAAAAAGGCTAAACAAGTATTTGAAAAAATATTGATCATGTATATAAAAATGTTGAAAAAGTATTTGTAAAAATGTTGATCATGTATATAAAAATGTTGATCAATATAAAATATTGGTCATGTATATTATACACATGTTAAACATTTTAAAATACTTGTTCAATTTTTAAAATAATTGTTTAATATTTTCTCAAATATTTGATCAACATTTTATATACATGATCAACATTTATATATACATGATCAAATTTTTTAAAATACTTCTTTAACATTTTATATACATGATCAACATTTTTCTAAATACTTGTTTAACATTTTTATATACATGATCAACATTTTTTTAAAATACTTCTTTAACATTTTTTAAATACCTATTCAACAGTTTTCAAATATTTTTTCAACATTTTTCAAATACTTGTTCAACATTTTTTTTCAAATGCTTGACTAAGATTTTTATATGCATGATCAACATTTTTTTAAATACTTCTTCAACATTTTTCAAATACTCATTCCAAAGATAAATGAGTGCATGCACCTGTCGGAGTAGAGGAAGCAAACTGGGCGCCAATCGGCCAGCAGTGGGCCGACTGGGGCCTATCAGCCAGCAGTGGGCCGACTGGATCCAATCGGCCTACAGTGGGCCGACTGGGGTCCAATCGGCCAGCAGCAAGCTGACTGGATCCAATCGGCCAACAGTAGGCCGACTGAGTATTATTTTTGAAAAATATAATTACGGCGTAATATTTCTGAAATGTAATAAAAAATATGTATTATTTAAAAAAAATTAGCGTGTTTGTATGTAAGTTATTGGTTATGTGGTTCGTATATTACCGTGCTATTCTAACATATGTTAAGGGCACACATTGTCCAAGAACTTTTCCGTATTGATCAATGTTACCGCAGTGTTTCTATGTAAATTATGAATCCCGCGGGGTAGCCTTAGGACGAGGGAAACTAAGACCTGGCACCCAATGGCACAAGTCATCTCCTCCAGGATTTAACAATTCCTTTCAGCGCTTCCATCCATCTGTGGCCCTCTAAGCTTTTGACCAGAATCACCTGGTCGAGGAGATACTGACCTTCCAACCTCCCGTCTTTCACGACACACGTAAAATACATAACTGCAGCCCGGGCTAGGGTCTTCTCGTTAAGGAAAATATGGTTGCACAATTTACTTCAGTTTTAGCATGGCGTACTTGATGTTATTAATGATGAAGGGGGGTGGGTGAAATACAATGACTTTACACTCCGTCATGTTTACAGTTTAAACCAACTTAGCAGACAATCTAGACAATTAACCACAACTTAACAATGAGACAATAATACTAGCGTCTACTACTGAAAATAAAAACGTAATATAAATCTACAGCCAGAAGTATAACTGACAGAACTAATACATGCAAAAAATAGAATAAAATACTCAAGCTAAGTCAAGCAAATTCACGACTTGTTCATGACAAGGGGCTGCCTTGCATTCGGGTCGACGAATCTTCTAGACGCAATTCGGCGATCCTCCGGAAGAAGTGCGTCGGCAAATAGGGTTTCAGAAAAGTCCGAAACGCGTTAAACAGAAAAGTGGTATTTTCATTTCTGAGACACAATTTGAAAAAAAGCACTAACGGAACGGTCACGAAAAATAAAAACAATGACCATTTGAGTCATCTGAATCAGATTCTACGAGTAAGGAGTAATAAGACTTTTACTGGCAGGGACTATTCTGTATAAAGAATAATGTTGTCGCGGTTCCTGACTGCTTATCCGCTCGCGCCTTTCTCCAGAATACACTTTCTCCTTGTGAAAGCGTAAAGCACAAAATACGCCTCCACTTAAATCTGCTTACGGGTAAGGGGGTAATGATTCGCACGTTGAAAGGTCAGTGGTAGAGAAATGGCTAGTCCCAAGTTTAGTTGTTGATGTGCCATTTCGAATCAGCGCTATCACTAAGCACAACGTTTTGTTTTGTTGGAGAACAGACTGCAACCACATGCAATTGGAATGCATGCTTCTGCAGATTCTAGGCGGAATGGAGGCAGGACCCCCATCACATACTATTACGGAAGAGAGAGAGACACACAGAGAGAGAGAGAGAGACTGTATTTTAATCTTAGTAGTATTTTGTAAGTACAAGGCATTTTGGACATGTGCACCCGACAGGAAAATATGTTTTATAATAAAAACAAGATAATTCGTTCATGCATCCATAAGATTTTTGAGTTAAATTCACATTCTCAATTTCTTCCCAACCAAGCTCATGCAAAGTTGCTGCGTGCCCTTTCAGCCATGTTCCTCTTTGCATGTATTCAAAGCCTTCTCAGACTCTCCAAACGCTGTTTGACGCACCATTGTCGATGGATGGAATCGATGATAGGAATGGCTCGCCACGGTACATCCACAACTGGCTCTACTTTGACACACTGCTCATATTGGAAAACTTTTGCCTTTTTTGTTTCACTCCAATATCTCATTCTCCATCGAGTAATGTTTTGCACTTGGATAATAATCCATTGAGGAATTTTTTGAAGACAAGTAGTAATTACTGGAATATCTATCTACTATCACAGGGCTATATGCTTTTCATCTAAAGTCAAATTATAGCTCACAGACTTGTTAGTTGTTACTACTACTTTGTTGTTGTAGGAAGCAACAAACACACTTTGCGATGGACTATATATATATGTGTACCAACCAAATGCCTAACTAGATCATATGATAGTTACCCCGCAATGTAAGACAAATAATTTGGGGGACTGCACTGTTGGAACTTTGCCCACAGGATCGATCACATCAAATCACAATGAACACGCGCCCACAAAACTTTGTGGCCAAGGGCACGTGTCGTACCCGTATTTTCTTTATTCCTCTCAATATATTTTCCGGTACAAAAGCCACGTCTGGTGCATATATATATGCAAACCAGAACCGACCCACCACCCTAGACGTACTTGCTTTTGGATTCCAAAAGCATACACGGACACGGTCAAACAAATCCTGGCCGGACTCTCCTACTAATTCTTTCCTAACACACTACGAACTACACACCTGCATGTATACCTACGTACACAACTAGGACAGGGCTAAAGATCAACTCTAGCCGGACTAGACGAGCAACGCCTGCACAACACATACGGGCATAGAAACCTATCTAATTAGAATACTCAAGATTATGCTAACAATCTCCCCCTAATCTTGACATGTCATCTCTTTGTGCTTTCTCTGGTCTTGACTCGTTGTAGATCCATCCCATGTCGACTCATCCGCTCGCACCACGACAAGTCAAATTGATGGTCTTGATTGCTCGCAACAATCTCTCCCCAATTTCGACTTGGCGAATTTACGGACCACCTCAAATATGCCTTGGACTACCCAGCCTCGCCAGTAACCTGTGGAAAACACCACCCGGTAGACTACACCATCCACCCTAGCGAGATACATGCCGACTCCTTGTGGATCACACCACCCCGTGCACTACTCCATGCACTCCAGCCTCATGTAGAGACATGGCCTCATTGAAGAGACTCACCTTCACTGGTTTACCGCCCCCACATATTTGAACTTGATCCTCTCGTCGAGACACATAGACGACCTGGATGCGCTTCATCTTCAACGCCTTCTCACACAGACAAGCACTTGGACATGACGACGACTGACCGACCAACCGACCGACCATGCAAACCCGCACAACTCCTTGACTCATCTAACTCCCGCGGACGACGATCTTGACGACTTTCCGGCACCGCACCACGGCACCATCGCTCCTGTCAACGATCTTCTTCCACCGCCTTCCCGACGATAGCCTGCCGTCTTCCTCCTTGTCGCTCCGCCGAACGACGATCGCATGTTCCTCCTCTTCGCCGCATCATCCAGCGACTTCATGGCCCACCCCGAGGCGCTAGTAGATCGCCACCCCGGGGCAAGCGCTCAAACCTGAACCTTGCTCTAGATACCAATTGTTGGAACTTTGCCCACAGGATCGATCACATCAAATCACAATGAACACGCGCCCACAAAACTTTGTGGCCAAGGGCACGTGTCGTACCCGTATTTTCTTTATTCCTCTCAATATATTTTCCGGTACAAAAGCCACGTCTGGTGCATATATATATGCAAACCAGAACCGACCCACCACCCTAGACGTACTTGCTTTTGGATTCCAAAAGCATACACGGACACGGTCAAACAAATCCTGGCCGGACTCTCCTACTAATTCTTTCCTAACACACTACGAACTACACACCTGCATGTATACCTACGTACACAACTAGGACAGGGCTAAAGATCAACTCTAGCCGGACTAGACGAGCAACGCCTGCACAACACATACGGGCATAGAAACCTATCTAATTAGAATACTCAAGATTATGCTAACATGCACGACACCCTAAAACGGGGTGTGGCTATCTCATTATATAGATGTACCAAGAGGTACAATACAAGTCATGTACAATACAAGTCATGTACAATACTATGTATATACAGTCTAACACCCTCCCTCAATCTTAACTGTAGCCTGAAGTACAAAGTTAAGATTGCGCCTACAGCCTACAAACTGTGGTTGTGGAAGAGGCTTCATGAAGATGTCAACAAGTTGATCTTTGGAGGAGATGAAGTTGATACAAAGCAGTCTCTGTGCAACACGTTCCCGAACAAAGTGATAGTCAACCTCGATGTGTTTCGTCCTAGCATGAAACACCGGATTAGATGAAAGGTATATAGCGCCGTGTTATCACACCACAGAACTGGAGGATGACCTGGAGAGACTCTCAGCTCCCGCAACAAAGACTGTACCCATATGATCTCAGCGGTAGCATCAGCAACAGCTTTATACTCAGCTTCAGTACTGCTACGAGACACGGTGGCTTGCTTGCGTGCATTCCAGGCGATCAGGTTAGGACCAAAGAACACTGCATATCCCCCCGTGGATCGCCGATCATCAGGACTTCCAGCCCAATCCGCATCAGAGAAAGCCGAAAGTTCACAAGACGGTGCAGACTGAAGGAGCAGACCATACGAAGTAGTAGAAGAAACATAACGCATGATGCGCTTAACTGCCGAGAGATGAGTGGTACGAGGTGCATGCAGATACTAGCACACACGGTTGACTGCATAAGAGACATCAGGTCTGCTAATAGTGAGATATTGCAGACCACCAACAAGACTGCGATACTCAGTGGCGTCATCAGTGGAAAGAAGATCTCCATCAAGGGCAGACAACCGATCAGTGGCAGACATCGGAGTGATAGGATGTTTGCATTGGAGCATCCCAGCATGGCCCAACAGATCCATGGAGTACTTTTTCTGACTCAAAGTTAACCCAGTAGAGTACCGTGAAACTTCCAATCCAAGAAAATAATGCAGAGCACCCAAATCCTTGACAGCAAATTCCTCACCTAATGCAGACACAAGGCGATCGGCAGCAGCATTGGAGGAACTGACAAGGATGATATCATCAACATACACCAAGAGATACATCGTCACCTCAGGGCGCTGAAGGAGAAACAGTGACGTGTCAGCAGTTGAGGGAATAAACCTAAGAGCCCGGAGAGCGGAACCAAGACGAGCATGCCATGCACGAGGCGCCTGTTTAAGTCCATACAACGCCTTGACCAGACGACAGAGATGATGCGGACGCGTAGGATCAACAAAACCGGGTGGTTGACGCATATAAACCTCTTCCTCAAGAACTCCACTCCATGGAGGAAAGTATTCTGCACATCAAGCTGTCGAAGCGACCAACCACGAATAGCGGCAAGAGACAGCAGTATACGAATAGTAGTAGGCTTGATAACTGGACTGAATGTGTCTTCATAATCAAGACCGTACCTCTGCTTGAAACCCTTGGCAACCAGCCGTGCCTTGTAGCGCTCAATAGAACCATCTGCATGTCGTTTGACCTTAAACACCCACTTGGAGTCAATGATGTTGACGCCAGAGACCGAAGGAACAAGCTGCCAAGTACCATTTTTTAGCAAGGCCTGAAATTCCTGCTCCATCGCAGCATGCCAGTGAGGAATACCCAATGCAGCCTGAAAATGACGTGGCTCTGTCGTGGGATCCGCAGAAGCATGAGCCACACATGCAGCAAGCCACGCCACCGTCCCGTCTTTGCGTTCCTTAGGGCAAAAAACACCAGACCGGCTGCGCGTGTGTGGTTGATGATGAACCACAGCGGGCGGTGCTGGCACCACGGGGCGTACCACAGGCGACGAAGGCGCCGTGGCCGAGACGGGGCTGGAGGAGCCAGAGTCAGCACCGGGCGACGTTACCAGGACGGGGCTGCCAGACCCAGGCCATGACGTAGCCGAGGCGGGGCTGGCCGGCGCAGCTTCCGTGGCTGCTGGGCCGCCTGCTGATGGGCCCGACGAGGGTAGCGCCTGTGGCCTGGCGGGCGAAGCCGGGCGCTGGACCGGGCGACCCGATCGACGGAGCGGGCGACCCGGCGCTAAGGCGGGCGACCGGCGCTGGAGCGGCGAGCCGCCAACGGGCGACGAGGCGGTGCAGCCGCGGCATCGCTGACGCCTGGGCGGCTGTGGATGCATCGGGTTGACGGGCATGGGCGCCACCCGGTATGCATGCCCCATGCGAAAGACCGTCGTCCAGGTCCGGGGCTTCTGTCGGTGCCTGTTCCTCAAGGAGCTCAGGACGAGCACCGCGTCCAATACCTGCAGCATGGTGAGGAAGCAACACAGGAGCATGTGCAACATCTACAAATTGATCAGGCGAAGGTGTGGCAGAAGAAACGTCCGGTAGAGGAGTGATAGAGTTGTTCGGAAGTGCACGAAACGGGAACACATTCTCATAAAACACAACGTCACGAGAGATGTAGACGCGATTGGTGGGAACATGTAGGCATTTGTACCCTTTTTGAAGGGAACTATACCCAAGAAAAACACACTTTTTCGACCGAAACTCTATCTTATGTTTGTTATACGGACGTAAATGAGGCCAACAAGCACACCTAAAAACTTTGAGAAAGGTGTAGTCTGGAGTTTCATTGAGCAAGAGTTCAAGTGGAGTTTTCATATTCAGTAGTCGTGAGGGAAGCCTATTGATCAAAAAACAGGCAGTGGAGAAAGCATCACTCCAGAACCTAAAAGGAACGGAGGCATGAGCTAATAAAGTAATTACAGTTTCGACAAGATGACGATGCTTACGTTCAGCGGTCCCATTCTGCTGATGTGTATGAGGACAAGACACATGATGTGTGATCCCAAGTTTGTTAAAAAACAAGTTGAGGTTATGATATTCACCTCCCCAGTCGGTTTGAACATGAATAATTTTCTGATTAAGGAGACGCTCAACGTGTGCTTGAAACTGTAGAAAAACATAAAACACATCAGACTTTTTCTTAATAAGATAAAGCCAAGTAAACCGACTATAAGCATCAATGAAACTGACATAATAATTGTGGCCACTGATAGATGTTTGGGCATGACCCCACACATCGGAAAACACAAGCTCAAGAGGATGTTTCACAACACGACTAGACTCTGAAAACGGAAGTTGGTGACTCTTGCCCTGCTGATAGGCATCACAAATAGTTTCAGCTGTTTTATTTGACACAACTGGTAGTTCATGGCGATGCAACACATGACGAACTATAGGAGCAGTAGGATAACCAAGGCGCGCATGCCAATATGTTGGACACACGAACACCAATGAACGCTTGAGAGGAAAACGGCATAGGAGGTGCGGTTGGCGCGTCAAGTGCGTACAAGCCACCGCGAAGACGACCGCTAAGCAGAACGGCCCTCGTGTCCCGATCCTTGATAAAGAAACGAAAAGGGTGAAACTCAGCAAGGACATTATTATCACGAGTAAGTTGTGGAACAGATAACAAACTACGTGAAGCAGTGGGAATACGAAGAACATTAGAAAGATGCAGTTTTCGTGAATTGTGTGCAAGAAGTGATGCCTGACCAACATGAGAGATGCGCATACCTGCTCCATTAGCGGTGTGCACCTGATCATGACCACGATATGGCTCCTGAGTGGAGAGTTTGCCCATGTCATTGGTGAGGTGGTTCGTAGCTCCCGTGTCCATGTACCATGTTGGATCAATGGAGTAAGACGGAGTGCGGCCATGGTCATGACTCGTCACTACAGCGGCAGCCTGCTTGTCATTCCCTTTGCCATTGTTGCCGAGGCCCAGGAAGTCTTGCTTGTAACGACGATGACAGCGAGATGCACTGTGGCGCTCAATGCCACATAGCTGACAAGCCCGCGGAGCCCCGCAAGAAGAACAACACGCCACCGGCCGGTTACCACCTGTGATGGTCGGAGCATTGCCCCGCGAGGCCGGTTGTGACGATGGGGCCGGTCGACCCCCCCGAAGGTGACGCCTGTGGGGGTTTGCCACGAGTCGCGGCATTGGCGGAGGCGAAACCGGGGGAGGCGCGGCGCGCCTTAATGCGCTGTTCACGACCAAGAAGTCGTGCATAGAGCTCCCGAGGTGGGAGCGGATCATCACGGCCATGAACATTCTCAACGAGGTTGTCATAGTCATCATCAAGCCCGTTAAGCACGAAGGTGGTAACTCCTCATCCTGCAGTGGCTGGCCAACTGAGGCCAACGTGTCGGCAAGACCCCGCATCTTGTTGAAGTAGTCCGTGATGCTGAGGTCATCAAGCTTAGTCTCACCCAGCTCAGTGCGTATAGAGTGAGCACGCGCCTGAGACTGAGAGGCGAAACTGGTGTGAAGCGCCGCCCATGCCTCTCGGGACATAGCGGCAAAGATGACCATCGACGAGACGCTCGGGGTGAGCGAGGACTGGATGGCGGAGAGGATGGCCTGATCCTGGGCCACCCAGGTGTAATATGCCGGGTGATGAGGGGGCGGACACGGGATGGATCCGTCAACATAGCCTTCCAGATAGCGGCTCCGCAGAAGAGGCAGCACCTGGGCACGCCAAGACAAGTAGTTGTCCGGCGTGAGCTTCACCGGTAGCAGATGCGAGAAGTAGTACGGCGCCGGCACCGCGATCAGATCGGTATGAGCGTGCGGCAGTGCATAAGGGCCCATCGACGAGGCCGCCCCGGGATGCGCCGAAGGCGCCGCGTACGGCGGATAGTATCCTGGGGGACCGGCCCCCAGAGGAGCGTAGGAAGCTGCACCCGGAGCACCATACAGCGGTGCAGCCGCAGCTCCTTGCGACCCCGCGCTGGGCTGGTGCAGCGCCGAGTGAGAAGTCGGTGGGGGCGGCGGGTAGGGCAGGGGCGACACCGGGTAGTGGTTCGTCGGGGGCGCCGAGTGAGGTGGCGGCGGCGACGCACCGTAAAGGTAGGGCACCGGGGCACCGTAGCCCAGCGGCGGGGCGCCGTAGCCCGGCGGCGGCGCCGAACAAGACGACAACGGTGGCGGCGGCCCGCCGTGGACAGGGCCAGCGACGCCGCCCGCAGAGGGATCAACCCCGATCGCCTGGGAAACCCGATCGCCCGGAGACGAAGACGACGGGGAGGCACCGTAGGCCATCGCAAGAGGCTATGAGGCGAGGAACGGTGAGGCAGGAGCAAGGGCCGGCGCCGAGGCGGCGGCGGGAACGGAGACAGCGGTCGGCGCGGCGGCGGCGGCGGCGATGGCGGCAGCGGAAGACATCGTAACCTAATTTGATACCATGTAAGACAAATAATTTGGGGGACTGCACGACACCCTAAAACGGGGTGTGGCTACAGGGCCGGTCCTGTGATTTCAGGGGCCCGGGGCAAGACAATGCAAAGGGGCCCTATGGCCATATTTATTTCCTATTTCAAGTGCAAGTGTCTCCGATTACTTAGTACAATAATTTTTTTATTACCCTGTCACCTCGATTGTCCAAAAAAAATGGGATCAAAAATAATGTTTCTTTTCTGCCCTATTATGGATTCTAGCTAACATGTTTCTAAATTAACAACAGTCATATTCAATAGAAACCGAGTTATCAATGGTAAACTGACGAGTAGAAAGAAGATTTTTGATGATATCTGGAACCACTAGAACATTATTGAGATAGAATGTGTGGCTAGGTGTGCGGAGAGTAACGTCGCTGGTGGCGGTGATGGGAAGAGGATTGCCATTGCCAACGGTAACATAGAGGGAAGGAGGAGGATGGGAGGAGGTGGAGAGTATCCCAGGGTCGGAGACCATGTGTGAAGTTTCGTCGGAGTCCATGACCCATGCATTTGACGTGGAAGGGCCGGTGGCTGGAGAACCGGCAGTGGCGTTCATGGCGGCGACGAGGGCGGAGCAGTCCCATGAAAGGTCGGGGGTGTAGGGCGCCGCGGGTGGAGGCGGGTTGGTGCCCCAGGTCTGGCCTTGTAGAGGCGCCAGTTGGGTCGTGTTGGCGACCTGAACTGGGGGCACCCAGGTTGACTGACGGGGCGGCGGCGCTGGAGTGGCGGACCGCGCGGCCGGCCCAAGGATGCCAGCGCCCCCGGCAGGAGGAGCCGGGGCGCCAGGCGTGCTGCATCTGCTGGGATTGGCCTTTTTTCGGGTTGAAGCAAATCCACGGGCCAGGTGCCGCGGTGGGGTGAGTGGTGTTGGAGTTGGCTGCACCCCCGCCGGCGTTCTTCTTCTTCTTTGACCAGTGGCCGCCATTGCTGGTCTGGCCGCCTGAGTTGCCATGGCCGCTTGAGGTGTCGCCGGTTGAGGACCCGGCGGTGTTGCCGTAGAGAGCGACCTGAGTCGGCGCGGAGCCACCGGGAGCGGCGTTGGCGAGCTGGTTCTCGCGCAGATGAAGAATGGAGCGCGTCTGCAGGAAGGTTGGGGCCGGAACCTGCATCGGGTCAAGGGTGGTGATGTCGGAGAAGCGCGGATTGAGCCCCCGAAGACAGGTGAGGACCAAAGTATGGACGGTCACGGGTTGCCCCACCCCCGCCAGCGCGTTGGAGAGGGCCTTCAGGCGGTGGCAGTAGGCGGTGATGGTGAGGTCGCCTTGGACGATGGCTCGGAACTGCGCCTCGAGGTAGACGGCCCGGGTGAGCTGATTGTCGAGGAAGAGGTTCCAGATCAGCGCGTAGGCATCGTACGCAGTCTGATCTTGCGCATGATGGTGTCCAGGATGTCGTCGCTGATGGAGCCGTAGAGCCACGAGCGGACGACGTAGTCCTGGCGCTGCCACTCGGCCGTGCGAGCGTCCAGTAGTGTGACGGCGGAGATGTGATCCGTGAGCTCGTACTTGCCGTGGAGGACCGTGATGAGAATGCGCCACTTGGCGTAGTTGGACTGTTGTAGGTCGAGGACGACAGGGACATGCATCTTGACGCTAGCGACGTGGACAGCCTGAGAGGCCTGCGACGTGAGGGCAGGCGATTTGGTTGCGGCGGTGGAGTTGATGAGCGCCCCGGAGGTTTGCGCCCCAAGCGTGGATGACGAGGATGCGGCGGCAGACATGGTGGTGATCTGGGAAGGGTGGAGGGATCGCGGCGGTCATGGTGGTGATCTGGGAAGGGTGGAGGGATCGCGGCGGCGGCTAGGGTTTGGGGCGGCGGCGATCGGGGGTTGGGGCGTTGGAAGCTAGGTTTTACGAAAGGAGGGTGATACCATATAAGCGAGAATTTGTTTCAGGGAAGACGCCTTTCAAAGGGCGATCGGCTCATATATTTATAGCAAAATTACAAGTCTTGAAGACCAAGAAAGAATCCTATACGCGTATATGTACAACCGTATGCAAACGGAATACGCGCAGGTTAGCTATACAAAGTCATACTTTAACAATCATGAACGAACTGCAAGGAGCTCGGTGTGGCGTGATATACTCATGACTACACACATAGCTATCGGGTGACCTTTATTGCAATGGAGCGTCAAGAAGATAGAGACACAATGAGCACACATCTAGCCTTTGCATAACTATCAGAGGAAGTTTGTTGGGCATTTGGATGGCACACACATATAGATGGAAGCATACAGTCCTGAGATAGATGCTACATATTCTAGTAATTACTATTGTCTCAAAATCATCCCATGATCGATTATCAGCCACGTATAGAACAATTAATGGCTATGAGATATTGGAGCGAAACAAATAAGGTGGGTGTTTTTCTTATGAACAGTTTGGAAGAGTTGATCCAACCATGAGTGGACAGTGGTGTGCCATTCATATCATAGACTTTAACAATGGACAATGGTGTGGGAAAAGGCAGTATGATAAATCGTGCGGATAGACCTGAGCAGCAATGGGGAAAGTCATGAAGGGCATAGCATAGTAAGAGTGGTTGACCTGGTTGGAAATCGAGAAGCCGACTTCGCGAGAAAGAAGGTGACGGTGGTGGGCAACTTGACGCCGCTGGGCGTGGTTACCAGCGACTCCAAGGTCAAGCCCGCGCAGTTCTGACCTTCCCCTCCCTGCCCGCATGGCCCATCCGCCTCTTTCTGAACCGAACTGAACTGAACCGCGGCTCTATCTCTTTTGTTGAAAGAAACTGCACCCCTTTTTCGATGCTTGTATTCTGAATTGAGATATACTACCACAATTCTTCTTGGGCTGTTACTACTATGTATTTTACCTTGCTCTGTTTTTCTTGTCTGAATTTTGAATCAGCATCCCGATTAGTAGCTATTGTCGATCATCAGTGTCTGTTGTCCATTTTGTATCACTGAGCCTGTAGCGTGTGTCTAACAAGATTGATGGCCGCTTGCTTGCTTGCTTGCCTGACTGCGACGTACGTTCGTATGTTCTTGAAGCTCCTAGTGTTGGCATGTGCACCCACGGATTTGAATTTTCTATGCTTGTATTCTCTGAATGAGCTTTCAAGACAGAGCATGCATGGACTATTGTATACTCTCTACGTTCTACTCCCTCCATTTCTAAATATAAGAACTTTTAGAGATTTCAATATGGACTATATACAGATAAAATGAATGAATCTACACTCTAAAATGCAGGTGGTTCTTAGAGAGCAAATGAATGAATCTACACTATATACTGAGATGCAGGAGCAATCCCTGCCGGTGGTTCTCTCTGGACAGGACTGCATCCTCCATGACCAGGTGCTCACCACCGTCATCGAGCTGATACGTCCAATTCCTTTGGGCACGTCATTGCATAGTGCACATTAGTGACAGTGTGATCACAGTTTACAGTGAACGATGTTCAGGGAAGACAATGGCCTGCCTCCTGTCGGTCTTCTCAGTGATAGACGTCGGCCGGTCCTCAGTGCAGATGCTGGCCATCGAGCCGATGCGGGAGCTTGGCATTCAGATGAGGTGACAAACAACTGTTGCTCTTAATTTGCTGTGTCTGTCCTGTGTTCCTAGTGAGATGTCTGACTGGCCTGCTGCGGCTTGTACGACACCGCCGCTTGGTCACAAAAGTTGTTCTTCGAACGACGGTGGTGATGGATTGCAACGTCAAGGCATTGCTTGATGGTGGGATGCTGAGGATGCCAAATTGTTGAGTAACAGTGTGTCAGACCTCTGACGGATCAGGTCACTCTGTTCTTCAGCCGCTGATACGTCTGTAATGTATCTATAATTTTCTATTGTTCCATGCTATTATATTACCCGTTTTGAATGTTTATGGACTTTACTTTACACTTTTATATCATTTTTAGGGACTAACATACTAACCGGAGGCCCAGCCCGAATTGCTATTTTTTTTGTCTATTTCAGTATTTCCAAGAAAAGGAATATCAAACGGAGTCCAAACGGAATGAAACCTTCGGGAGCGATCTTTTTGGAACAAACGTGATCCACGGGACTTGGAGTGGACGTTAAGCAACAGAGGAGGCGGCCACGAGGGTGCCCGGCGCGCCCCTTAGGAGTGGTGGCGCCCCCACCCTCGTGGGCCCCTCGAGCTTCCACCGACCTACTTCTTCCTCCTATATATAATCCCGTACCCTGAAACCTTCGACGAGCACCACGGAAAACTATTTTCACCGCCGCAACCTTCTGTATCCGCAAGATCCCATCTTGGATTCTTCGCCGGCGCTCCGCCGGAGGGGAATCGACCATGGAGGGCCTCTACATCATCTTGATAACCCACAAGTGTAGGGGATCGCAACAACTTTCGAGCGTAAAATATTCAACCCAAATTTATTGATTCGACACAAGGGGAGCCAAAGAATATTATTGAGTATTAGCAGTTGAGTTGTCAATTCAACCACACGTGGATAACTTAATATGTGCAGCAAAGTATTTAGTAACAAAGTAGTATGATAATAAAAGTAACAGTGCAAAAGTAATATTTTTGGGTTTTGTAGTGATTGTAACAGTAGCAACGGAAAAGTAAATAAGCGAGGAACAATATGTGAAAAGTTCGTAGGCAATGGATCAGTGATGGATAATTATGTTGGATGCAATTCCTCATGTAATAGCTATAACATAGGGTGTCACAGAACTAGCTTCAGTTCATCAATGTAATGTAGGCATGCATTCCGCAAATAGTCATACGTGCTTATGGAAAAGAACTTGCATGACATCTTTTGTCCTACCCTCCCGTGGCAGCTATGTCCTAGCGGAAACTAAGGGATATTAAGGTCTCCTTTTAATAAACCGGAACAAAGCATTAACACATAGTGAATACATGAACTCCTCAAACTACGGTCATCACCGAGAAGTATCCCGATTATTGTCACTTCAAGGTTGTCGGATCATAACATATAATAGGTGACTATAGACTTCCAAATAGGACCAAGAACACACATAAATTCATGAAAACTAATAGGTTCGGATCTGAAATCATGGCACTCGAGCCCTAGTGACAAGCATTAAGCATAGCAAAGTCATAGCAACATCAATCTCAGAACATAGTGGATACTAGGGATCAAACCCTAACAAAACTAACTTGATTACATGGTAAATCTCATTCAATCCATCACCGTCCAGCAAGCATACGATGGAATTACTCACGCACGGCGGTGAGCATCATGAAATTGGTGATGGAGGATGGTTGATGATGACGACGGTGATGAATCCCCCTCTCCGGAGCCCCGAACGGACTCCAGATCAGCCCTCACGAGAGAGATTAGGGCTTGGCGGTGGCTCCGTATCATAAAACGCAATGGAACTTTCTCTCTGATTTTTTTCTCCATGAGACGGAGTATATGGAGTTGGAGTTGAGGTCGGCGGAGCCTCAGGGGGCCCACGAGACAGGGGGCGCGCCGAGGGGGATGGGCGCGCCCACCACCCTCGTGGACAGGGTGTGGGCCCCCCTAGTCTTGATTCTTTCACCAGTATTTTTTACATTTTCCAAAAAGTGACTCCATGGATTTTCAGGACATTCCCAGAACCTTTGTTTTCTACACATAAAACTGCATCATGGCAGTTCTGCTGAAAATAGCGTCAGTTCGGGTTAGTTTCATTCAAATCATGCAAGTTAGAGTCCAAAACAAGGGCAAAAGTGTTTGGAAAAGTAGATACAGTGGAGACACCTTTGCTTGTCCTCAAGAAATTCAGTTGATAAACTGAATGTGATAAAGAAAAACATTTACAAACTCTATTTGCTCTTGTTGTTGTAAACATGCAAAGCGAGCATTCAGGTTTCAGCAAATATTATGAACTAAACATACTCATAATAACACCCAGGTCTCACAATTACTCATATCAATAACATAATCAGCTAGCGAGCCATAATAATAAAACTCGGATGACAACACTTTCTCAAAACAATCATAACATGATATAACAAAATGGTATCTCGCTAGCCCTTTCTGAGACCGCAAAACATAAATGCAGAGCACCTTTAAAGATCAAGAACTTACTAAACATTGTAATTCATGGTAAAAGAGATCCAGTCAAGTCATACCCTATATAAACCAATAATAATGAATGCAAATGACAGTGTGCTCTCCAGTGGGTGCTTTTTTTTAATAAGAAGGATGATGACTCAACATAAACGTAAATAGATAGGCCCTTCGCAGAGGGAAGCGGGGATTTGTAGGGGTGCCAGAGCTCGGTTTTAAAATAGAGATTGAATAACATTTTGAGCGGCATACTTTCTCTGTCAACGTAACAACTATGAGATGGTTGTATCTTCCATACTACATGCATTATAGGCAGTTCCCAAACAAAATGGTAAAGGTTTATACTCCCCCAACCACCAACAAGCATCAATCCATGGCTTGCCCGAAACAACAAGTGCCTCCAACTAACAACACCCCTGTGGGAGTTTTCTTTAATTATTTTGATCCTTTTGGATCATGGGACTGGGCATCCCGGTACCGGCCCTTTCTCGTGAATGAGGAGCGGAGTCCACTCCTCTTGAGAATAACCCACCTAGCATGGAAGATATAGGCAGCCCTAGTTGAAACATGAGCTGCTCGAGCATACAAAACATAATTTTATTTGAAGGTTTGGAGTTTGGCACATACAAATTTACTTGGAACGGCAAGGTAGATACCGCATATAGGTAGGTATGGTGGACACATATCGAATAACTTTGGGGTTTAAGGAGTTTAGATGCACAAGCAGTATTCCCGCTTAGTACAGGTGAAGGCTAGCAAAAGACTGGGAAGCGACCAACTGAGAGAGCGACAACAGTCATGAACATGCATTAAAATTAATTCACACTGAGTACAAGCATGAGTAGGATATAATCCACCATGAACATAAATATCATTAAGGCTATGTTGATTTGTTTCAACTACATGCGTGAACATGTGCCAAGTCGAGTCACTCAATTCATTCCAAGGAGGATACCATCCCATCATACCACATCATAATCATTCTAATAGCATGTTGGCACACAAGGTAAACCATTATAACTCATAGCTAATCAAGCATGGCATAAGCATCTATAATCTCTAAATATCATTGCAAATATGTTAACCTCATAATAGGCTGAATCAGAAACGATGAACTCATCATATTTACAAAAACAAGAGAGAACGAGTTCATACCAGCTTTTCCCATCTCAATAAGTCCATCATATATCGTCATTATTGCCTTTCACTTGCACGACCCAAACAATATGTATAATAATAATAGTGCACGTGCATTGGACTAAGATGGAATCTTCAAGCATTCAACTCAAGAGAGAAGACAAGTAGTATGTGCTCTAAGTTAAATAAACAATCATGCATATGAGAGCCACTAAACATTTTCAATATGGTCTTATACACTCGACCCCCAAAGAAAAGAAAAGAAAATAAAACTATTTACATGGGAAAGCTCCCAACAAGCAAAAAGGAGAGCGAGAAATCTTTTTGGGTTTTCATTTTAATTTCTACTACAAACACGGAAATTAAACTAACTAATTTTTTTGGTTTCTCTTAAAATTTAACAAACAACAAGAAGAAAACTAGAAAAAGAAATTTAAACTAGCATGGGTAATACAATGAAAGAGTATGAGCACCGATGACTAGAATAGTGTGTGAACATGAATGTAAAGTCGGTGAGAAATACGTACTCCCCCAAGCTTAGGCTTTTGGTCTAAGTTGGTCTAATGCCAAGGACCGCCGCTACTCTCCCCGGTGTACTGGGAGGTGTAATCAGGATACCACTGGCTGGCCATCTCTGGGTCCCACTGGTAAGATGATGCACTATAAGGGTCCAGTGTAGGTTTCGGCTCAGGCTCAGCTTCTGGAGTGGATGCTTCGCCTCGATGAGCGTACATTGCTTCCGGCGTGACAAGAAAATTATCTGCAATCAAATCAAACAACAGAGGCGCAGGCAAAATAATAGTCTCATTGTGTTTCTTATTAAATCTCAGGTTGTATAAGAGCATCTTTTCTTTGTTGTCAACAATGAACTCATGTGCTACCATGCTCTTGTAATCTAAAATGTAAGGAGGCAATTTTGTCTCCTCTTTCTCATGGTGCCTAATAGGTATCTCAAAAAGTCTAGCAAGACGTGAAGCATAGATACCTCCAAAGATGGGGCCTTTTGTATGATTCAGGCTTAGCCGTTTAGCAATGACGGCACCCATACTAAAACTATTATCTCCAAACAAGGCATGGTGAAGAATGATAATATTAGGAACATTGAAGCTTTCACTATTTCCACGACCAATCAAGCATCTACTAGCAAATATGGCAAAGTAGCGTAAAATAGGGAAGCGTATGCTAGAGATTTTCGCATCGGATCCCTTCTTTGGCTCCTCTACAGTGATAGTGTTAACAAAGCCATCCACATCTTTACGATGGGGTTCCTCTAATTTTCCCTCAAAGGGTATCCTTTTTTTTTAAAGTTAAACAGTAGGAAAGGCTCCGACTGCAAATTTATAATAAGGGTCAGAATAGTCTTGTTACAATGGGTGAGGGTGGAGGGGGGAGGGAAAAAGACTATACATGAGTATAGTAATTACAAAGCATGTCTCCAGGGGGGAGACTTTAGCTAGAGTGGTCAACTACAGAGTTCAGGAAATCAGGGACCAGATGCTTCTTATGCTCAGGAAGTCTGTGGACAATGTTTGAGAGATCAACCCTGAATCTAGCCTTCCAAGATGAGAGGGAGGGGGTCACTTGTCGGAAGTAATTGTTATTTCTTTCTTTCCAGAGGCTCCAAGCGCTCACCAGGAAGACATCCATGATGAGTTTGTGTCGATGCCTTGATTTTAGATGTGTCATCATATCCAAACGGGTACCCACGTACCACGCAAAAATTACGTAAAGACATTTCTCTGAATTCATCATATAAATGAAATGATACTGAAGGCGGTGACTTCTTAGGATAGTAATAAAAGTATTGGTGAGTAAAATATACTGATCGATCCGGTCGTGGAGGAAATCGGTGAGGCCTGCATTCTCGATCAAAGAATAAAAATCTTCATGAATTTTAGTTTCTTTCAAGAAATCATCGCATGCCCATTCACACGGCCGTACTTCCGCTATGCGAGGAAGATTATACTTGGCTTTTTCCTTCTCTTTAGCTTGTTTTTCCTGGGAGCCTTGGCTAGAAGAGCCCCTCAAAAGTCTCCATAACATTTTCTGAAAATTTCTGAAATTTTAGTAACTTCAAAATAAAAGTGAATAAAACTAAACAAGATTGGTAGCAACTACTCCTACAAGTGCCTAGAGCCTATATCATGCATTAGAATTACTTGGGACCTCATAAATTTGACATGCAAGCTTAAGAACATGGTCACCTATGCAGAAAAAATTTGCAATGAATAAAGAACTAGAACAAAGACTAATTGGACCAATGGAGGAGTCACACACCCAGCAACAATCTCCCAAAGCAGTTTTGTGAATGGAGCTTTGAACAAGCAGATGGAAAATCGCAGCAAAATGAGCTAGAACGCGTGCTTGAGCTAGATGGGGATTTTTTTGGGAAGAAGATGGAGTGTGTGGGTGCTGGCATAAGTGGAGGGGGCCCACCAGGGGCCCACGAGACAGCGGGGCGCGCCCAGGCTAGGTGGGCGTGACCTCCACTCTAGTGGCCTGGTGCTTGCCCGTCATGCAGTGATTTCAGTGCCTAAAATCCTCAAATATTCCATAAAAATCATACTAAATTTGCAGGGCATTTGGAGCACTTTTATTTTCAGGATATTTTATAATGCATGGATAATTAAGAAAACAGACGGATAATATTATTTTTTCTTTATTTATTCTAAGTAACAGAAAGTAAAAGAAGGGTACAGAAGGTTGTGCCTTCTAGTTTCATCCATCTCAGGATCATCAAAATGAATTCACTAACAAGGTTGATCAAGTCTTGTTAACAAACTCATTCCGAATAGAACGGAACCGGAGAAATTTCGAATAACACTAAGTTACCTCAACGGGGATATGAACATCCCCAACAATAAGAATATCATACTTTTTCTTGACAGTAGGAAGAGGAAATTCAAAACCTCCAATAATGATAGTTGGAATTTTTCCAATAGAATTGATGCTATGAACTTGAGATTGTTTCCTCGGAAAGTGTACCGTATGCTCATTACCATTAACATGAAAAGTGACATTTCCTTTGTTGCAATCAATAACAGCCCCTGCAGTATTCAAAAAGGGTCTACCAAGGATAATCGACATACTATCTTCCTCGGGAATATCGAGAATAACAAAGTCCGTTAAGATAGTGATATTTGCAACTACAATAGGCACATCCTCAAAAATACCGACAAGTATAGCAGTTGATTTATCAGCCATTTGCAAAGATATTTCAGTAGGTGTCAACTTATTCAATTCAAGTCTACGATATATAGAGAGAGGCATAACACTAACACCGGCTCCAAGATCACATAAAGCAGTTCTAACATAATTTCTTTTAATGGAGCATGGTATAGTTGGTACACCCGGATCTCCAAGTTTCTTTGGTATTCCACCTTTAAAAGTGTAATTAGCAAGCGTGGTGGAAATTTCAGCTTCCGATATTTTTCTTTTATTTCTAATGATATCCTTCATATACTTAGCATAAGGATTTAGTTTAAGCATATCAGTTAAGCGCATACGTAAGAAAATAGGTCTAATCATTTTAGCAAAGCACTCAAAATCCTCATCATCCTTTGTCTTGGATGGTTTAGAAGGAAAGGGCATGGGTTTCTGAACCCATAGTTCTCTTTCTATACCGTGCTTCCTAGCAACAAAATCTCTCTTATCATAACGTTGATTCTTTGATTGTGGGTTATCAAGATCAACAACAGGTTCAATCTCTACTTCATTGTTTTTGCTAGGTTGAGCATCAACATGAACATTATCATTAACATTATCACTAGGTTCATGATCATCACCTGATTGTGTTTCAGCATCAGAAATAGAAATATCATTGGGATTCTTAGGTGTGTCTACAACAGGTTCACTAGAAGCATGCAAAGTCCTATCGTTTTTCTTTTTCTTCTTTTTAGAAGAACTAGGTGCCTCTAAATTGTTTCTCTGAGAATCTTGCTCGATTCTCTTAGTGTGGCCTTCAGGATACAAAGGTTCCTGAGTCATTCTACCAAGTCTAGTATCCACTCTAACAACAAAGTCATTTTTATTATCTAATTCATCAAGCAAATCATTTTGAGCTTTGAGTACTTGCTCAGCTTGAGTAGCAACCATAGAAGCATATTTGCTAACGAGTTTAAGTTCACTTTTAACTCTAGCCATATTATCACTAACGCGTCCTATCTCGAAAGCATTATTCTTTAACTCTCTACCAACATAAGCATTAAAACTTTCTTGTCTAGCCATAAAGTCATCAAATTCATCTATGCATGGGCTATGAAATTTAGTAGAGGGAATTTCAACTTTATCATATCTATAGAGGGAATCTACCTTTACTACCTGTGTCGGGTTATCAAGACAATGTGGTTCTTCAATAGGTGGTATATTAAGACCATGTATTTCTTCAAAAGGAGGTAAATTCTTAACATCTTCAGCTTTAATACCTTTTTCTTTCATTGATATCTTTGCCTCTTGCATATCTTCAGGACTGACAAATAGAACACCTCTCTTCTTCGTAGTAGGTTTAGGAATAGACTCAGGAGTTGGCTCAATTGGTTCAGGATCCAATTATTTTCATTAGTCAACATATTATCCAATTATTTTCAGGAATTTCATCGACTGTTCTTTCCCTGAAAATACAACCAGCACAACTATCCAAGTAGTCCTTGGAAGCATCGGTTAGTCCATTATAAAAGATATCAAGTATTTCATTTTTTAAGAGGATGGTCAGGCAAAGCATTAAGTAATCGGAGAAGCCTCCCCCAAGCTTGTGGGAGACTCTCTTCTTTGATTTGCACAAAATTATATATTTCCCGCAAGGCAGCTTGTTTCTTATGAGCAGGGAAATATTTAGCAGAGAAGGAATAAATCATATCCTGGGGACTACGCACACAACTAGGAGCAAGAGAATTATACCAAGTCTTAGCATCACCCTTTAATGATAACGGAAATATCTTAAGGATATAAAAATAGCGAGACTTCTCATCATTAGTAAATAGGGTGGCTATATAATTCAACTTGGTAAGATGTGCCACAACAGTTTCAGATTCAAGACCATAAAAAGGATCAGATTCAACTAAAGTAATAATCTCGGGATCAACAAAGAATTCATAATCCTTATCAGTAACACAGATAGGTGAAGTAGCAAAAGTAGGGTCAGGTTTCATTCTAGCATTAAGAGACTGTTGCTTCCATTTCGCTAATAATTTTTTAAGATCATATCTATCTTTACAAGCAAAGATAGCTCTAGCAGCTTCCTCTTCCATATCATAACCCTCAGGAACAACATGCAATTCATAATCATTGGGAGAACTTTCATCATCACTATCATCAATAATAGCACCTTCAATAATTTCATTCTCTCTAGCCCTAGCAAGTTTTTCATCAAGAAATCACCTAATGGCAAAGTAGTATCACGCACAGAAGTAGTTTCATCATAATTATCATGCATAGCAGAAGTGGCATCATCAATAACATGCGACATATCATAATTCATAGCAGTAGCAGGTTTAGGTGTCGCAAGCTTACTAATAACAGAAGGAGAATCTAGTGCAGAGCTAGATGGCAATTCCTTACCTCCCCTCGTAGTTGAGGGCAAAATCTTGGTTCTTTCGTCTTTCAAGTTCCTCATAGTGATCAACAGATATAAATCCCAAGTGACTCAGAGAATAGAGCTATGCTCCCCGGCAACGGCGCCAGAAATTAGTCTTGATAACCCACAAGTGTAGGGGATCGCAACAGCTTTCGAGGGTAAAGTATTCAACCCAAATTTATTGATTCAACACAAGGGGAGCCAAAGAATATTATTGAGTATCAGCAGTTGAGTTGTCAATTCAACCGCACCTGGATAAATTAATATCTGCAGGAATGTATTTAGTAGCAAAGTAGTATGATAATAAAGGTAATAGTACAAAAGTAATATTTTTGGGTTTTGTAGTGATTTTAACAATACCAACGGAAAAGTAAATAAGCGAGGAACAATATGTGAAAAGCTCGTAGGCAATGGATCAGTGATGGATAATTATGTCGGATGCGATTCCTCATGTAATAGCTATAACATAGGGTGTCACAGAACTAGCTCCAGTTCATCAATGTAATGTAGGCATGTATTCCGTAAATAGTCATACATGCTTATGGAAAAGAACTTGCATGACATCTTTTGTCCTACCCTCCCGAGGCAGCGGGGTCCTAGCGGAAACTAAGGTATTTTAAGGCCTCCTTTTAATACAGAACCGGAACAAAGCATTAGCACATAGTGAATACATGAACTCCTCAAACTGCGGTCATCACCGAGAAGTATCCCGATTATTGTCACTTCGTGGTTGTCGGATCATAACACATAATAGGTGAATATAGACTTGCAACATAGGATCAAGAACACACATATATTCATGAAAACATAATAGGTTCAGATCTGAAATCATGGCACTCGGGCCCTAGTGACAAGCATTAAGCATAGCAAAGTCATAGCAGCATCAATCTCAGAACATAGTGGAAACTAGGGATCAAACCCTAACAAAACTAACTTGATTACATGGTAAATCTCATCCAACCCATCACTGTCCAGCAAGCCTATGATGGAATTGCTCACGCACGGTGGTGAGCATCATGAAATTGGTGATGGAGGATGGTTGATGATGACGATGACGACAAATCCCCCTCTTCGGAGCCCCGAATAGACTCCATATCAACCCTCCCGAGAGAGATTAGGGCTTGGCGGCGGCTCCGTATCGTAAAACGCGATGAAACTTTCTCTCTGATTTTTTTCTCTGCGAGACGGAATATATGGAGTTGGAGTTGAGGTCGGCGGAGCCTCAAGGGGCCCACGAGATAGGGGGCGCGCCCAGGGGTGATGGGCGCGCCCCCCACCCTCGTGGATAGGGTGTGGCCCCCCTGGTCTTGATTCTTTCGCCAGTATTTTTTATATTTTCCAAAAAGGCCTCCGTGGATTTTCAGGACATTTCGAGAACTTTTGTTTTCTAAACATAAAACAACATCATGGCAGTTCTGCTGAAAACAACGTCAGTCCGGGTTAGTTTCATTCAAATCATGCAAGTTAGAGTCCAAAACAAGGGCAAAAGTGTTTGGAAAAGTAGATACGTTGGAGAGGTATCACATCTCCAAGGCCTCTCCTATGAGTTGTGAGTAGTTTACCATAGACCTTCGGGTCCATAGTTATTAGCTAGATGTCTTCTTCTCTCTCTTTGAATCTCAATACAAAGTTCTCCTCGATCTTCTTGAAGATCTATTCGATGTAACTCTTTTTGTGTTGTGTTTGTCGAGATCCAATGAATTGTGGGTTTATGATCAAGTTTATCTATGAGAAATATTTAAATCTCCTCTGAATTCTTTTATGTGTGATTAAGTTATCTTTGCAAGTTTCTTCGAATTATCAGTTTTGTTTGGCCTACTAGATTGATCTTTCTTGCAATGGGAGAAGTGCTTAGCTTTGGGTTCAATCTTGCGGTGTCCTTTCCCAGTGACAGCAGGGCCAACAAGGCACGTATTGTATTGTTGCCATCGAGGATAAAAAGATGGGGTTTATATCATATTGCATGAGTTTATCCCTCTACATCATGTCATCTTTCTTAATGCGTTACTCTGTTCCTCATGAGCTTAATACAATAGATGCAGACAGGAGTCGGTCGATGTGTGGAGTAATAGTAGTGGATGCAGGCAGGAGTCGGTCTACTTGTCACGGCACTACAAGGAAAAGGGCTATAGATAGGATTGATACTAATGGCGCACCATGGAGGTAGTGCGCCACTACTATATACTAATGGCGCACCAGTTGGTGATGCGCCATTAGTGTGGAAGACACTAATGGCGCACCAGAAACAGGGTGCGCCACTAGTATTAATTATTTTTTTCCATTTTTCCATACATACTAATGGCGCATCAGGTCGAAGTGCGCCATTACTAGTTCTAACTAGTAATGGGGCACCAGGCAGACAGTGCGCCATTACTGTATTTTTTTATTTTTTTTGCAAAACTACTAATGGCGCACCATTTCACAGTGCGCCATTACTAGTTTAAACTAGTAATGGCGCACTATGACCAGGTGCGCCATTAGTATATATTTTTTTTTACTTTTTTGCAAAACTACTAATGGCGCACCATCTGTAGGTGCGCCATTAGTAACCAGGTATACTAATGGCGCATTTGCAGGTGGTGCGCCATTAGTAACCTGGGACCCCAACAAGATATTTTGGACAGCCACACCTATCCACTCACTTTCCCCACTTCATTCCCTCCACCTCCTTCTCCAAGCTTTCGGCTGCCTCCTCCTCCTCACCAAATTTCCACCATAGATTCATCAAAATTAAGTGGTGAAATTACCTTTTCTTGATAGGTAAGTAAGGGGAAAGCTATCTTCATGATGTAGATCTACTTTTTTTCTCCCTAGCTCGCTCCAACAACGTGCACATGCACTTTTTGTGGCCTAGCTCGATCTATGTATGTTTGTGGTGTTGCATGTGTTTGTGGTGTTGCATATATGTTTGTGTTTGCAGGTACCTGTATTTGAAATGCGATAGTTGCCAATATTTTGCCGGAATGTTGATTCATTTCTGTTTTGGCGAGAATTTTGGCACTATGCATTCTTTTTGGTCCTATTTTTAGGGAAGGTCATGGCAAATTTTTTCTTGGTTCTAAAATATCGTTTTTCTCTACCCCGCAAGCGACCATGGTCCGCACGATGACCGAAGGCATCGTGAATAGGTTTTTGAGCTCCGCGAAGGCCGAGATGCTTCAAAAGAACGAGACGGAGATAAGATGTCCGTGTCGAAGATGCAAGCTGAAGAGCCTTATTGCGGACCCGGATTCCGGGTAGGTGCGTGACCACCTGCTCTTGCGTGGTTTCATGGATGGCTATCGGTGGCAAGGTGATGAAGATGACCATGAAGTCGTCCATGGGGCCGGGCAAGAAAAGAGGAAGGGCAACAAGACAAGTACCACCGCGGCGAGGGCGGGCGAGAAGACGAAGAATCTCCAGGACATGATCACGACGGTGATGCTGCACACAGTCAATATGTAGAAGATGTCGTACATGATGATGAGGAAGATCAAGACGAAGGGCATGATCATGAAGATGAAGATGCCGGAGCAGACGACGATGGAGGGTGGGTGCAGGACCCTCATATTCAAGAGCTTCTTCTCAAGCAGACGGATAACGCAAGAGCTGCCGCCCGAGAGAAAGCCAAGCTGGATCAACTGGAGATAGACGCGGTTACTCCATTGTATGAAGGATGCAGGCCCGAGGATACCCGCCTGAAAGTAACGCTCATGGCTCTGGAGATGAAGGTAAAACACAAAATGACCGACGCATGCTTCGACGAGAACATGTCATTCTGGCACGAACATCTTCCCAAGGGGAACAAGTGCCCGACCAGTTTTGAGGAGGCGAAGAAAATCGTGTGTCCTCTGGAGTTACTGCACGTGAAATACCATGTGTGCATGAACAATTGCATCATTTATCGGGACGAGCATGCGGAGTCTACCATATGTCCGATGTGCGGCGTCACTTGATACAAGAAGAGGAAGAAAGCTCCTCGAAAATCGGTGTGGTACTTTATGATCACTCCTCGGCTGCAGCGGTATTTCGCGGACCCTAAGGTTGCAAAGCTCCTACGTTGACACGCAGATAGGGAGGAGAAGAAGCGGGAAGATGACGGAAATGATCCGGAGATAAATAAAAAAGACACGATGCTGAGTCACCCTAAGGATGCGAGCCAGTGGCAAGCGTTGAACTTCGAATACCCAGAATTTGGGAAGGATCCAAGGAACATCGTGCTGGGTGCTAGCACCGATGGAGTCAATCCGTTTGGCAGCCAGAGAAGCACACATAGCACCTGGCCTGTGCTTGTGTGGACGTACAACCTTCCCCCCTGGTTGTGCATGAAGAGGAAGTACATTCACATGAGTATGCTAATTGAAGGGCCGAAACAACCAGGGAACGACATCAATCTGTATCTGGGGCGGCTGAAGGAGGAGCTAGACACGCTGTGGAAAACGCCAACCAATACGTGGGACGCCGTAGAGAAAGAATATTTCCCTATGAGAGCCGCACTGCTCACGACTGTGCACGACTATCTCGGTTACGGATATCTTGCGGGGCAGGTAGTCGATTTTCTGGATGCGTAAGATGCATGGATGACACAACGTATCGCCGGCTAGATAGAGATCCTGGGTCTTCGAAAACCGTGTTCATGGGACATCGAAGGTGGCTTCGCGACGATGACCCGTGGAGGAAATGCAAGGATCTGTTCGATGGTGAAACCGAACTCCGAAAATGCCCGTGTACGAGGAGCGGCGAGGAAATAGACGAGCTGTTGAAAAATTGGAAAGACTGCCCACTGCCGGGAAAGAAGCAAAAGGCGCTAGAGCCGGGAAAGAAGCGAAAGGTGCTAAAGACGCTGTTGAAGGTATGGAAAACGAGGTCTGTTTTCTGGGACTTGCCGTAATGGAAGATCCACCGTGTGCCTCACAGCCTTGATGTCATGCATATCACGAAGAACGTGTGCGAGAGTCTGCTTGGTACCCTACTCAACATGACAGAGAGGACATAAGATGGGCCGAAAGCAAGGGTAGACTTGAAATCAATGGGCATCAGGCAGGAGCTTCACGCAAATGATGATGATGATGATGATGATGATGATGATGATGATGAGGCGAAGCAGGACATAGAAAGTCGTCGCAAAGGCAAAAAGGCCAAGAAGACCGGAAATGACTACCCTCCCGCGTGCTTCACTCTAAGTTAGGAGGAGATCAAGCAGTTTTTCACCTGCCTCCTAGGAGTAAAACTTCCTTACGGTTACGCGGGGAAGATAAGCAGATACCTAGACCCAACGAAGCAGAAGTTCAGCGGGATGAAGCCTCACGACTGTCATGTGCTGATGACGCAGATACTTCCAGTTGCAATTCGTGGGATCATGGACGCGCATGTCCATGAAACGCTATTTGGTCTATGCAACTTTTTCGACATCATCTCTTGGAAGTCGATTGGCGTGAGGCAACTCAGAAGGCTACAGGAAGAGATCGTGGGGATACTATGCGAGCTTGAGATGTACTTCCCGCCCGCATTCTTCGACATTATGGTGCATCTGCTGGTCCATATCGTGGAGGATATCATTCAACTCGGGCCGATGTTCCTACACAGCATGATGCCATTCGAAAGGATGAATGGTGTCATCAAAGGATACGTTCGCAACATGTCACGTCTAGAGGAAAGTATAGCCAGGGGCTTTCTGACCGAAGAGTGCATCTCCTACTTTACGAATTATCTAGGCATCAAGAACCCCGTTGGTCTGCTCGTCAACAGGCACCTCGGCCGGCTCGCTGGATGGGGTCACCGTGAGGGTCGTCGCGAAATGCATGTCGACTTCGAGGGTCGACTCGCCAACTTTGAAAGAGAAAACCTAGTCGCGCTACAACACATAGACGTGGTCGATCCATGGGTGGTAGAGCACAAAACCTTTATTGAGAAGGCGTACAATGACCGAGGCCAACAGAGGACGGACGGAGATATAATCGAAGAGCACAACTCATGATTCATGCGTTGGTTCAAGCAGAAGCTTCTGTCGTACCCTTTACATGAGGATTCTTCCACGGAAGAACAACTCATATTCGCCTTGTCACAGGGCGCCGAGCACAACCTGATGACCTATGAGGTGTCCGATATCAACGGCAACACATTCTACACCGAGAACAAGGACATGAAGAGCGATGGTTATCAGAACTCCGGGGTAACGATGGAATCCTACACCGGCAACGACAAGGACAGATACTACGAAAGGATCGAGGAGATCTAGGAGCTGAGCTACGCTAGAGAGAAGGGCCCGATGTTCCGTGTCAGATGGGCCAAGAGCGTCCTAAAAGAAGACCGGTATTTCACCACCATGGTTATACCCGAAGCCAAATCCAAGACCACGGGCGCAAACGTCACCGCGAAAAATGAGCCATGGGTACTGGCTTCCCAAGTGGACCAATGCTTCTTCATTACCGACCCGTCAAAGCCTAGTCGTGTTGTCGTGAGGAAAAGCAAAAGGAAGATCATCGGAATGGATGGAGTAGCCAATGAGCAAGACTTCGACAAGTACGGCGACCCAAAGATCGAACATGACGACGATGATGAAGTAGAAGCACACATCACAAGAAGAAGAAGGACCACCCTACCTAAAAGACGTCCGTTCCACAGAAGAACTCCATTTGCGAAAAAGAAGGGCAAGAAGATTGTGAACAGATAGCTAGCTAAGATCAATTGTATTTAAATCGTAGTCTTCATTTCTCGATTGTATTTCATGGGCACTTTTTGATATTATGAATATTTTTAAATTTCATTGGCACTTTTTGAATTCATGAGGACACTTGATCTCGATCCCCCTCCATCTCGATCTCGATTCCCCCTCCATCTCGATCTCGATCCCCCTCCATCTCGATCCCACCCGCACCCTCCCCCGCTAGCTCCACCGCGTCGACAACCCACCGCAACCCTCCCCCGCTCCACCGCCGCCGACAAGCACCCGGCCCCCCGCACCCTCCCCCGCTCCACCGCCACCAACGGGCACCCCCGCACCCTTCCCCGCTCCACCGCCGCCGCCGATGATATTTTCAAGTAACAAATCTGAACATATTTTTTAAAAAAATTATTACTGTTTTTATAAAAAATATTACTGTTATGATTTAAACAAGTTTGAACATATTTAAACACAAATAAATATCAAACAGCATTTAAAATGCATAAAAAAATATTGGGGAGCCGAGCACAACCTGATGACCTATGAGGTTTATGATATCAACGGCTACACATTCTACACCGAGAACAAGGACATGAAGAGCGATGGTTATCAGAACTCCGGGGTAACGATGGAATCCTACACCGGCAATGACAAGGACAGATACTACAGAAGGATCGAGGAGATCTAGGAGCTGAGCTACGCTGGAGAGAAGGTCCCGATTTTCCGTGTCAGATGGGCCAAGAGCGTCCTAAAAGAAGACTGGTATTTCACCACCATGGTTATACCCGAAGCCAAATCCAAGACCACAGGCGCAAACGTAACCGCGAAAAATGAGCCATGGGTACTGGCTTCCCAAGTGGACCAATGCTTCTTCATAACCGACCCGTCAAAGCCCAGTCGTGTTGTCATGAGGAGAAGCAAAAGGAAGATCATCGGATTGGATGGAGTAGCCAATGAGCAAGACTTCGACAAGTACGGCGACCCGAAGATCGAACATGACGACGACGATGAAGTAGCAACACACACCACAAGAAGAAGTAGGACCACCCTACCTAAAGGACGTCCGTTCCACAGAAGAACTCAATTTGCGAAAAAGAAGGGCAAGAAGATTGTGAACAGATAGCTAGCTAAGATCAATTGTATTTAAATCGTAGTCTTCATTTCTCGATTGTATTTCATGGGCACTTTTTGATATTATGAATATTTTTAAATTTCATGGGCACTTTTTGAATTCATGAGGACACTTGATCTCGATCCCCCTCCATCTCGATCTCGATTCCCCCTCCATCTCGATCTCGATCCCCTCCATCTCGATCCCACCCGCACCATCCCCCGCTAGCTCCACCGCCGCCGCCGACCCACCGCAACCCTTCCCCGCTCCACCGCTGCCAACGAGCACCCGGCCCCCCGCACCCTCCCCCGCTCCACCGCCACCAATGGGCACCCCCGCACCCTCCCCCGCTCCACCGCCGCCGCCGATGATATTTTCAAGTAACAAATTTGAACATATTTTTTAAAAAAATTATTACTATTTTTATAAAAAAATATTACTGTTATGATTTAAACAAGTTTGAACATATTTAAACGCAAATAAATATCAAACAGCATTTAAAATGCATAAAAAAATATTGAGGAGCCTGGGAATCGAACCCAGGACCTCTTGGTGTGTGTGCTGCGTGCTAACCAATCGGGCTAGTGGGCGGGTTCTGTTGTAGATAGGGTTAGGTTGTAGATAGGGCTAGTGGGCTAGATTGAAACAAAATTCTAATGGCGCACCGAGGGGAGGTGCGCCATTAGAATAGTCGTACTTATGGCGCACGAGGGGGTGGTGCGCCATTAGAAAGCTTGCCCCCCACACTAAATCCCCAATCTCTCTAATCTCTCCCCTACCTCATCGATCTCACCCGCTGCCCCCCGTGTTCGCCGTCCCCCTCGCCGCCCCCCTCGCCTCCTTCACCGTCCCCGATCCTAGCGCCGCCTCCCTCACCGCCTTCCTCGCCGTCCCTGAGCCGAGTGCCCTCGACGTCCTCCCGCCCAAGCGCCCCCTCCCCCCGCGGCCCCGCCTGCGCCCTCGACGTGCTTGCCGTCCAACACCGCGCGGCCTGCCCACGAGGACCGCCGATGTCTTCCTCTTCGACTACGAGGACCCGGACGAGCTCGAAGGCCCAGGAGGACCGCCACCGCTCGACGCCCTCGACCGCGCGGCCTGCCCAAGAGGACCGCCACCGCACGACGCCGAATTCGCGCCGCCTCGACTAGCTCCGGCTGCCCCGAGTCGCCCTCGACCTCCCAAGTGAGCACCCGAGCCGGTTCCCCCTCTTCCCCCTCTTTATTTCCTTCTGATGTGTTATAGGGTTGGGGGTTGGAGAAATTTGGGCAAGGAAAGGGGTTTGAAGAATTAAGTAGCTAGGATTTTCGAAATGTTCAAATCTCTGAGCTTGCTGCAGTGCAACCAAGATGATATTTAGATGCATTTTAGAGGATACTAGTATCAACTAAGCATCCGCCTAGAGATTCTTTCTTTAAGTAGCTAGGCTCAATTAGTGAATTTTCCAGTGAGTTTGGATTCATGCAACAATATGAAACATTAATTACTATTCTTTCTGGCCACTAATGAAGTAGAAAGAAGGGATCATCTCTTTCTTTGGTTGTCAGGTTGCGAAATCTACCCAAAACTCTCAGATTGCCCATGATAGATGTAACATGTAAGAAGTCCATAATTGATTAATGGATCTGTTAGTTTGATAGTTTTTTAGTGTTGCACCTTTTCCTTCTACAACTTGCAGATGTGCACACAGTTTTTTGTGTTCAGTTTAGGAGTTGGTCCTTGGGAAGCATAAATAAAACATTATTGGCAAGTGCAGTCTTGTTACTCCTAGGTATCTACTGAGTAGATGAATATTTGTTACCAGGAGGGGTTACAATATCTTTCAAACTGATGTTGTTCTCATGATCATGCTTTCTAATGGTTTGATATCACCCAAAGTTTGCCATGGAAACTACAGAGGTACTATGTAGTGTTGTATTACTTCTTCCGGATTCAGGGTGTTTAAATGTGCATTAGTTCTTCTGATAATTAATGGTTAAAGTCGTTTGACAAGAATGTGAACAATAAGAGATGCAACCAATCCCTGAAGTAGAACCATGTATATTTTCTCTCTACAATTCTCATGCAACAATTTGGAACTAATTCTTTAAGTAGTTAATGAGAACACTTGGTCCATATTCATTTGCAGTGATACATTTTCACTGTTCTTATAATATTTGCTTGATGTCAGATTATGCTATGAGGATATTAGTCTAAGCCCAGTCCTGGATGCATTGTTTTATCCTGCGGTGGTTAAACCGGTTCTGAAAATTATCTAGTTTGACCTGTACTTGTCCAGCTATCATAATCTATTCTTTGACCATGGCAGTAGCTGGCATTTTGTTATGATAATTTAAGTATATATCTTACTGTCCTTTGCTGATCTCGTTGTATTTTCAATTCATAGGCAACTCTCCGATGAAGTCTCCTCCAGGTAATATATGTCTCATGCTTTTTAAAGAGTACTAGTATACTGACTAAACTATCCACTTGCTATGCTTAGCTGCTCTGTTGTCTGAATCGTGACACTTTGCCAGCTGAAACTTGCCTATCGCACTGTCGCTGTATTGCTCAACTAAAAACACAAATATTTGTAGTTTTTGCCTGTCATAATGCAACTAAGCATACTAGTCTCAACTAAGCATACTAGTTTTTTGTAGTGAGACAGTAAGATAGTGAGACAGTAAGAAGGAAACTTCCCAGATTATGTAGAAAGAAAATACTTGGTTTGACAGCAAGTACCATGACATGAATCGAAAAACATATACGGTGGAAAAAATAAAATGGCAGAAATCTGGGAGGTTCAAAAATGCCATTACGAAGCGAGGTTGCTTGTTACTTTCCTAAGATGTGCATCTCATTTATTTGTGTTTTTATTTGTAGCTGTATTGCTCAACTAAGCATACTAGTGTCGCAATACACTGTTTTGCATGTAATAGTGTCGCAATATTTCCCTGTCATACCAGCTGAAACTTGATAGTGTTTCCTAAAAACACTGTCACTGCCACTAAAAGCATGACAATATAATTTCTAGTTTGTGTTTTTATTTGTTCACACTGTCACTGTATTGCTCAAATAGATAATTAGTGTTTATGAAGAAGAAGAATAAACCTGTTGCTGCTGCTGTTATGCCTGTATTCACTGCTGCTGATGTACTTGTGATGATGTTGTACTTGTGATGATGCTACTTGTGATCTTCTGAAATGACCCATTGGCGACTTCACTGCTGCTGCTGCTGTACTTGTGATGATGTTGTACTTGGGATAATGATTTTGCAGGTACCCCGAGAGGCCCTTGAGTTTGCCGAAATGTCGATTAACTTCCGTTCCGGCAAATTCGGGTACTCCATATGTCCTATTTTCAGCAAAGGTCATGCTGAAATTTTCCGTGAATTTTAGCATGACTTTTTTAAAAATAGGACATATGGGGTACTTGCGACTAATGCATGGGCCGGGGTATCTTAGTAGGATCAACTGCCCTGCCATTCTTGCTGCATTAAACCATAGGTGGCAATAGAGCCAAGTGATTAGGCCCAACTTAGAATTCTCCTTAGCATCGATAAAACCTAGATGAAAAACCCAACATAGGTGGCAATAGAGCCAAGTCATTAGTGCCAAGTGATTAGGTCCAACCTAGGGTGCCTCGGCATCGATAAACCCTAAATGATTGAAACTTAACTTGGCTGCCCCGGATGCCTCGGTGTCGATGAGAACCTAAATGATGTACGCTTAGGCTTTTAGGGTGCCTCGGCGTCGACAAACCCTAAATGATAAAAGCTTAGCTTTTAGGATGCCTCGGTGTCGACAAACCCTAAATGATGAGACCATGATCTTGTTCCTTGACAATAACCAACTTTTTGACCAAACTTTTTTTCCTATTTAGAGCGAAACATGGCCCACAACAATGAGGCCAGTGGTTCGGGCGGCAAGCAATTCTGGGAGCTGTCCCAGGAGATGGAGGAACAACCTCACCGCTATCAGGACGCCGCGGAAGACACCGATCCTGACTACACAACCCCTAGTGTCGTCGGGGATGACACAACTGATGGTGCCGCCGAGGATGCCACCACTGATGATGGCGGCGCACACACAGATGGCAGCCAACCGAAGAAGCGAAGGAAGGACCGGCGCCCGAATGCGCTCCGCACACCCAAGGAGGAATTCACTCAAGTGGACTCCGACGGGAATCCAACGGAGCCCAAACATATAGTCAAGGGGTACTCGCTTCAGCTCGGGTGCATTCTACGGAGCACCGTCTCGATCAACACCGATAACCTTAGGAATAAGGACCACGGGAATTTGCGCAACCTCCTCTTCACGAAGCTGCACGAACGATACAAGTTCCCGCCGAATTTGAAAACACACGCCTCTCAGGGAATAAAGTGAACAGTGCCGCCCTCACGAAGATGAGCACGACCCTGTCTACTTGGAGAAGCGCGGTGAAGAGAATGGTTGATAAAGGTGATAGTTATGAGAAGATCAAGGCGAAATATCCTTTGATGAGCGAAGATGACTACAAGGAGTTCAAGTTCAAGTGCGAGAGCAGCGCAACCTCCGAATCAAGTCAGTGGGGGAAAGAAATGCGGGAGTTGAACTTAGGGGAACACAAACTCGGTCCCGGCGGTTACAGAGTGGCGGAGCCTATATGGGACAAGGAGGACGCGGAGCATGCGGAGCAAGGCCTACCGCCCCGCTTCGAGAAATACAGCGGTGACAAGCAAACCAGGAACTATGTCAGGGCCCGGTACAAGGAGGACCCGATAACAAAGGAGCTTACCACGGATCCGAAGACCAGGGCGCGTCAGCTTGTTCTGGTAAGGAATACACCCCTGCGTAATTAGCTCCATATGGTTGCACTCTGATTAATCCCCAATATTTCTAAATGATTCACGTTCCTTCCGAAGGACACTGAAAGCAGTAGCGCGGGGTCGTCTCAGAGCTCCCCTTTCGACACCCCTTTAAATAGGGCGTTGAACGTAATGAAGCCGACGTTAGCTGGTCGTGTGGCCGGCAAAGGCTTGTCCAAAAAATGGGGGTCATACTATACCGCTGGTGTGCGGAAGGAGAAAAAGACCAGCTCGGAAAGCCAGACGCGCGAGGTTGAAGCACTCAAGGCACATGTGGCGCGGATTTCGGAGCTTGTCCAAGAGCAAGTAGAACAACAACTGGGAATGAAGCTCAACGCCATGGTGCCTACGTTGATTCATGGGCTGACGACGTGGATTGCGGGCGGCCAACAGGGGCCTCCCCCGGTTCCCAGCTTCACGGCCAACAACTCGCACAGCGCACAAACGGCACCATTGGTGTCTCCGGCGGCGGCGCCATTGGTGTCTCCGGCGGAGGTGTTATTTGTGTCTCCGGCGCCGGCACGGGCATTGGAGCTTAATGCTCCCGGGTGTACGCCGGCCGGCACCTCGCCAGTAAGCGCCCCCTCGGTCAGTTGCACGGCCGCCGTGGGCGGTGCCTCGACATTAGCCGAGCTCGACGGCATCACGGTAACTAAGCCTCTCGGCCGATGACTTCATCTCCTTGCCTTTGACTGGGCATTCCTGACGCCCTGTACATGTTTTCGCAGGGCACCGCCGACGTTCCTTGCACTCTTCTGCACTTCGTGGGCGCCGAGTTGGTCGATGTCACCAAGGGCAGATTCATTCAACTGGGCAACCCCATGTTCCACGGTAATCCGATGCCACCCATAGTGTATAGGGTTGAAGTGGTTTGGGTGCTGCTAGGCTGCGACGAGCTGTTACCTCCAATTCGACCCGCTGGGGCCGACGAAGAAGATGAGATGACCCTCAGCACCTGCGTAAACTGGCCCTTGCTTTGGCCGAAGAGCCAGATTCGTTTGGGGGCGGGGGACACTACCCCACAGACAAGACTGCCACTCATGCCGGCGCCAAGCCATGGCAAGAACGCCGCAACGCTACCGGACCTGCCGGACATCCCTATGGCACAGGATCCGGACAGCCCTATGGCACAGGATCCAGACAACGACGACAACGACGACGGTACATTTACCAAAGTCGATAAGTACTTTGTCGAACATGGGTACGTTGACGAGTTCTGCGGGCCTCTTTCTCAAGAACCCAACCAAGACGACCGCAAACTAGCTGGTACGGCGGAGAAATCCAATTGCAACAGGCGTCGTCTGGCGTTTAGTTCTCAGGAGACGCCTCCAGCTCCCGCCTTCACCGAGCCTCAGATAGCTGAGGTGCGAAATATTATCAGCCCCAACACGCTCAAGAAGGCGGTCTGTGAGCAGAACTCGGTCCCATTACAGGAGATCAAGAAGAAGGGATGGAAACGAAAGACTAACAAGGGCGCCGGTGCGAGCCAGCCGGCACCGAGTTCGATCCGTGCTCAGGACGGGCCACCTTCACCTAAGGATATCTCGAGGAGAGTGCATGTGGCGGGTAGGGCGATGCTACCGCCAAATATGCTGAATGCTGCAACCGGTGCTATACAGAGTCTGCACGATAGTGTTCTTTCTTTGGAGAAGCAGCGTCTCAGAAAGAAGGATGTGGCATACCCGGTTTTCGTGGCCAAGGTGCCAGAGGGCAAGGGCTTTGTGGATGGCGACATCGGGGGTACGATCGTCCTGCGGTTTGATGACATCTTTGCTATGTTTAACCTTCATCCGCTGCACTACACCTTCGTTCGGCTGTTTTCGCTGAGTATGGAGATGCGGATCATTAGAGACAAGACCTTGGACATCGTGATAGTCGACCCCTTCTACATGCGTGCCAAGCACTTGAGCAGCGCTGGGGACCGCCAAGTTGTGAGTTCACACCTCGAAGGCGTCATTCTGGCAAACCCAGATAAGGATATCTTCCTTGTGGCTTACTTTCCCGAGTAAGTCATCCCTTAACCGCCCTGTAACATATGATTTCTTAGATTTCGATCGTTCTTTTTTTTCTAACATTCCGTGTTCTGTGTAGTGACACACATTGCACACTCATCCTCTTAAGCCCGACATATTCCATGGCCACGTATTTCGACCCGAACCGTAACTCCAAGATAGACTACACAAATGTCAAGAAAGTTCTCGATGATGTTCTCCCCGGCTACGCCAAATCTGGGGGCACCTTCACCAGGGCAGTTTGTAAGTACGGCAAGCACATGTTCTCACACAATACGAAGTTCTGCTGCGTCAAGAAGCCGCCTGGCGGTCAGAAGGATGCCTACTACGCCCTCCATCACATGCGGGCGATCGTAAGGGACCATCATCAACTTCTGCTACCAGATAATCTCAAAGATTGGGCCGCGAACTTGTCGGCAATCCAGGACGTGGACCTCAGACAAGAATTCTTTCGCATCCAGCGGAGTTTGCGGACATCATCCATCAAGATGTCCTTCATACCTCGGGGCAGTTCTTCCTCAGATATCAACCATCCAACAATGAGATAGATGGAATGCTACAAATGCAGGGTGACAACGACCATGATTTCATGACCATCACGACAGACGGCGGCTTCATCCACGCTCCTGTCCGATGAGTCGAGTCGAAAGTAGTGATGTGTAGTTCTGAAACATTGATTGGCTCATGTTGTAATTAAACTTTAATGAATTCGTATGTCTCTTTGGTTTGGACAGTCGTTCGGCTTAGATGTAATCGATGCTATTTATTAGTAGGACCATGAATCGTGCTATTAATGTCTTGCTTTTCTCTTCCGATCCTTTTGTTGCATACTTACATATTGCTTATGTATTGTCTGTTGTTTGGCTTGTGCATAGAGATGCCGTCGTATGTCGTGTACAAGGGTAAGGTTCCCGGAGTCTACGACGACTGGTAGGAGTGTCGGAGACAGGTTCACCGTTTCAGCGGTAACAGTTACAAAGGGTACACCACTAGGGCGGAGGCCGAATCTAGATACGCCCACTATCTAGCGGGAGAGAGGAGGGAGTGTTGGAGGAACCGGATGAAGACCAGTTTGATCGCAATGATGCTCATCGTGATGACCACAACTCTCTTCTATGTGATGGTAGTTTAGATGATCGATATCGACTTGTAATGTGAAGACAAACTCGATACTCGCGGTCTTGAGACTTGTAATGTTTTATCTTTGTTTGGTCTTTTGATTTCGGAGACTAATATGATGAATTGAATTCGTAGACTAATCTTCTATTGTATTCGATGAATCTGATGTTGCTGTGTGCTGCTGTCTATATTCTGTCCAATAATATATTTTGTAACCTGTGCAAAAATCAGAAAAGTAAAAAAACAAATATTCGTACTAATGGCGCATCACCACCAGGTGCGCCATTAGTATGCCAAAGGATACTAATGGCGCATCAACACAGAAGGCGCCATTAGTATGACAAAGCACATGCTTACGTATGCCCCCCGGGAGGCACACTAATGGCGCATGGTGTTACATACTAATGGTGCACTGCTTGGTGTGCCATTAGTATACCAGATACTAATGGCGCACCAGTGGTGCACCATTAGTAAAAAATACTAGTGGCGTGCTACTAATGGCGCACTGGTAATGCGCCATTAGTAGGCAAAACCAGTGCGCCATTAGTAGGCCTTTTCCTAGTAGTGCGGACGTGATACCTATATACATGATCATGCCTAGATAATCTCATAACTATTCGCTTTTCTATCAATTGCTCGACAGTAATTTGTTCACCCACTGTAATACTTATGCTATCTTGAGAGAAGCCACTAGTGGAACCTATGGCCCCCGGGTCTATCTTTTATCATATAAGTTTACCATCTAATTTTGTTTGGATCTTTTACTTTCCAATCCATATCATAAAAATACCAAAAATATTTATCGTATCATATTATCTCTATTAGATCTCACTTTCGCAAGTGGCCGTGAAGGGATTGACAACCCCTTTATTGCGTTGGTTGCGAGGTTCTTGTTTGTTTGCGTAGGTGCGTGGGACTTTTGAGGAGCCTCCTACTAGATTGATACCTTGGTTCTCAAAAACTGAGGGAAATACTTACGCTACTTTGCTACATCACCCTTCCCTCTTCAAGGAAAACCAACGCAAGCTGAAGACGTAGCAGGAAGGATTTCTGGCGCCGTTGCCGGGGAGGTCTTTGATCAAGTCAAGACATACCAAGTACCCATCACAAACTCATCTCCCTCGCATTACATTATTTGCCATTTTCCTCTTGTTTTCCTCTCCCCCACTTCACCCTTGTCGTTTTACTCGCCCTCTCTTTCCCAATCTCCTCTCTCTTTTGCTTGCCTTTTTGTTTGCTTGTGTGTTGGATTGCTTGTCACGAAGGCGCAAGATAATACCCAATTGTGTGACTTTTCCAATACCAATAATAATGATTTCCTTAGTACTCCGATTGCCCCTCTTAATGATGTTGAGTCTTGTGAAATCAATGCTGCCTTGCTGAATCTTGTTATGAAAGATCAATTCTCGGGCCTTCCTAGTGAAGATGTCGCTACCCATCTAAACAACTTTGTCGATTTGTGTGAGATACAAAAGAAGAAAGATACGAATAATGATATTGTTAAATTGAAGTTATTTCCGTTTTCACTTAGAGATCATGCTAAATTTTGGTTTTCGTCTTTGCCTAAGAATACTATTGATTCATGGAATAAGTGCAAAGATGCTTTTATCTCTAAGTATTTTCGTCCCGCTAAGATTATCTCTATTAGGAACGATATTATGAATTTTGAACAACTTGATCATCAGCATGTTGCCCAATCTTGGGAAAGAATGTAATGATTTGCAATTGCCCTATTCATAGTTTGAACTTACAGATGATCATACAAAACTTTTATGCCGGATTGAATTTTGGTTCTAGAAATCTTTTAGATTTGGCCGTAGGAGGCACTTTTATGGAAATCACTTTAGGACCAGCTACTAAACTCCTTGATAACGTTATGGCTAATTATTCTCAATGGCACACCGAAAGATCCACTAGTAAAAAAGTGCATGTTGTAGAAGAAATTAATGTTTTGAGTGGAAAGATGGATGAACTTATGAAATTGTTTGCTACTAAGTGTGCTCCTATTGATCCTAATGATATGCCTTTGTCTACTTTGATTGAAAATAATAATGAATCTATGGATGTGAATTTTGTTGGTAGGAATAATTTTGGTAACAATGCTTATAGAGGAAACTTTAATCCTAGACCTTTCCCTAGTAATTCCTCTAATAATTATGGTAATTCCTACAATAATTCTTATGGAAATTTTAATAAGATGCCCTCTGATTTTGAGAATAGCATGAAAGAATTTATGATCTCTCAAAAGAATTTTAATGCTTTTCCTGAAGAAAAATTGCTTAAAGTTGATGATTTGGCTAGGAACATTGATAGGATTTCGCTTGATGTTGATTCTTTGAAACTTAGATCTACTCCACCTAAGCATGATATCAATGAGTCTCTCAAGGCCATGAGAATTTCCATTGATGATTGCAAAGAAAGAACCGCTAGGTTGCGTGCTAAGAAAGATTGCTTTTTAAAAGCATGTTCTTCTAGTTTTCATGAAAATAATGATGAAGATCTAAAAGTTATTGTTGTGTTCCCTATTAAATACTTGTTTTGCAATATGAATCTTAATACTGATGGGACTGGAGATGAGTCAACTTTAGATAAAAGGCGTCCCAATGATTCAGAGTTTTTAGATCTTGATGCTAAATTTGGTAAAAGCGGGATTGGAGAGGTCAAGACTTTAAATAGCATTGAACCCACTATCTTGGATTTCAAGGACTTTAATTATGATAATTCTTCTTTAATAGATTGTATTTCCTTGTTGAAATCCGTGTTGAATTCTCCTCATGCTTATAGTCAAAATTAAGCTTTTACCAAACATATTGTTGATGCCTTGATGCAATCTTATGAGGAAAAACTTAATTTGGAAGTTTCTATACATAGAAAACTTTATGATGAGTGGGAACCTAATATAAAGATTAAAATTAAAGATCATGAGTGTTATGCTTTGTGTGATTTTAGTGCTAGTGTTTCCATGATTCCGAAAACTTTATGTGATATTCTAGGTTTCCATGATCATGATGATTGCTCTTTAAAATTGCACCTTGCGGATTCCACAATTAAGAAACCTATGGGTAGGATCAATGATGTTCTTATTTTTGCAAATAAGAATTATTTTCCCGTAGATTATATCGTTCTTGATATAGATTGCAATCTTTCATGTCCTATAATTCTTCGTAGACCTTTCCTTAGAACGATTGGTGCAATTATTGATATGTAGGAAGGAAATATTAAATTCCAATTTCCATTAAGGAAAGGCATGGAACAATTTTCAAGAAAGAAAGTTAAATTACCTGATGAAAATATCATGCGAGCTACTTATGAATTGAATGCCAAAGATGGCACTACTTATATCTATCCTCGCTTTTATGCCTAGCTAGGGGCTTTAAACAATAGCGCTAGTTGGGAGGCGACCCAATTTTATTTTTGTTTCCTGCTTTTTGCTTCTGTTTAGTAATAAATATTTCATCTAGCTTCTATTTAGATGTGTTTTCATGTTTTAATTAGTGTTTGGGCCAAGTAGAACCTATAGGGTAACCTATGGTGATAGTTAGTTTGATTCTGCTGAAAAACAGAAACTTTTGCACGCACAAAAATAATTTTAGTAATTCACAGAAACGTGATTTTGGGTTGATGATTTTTTCTGTAGATCAATAGACAAAGTTTCCAGGACTTTCTATTTTGGTAGGAGTTTTAGAGTTCCAGATGTATTGTAGAGTTACAGATTGCTACAGACTGTTCTGTTTTTGACAGATTCTGTTTTTCGTGTGTTGTTTGCTTATTTTGATGCATCTGTGGCTAGTATCAAGGGGTATGAACCATAGAGAAGTTGTAATACAGTAGTTTTAACACCAATATAAATAAATAATGAGTTCATTAAAGTACCTTATGTGGTGGTTTTTCTTTCTTGCACTAACAGAGCTTATGAGATTTCCTGTTGAGTTTTGTGTTGTGAAGTTTTCAAGTTTTGGGTAAAGATTTGATGGACTATGGAATAAGGAATGGCAAGATCCTAAGCTTGGGGATGCCCATGGCACCCCAAGATATTCAAGGATAACCAAAAGTCTAAGCTTGGGATGCCCCGGAAGGCATCCTCACTTTCGTTTTCGTCTAACGGTAACTTTACCTGGAGCTATATTTTTATTCGCCACATGATATGTGTTTTGCTTGGAGCGTCTTGTATGATATTAGTGTTTGCTTTTTATATTACCACAATAATACTTGATGTACAAACCTTTTGGGAGAAACCCACTTGATTTGGAATTTATTAGAATACTCTATGTGCTTCACTTATATCTTTTGAGCTAGATAGTTTTGCTCTGTGTGCTTCGTTTATAACTTTTAGAGCACGGCGGTGGCTTAATTTTGTAGAAATTCTTGATCTCTCATGCTTCACTTATATTATGTTGAGAGTATTTTAGAACAGCATGGTATTTGCTATGTTTATAAAATTGATCCTAGAATGATGGGCATCCAAGTTGGGTATAATAAAAACTATCATAGGAAGTGAATTGGATGCTATGATCAATTTGATACTTGATATTTTTTTTGAGATATGAGGTAGTTATATTAGAGTCATGCTAGTTGGGTAATTGTGAATTTAAGGAATGCTTGTGTTGAAGTTGGCAAGTCATGTAGCATGCAAGTATGGTAACCGTTGTGTAACAAATTTGAAATATGAGGTATTCTTAGATTGTCATCCTTATGAGTGGTGGTCGGGGACGAGCGATGGTCTTTTCCTACCAATCTATCCCCCTAGGAGCATGCACGTAGTGCTTGGTTTTTGATGACTTGTAAATTTTTGCAGTAAGTATATGAGTTCTTTATGACTAATGTCGATTCCATGGATTATGCGCACTCTCACCCTTCCATCATTGCTAGCCTCTTCGGTACCGTGCATTGCCCTTTCTCACCTTGAGAGTTGGTGCAAGCGGGTGCATCCAAACCCCGTGATACGATACGCATTATCACACATAATCCTCCTTATATCGTCTTCAAAACAACCACCATACCTACCTATTATGGCATTTCCAAAGCCATTCCGAGATATATTGCCATGCAACTTTCCACCGTTCCGTTCATCATGACACGCATCATCATTGTCATATTGCCTTGCATGATCATGTAGTTGACATCGTATTTGTGACAAAGCCACTTTCATAATTTTTCATACATGTCACTCTTGATTCATTGCCCATCCCGGTACACCGCCGGAGACATTCATATAGAGTCATATCTTGTTCTAGTTTTGAGTTGTAAATAAATAGAAGTGTGATGATCATCATTATTAGAGCATTGTATCTTACAAAAATAAAAAAAGAAAGGCCAAAGAAAAAAAAGAAAGGCCAAATAGAAAAAAGAAAGGCCCAAAGAAAAGGGGGAAAGAAAAAATAAAAAGGAAAAGAAAAAAAGAAAATAAAAAGGGGGACAATGTTACTATCTTTTTCCACACTTGTGCTTCAAAGTAGCACCATGTTCTTCATATAGAGGGTCTCATTTGTTGTCACTTTCATATACTAATGGGAATTTTTCATTATAGAACTTGGCTTGTATATTCCAACGATGGGCTTCCTCAAAATGCCCTAGGTCTTCGTGAGCAAGCATGTTGGATGCACACCCACTAGTTTCTTTTGTTGAGCTTTCATACATTTATAGCTCTAGTGCATCCGTTGCATGGCAATCCCAACTACTCATGTTGACATCAATTGATGGGCATCTCCATATCCCGCTGATTAGCCTCGTCAATATGAGACTTTCTTATTTTTGTCTTCGCACACAACCTACATCATCATATTCTATTCCACCCATAGTGCTATATCCATGGCTCATGCTCATGTATTGCGTGAAAGTTGAAAAAGTTTGAGATTGCATAAGTATGAAATAATTGCTTGGCTTGTCATCGGGGGTGTGCAAGATGAGAGCATTCTTGTGTGACGAAAATGGAGCATGACCAGACTATCTGATTTTGTAGGGATGAACTTTGTTTAGCCATGTTATTTTGAGAAGACATGATTGCTTTGGTTAGTATGCTTGAAGTATTATTATTTCTTATGTCAATATGAACTTTTATTTTGAATCATTTGGATCTGAACATTCATGCCACAATAAAGAAAATTACATTGATAGTTATGCTAGGTAGCATTCCACATCAAAAATTCTGCTTTTATCATTTACCTACTCGAGGACAAGCAGGAATTAAGCTTGGGGATGCTTGATACGTCTCCAATGTATCTATAATTTTTGATTATTCCATGCTATTATATTACCCGTTTTGGATGTTTATGGGCTTTACTTTACACTTTGATATCATTTTTGGGACTAACCTACTAACCGGAGGCCCAGCCCGAATTGTTGTTTTCTTTGCCTATTTCAGTGTTTCGAAGAAAAGGAATATCAAATGGAGTCCAAACAGAATGAAACCTTCGGGAGCGATCTTTTTTGGAACAAACGTGATCCACGTGACTTGGAGTGGATGTCAAGCAACAGAGGAGGCGGCCACGAGGGTGCCCGGCGCACCCCCCACCCTCATGGGCCCCTCGAGCGTCCACCGACCTACTTCTTTCCTCCTATATATACTCCCGTACCCTGAAACCTTCGAGTAGCACCACTAAAAACTATTTCCACCGTTGCAACCTTCTGTATCTGCAAGATCCCATCTTGGAGCCTTCGTCGGCGCTCCGCCGGAGGGGGAATCGACCACGGAGGGCCTCTACATCATCTCCAAGGCCTCTCCTATGAGTTGTGAGTAGTTTACCACAGACCTTCGGGTCCATAGTTATTAGCTAGATGGCTTCTTCTCTCTCTTGGAGACTATTCGATGTAACTCTTTTTGCGGTGTGTTTGTCGAGATCCGATGAATTGTGGGTTTATGTTCAAGTTTATCTATGAGAAATATTTGAATCTCCTCTGAATTCTTTTATGTGTTATTAAGTTATCTTTGCAAGTCTCTTCGAAATATCAGTTTGGTTTGGCCTACTAGATTTATCTTTCTTGCAATGCGAGAAGTGCTTAGCTTTGGGTTCAATCTTGCGGTGTCCTTTCCAAAGGATGTTAGGGGTAACAAGGCACGCATTGTATTGTTGCCATCAGCGGCGGAGCCAGCGTATAACTATTGGGTTCAACTGAACCCAATGAATTTTGCCCCGTACAGCATATATGTACGTGCTTGACTGGTGTGAACCCAGTAAAATATCTTGCCTGACCCCATCACACCTCACGTGGAACAAAGAGCCCAAAAGGCAAAAGCCCACGAATCCATTTCAGTGCCCTAGCCTAGGAGTGCGGGCGTCACATAAACGCTTCGTGAGAAAATGCACTCAGCAGCATGTGGCACGCCTCCTCGAAGAATTTTTTATCATTCGTTTGTTCCCTTCTCGACTCCTATCTCGCTTGTTCGCTTTGCTCGGCGCCGACCGCCGCCACACGCCCGCGGCAAGCAGCTACTGCAGATCGACATCGGCAATAACTTAAGCCCATAATTTGAGGTAATTAGATTGTATTGCGCATTCCTCTCTCTCTCTCCTGTTTATGTTCAATCTAGCCTAAAATCCAGATGGTAGTGACTTTTTGCCCTGGTTTTTTATTTGTTTTCTCCATGGACTTTGATTGATCTAGGCTATGAAGCAGTATTTGTCCAAGAAAACTCGCCACCAGATTGACATAATTATACAGGCACATCAAGGTCACGATTAGACGAGGTTTACTGCATCAAATATCACAAAGATAGTCTCCCAAGCATACTATTCATACAGAAATTAACTTCGATTAATTGCCTTATAATCCAGCTGATCAGAAGAGAATTCAGTGTACACAGGAAATCCAGAGAAGCAAGATAAGACTAGGTGCATATATTTGACGAGGGGACCTTACATGCCACCTTCTAATTTTCATTACCCGCAAAGGGAGATTGGAGATATTAACTCGACGGAGGTTGAATCCAGATTGATTTGATGAATATGGTTATTGTGGTGACAAATGCATAAGGCCTTCTGTTTGTGCTGCTGCCTTTTAAGATTACAATCATGGACAACCTGGGAGTGATGCATTTGAAATTAACGTTGGAACAGAAAAGCAGACTAGATACTCATGAGGGTAATGATAATGTTAATAGCTTTCATAATGTAGAAATAGAAAGATGTGATGCTTTGATGATCAAGATCCGTAAATTTAGGTTGCTCTTGATAAGCAAACTGGTCTTACAAAAAGCAAAATCGAATCGGCTTAATGCTTCCATTGATTCGGTGCGATACTTGTTGCATCAAGGCTTAGTTTTTCGAGTCCATGACGAATCATGAGTCATGGAGTGAACCCAACGGCCAAATTTTCTGGCTCCGCCCTTGGTTGACATCGAGGATAAAAATATGGGGTTTATATCATATTGCATGAGTTTATCCCTCTACATCATGTCATCTTTCTTAATGCGTTACTCTGTTCTTCATGAACTTAATACTCTAGATGCCGGCAGGAGTCGGTCGATGTGTGGAGTAATAGTAGTAGATGCAGGCAGGAGTCGGTCTACTTGTCACGGACGTGATGCCTATATACTTTATCATGCCTAGATAATCTTATAACTATTCGATTTTTATCAATTGCTCGATAGTAATTTGTTCACCCACCATAATACTTATGCTATCTTGAGAGAAGCCACTAGTGAAACATATGACCCCAGGATCTATCTTTTATCATATAAGTTTACCATCTACTTTTATTTGCATCTTTTACTTTCCAATCTATATCACAAAAGTACCAAAAATATTTATCTTATCATATTAGCTCTATCAGATCTCACTTTCGCAAGTGGCCGTGAAGGGATTAATAACCCATTTATTGCGTCGGTTGCGAGGTTCTTGTTTGTTTGTGTAGGTGCGTGAGACTTTTGAGGAGCCTCCTACTGGATTGATACCTTGGTTCTTAAAAACTGAGGGAAATACTTACGCTACTTTGCTGCATCACCCTGACGTAGCAGCCGCAAAAGAAATTTACCTATGCAGTGTCTGCATATGTTCAAATCGCCATGCTTATTCCTTTGGAAGGAGATTAGCTAATGTCAAACCTTGTGGTTTTGTCAGGTTGATTTCGTGTTTGGATCATCAAAGTTAGTGAACTCCCTTTGCAAAATATTACATTAAATCTTATACAACAACTTTTTCAGCCGGTTTTATCCTGCCATAAACATCGGCACCCTCCTATCAGCTTCTGTGTTTGTCTACGTGCACACGCACGTCAGATGGAGCTGGGGATTCAGCATCCCCGCCTTGATGATGATCCCAGCGCTAGACCTAGATCTGTCCCTGGGCCATGATAGGTCCCGCCTTTCTCTGTCTTTTCTTCTTTTCCATTGTCTCCTGTGTATGTGTTAGGTGCTCTAGTTTGATTCGTGTGGATATGGATCTAGCGAGACAAAATACCACTTCTGCTGCTCAACTGCTAGCGCAATGAGTGCCTCATACTCGAGCTCGCCGAGCTGGACAAGAGCGGGCAATTGATGTCCTGGATGATGGTCACAAGCAGGACGAGCATGCTAACAGTGAGGCGATGTTCCCGTAGTCGATGAAGCAGAACCAGTTCTTGTAATAGTGCAAGATGGCGGCCACTGCGATTGCTTTTCGGCGTGTTGCAACTACAAATGGGCACGACCAGAGTGTGCCAATCAATGGATTCAGCCCACATACCCGGATCGACTCATCCACACCTCTCGTACAGAAACAGGCCAATCTTATTTGCTTCACTCCAACATCTCATAGAGTGTTTTCGGAGAAGTAGTAAATAATAGCCATGTATACTAGTTGCTACAGGACCATCTAGTGATATGCATAGCTAAAGCTGATTTACTATAGTTGCAGCTGCAGAAAGGAAAGACATTTTGCAATGGATTATATATATACGAGCCTGCATAGATCATGCAATAGCCATGTATGTAGTCATGAAAATATATTGCACCCCAACCAACACGCCATTCGAATGGATGCACAATATCTAACTCAAACCATGAAGGACCGGTCAACGTCTAGTTAGCAAACTTACCAGAAACATAACTGTTTGTACGAGTACGTATGTACACCATGCTAAATGCATGTGCCTACCTAGCTAGCTAGGACAAGTACGCATGCCTAGAGCTTTACACTCATGTTAGTTTCACTCGGAACTCGGAACAACAAAATAAAAATGTGACACAAAGTGAATGTGATTCAAGCCCTAACTAATGATACTATCAAACAAACATATAACACCGTGATCGCAAATTATAACTGTATAGAGGAATTAATCAATGTATATGTACTAGTACTCCATGTGTTTGAACTAGGTTCTACCGTCGATCCTTGTAGCGGTAAGATTTTGAAAGCTACCGCCACGACCTTTGCCGGTAGACTTCTGCCACGTCAGCAACTACGGACCAGCATGCTATTGCGATTGACTATTGCAGTACCCTTGTATGCCTACCGCGAATGTAAATGTGCATGGCGGTAGCAAAAAACATTAGATACAGCTAAATTTTTAAAAGATGGTCGGATCGGGCTAATCATACAAAAAGGTAAAAAAGAGTGATCTTGTCCGTGTGTGTGGAGTTAGGCCATCTCGAACGGCGACCCTCGGACCAGCCGCGTACGTTTGGACCATGCTTTCCGTACCGCGGAAGCCAACGAACGTGGGCCTATATCGGTCCACACGGCAGTCCGGACGTGTTTTCTCCCACAAATTGAAGACAAAGTGTGTGTGTGTGTGTGTGTGTGTGTGGGGGGGGGGTGGAAGACTCCGGACATCAGCCACGTAGGACTCCCACACCCCTGGCCCGCCCAATCTACCTTCTCCCCCTTACTCTGCATCGGCACCCTCAACCCCCACTACCGCAGATGTAAATCTTCGGTAGCCACAGAAGAATTGCCAGACATCCCCAACCAGGTCTGACGAGCCCGGTCACCATTACGACATCGCGGTCCACCCTAGAGCCATTTGCACCCGGGTACAAGCCGCCCCTCCGTCAACAACCTCCATGGAGGACACCACGCCCAGTAGCTGTTCGGTCAAGTGCCATTCACGTATTTTCAAACACCATGTTGTTTTTTTAGAGTACGAAGGATGGCGAGCTACTCGACCATGGAGGATGAGTTGTTGTGCGATGTGTGGTTGGCCGTATCCATGCATTTACTAGCCAGGAGCAAAGGCAGACCTTCTGGCAGCAAGTGCATGAATCGTTTCACGAACAAAATCACATTGCCCTACGACATGTACATCATTCAAGAACGTAGTGTGAGGTCATTATTTTATCGCTGGTACGCTATCCAAACCAGCATCACGAAGTTTTATCAAGTGGTTCATCATGTGGAGGCAAGGTGGCCATTGCACGTGCCAGAGGAGGAGATCGCAAGTTTTTGCTTCCTCTTGGACAACTTGTTTAAATCGTGCATTCACTTAATATTGGTCTACATTATGTAGCAGAGGCGCTGCCGTAGTGTACCACATGACAAAGGGACGGCCATTTACGTACAAACACTATTGGATGAGCTTAAGAGGGAGTATGTGTGGGACAACATGATTCGTTGATGAAAAACTTGTTGGGTATCCAGTTAATCTAGTCGAATTTGTGATATTGTTGTACTAGACTAATTTGTGCTATTTTCTATCAAACATTGATGAATATTTGCCGGTTTGCATTAACTTCGTCCGGTTAATTCAAAGTCGGTTGAAAAGTGTGTGGGCAGTGTTGGCTGGCCGCCTCCCGCATCCCTGTCCGCGGACTGGTCCCCTGTCCGTAGATGAATGCGGGAGGAAATTTTAGGTCGCAGTTGGAGATACCCATAGTAGTAGAGGCCGACAAAATTCCTACCCAACCTACAACTTTAGCCTATATAGCTGGTCATGCAGCCGTACAGGGTCCTACATCCCTACTTTGTTTTCCAGTAGTAGTCTTTGCATGTTGTATGTTTGTACTCATGGGACCAAACCATTCAACAAAGAAGAGAGTGGTTTTTCTACACCCACCCTTGGTGCACCCACGTTGCTCCCACGCAAGAAAATAGACCAAAACATTTTGAAAAAATCTGAAACTTTGTGAGAATGATTATCAATAAATGTTAGAGAGGCTTGCAAATTTTGGTGGTCAAATGACATCTGAGGAGCTGTATACAAAAAAGATAATATTAGTCAAAATGTAGGTGCACTGTTTGACTAAAATTTGCAATTTTTTTGTACAGTTCTCCTCTATGTCATTTGACCACCAAACTTGGCAAGCTCTCTAACATTTGTTGATGATCATTTCAACAAAGTTTCAGAATTTTTTCCAAATGTTTTGATATGTTTTTGCGTGGGTGCATCGTGGACGCACCGAGGTGGGGTTCAACCACTACTTTCCCAACAGATAAACCAGTTCCTTACGCATCTTGATGTGTTTTGTTCGTGAGATGGAGCCCTCACGTCACGCATCGACGTCCCAGATGGTCATGTCTGTGCCAGGCCACTTGTTAGATTTTTCCCTTTATTTTTTGAATGCCAGCATAAAATAACTGAAACACATGTTCCTTTTTCGTATCCTTGTCATTCTAAAATCAAAAACTCTATAATTATTGCCGAAGCAGCGACGACGACAACTTTGGTGCCCCTTCTTGATAAAGCTAACCTCGAGATAGGAACCATCCAAAACCAGGTTTCTGAGAGAATCTTTAGGATGGACATGCACAATCGACATGGTTAGGTGAGCCATACCCTGCGAGCGTTTGGTTTTCTTGTGGTAGATTACTTTGCCACTAGACACCTTGCCTTAGTTGCTGAATAAGAGTTGCAGCTGAGGGCTCTTCATGGTAGAAGGCAGAATACGCACCAACAAATTGAAACAAGGCTCATAGTCTCTATCAATGTGAATGGTGTGTGTTGAACTAGTAAGTTGTTGCTGCTGCTTCATGGAACAGGCCTTTCAATGTTAATTTATGAACATTTCACTATTGCCGATGCATATACAAAGTCCAGGCAGTTAAGCTCTTATATCCGCTGTATTTGCTTTATGTGATGGTAAAACTAATGAAATATTGTATTATGCAGAAGATAAATTTGGGATGTAGTGCAGGTGTTTACATTAATTGGAGCAATGGCAGGCTGGGGGATGAGCCAGGTGCACTTCTTTCTATCCCATCCGAGAGGTAGCCGCTCAATGAACTCGGTCTTGAAAAGGAAATCGGTATCTTCACTGACGAGGTTGTACCGAATCACTCCATACCGCATACCTGGTGACCTCTTACCGTCGTTGTGGTAGACGAAATAGGCACAGCCGCCCAACTGGGATGCATCCACAACGAAGCTATTGGGAGACCCCAAGAATAGCACGCGATCCGCCAGGCTATGTCAGTCCTTTATCACACATCGTACCTTCTCCGGCACCGGGACCTCCTCTAGCACATGCATCGACACCAAATGTAGAAGAGCACGAAACTCATGGGAAAAACTAAAATACATCTCAACATGGACTGACACCCACAAATGCTCTTCGTGGGACTCTACGATGTAGCCATAGTGTTCCAACAAGTAGGCCCATGACCCCGCCGCCACCCGCGCCGTTGGAACTAACATGTCGTCATCATTGCCACCATCCGGCGTAATGATTCGCTAGAGGCTAGGCTCAACGGTGATCATGATCATGCCGCCACGGTACGTAGCACAATACTCTTTGTCTACATTGACCAGGATATACTTGTCGTTAGGGTCAAACTCTATGACCTTGCCACATCGTCGTGCATAGTGGTATTCTCTGGGCTTATCGGTATTCTCAAATTTCCTCACCACAAGCTTCCACTCTGCTTTGCCGGGAAACAACAACGCCACCCTGAACCTGGTTCTTAAGCCATCATCAATGACCGAAAATCCTTAAAGAAAAGTGGTTCCGTCGCCACAGAGAGCGCCTTTGAGGATATTCTCCGACGACGGGTCTGATGGATGACAAGGCCCAAGGCCCAGTAGGCCGGATCATGTTATGGTAGGCCGACTTGAGCAGGAACGCACAAGGAATATTACCTTTTAGGCATAAGGAATATTACCTTTTTTTTACTATACACAGTAGGGCAAAACCCCACTACGATTTTTATATTATCATAAGAAGCAGAGTACAAACAAACTAGGCTTGAGAAAAGCCCTCAAAAAAATAAAAACTAACCTAAAAATACTAAGAGAACTGGAAGAAACTAAAAAAACTAAAACTACAAGAGCTACAGGACAAGGGTGTCCAACCAGGAACAGAAAGAAACTGAAAACTTCTCCATAATTCTGAATTTGAGCAGGTGTAGTTCTGTGAGGAAAATGAACTTCCATCTATCAATGCAGGTTGGAATGCTATTGAAAATCTTATCATTCCTGACTATCCAAATGGCCCAAGATGCAATGATAATGATCTCCATGGAAAAAGGTTGATGTATGTTGCTCCTTAAATCTGGAATGGCTTCCATGATAGTGAGGTTCCTTTATCTGTTAGGGCAGAGAATATCCCAACAAGCAGAAGCAAAAGGACAGGTCCAGAAGAGGTGCTGGAGAGTTTCTTCCTGCTGGCAATTTAGTGTAGCACAATTATAGTTGTGAAGATGAAAAGATTTCCTTCTTAGCAGATTCCTGGTGTTTAGCCTATCATGAAGAAGCCTCCAAAAGAAAACCTTGTGCTTTGGCTGGGCAGAACATTTCCAAATCCAATTGAACTTAGCTGGAACAATTTTAACACCTATCAAAATTTGGTAAGCTTTAGCCACTGAAAAAATGCTATTTCCCCACATATAACTCCATGTATCCAAGTGCTCATTGGAAGCAGATCTTTTGTGGGTGTCACAAATTTCTTCGATGAGTTCAAATTCCAGAAAAGCCTCCTGGGTCAAAGGTAGGTGAAATAAATCTTCCAAGTATTCAAACATAAGCACAGATTGCACAGAGAGGTTCTGATCACTGACAAAGGAGTAAAGATGAGGGAATAATTGGTTCAGACAAGAAGTGTGCCAGAGATCAGACCAAAACAGAGCAGATTTACCATCTCCTATTGTGCATCTTGCCATGGATTTGTTACTATCAATGAGCCTGAGGTTACATTTCCACCAGAAAGACCCTTCCCATTTGTGTCCTGGTAGGTTGCCATTGTCATAATAAGCCTCCCAGATGAGATTGACCCAAGGGATGTTTTCTCTATTGTAGAACTTGTCGAGGTTCTTGAGCAGCAGGGCTTGGTTTTGTACAAAGATGTTCATAACTCCAAGGCCTCCCTGATTTTTAGGCCTACAAACAGTGGACCAAGCTACCAAAGCTGGTATGTGATCCTCCAAATCTGGTCCCCTCCAAAGACAGTGTCTCAAATATTTGTTAACCTAGTTTTTGATAGTTATAGGAACATCAAGACAGCCCATGAAGTAAATAATAAGACAACTTAGCACTGACTTGCCCAGCAGTAACCTTCCAAAGAAGAGTCATAAAAGAAGATAAGCCCACTAGTTTTTGCAATTCTTCTCACTAAAGGCAAACACTTGCTCCACTGTTGGCTTTTGAAGCCCTAAAGGCATGCCTAGATAATTGAAGGGGAATGATCCTTTCAAACAGTTCAAAGTACCAGTCAAAACTTCCATTTTTTCATCACTCACATTGATTGGTATCAGATTTGATTTGCTGTAGTTCACCTTTAACCCAGTAGCATCTGCAAATGTGTGAAGAAGGGCTTTAAGACAATGGAGTTGTGGGGCATCAGCTTGCATGAGAATCAGGGTATCATCTGCATATTGAACTATGGGAAAGTCTGGCCATGACTGAACTTGCAAAGGAGGAATGAGAAGACCCAAGTTCATTGCCCTGTTCATGATTGATTGAAGGAGGTCAGAGCCAACACAAAAGGAGGGGAGAGAGGATCCCTTGTCTCACTCCTCCGAGGCAATAAAACTTTTTCCCAGGAATGCCATTAAGAAGCACTTGTGATGAAGCAGAAGTAAATAGCATTTTAATCCATCCAATCCATCTTTCTCCAAAACCCTTTGCTCTGAGGATATCAATGATTGTAGAATGCTCAATGAGGTCGAAAGCTTTTTCAAAATCTAGCTTTAGCACAACAATTTCCTCCTTAGAGTTGTGGCATTGATGTAGGTACTCATAAGCCCAACCAAGACAGTCATGAATAGCTCTTTCCTTAAGGAAACCATACTGATTTATATGCACCATTTTGAGGATCACTTTCTGTAACCTGTTGGCAAGCAATTTGGTAATGAGCTTGAGGCAGCAATTGAGCAAAGATATAGGTCTGAAATCATTAGCAGTACTGGGAGAAGGCCCCTTGGGAACTAGAGTTATGAAAGAGGAGTTGATGCTCTCAAGAGAAATTTGCCCAGCATAGAACTCATGTATCAGTCTAGTGACATCAGGTTTTATAATATCCCAGCAGCTCTTAAAAAACTCATTGTTAAATCCATCTGGACTAGGAGACTTGTCAGGAGACAATTGCTTAACAACATCATTGATTTCTTCCTCAGTGAAAGGAATTTCCAACTGTTCAAAGTCAGAAGGACTAGCTTGATGTTGCAGAAGAGTATGCAAATTAAAGTGCATGGTGGTTTGCTCTGACCTTCCTAATCTACTCTTGAAGGCATTCCACAGCAGGGCAGCTTTACCTGCATGGTCTGTGATTTCCACTTGATCCTCATTTTTTAGCATAGCAATGTAATTATGCCTGTGATTTATAGAAGCCTTTGTATGAAAAAATTTGGTGTTTTCATCACCAAACTTAACACCTTTGATTTTACCTCTCTGCTTCCAATAGATTTTTTGGTTCTTCAGTAGTAAGAGCAATTGTTCTTTTAGGATCACCCTGCAATTCCACTCAAAATCACCCAAATCTCTGAATTCCTCAAACAAGTCAAACAAGAAAATAACCTCATTAATGGCAGCAATTTTGGATTTTAGGCAAGATAGGTTCTTGGCCCAAAGTTTGAGAGCCCTTCTCAGATTTTTGAACTTTGCATTTAGGCTTTTTGCTGCATCAAGATTACCCACAGGAATATTCCAGGCTGCAGTAACAACCTCTTTAAAGTCAGAGTGCTTTAACCAGTAATTTTCAAACACGAAGACTCGGCCTTTGGGATTGAAGTCCCAATTTTGATAACACATGGAAGATGATCGATATAGGTCTAGAAAGAGGCATAGCAACTCATATCGGGATAAGTAGTCATCCAAGAGGCAGAGGTGAAGAACCAATCCAACTTTTCCAACAATGGACTCTGTTGCATGTTACTCCAGTGTATTTTCTGCCATGAAGAGGGAGCTTAATTAAACCCAGATTGCTGATAGCTTCATTAAAAGAAGCATTTCATTAACATCCCCACCAGGCCTGTTCTGTCAGAAGGATCCCTAATAAAGTTGAAATCACCAACTAGAATCCAATTTGTGTCTAGTGGCATATGAATGTTGGAAAACAAATTAATAAACTCCATTTTTTCTGCTTGCACACATGGGCCATAAATGTTGGTGAGGACCCAGGATTGATTGCACAAAAGACTAGTGAAACTAATTGAGAGAGAGAATCTATTCTGGAAGATGACCTCTCCCTCAAACAGAGAACCATTCCATGTGATTAGAAGGCCTCCAGAAGCTCCAATTGAGGGCAGGAAGGCAAATTTATTGAGCTTGTTGGGACAAAAGTTCTTAATGTAAGCAGCATCAAAATGCTCCCTCTTGGTTTCTTGAAGACACAGAATGGCACAATCACTTTCCTCAAATTTTTGCCCTAGAGCAAGCCACTTATCAGGTGAGTTAATTCCTCTGATGTTCCAGTTTAGTATATTCCAGCTTCTGTTGTGACTATTCATTGTAAAAGTATAGGAGAACAACCAGGGACCAAGCACCATCACTTGGCCAGAACCCAAGGAAATCAGACCAACCAGACAGTAGTGAAAGCAAATTGAGCAAGTACAGAAACCACATCATCCACAGCACATCAACATATGAAACTACCCATATGGAGATAGAGAAGCAAAGTGCACTGACAGAAGAACATGAACTATTATAGCAAGTCTAGAGGGTCCATAGGGTGCAATTACAACCAAAAGGAACAATCATACAGTTTATAACATAAAACCCCTCCCTCCCCTCAACAAAAGCATTTAAAGTGGTCATCTAAACACTTTTGGGGTTGTCCTGCCTGTCCTCATTGGATGGGATCACCCCAGCCAAGTCCTCTCCCATTCTTCTCTTAGGTTTCTTGGAGAGCTTCCCTTCCAGCTCCTGATCAGCAACCTTGCAAAATGAGGATGTGAGATTCTTAACCACTGATTTCTGAACAACTGGTGGAGCAGCATTACAAGGCACACACTTATTATTAGAGCAAGAACCTCTTTTAAACCCAGCATTGTCTTTTTTTATCCTATCACTCCTCCTTACCTCTGTTTCTACAAGAGGTGTCTTTCCTCCCCTTCTTTTCTTAGAATTTTCAGCCCCAAAAGGTTGAAGAAGGGCCAAGGAATCCAAGTCCTGCTGGTTGGAAGAATCTCCTTCATTTTCCTTGTTTGTATCCTGCTGATGAGATTGATCCATGAGTTGTTTGCAAGCAGGAGCCTTAGTAGCAATGCATTTATCAGGAATGTGAAAGATATAAGAATTTTCAGTGCCCTCTACTTCAGCAAGTAATTCCCACAAAGGAGATTTAAGCATATTGAGTGTCCAGTTAAACTTGTCTGGTGTCATTAGAAGATGCACAATAAAATTGAACCAACTTACTGGGACTTGAACAGAAAGAGAATGCACATCCTCCAAAGGCTTTTGAGCAAAATGCTCCTTCCAAATTACCAGGCATTCTTCTGACAGAATAGTATCTTTATTAGCTAGAGCCTTTAACTGAATAGATTTCAAACCAAGTAATGAGGATGCAAACTCAAAATGCTCCTCAATTTGGGCAATCCAGTTACCTTGTTTCCTAGCATTTTCAGCTCCAGCATGATCCAGAAGCAGTGGGTTCACTGAATGAAAGCTAGCTCCTGCTTCCCCAACCAAATCAACAGCTTTATACTAAAAGGAATATTACCTTGATAAGGGATGCGAGTAGTCCTCATACTACTAGGACTCCACACGTAACCTGCCCTTCCAACTTATATAAGGAGGGGTAGGGCACTCCAAGGGACAAGTTAAGACAAACAAGCCAATAGCTCTCGAGATAGAGGTAGCGAAAGAACACCCTTGTAATTGTGAGCATCATCATCATCAATATCAATGAAGCAGGATGTAGGCTTTTACCTCCACCGTGAGGGGCCGATCCTGGGTAAAACCTCGCATCTCTCGTCCCACTCAACCCCTTTCAAGCTACTACCTAGATGCGTTGGCATCACGAATAAGTCCTCACACTAAGGACATCTGCCCTGACAAAACCACGATAGTCACTGTTAGGTACAAACAATTAAAGCTAGACCTTGGGCTTTCACCATGAAAACGAGGACTCAGATAACGCATGTGCAGTTGCCGCCACTTACGCTGCCGCTGCCAAGAATAACAAATCACCAAGCAAAGTGCACACCGCCATGAAGACTCAATCGCCATCACAAGGCCTCGGACCTTAGCCATCAAGGCGTTCTTTGTCTTTGTCTTCACCAGGAAAATCGAAATACCGACGTATCCCATAATGTCAATAGAAACGAAGTTTTGCGTCACACCCTACTCAAGCCACTCGAGCCGAAATGGGGGCGCACATGACTGAATTTCATCTGATCCAGAAATCTACACGCATCAAGCACCAATGATGATCTCTACCAAAGCATTCTAGAACTAGTAAATGGTTACATCCATAAGGGCCGGCAACCGGCCGAACACCATCTTAGAGCAAAAAGAAAACAAGAGGACCGCGTCGCTCACCAGCTACCAACAACGTCTTTGGAGATCTAAGCGAGCACCACCGTCACCGCCCGCACCACACGAAGATGAGTAACTTAGCCACACCGACCCTCCTGAACTAGAATTGGACACAACGGCAATCAAGGTTCCAAGAGAAATACGGGGTTGCCGCCCCGGCACCCATTTCCACCGGAAGAACCATGGCGTCCAGGTCCGCCGCTATGGAGCTCCAGCCGGTGATCCCGCAATGCGAGAAAGGATGGGCCCCCGCTGCCATGCAGCTGGGTGCCGTCCGCCTTGTAGAAGGTGAGAAGCATTGCGCTGCCAACGCTGTGCATGTTGCTGCAATGAACTACATCACCTCCTCATCACTAAAATTATTTCCAACGCAGCACTCACGCCTATGCCAATGTCCCTTCTTGATAATTGAAACTTGAGATGGGAACCATTGAAAACCAGCTGTTTGGGTGCATCTAGCTAGAGCTTCTTCAGGATGGACATGCACTGTCGACATGGTTACATGACCAATACCTTGCGAGCATCTGGTCTTCTTGTGACAAATTACTTTGTCGCTAGACCCCTTGCTGTAGTTGCTGAATAAGAGTTGCCGCTGAGGGCTCTTCATGGTAAGAGGCAGATTACACACCAACACCTTGAAACAAGGTTTGTAGCCTCTCAATATGAATGGCGTGTGTTAAACTAGTAACCTGTTGCTCTTGCATGATGGCATGGGTCATAATCGACCTCTTCTTGGTTTTCGATAGAGCAATATCAATGTTAACAAATGAAAGATGGTATTATGCAAATGATAAATTTGGGATGTAGTGCAAGAAAAGTGTTTTTCCTTAAGTTGAGCAATGGCAAGCTGGGGGACGAGACAGGTGCACTTATTGCCATCCCACCCTAGAGGCACCCACTCAATGAACTTAGCCTTGTCAATGACGAGGTTGTACAGAAGTAATCCATACCTCATAACAGGTGACCTCGTACTATTGTTGTGACAGATGAAATAGGTACAACCTTCATTGCTGCCCAACCTTCATGGGAGGCATCAAGAGAGAAGCTATTTGGTGACCCCAAGAATATAGCATGTGATACGCTAGGGTACGACCGTCCTTTCTCACCCATCGTGTCTTCTCCGGCATCAAGACCTCCTCTGGAACATGCACCAGCACCGCCGACATCTTGGGGTCGTACGTCCCACCAGGATCACACAAGAAAATGGACAAGGATTTGAGACAGGCTTTCATTTGTTGCTTATCTCTACTGCATAGGTAAGAAAAGGGGGAAAGAAAAAATAAAAAGGAAAAGAAAAAAAGAAAATAAAAAGGGGGACAATGTTACTATCTTTTTCCACACTTGTGCTTCAAAGTAGCACCATGTTCTTCATATAGAGGGTCTCATTTGTTGTCACTTTCATATACTAATGGGAATTTTTCATTATAGAACTTGGCTTGTATATTCCAACGATGGGCTTCCTCAAAATGCCCTAGGTCTTCGTGAGCAAGCATGTTGGATGCACACCCACTAGTTTCTTTTGTTGAGCTTTCATACATTTATAGCTCTAGTGCATCCGTTGCATGGCAATCCCAACTACTCATGTTGACATCAATTGATGGGCATCTCCATATCCCGTTGATTAGCCTCGTCAATATGAGACTTTCTTATTTTTTGTCTTCTGCACACAACCTACATCATCATATTCTATTCCACCCATAGTGCTATATCCATGGCTCATGCTCATGTATTGCGTGAAAGTTGAAAAAGTTTGAGATTGCATAAGTATGAAATAATTGCTTGGCTTGTCATCGGGGGTGTGCAAGATGAGAGCATTCTTGTGTGACGAAAATGGAGCATGACCAGACTATCTGATTTTGTAGGGATGAACTTTGTTTAGCCATGTTATTTTGAGAAGACATGATTGCTTTGGTTAGTATGCTTGAAGTATTATTATTTCTTATGTCAATATGAACTTTTATTTTGAATCATTTGGATCTGAACATTCATGCCACAATAAAGAAAATTACATTGATAGTTATGCTAGGTAGCATTCCACATCAAAATTCTGCTTTTATCATTTACCTACTCGAGGACAAGCAGGAATTAAGCTTGGGGATGCTTGATACGTCTCAATGTATCTATAATTTTGATTATTCCATGCTATTATATTACCCGTTTTGGATGTTTATGGGCTTTACTTTACACTTTGATATCATTTTGGGACTAACCTACTAACCGGAGGCCCAGCCCGAATTGTTGTTTTCTTTGCCTATTTCAGTGTTTCGAAGAAAAGGAATATCAAATGGAGTCCAAACAGAATGAAACCTTCGGGAGCGATCTTTTTTGGAACAAACGTGATCCACGTGACTTGGAGTGGATGTCAAGCAACAGAGGAGGCGGCCACGAGGGTGCCCGGCGCACCCCCCACCCTCATGGGCCCCTCGAGCGTCCACCGACCTACTTCTTTCCTCCTATATATACTCCCGTACCCTGAAACCTTCGAGGAGCACCACTAAAAACTATTTCCACCGTTGCAACCTTCTGTATCCGCAAGATCCCATCTTGGAGCCTTCGCCGGCGCTCCGCCGGAGGGGGAATCGACCACGGAGGGCCTCTACATCATCTCCAAGGCCTCTCCTATGAGTTGTGAGTAGTTTACCACAGACCTTCGGGTCCATAGTTATTAGCTAGATGGCTTCTTCTCTCTCTTGGAGACTATTCGATGTAACTCTTTTTGCGGTGTGTTTGTCGAGATCCGATGAATTGTGGGTTTATGTTCAAGTTTATCTATGAGAAATATTTGAATCTCCTCTGAATTCTTTTATGTGTTATTAAGTTATCTTTGCAAGTCTCTTCGAAATATCAGTTTGGTTTGGCCTACTAGATTTATCTTTCTTGCAATGCGAGAAGTGCTTAGCTTTGGGTTCAATCTTGCGGTGTCCTTTCCCAGTGACAGCAGGGGTAACAAGGCACGCATTGTATTGTTGCCATCAGCGGCGGAGCCAGCGTATAACTATTGGGTTCAACTGAACCCAATGAATTTTGCCCCGTACAGCATATATGTACGTGCTTGACTGGTGTGAACCCAGTAAAATATCTTGCCTGACCCCATCACACCTCACGTGGAACAAAGAGCCCAAAAGGCAAAAGCCCACGAATCCATTTCAGTGCCCTAGCCTAGGAGTGCGGGCGTCACATAAACGCTTCGTGAGAAAATGCACTCAGCAGCATGTGGCACGCCTCCTCGAAGAATTTTTTATCATTCGTTTGTTCCCTTCTCTGACTCCTATCTCGCTTGTTCGTTTTGCTCGGCGCCTCGACCGCCGCCACACGCCCGCGGCAAGCAGCTACTGCAGATCGACATCGGCAATAACTTAAGCCCATAATTTGAGGTAATTAGATTGTATTGCCGCATTCCTCTCTCTCTCTCCTGTTTATGTTCAATCTAGCCTAAAATCCAGTATGGTAGTGACTTTTTTGCCCTGGTTTTTTTATTTGTTTTCTCCATGGACTTTGATTGATCTAGGCTATGAAGCAGTATTTGTCCAAGAAAACTCGGCCACCAGATTGACATAATTATACAGGCACATCAAGGTCACGCATTAGACGTAGGTTAACTGCATCAAATATCACAACAGATAGTCTCCCGAAGCATACTATTCATACAGAAATTAACTTCGATTAATTGCCTTATAATCCAGCTGATCAGAAGAGAATTCAGTGTACACAGGAAATCCAGAGAAGCAAGATAAGACTAGGTGCATATATTTGACGAGGGGACCTTACATGCCACCTTCTAATTTTCATTACCCGCAAAGGGAGATTTGAGATATTAACTCGACGGAGGTTGAATCCAGATTGATTTGATGAATATGGTTGTTGTGGTGACAAATGCATAAGGCCTTCTGTTTGTGCTGCTGCCTTTTTAAGATTACAATCATGGACAACCTGGGAGTGATGCATTTGAAATTAACGGTTGGAACAGGAAAAGCAGACTAGATACTCATGAGGGTAATGATAATGTTAATAGCTTTCATAATGTAGAAATAGAAAGATGTGATGCTTTGATGATCAAGATCCGTAAATTTAGGTTGCTCTTGATAAGCAAACTGGTCTTACAAAAAAGCAAAATCGAATCTGGCTTAATGCTTCCATTGATTCGGTGCGATACTTGTTGCATCAAGGCTTAGTTTTCTGAGTCCATGACGAATCATGAGTCATGGAGTGAACCCAACGGCCAAATTTTCTGGCTCCGCCCTTGGTTGACATCGAGGATAAAAATATGGGGTTTATATCATATTGCATGAGTTTATCCCTCTACATCATGTCATCTTTCTTAATGCGTTACTCTGTTCTTCATGAACTTAATACTCTAGATGCCGGCAGGAGTCGGTCGATGTGTGGAGTAATAGTAGTAGATGCAGGCAGGAGTCGGTCTACTTGTCACGGACGTGATGCCTATATACTTTATCATGCCTAGATAATCTTATAACTATTCGATTTTTATCAATTGCTCGATAGTAATTTGTTCACCCACCATAATACTTATGCTATCTTGAGAGAAGCCACTAGTGAAACATATGACCCCAGGATCTATCTTTTATCATATAAGTTTACCATCTACTTTTATTTGCATCTTTTACTTTCCAATCTATATCACAAAAGTACCAAAAATATTTATCTTATCATATTAGCTCTATCAGATCTCACTTTCGCAAGTGGCCGTGAAGGGATTAATAACCCATTTATTGCGTCGGTTGCGAGGTTCTTGTTTGTTTGTGTAGGTGCGTGAGACTTTTGAGGAGCCTCCTACTGGATTGATACCTTGGTTCTTAAAAACTGAGGGAAATACTTACGCTACTTTGCTGCATCACCCTGACGTAGCAGCCGCAAAAGAAATTTACCTATGCAGTGTCTGCATATGTTCAAATCGCCATGCTTATTCCTTTGGAAGGAGATTAGCTAATGTCAAACCTTGTGGTTTTGTCAGGTTGATTTCGTGTTTGGATCATCAAAGTTAGTGAACTCCCTTTGCAAAATATTACATTAAATCTTATACAACAACTTTTTCAGCCGGTTTTATCCTGCCATAAACATCGGCACCCTCCTATCAGCTTCTGTGTTTGTCTACGTGCACACGCACGTCAGATGGAGCTGGGGATTCAGCATCCCCGCCTTGATGATGATCCCAGCGCTAGACCTAGATCTGTCCCTGGGCCATGATAGGTCCCGCCTTTCTCTGTCTTTTCTTCTTTTCCATTGTCTCCTGTGTATGTGTTAGGTGCTCTAGTTTGATTCGTGTGGATATGGATCTAGCGAGACAAAATACCACTTCTGCTGCTCAACTGCTAGCGCAATGAGTGCCTCATACTCGAGCTCGCCGAGCTGGACAAGAGCGGGGCAATTGATGTCCTGGATGATGGTCACAAGCAGGACGAGCATGCTAACAGTGAGGCGCATGTTCCCCGTAGTCGATGAAGCAGAACCAGTTCTTGTAATAGTGCAAGATGGCGGCCACTGCGATTGCTTTTCGGCGTGTTGCAACTACAAATGGGCACGACCAGAGTGTGCCAATCAATGGATTCAGCCCACATACCCGGATCGACTCATCCACACCTCTCGTACAGAAACAGGCCAATCTTATTTGCTTCACTCCAACATCTCATAGAGTGTTTTCGGGAGAAGTAGTAAATAATAGCCATGTATACTAGTTGCTACAGGACCATCTAGTGATATGCATAGCTAAAGCTGATTTACTATAGTTGCAGCTGCAGAAAGGAAAGACATTTTGCAATGGATTATATATATACGAGCCTGCATAGATCATGCAATAGCCATGTATGTAGTCATGAAAATATATTGCACCCCAACCAACACGCCATTCGAATGGATGCACAATATCTAACTCAAACCATGAAGGACCGGTCAACGTCTAGTTAGCAAACTTACCAGAAACATAACTGTTTGTACGAGTACGTATGTACACCATGCTAAATGCATGTGCCTACCTAGCTAGCTAGGACAAGTACGCATGCCTAGAGCTTTACACTCATGTTAGTTTCACTCGGAACTCGGAACAACAAAATAAAAATGTGACACAAAGTGAATGTGATTCAAGCCCTAACTAATGATACTATCAAACAAACATATAACACCGTGATCGCAAATTATAACTGTATAGAGGAATTAATCAATGTATATGTACTAGTACTCCATGTGTTTGAACTAGGTTCTACCGTCGATCCTTGTAGCGGTAAGATTTTGAAAGCTACCGCCACGACCTTGCCGGTAGACTTCTGCCACGTCAGCAACTACGGACCAGCATGCTATTGCGATTGACTATTGCAGTACCCTTGTATGCCTACCGCGAATGTAAATGTGCATGGCGGTAGCAAAAACATTAGATACAGCTAAATTTTAAAAGATGGTCGGATCGGGCTAATCATACAAAAGGTAAAAAGAGTGATCTTGTCCGTGTGTGTGGAGTTAGGCCATCTCGAGCGGCGACCCTCGGACCAGCCGCGACGTTTGGACCATGCTTTCCGATCATGAAGCCAACGAACGTGGGCCTATATCGGTCCACACGGCAGTCCGGACGTGTTTTCTCCCACAAATTGAAGACAAAGTGTGTGTGTGTGTGTGTGTGTGTGTCTGGGGGGGGGGGGGGGTGGAAGACTCCGGACATCAGCCACGTAGGACTCCCACACCCCTGGCCCGCCCAATCTACCTTCTCCCCCTTACTCTGCATCGGCACCCTCAACCCCCACTACCGCAGATGTAAATCTTCGGTAGCCACAGAAGAATTGCCAGACATCCCCAACCAGGTCTGACGAGCCCGGTCACCATTACGACATCGCGGTCCACCCTAGAGCCATTTGCACCCGGGTACAAGCCGCCCCTCCGTCAACAACCTCCATGGAGGACACCACGCCCAGTAGCTGTTCGGTCAAGTGCCATTCACGTATTTTCAAACACCATGTTGTTTTTTTAGAGTACGAAGGATGGCGAGCTACTCGACCATGGAGGATGAGTTGTTGTGCGATGTGTGGTTGGCCGTATCCATGCATTTACTAGCCAGGAGCAAAGGCAGACCTTCTGGCAGCAAGTGCATGAATCGTTTCACGAACAAAATCACATTGCCCTACGACATGTACATCATTCAAGAACGTAGTGTGAGGTCATTATTTTATCGCTGGTACGCTATCCAAACCAGCATCACGAAGTTTTATCAAGTGGTTCATCATGTGGAGGCAAGGTGGCCATTGCACGTGCCAGAGGAGGAGATCGCAAGTTTTTGCTTCCTCTTGGACAACTTGTTTAAATCGTGCATTCACTTAATATTGGTCTACACATTATGTAGCCGCAGGCGCTGCCGTAGTGTACCACATGACAAAGGGACGGCCATTTACGTACAAACACTATTGGATGAGCTTAAGAGGGAGTATGTGTGGGACAACATGATTCGTTGATGAAAAACTTGTTGGGTATCCAGTTAATCTAGTCGAATTTGTGATATTGTTGTACTAGACTAATTTGTGCTATTTTCTATCAAACATTGATGAATATTTGCCGGTTTGCATTAACTTCGTCCGGTTAATTCAAAGTCGGTTGAAAAGTGTCTTGGCAGTGTTGGCTGGCCGCCTCCCATATCCTGTCCATGGACTGGTCCCTGTCCGTAGATGAATGCGGAGGAAATTTTAGGTCGCAGATTGGAGATACCCATAGTAGTAGAGGCCGACAAAATTCCTACCCAACCTACAACTTTAGCCTATATAGCTGGTCATGCAGCCGTACAGGTCCTACATCCCTACTTTGTTTTCCAGTAGTAG